>MNCL01000070.1:0-600000 GCA_001932985.1 Proctacanthus coquilletti
AGTTCACAGTCTTGCTGGTAGTCTTTATGAACATACTTCCCACTCTCGCTAGTGTACGTATCCGTCACTGTATTAAATAGTCCGTCTTGATTCTCAAAGAAGCAAATGTCAGAGCTCCCGATATCTCCCCGCTTTGAGAAGCCAAGATAAAACCATTTATGCTTTTGATCAAAGGCATTTTGAACGTGGAAAAGAACTTCGTGCTTGTACCAGTCAACTACCCAACTCAACTTGATTTCCTTGTGATCCAACAAGAAACTATGCAATTTTGTGTCTGATAATTCTGTAAAGGAAAGGGAAACGTCTGTAAAAGTTAATTTTGGATTAATGAGGAAAAACCAAAACATGGTTTTCATTTACCATCCTCAATTTAGTTTGAAATTTAAGCAGGTTTTAAAGAGTATTTGCCAGTGCCACATTCTTAATTACAAGTCATCAGGACATGACATGCTTTTTATCAAGCTTTAACTATATTTAACTTTAATTATACCTAAGTAGGAACTAGAATATGTAATTTCTCACAATATTTGGTGAATTAATTTAGGATATATTAATGTAATAAGTGGAAATAGATACAGACTTGGGCATATCCTACAAACTACTTGACGCTGTTAAATTGAACTAAATCCTGAAATTATTTACATTTTAAATTGTTTGAATTATTTCACTAAGCAAAGAGTAGAAATGTCCAAAATCCAATTCAATACCACAGATGAAAGCAATTTTCATCCCTTTCTTCAAAATCGTTTTTCATTTAATGCACAAAGATATTTAATTAATTGCCCTCAGGTTAAAATTTAATTAAGTTTTTTCCACGAAAGCTGGAAGGATTTTTCTATACCTACATGCGCTTTTATACTGAATTTTACGCATTCTTTGAAAAGGAGGTATTAGTTGTTTGCCTCTTTGTTGTTTTTTAGGAACAATCAATATTAGCTTTTCATTGAATCTGAATAAAACTTACCCATGGGCATAGAGTTCCAAATTTGTTTTTAAAATTGTTACAACGTTATTTTACGCGTAATTTAAATGGGAAAAAATTAGGTGTATGGAATAGAATCATAGATTTTTTAGATAAAATAAATTATTAAATAAATTTACTTAACTTAAAAAGCAATACAAAACAGGTGAAAGGCTTAAGACATTACATAAAAGCATTAAGAGTGTTTAATGTGTTATTCAAATCTAAAGTGGAATCAATTTCAGTTTTCCAAAATTATGTTGGAGTATATAAAACTTAATGGCGTAATTTAGGGACCTAAATTGAGCCTGTTTAGAACTTCGAAACAGTTTGGAATCAGGATAACGACATTATCTTGCTGCTTTGACCAAAAGTGTTCACAATTTTGGAGAGATAATGGAGCCTAAAAACTAGAAAAGAACCACTTAGTGTGCTACTCACAAAATTACTTGTTTAATCAAGTGGAGTCCCTTTACCTAAGTTTAAAATGGACTATTAAAAGTAATTAATAAAGGGACAATTTTTTTTCGTTCAATATGTAGAATGCTGTTGTATATTTAAAAGAACTCTTTGAAGTCAATCAGTAACTATGAAACCAGACTTTTACACTAAAAGTTTCATAAAATTTAATGCATTTCATTTTCTTCCAGTTAAAAATTTGCTACTTTACATTTCAACAATGTATAATCAAACCAATAAAAGAATGATATAACATTCTAAATAGTACTCTGGAATTTCTATAAGATAACTTTAACAGAATCAAAGATTTCTATTAAAATAAGAAATATCGTTTGTCATAGAGACCTTCGCTTTTTATAAAGCTCTAAAGAGCATTTAAAAAGCAACCCTCGTCAAAATGAGGCTTTACAGAATTCAGACTTTTCATAGCCGAAGGAAAAAGTTGAAAATTTATGTTTGTTCGGCAACCACCGTCAAACAGCAACCTTAATGCATCAATAAAACTTCATCATTCTCTTGTTCTGGCCCTGGTCATTGTTCTACTGAAAAAATAAAATTGCCTCTTAGCCTACAAATTTTCAGATTCAAGGTAATCTGCACAGTCATTTTATAAGCAACTGATTTTCGACAGGCGGATTTAAAGGCGCGCTTTTCACGTATACAATCTGATTTTTTCTCATGGTGTGCAAATATTCAATCCCAACATCCGAAAGTCCTCCGGCTAAAGGGCCAAGATTGACTAAATTCCAACTCCTTTTTCTGTAGAACTACAAAAATGATTCAGCATAATAGAGTAACCTAATCGGGCCTTTGCAACTTGTATAAAATTTCCTTTTGCGTGATTGCTTAGTACCTAGGAAAGGAAAAGGGAAGCACAAAGATTTCTTGAACCCTAACCCGCCTACAAAAAATAAAAAGGAACATTCTCAATTTTTTCCTGAGCCTTAGAATTTTCATTCGGTTGCATTCAATTTATAACATAAAAAAGTAGTCAGTTTCGTGATAGGTATACTTCCGAAATTCAGGTATTCGCAAATACATGAAGAGGTCACGTCCGTTTTTTCCAAAAGACTTTATATGGTATTAAATAATTTACGAGTACAGGGCTGGGGCCGCTACGTACGCTTCACGGCAATATGATGAAATATTGACGAATCTTCAGAAAATTTGGATAATTGCTCCCTAAAAAGAGCATTTCATTATCCTCTCTATGAAACCTATGTGAGTGCGGTATGCATATAAGAATTCCCAAAGTGGAACTGCCCCCATCTGCAAAGGAATAATTGCTGCACCCATCATTAAAACGTTTGCTTGATAACGAGGGTGCTTCCTAAATACGTCGCTAATCACAGTACCTCTGTGGTTGTTTGAACCTTGGGAATCCAGGAACTGAGGTCTGCACTGAACCCATATCTGTAGGAAGCAGCCACACCTGTGCCAACACAGAACCGACAATTGAGTCCCTCGGTGCCCCATAAAGGAAGAGGAATTTTTAAAGGAGCCCCTTTAAACTCTGGTTTATCAGTCGGTACGGGTGCCTTGTAAGTCTATTGTGGGTGTCCTCTAGATCAATTTATTCCAATCATTCCCTCTCATCGTCAAAGGAATCACCTCGAGTGTCACAATTTTTCTGACTGCTCGAGGGCTCCTCTATCCGGCATGAAAGGGCTTCATCCGAATGACTGGAATTCTTGCACGACACTCCATCGGGGCGACATTCGAATACACTGAACGTGAGTTATGGCATTTAATAAAGTCGCTAAGAATTTTATTTGGTATTTAGAGCGCTCATTGTGTTTCCGAAGGGGACCTGAGTAGGCTGCCTCAAGACATGCCCTCCTCCCTGCACAATTTCCCGTGGTTGGTTTAATGATAAACGTAGGACGTCTAAGGACAAGGAATTTTTCTGTTCTGCAAAGAAGAACGCACTTCATTAACGGCAGCCCGGACTTAATAGTCTCCGGAATATTGGACTGGAGAGTTGGTCCAGCCAAAGCTGCAGGATTACGTCCGTCGTTTTTTCTAGGTCCCTTTTTTTAGGCATCGTCACCGCTGCCTTTATCAGCCTCAGGAGACGTGAAAGTGTCGCAACAAACAATTAAGCAATTTTTAATTATTCAAATTAATTCCGCAAATTCCGTTACTGTTCTCCTTGCAAGCAACTTTCGAGGACATACGAATACTCTTCCCAATAGACTAAGAGTACCCGAGGTCTAAAAACCCGTACCCCGATTTTTCTTACAGAATATCCCCGGGCTACAGATCTATCTGTAAAGTTTTTCTATGTTGAACGAGGCTTTAGCCTGGTAAAATGGACTGTAGAAGGGAGTTGGGATGGAACTGTACCCGGTAGTAGTTTGCCCCTTTGAATGTAACTCAATTATTTTACCAATCTCAAATCACTTGGAGCAGTGGTTCCGGGATCCCATTACCAACCAACACGGTGTGCGGTAGAATTTCATTAAATTTTAATCATGATGCCCATCGGCCAGCCATACTGGTCCATATTTGGACATTCGTTGGCACTGAACCTTTTATCTAGCTTGGTTCGACCCTAAAGGTTTATTAATAGCTCTGGTCTGTAACACAAATCTATAAATCCACTAATCTACAAACATCCTCAAAGTAAGTGCATAATGTTTACAAGAGCCTGTACGTTTAATTACACGAATAAATATTTAAAATAAACTATTTTTTAAATCAACAAATTCCCTAAGGAATTGAACAGGAGTGGTTACTTAATGTTTATTTAAGAATAGTTTTCTACTTTAGTAGTTCAGTAAGCATTCAGTTTAGTCTCATAGATATTACGACTTAATTACAAATCGTTCTTAACAGTATTCCTTCATTAGTAAAATTACTGTTTAAAACTTGTTACATAATACAAATTATAAATGCAAAATTGTATGATAAATTACACAGGTAACCATAAGATACCTTACCAACAATTTCAGCTTCGTGGAACAGAGGTAGAACACATGCAGTAAGTTTACGGAATATATCATGGAATTTTGATTAACATTGATATATTAATAGAACGTGAAAACCTTTTTCCTAAACCAACATGGAAACTAATCCATTTATCTGGCAATGGAAATTATCCTATTTATCTGGGAGAATTGCAAATTGTCCAAGGATAAAAACGTCCTCCCTCAGTATATCTTTCAAACTAAAAGTCTGTTGGAATATTTTGTCACAGGAAAGCGCGAAGGATGATTAATATCATGCTATAAGTTTTCTTCGTGACATTCAAAAGGAAATTATGGGCACGCTGCTGTCAGAAAAACACTCAAATTTTCTCAATCGCTAATAATTTGGCACCGGTGGAGGTGTTTCATAAATTTCCTATTTAGGGTTGATTAATATTTTGAAATTTGAAAAGATTAGCAATAAAGGAATACATTAAATTTATTCTATAAATTTTAAGAAAACAAAATTTCAATAAATCGTTTTATCCATGAGATTGAAATTGATTTCAATAAAAGTTGTATGAGGACAGGTAGAAATGCCTTAAGCGACATAAAACGTAATCGAGTGCTTCAATTATTTTATTAAGTTCTAAGTATAAATTTGTTTAAAAAATTATAAAAGACAAATTATCAATGAGTTTTTAATATCAAAACAAAATCACTTTTCATTCCTGAAAATCATTTAGCACTATTCAAAAATTTTGGCATCCAAAGCAAAATTCCCTAGGCGATTTTTTTATCAGAATAGTTTACATTTATTTAAAGTGGATTCAGTTCGAAAAATTTATTTTTGTATATCAATAAAAACTTAAAAATTTAAACATAACTTAACAATTTAAAAATCCGCGTAGTTAGTTGGTTTTAAATATTTGTAAAACATGCTAAAATGATAACTATTATTTTATTTATTATTGTTGTTGTTCAAAATTGTTCTACTTTACAAAAATGGATATTCTAACTCGTGATTAGTAATAACTTTCATCACACGCTAGTAGTTTTGTATGTTACTAAAATGTTGTAGCTACAAAACTTTACTCATGTTGCAAGCATAATTCATGACAATGTCCTTCGAACACTCTCCTCTGCTGCATTGTCTATACTCCAAAAAAAATTCATGGGTCATGTACGAAGCTGTAGCCAAACCCCCGCACCGGGCGTGCACCGGAACAACTTGTTTACTTTATCCAAGATTTATAGCGCCGCACAAAACATAAACTTTAGGAAATAACAATAACAACAGCAACAACAACAACAACAGAACAGCAAAAAGCTGAACTCACTATTAGCCAACGCGAGGAGTGGGAGGACTTCGACGATAACCGCTACAGATAGTGCCCAATTCATGGTCACCTGGTAGTCACTAAACAGCTCACTTAACTAACGACAAGGCGCCCTCACGGCATGCACCTACACCTTTTGTAGCCGGAAGAATACAAACTTAACCACTGGACAGCAGCAGGGCTTGCCCGACCGGAACCGGATGACTTCAAGATTACGATTAAAGATCCTGGCTGGCCGCCTGCTGTTTATATACCCAGCTGGGTGGCACGGCGGGCACTCGTTCCCGGCGCTCCCGACGGGACCCAGTGTGCCTGTTCGAGTGATTGGACTCAATCATCCGTACGAATGTGGTGGAGCTTTCATGCCACGAGAGCACTCCGGGGGTGCTCCGACCCGGCCCACCCCCAATTCGTTTATCGCCCCTCGAGGTCAGATATTGAATTTCATCCACATTTTGCTGTTACCTGTTATTTCACCTGTTGAAAAGGCAACGTAAGCGCCGGGAATTAATGTTGATTGTAGACGAGTCTCTTTTTGATACTTCTCATAAGCGGATCCCTTTTCTGTGGTGAAAATTTTGTTCCTGATGCTGCATCAGTCCAGAAACCTCCACAGCCAGAGAGGCTCCTTGCCCTGTTTCCTTCGCCCCAGAAAATTTTTACAAGAACGCGCGCCCGCACGATAAATGAAAATGGATCCTGCGGGAGTTTAAGGACTTCTGTTTTGATAGGTGTTAGTTGCCCGGATTTTTCAGTTTCTCCAAAAGCTAGCTTCTATTTGCTCATGAAAAATACTTGCGGATTTATTAGAGCAAAAAGGATACCGCGAACGATGAATCACCTTTTGAAACAGTTCGCTCTCTTTCTTATATCTCACCTTGATTAAATCACTTTTTGTCGGTGGATTTTTCTTCAAAGGGAAGTTTGGGGTAGAACGATAACTGCTGCTCATTTGGGCCGCATTTTTTTTCGAAAGAACAAAAGAGGCAAAAATGTAGACTGCTGAGATTTCGGTAAACTGGTTTAACTTTTTTCCCACTGAGCACTTCACAGGTATTGCGGGGATGCTAAGCACTTGGTTGAAACCAAATCAAGGGATGGCGAACATTGTCCTTAAATTGCTCGCAATTTAGACTTGGTGGACAAAATTCCGCGCTGTTAGATAGGCAGGTGAAAGTAATCTTGATTTCGATGAATATTTCAGTTTAGTCGTCCTAGTACAATTCCAGGCGGGCAGACCCCTTCTTCTTTTGTGCTTCGTTTACATTCGTTAACGTGAACGAGGTAATTTCTGGGAGTTAATTGAGTTAACACATTACGGTCAGTTTGAATAAATTTATGGTTTTAATTAAATCTGTCGAGGAGAGCTTGTGGTCTAGTTTTATATTCATTTATATGCATTTTTTATATTTTTTTGCGTGCCTACAATATAACACACACAGCCGAGCCCCTTTGGGAATACTTTTTAAAGAATTCGGGGATATAGAATAATGTTAAATGTATATTGTTTTTGTTTGAACTTTTTTAAGATAATGCAATCCACCTTTTTAAGGGTTTAAGAAACAATCAATCATTCATAGATTGAAATATTTGCAATACCATAAATTTTTCCTACTTTGCTCCATTTCTAAAAAAAAGATTATTTGGCGCAGAATTCAATTTTTACAAAGTAATTTAAAAATTTTTGGACGCATTCTTTAAAACTATGATTATATTAGCATTAGTAAATAGCCAAATTGCCAAACGGTCATGTTTTTCTTTTGATATAAATCTTTTTGAACCACATGTTCCAAAGTCACTTCCATCTCTGAATATTGACACAGGTAAGAGGTAAGGTGAGGTAAGATTGTTTATATAATACATAATTGTATTAGTAACTCTAATTAGCTATATTTATATTAATTTGTAACCTCCTTTTCATTGACTATGCACCACGTTTGGGGGTAACTTTGCTCCGGTTTTATACCAATACACAACGAAACACCATAAATGAAACGTACCAACACGGGTCATCTCCGAATCGTATTATATCAAACACTGTATACAAAGTGGTTCTCTGAATGTATGTGATCCCGTACACATATGTAGGGTCTATGAGAAACGCTCAATTCTACTTTGTCCGTTTATATCAATGCAGGCATCCTATCACGTAATAAATTCGTTATCGTTATCGTTTTCGTTATTAAATCCGCATGGACACACTACTATGTATATTAGTAAAAAAAATAAAGGACTAACTACGATAGTGTATGTTCAAATAAAAAGTTTCTATTGGTCAATTTCGTTTTTCATATTTTTTTACACCTCTTGGTAACAACTTGATCATCAGTATGATTTTCAGGCATCCATTGGGACATGGTTACAGTTTAACGCTGTTTTCCTTGCTCCAATCTCAATAATGATATCAGTTTCTAGATGAAATAATTGTAGGAACAATGTTTCTCCGAAGAGTGGGTAATATTGCTCCTTATTCAATATTTTATATATACATTTGAAAATATATTAAAAGCAACATGTTAAACTTTCGATATGCATTGAAAGAAGGGCTCTAAAATAGAATTGTTGTGTATTAATATATTTTTCCCAAATTCGGAGCAAAGTAGAACCACTTTACAATACGTATGTACTTTAAAAATTAGAAATTAAAAATTTGGAACAAATTTTCTTATTTATATTATTTACTTAGCCTTTTATTTTTTATCCATACCTCCCCAACAGTGGCAATGTTTATTTGCATATGTGATTATGATAAATAAAGTGCCAATGGAACCGCGTTAGTCGAGCAAATACCTCCAGGTATCGCTTAAAATTAAATGTAAAGAATGCCATTTTTCTTCTTATATGGTAAATAAGAGCTCTTGGTTGAATTTCAAATAGTGCTGATAGCAACAGGTTCTTTTATCTATTTTATTATGTGTTCATAAGCAGATCAAACTGCACGTAATTAGCATGAAATTAACATTATAATAACAAGTATGTGTATTAACGCGTTCACGTATGGGACAATTCAACATGTTTGACCATAGATGGTGACAAATAATAAATAATTCGACTAATAAGAAAATAATTCGGTGGTACACGCCGCCCGATATCATAAATTTAGCGTGAACCGCCAGCAGTATACACCAGTGTAACACACAACGTAAACAATAAAACATTTATAATAAATACAAAAACCATTTAATTTAATGGTTGCTTTGATAAAATAAAATTTTGAAATTTGCACAGTGGATAATTTTTGATCTTAGATAACCTTGGCAGTTTTTAAGTTAGTTGGAGAGTGATTTTTGTGTAGTTGATTAGGCTGGAAAAATGATTTCATGTTAATCGAAGAAGGAATCAAACGGTGGTTGCGATTTATACGCCTTCCATAAATCTAATCTAAAAAAAACAACCGAAAAACTTGAGATAATGTTGCTACTTCATTCATACGTATTTGTCTCTTTGTTTTGTTTTATTGTTTTTCTAACCCAATGTTTTATTTGATATTAAATTATTACTTTTATCAAAGTGTTAAGTACTTAATAATATCGAGCCCGAATAATGTACATACATGTAATCGTATTCTGAAAGTAAATTTAAACATAAAAACTAACTTGATGAATATCAGTTTTTGATATATTTCAGGATATGATTTGTTATAATTGTTTTCGTTTACAAAACCTCTATCTATTAAACCAAATTTCATTCTAAACCGTTAAATAAATTGAATTTTAAATTAACTAAATCGAATTTTAACCTATTAAACCCAAATAGACAACTTAGTGTATTGTAATTTTTTTTGGCCAAGTATTAACTGTTTTCTGTTTAGATTAAATTAACCTTAACTTTAAATAAATTTAAATAAGAAATGTAAGGAAAACTAATTTTGTTGAAAATCTTAATTAAAACTAGTCTTCATTTTGGGGATTCGAGTATATCTTTATAAAATATCTCTCTAGGTGGTAGTAAAATAAATTTAAACAATAACGATAAATGATTACATATATCCGAGTTTTTCCGGTAAATCTTGGTTGTTCACCAAAAATAAAATACTAGTAATCATTGACTTCTAATAATTAAGGTATCAAATGGAAAATGCAATTTGTTTATTGAATGAAAAATGCAAAACTTTTAAATTTTTCAAATCAAACTGCATAACATTCTATGGCTATTCCAGAAAAACTGTGGAAACAGGTGGATGTATACCTTAATTCCAAACATCAGCCAAATAATCCATTCATCCTTCAATCAAATATCGGCAGAGAGTGCATAATTCTGTGTAATATCCTCCTCTATATATCCACTTGAATCTTTTCTGGTTGCATCGTATCTGCAGATTTGTGTTGCTCGTTTGCGTAGCTCGGATCAATAATGGAATTAGAAGTGCAGCACTCCAATCAATTCCCAATCAAATCATGTTATGAACAATCATAGCGGCGCCCCATGATGACCAGCTCGGATAAATACAATTAAAGAGAAACTCCAAACACTTTCTTTCTGTTGTTTCTGTTCTTTTTGGTGGTCATCACATTTGCCAGAGCACCTACCCGTCCAACTAGGTTGCGTAATCAATAATTAGTGCAAATAACCTTCCTTAGCCAGCAGCTGGGACTGTATCCAGGTATCTCAAAGGCTCACAGCCCATGAGAGAAATACCCGGGCCGAGTAATGAAAGTGGTAACAAGTAATAACAAGCTACGACAAGGTGATATATTCTTCACGAAGAGCCAAGTAGCTTATTAGAAGTTTGACTAGGTACAAGCAGAATACGTACAAGTTATCGACCCTGGAACTATCTAAGAAACTTCATAAATTTTATTACATCTAAGGAAGTTATGATCTAAATACTAAAATTGTGTAAATTGTGACTCTGTAACCAAGTTGATACCAAGTTTACGAACTTTTAAAATAAATCACCAAAAATTTTAAGTACATACAATTACTAATTTGAAGAATTTTCTCTTTTAATTCGTTGTGGTCACCTGGGATCCAAAAGACCCCACCAGTTTTTTTAATAGAATTTTTTTTAAATTTTGGTAGTAAAACGTTAATTTTAGATAAGTAAACAATTGGATCTTGTAAAGAAGGCCTTTTTTTATGTCCATACAGTTTTATGAGCTGAAATCGCAAGTAATTGATAAACAAGAAAAGATTTCCCGCTATTTCCACGTTTTTATATGGAGGTGGGACCGCAACGGGTTAATTTAAAAGATCAAAACTTGAAGCTTATGTAACATAAAAAAATAAGGTTGTCAATTCAACCTGAAGGTATAATAATGTTAATACTTTTTGTTATAGAGCGGTTGTCCTATCGAAATAACACAGATTGGACTCGTTTGCTGCTACCGAACGACCTTTACAGGAAAACTTTTCGACTAGATTCCCCTTGTAGTTTAAAAGAAGACATCTCACGGATATATGATACCTTCTTTTCATAATTGGAATAGGTGCCCAATAGGTTCTAAATTTCGTATTAAAGGGTCACTTAGGTATAGGAAAGATAAAGTTCAACAGTTCGAAATCTTTGAATATGCCTTAAAGCATATACGTTAGTGTACATTACGTGACAATTAAAAAAAATGCAAGCAGATACAATTTCGTTGTAAGAGCTTCCACGGTAATCACGATATCCTGTAGAATTTTTAAGATTCTAGAAAACGAATCTTTGGTGTAGCCAATTTTATAAATGAGTCGTTACATTTGCAAATGAAATATGTCCATGTATTAAAAACATTTCATAAATACTTTTCGTTTTGTAGTTTTACGTGTTCAGCCGAAGCTAAAAGAAACATTAAAACATTAAGCAAAAACCAAAGACGAAGTTAGGAAAAAAATTGACAATTAAAAAAAAAATTAAGAATATGAATAGAATAAACGAGAAAAAATCTAAATAAAAAATTCTATTTATTGGAGATTCCTGTTTCGTTATTTGCTGCCCTTCATAAATCACATATCCCCTGAATCAAGTTTAAGTATGCTGTCATAAATTAATTTTCCGAGCGATTTAATTTGATATCTTTGAATTGTCGAAATTAAGTCCTGCCACTCTGTTGCTCAATATCAAAACTGGGCTAGTGCTTTCCAGTGCCTAAAATCGGTGACTGTCACCTTTTTCGTTACAGATTTGGACTACAACCTTTTCTATGTTTCACTTTTATAAAAGCTCTTTCTGTTGTGCCCTCACTTTTAACATTTCTAATTATCAAATCTCGCAACCTTAAAGCTCAAACTTTATTCTGAAAACAAAAAAAAACGAATATTCGAAAAAGCTTCAAGGAATCTCAATTCTCTTCCAAGTTTTCGAAAGAGGTTTCTTGCGAAGTGTTCAATCCTCACGTGTGATATGAATTAAAAAATTAAAATACTAAACATTTTTAAATGCTTACACACTGCTTTTGTAAAGCTGTGTTTTACAGATTTTACTTGTCTTTGCACTATTCCTATTATTTTTATATTTAGTTTACATGTTTTATTTATCTTTTTGGTTTCTCTACTCGGTATTTTTTTGGACTGTGACTTTTGGTGTATGCGCGCTTTTCCTTGCAGACGATCCTTTTTTTATAAAAACGCATCCACTCCGTAAGTGAGGTATCACTACATTTGCACTATCACCAGCCACTTAGCGATACCTGCTGATGCTTCACTTCATTGATTCCTCATTGACATAGTCCAAACAAGGCTAGTGTAGATCAATCAAAGTCCCATCTTCTGCTCCTGTTGAGCGACTGTTCTCGTTTGCATGAATAGCGAACACCTCCAGAAGACGAGATATTTGTCCGATCGAACGTTTGAGCAACTTTTTCCTTATAAGGCTAATAGTTCTTTTTTCTTTTACTTAATGTTGTGATGTTAATGATAGTGCTGTGATGCTTACACCATCACTGACTAGTCCGTGAAAGTGAAATTCCACTGTATGTACATTACCACTAAACATTTACTAAGAAACGCCCATCTCTGGTTATAATAATAAAACGCAATAAAATAATAAAAAATTTAAAAACATTTCCACCATATTCTAACAGTGTAAAATTTATTAGAACCATTACGAAAGAAACAGGACGCGTAATAAAAGTTGAAGCAAATGGAATATTTTCTTTTGCTTTATAGAATTATCTGCAAAAACATCTTAGATCATTTTCCGGAATTTAAAATTCAGAAAATGGCAGCAATGAATTCGAATTTTTCCCAGTCCAGCAGGGGTAGAAACCTCCCCCAGAAGTCCAAGAGTACCTACTCTGTAAATTTGCAAAATAAATTGCCAAACATAAAAGTAATCATAAGTGGCCATCAATTTCTTTGAAAAATTTTTTTTTCCTAATGATTTCAGTTTTATCGCACAAATTGAAAATTTATGAGACCCACACCCTCTCGGTCGTTCCATCGTCCGATGCTTTTCCATTTTTTCAGAAAGAAAAAGTGCTGAAAACAGATACAAAGAGGAAGCCATCAGCAGCGATACCATCAAACGACCCGGTCACAGTCCACTAGCGTCCGACCTAAAGAGAAAGTTTCCCTGTTAAAATGTCATCAGTTCGGCTGGAGCTCCTATAAAATATTCAAAAGGCACGGGATCCGGCAACGTTTTAGAGGATTTTATCGAAAAATTTCAACCAAATAGAGTCATCTAAGTGCATGTCATCGCCGTTTTACCCCCGGAACCAAAGATCTCTTCCCATCTCGGCTTGTGGAGGATGAGATACTTTCTGGGTTGGCTACCGTCCCACTACTCTCTAGTCGATTTGGTCTACACTGGCAATATCTGTTCAATTGAAAAATAGAGCAAAACATCTATAAAATGTTTCAGGAAAGACGAATTAAAGGGTTTGGGGTTTCGGGTTTTAGGATGAGATATATCGTCAATGGGCTGTTCAAAATTCGGGGTAGGAATATATTGCGTAAGAATTTGCTGGCCCTTAAAAGCCTGAATGAGGAAACCATTTTATGAAAAATGGATTTAGGACTTTATTGTGAGCCTTGATGGAGTATTGTTGTTCTAGTACTATTATAACAACTAATAATAGTTAAGTTTAAAACACACATGCCTATCATCTCAGTTTTAAAGCGACAAATTTAATTTTTTCAAATCTTACAACTTATTTCTTTATTAATAGGTGTTATTTATTCGACAGGCACATTCATATAGTCTTAGCCTGAAAAAAGTATCTATCATTGCATGAAATAGTTATGCAATAGTTTTTCTTCAACGGAAGTGTGAAATATTGTACATTTTGACCGGGGACGTGATGGAAGACTTATACAGGCTTCATTTATACACAGCCCAGTTTTTGAAAAAAGCCAAAAACCATCCCAATTTGAGGCCAAGAATGTATTATATTAATCTTCCTCATAAAACAAATCACAATCCAACGTGGCTTCCTTGAAAAGTTTGATTTATTCTTGTAGCGCCTTCGAGCCACCCCGGAAGAAAAGGCAATTAATTAGAAAAGAACAATATGTGCCGTTAATTAAGAAATTTCCTTTTATTTCGTTCCATTTCCTTTTTTTTTTCTAGCTTTTGTCCAAAATAATTCCTTGGATGACCACTAACAGCTTCTTGCTTCCTTTGGCCCACTAGTCCAGTTTTGGACCAAGACAAAAGACTAAGGCAAGAAAAAGAGAGAAAAAAGCTTTTAAGACTGAAAACGCAAAAATACCAACACTGAACCTTTGTATTTGAAAAAGGTAGAAGAAGGAGGCCCTTCCATTTCAAGAAATAAATAACAAAGCCCAGAAACAGCCTCAGAGGGGCCTCCCACCTTTCTTGAAGTTTAAGGCATTAAAATCGGTATAAATTAAAAGAGGGAAACCAGCTTCCAGCAAACTCGAAATCCCTCTACCTACGAATTTCAGTGAAACCAGGAAGTGTCCTCGAGGAAAATGCCCGCCGTGGCGAGAAATAAGACGTCCGAAGGCGAACCTGTCAAGAAGGGAAAAGTTGAAATGAACAGAAACTAATTTGTAAGTCGACCTCTTCTATTCCTTAAGATGGTCTCTTTGGGAAGGGTGAAATTGCGCCTGGGAAATTGACTCAATCCTGGGGATTTGCAGGGAAGATGTCCCCCGTCCCCATGCAAACCACAATCAACCCCAAATGGGTGCGATTAATTAAGGGGCTTGACTGGCGGCAATCTCGTTATCGACACCTTTTGAAAACGAGAAACTAACTTTGCCCAATTTAATTATCATATTAATTAACTCTCAAACTTGCCGGTAATTTTCGCCCAACTTAATTATCAATTTGCGCATTAGACCCCACCGGGGCCCGTTCATTAGAAAAGCGCTATTCAACCACATCAAATGAATGCGAACGGATCGTGTAATGCAATTACCTGGCGGGGTAACCAGCTCACGTGTGCCATGCCAATGAAGGACCAACTTGCTAGTAGTGCTTCTGAATTCAGTCTTCAAATAACACCGCACAATTGGGTGAATTTTTTCTCGAGGATTGTTTCTGTCACGTCTGTTAGCAATGCCCTTCCAGCTCAAAAAAAGAAAAATTGTAAAAGCGTGGTCATAATTTATACAAGCATTTCTTATGTTAATATGTTTTTATTTATAAAGACTTTTTAATGTAATAAAAAATAAAGAAGAGAGCAATGGTACCACAACGTAAAATTCCATAGTTCAGTTCCCGATCGAACCAAACAGATTTTTCTCTATTTTAACTTTCTTTTAACTCCTCTATGAAAATTTACTGCCCTTTTCATGGACGCATATTTGATATAGGAACCATTAAAAGAATTTATTGTTTTTGTAAAAATATAGCATACCAATGTTAATTGATTTATATTCAGATTATTATACAAAAGCACTCGCAGTATACACTCCCATTCTTTCAGTTTCAAAAACAAATTGTTAAGCATTAAAAGTAAAGCGTAAGTCTTTTCACAATTTAAACGAAGTCGTCAATAAATAGAAAACATTTTCTCATTCTGCTCGGAAAACCTTGAAGGAAATGGCTTACCTCCGCTTTCATTTGTGTGCCCATCTATGGGTTTCTCGACTGGTGTTGGTGAGACTTTCTGGATACTAGGAAGGATGAAATTGAGGGGGTGGCTCCAGAGCGCCGTAACTACTTGCACAAAGGAAGCCACCCTTGCAGCAAACCGAAACGAAAACGATGAAGGGCCAGGCAGCCTGTAAAGGTACAGTCCCAGCAATGGGTTGTCGGGGGGCTGGCCCCTGAAGTGAAACAAAGTCCTAATACACGAAAATGGAATTTTTATTTGTTTTTGGTTGCGCCGCCGGAATACGAATGAGCTAAACCGTGCGAGGATAAGTGCGTGTATAGGAATAGGAATAGGGCGCGTGGAGGATGGAACAGTTCCCCCGCTTTGTCTTATATGCTCTAAGTAGATAAGGGAGTTCCCCCGAAAGAATTGGAATGCTATAAAACCTCGACAGGACGAGGCAGGGGGTAAAAGTGTAAAGTTATCCACTGTTATATTCCTTTCACATGGCTTTTAGGATATAAAATGGATTTTTGGTTGCTCCCCTTGACTTTTATTTCAGCCACTATTGGGATAAGGGTGGCCTATGCTGAGATTGTTGCCATCCGCTTTGGCGGACTATTGGTCACTTGTGGACCTCTGGAAGGGTGCGAATTTGATTTTTATACAATTTTGTTTGAACCCTCTGTTATTTGTTTCACCTCGACCTTTACGATATTCAGCGTGAATATAAAATGCTGAGGAGCATTTGGAATATTAGATCATGCCAAGTTACTTCTTTGTTCAGACTTCGAATCCAGTTATCTTCTGGAATGCGAAAAGTCTTTTTAGAATTAGTATTAAATATGGGACTTAATTTGAGCAATAGTTCCCTTCCGGTGAAGAATTGTTAATAAATACAACAAATAAGACAATTAACTGATAACGAGCTTCAATCAGCGGCATCACGCCCTAAACTATTTAACACGCCCTATTTTAAGTTGATCTATAAGCTATTTCGCAGTAAAATTTTCATTAAAATTCATTTATATTCATATGATAGGATGATAATTAGAAAAACAGGCAGACAAAATTCTGTAATCCATGTTCTCAGGTAATCTAACAAAGGCTTTCTTTCTTCTTTTCTCCTGCACGAAAACACCTCCAAGGTTTTTCCTTTGGAGATCCTTGGTAAAGGGTGGGCCATCGGCTGGATTATTTTTAAAAAATGGTATCAAATAAGCACTGTTCAATGTTCTTCAAAGTTTGAGAGTAAAGTTTCCGATTAGTTATGGAACATAATTCCATTCAATAGGTTGTGTATGGTTTGGCAGTAGCCCATCCTCTCAACCCAATTTTGCAATGCATTTTCGATGGTTTGGGGTTCTATTTCACGAATAGATCGATCAATATTTAACGACACCCCACAAAAAAAAATTCAAAAATTTAATGGCTTCAAATGGCAGCTCAGGCGCTGTTGGTGGATTATTTCGATCGAAATTTCTTTTCGAAATTCGCACTGATTCGGCAACACAGTACACAATTTGGAAATAAATTTTCAATATTTTCCAACGTTGTTCAAGAATAAATCTATCCATTTCATACCACGAAGATATGATACTATCTCCCTGTCAATCCCTTGAGAGCTAAAAAGCTGTTTGTGTCAAAATAACATGCAGTTTAAAAAGAAACCAGCCAATAACTCACCCTTTAGATCAACCACGATCTACAATATTTGCGAAAATTCTGATTTATATCCTTCACCAATTTTTGCACTACTTGCAAAGATACGAAATTTGTTATTAAGTCTGTTGGGAATCCTAAACACTGCCAATTTCATTTATTTCTCCATTCTCAAATATTGCATAATGGTACATACCCTAGTTTGGCAGTATATCACTAACCTACAAATTAGTACAAATATTTTAGAAGTAGACGGAAATTGTCGTTTTAGTATTGATACTAAATAAATAGATGGTATGATCTTTAGAAATATATAAAATGTACAGGAACACCTCTTTTACAATTTAATTTTGAATAAATTTTAGAGTACCGACTCAATATCCTTATGAAAGATTGGATTTATTGTAAAGTACATAAAATTATATTCAAATATTTACTAGTAGGAAACTAAAGAGACTCTATTATTTTGTACAGAGAAATCCTAAACACGTAAGTAACATTAAGTACAGCGGACATGAATAAAATGTATACCAAATTATCTTCAAATTCAATATAAATTAAAAATAATTCTAAGTATTAAATTCTATATTCACAAATATAATATTTTTTAAATAACGACCTCATACGATAAATATCTCTAAATTTGCAAATAGTTTTTAATTTACTTTCAATCGAAGAAAGAAAACTAAAAATATTAGGACATTTTGTATAATGTGAAACAATGAAACAACTGTAAACAATTGCGTGTATCCTGTAGAATAGAACATGATGAGCATCCATAAAAACAGACTCTCTCGCGGCCCATATAATAAAGAAATAATCGCAGTGCTTTGCAACGAAATTACTATTTAATAAAATTCGATAAGTGATGAAGAAAGTTTGACTTCCGGCATTAATGGGAACAATATCTACCGAATCCAGTCGTGGAGGATACCCAAGGCTATATTACGGCCATAAGCGATTTGCATATGAAATATTCCCTTTGTCAGAATTATATTGTCCGCAAACGGCAAATGACGGTCCCTTTACTGTCGAACAATATCAATTTCAGCCGTAATAAAGCTACTGTATAAAAACTTTGGCCATTGTTAAAAACTTTGTGAAAAGGGCAATTTCCTTCGCTAAAATGCACAAACATCATGAATACCCGGGCAAACAGCAATCGATCCGGGAATGGGTGTTCCATACATTCCACGCCGGACGGGCACCCGGTTGGAACCTTGTGTGCGCCCGTAATAGATGTGGAAAGCAAATTTTAGCCTTCCGTCAGGACCGCTCCGGAGATGGAAGGACCATTATCAGAGGATGTGCTTTCGCTGATTGTTATATTTTTGCCTTTTGTGTGCTTCTACTCTATACTAAAGCTTTAAATGGGTCCATTGGGGCCCCATATGCACGAGCAGCCGCGGGGCGTAGTCGCCATTTTAGGGCACTGAAGATGTGCCAACTGGCGCCAGACGAAGTCATTTGCAAGCTTTACATTCAGGTGTAGGGGGTACTTATACAATCAAAACATTTACTGCCGTAAAACGAGCAACCGCAAATTTCCCCCATAAAAATATATTCGTGATGTGATAATAAAAAGTGTGATGAAAGGACCATTAAGCCTCCTTAGCCAATTAATCCTATATTTTTCGAGTCATAAATTTCTAGCATTAGAAAGCAATTTACTAGGCGAGGCCCCTTTTTTCTTCCTATAAACGAAAGTGCGAAAGTGGCCAAATCCAAAATCCTGCCAAAATCACAGCCACTTACATAAAAGTCGTGTTTGCCCTCCTTAAGCTCCATTTCCATCATTGGCTTTGTGTCCTATTGTGATGCTGATGTCATGTGTAAATTGAAAGGAGTCCCGTCTCTCGAGCCACTACGCGTCCTCCCAGAGAGAACCATAAAAATGATAAAAAGGAACTGCTCGAACATATTATGGGCCTAGGGATAATGTTATTATGTGTGAATAGATTATTTCATGCATGAAGCGGTTTCATTGCCGTCCCCATTGTCGACTTACCAATACGACAATAGAAAGCATCGTCAGTTCTTATACGTAAATACGTTTTGTTTTTTTTTTTTTTTTGGAAAAATTTCGGAAATCGTCGAGAAGTAGCTGGGCTAATCCAGCCATTCTTCCTGATTTGTTGAATTAGTAAGCGTGCTCATTTCCTTTGTTTCCTAAGACTGCTTTTGTGGCCTTCCATTAGACGGTAAACAAAACCACTTAACTTCCTGCTCTCGACTGGCCGACACGTGTCTTAGACCACCGATAGCTTCCTCCTTCCCTACGGAAAATGTGACCAATTAATCCAGGCCTCGAATTACGTACAGACAAAGAATGAATTGCTTGAAATTAGCAATGCATTGGCCAGGAATAATTACATTTGTCATTATTAGGGAACATTAGGACCTCCAAAGCGCCAGAATTCCTCTTGATGTGGTCGCAGTGTACAAGGGTGGTTTCTTTGGAAACGATCCCTGTCCAGAAATATATTCTTGTATAAGAATTTGAGGATTTCAGTAGGGTGGTAGAACATGCACTCCATTCTATGCCGGGAGGGATTTTGCCCTACAAAGGCAAAGCACTTTGGGACTAATGGGGTAAGTGAACAATCGCCAGAAAAGGGGCATGGTGATTTATTTGAGATTTTATGTGATCTTCGACTTTAGTCCTCTTTTATGTGACATGTACTTTACTTAACCTCAAATAATAGAACTACGCCGAGACGAAGATTGATGTTATATTCGTTTTAAGCGCCTTAAGGGTTAAAATCGACTTTCTATTTTTGTCAAATGATCAGTGCAATCATAAATTGATCATTTCTCGACTTCGACTACAACAAATTATTCCTGGTTCGATAAAAAAAGAGGAAAAGAAAAACATCAGTTTTTATAATTAGACTAGTTTTAAATCTATTAATAAAAATAAGAAATAAAACTATCTTTTTACCTTGAATGCCGAACGTAAGCCGTTTGCTGCACACGAATACAAGTTTCAAGTTTTGTCTTTTATCTGAAAATAGATAGATATTGGAGATATATGGGTTTTATCCTGTAGTTTCCATTTCTTGCTAAAAGTTAGTATAAATCGTTTTAGTTCATTATGGAGATTTTCCTCTTGTTTAGAAGAAAAGAAAACTTGGAAAGAAATATTATAAAAAGAATTAGAAATATTATAAAAAGAATTAGGAATTAGGGAGTAATGTCGTTATCTATCCCTATGATCAAAAGGTTATCTCAAATCGTTTTAATACTTCAATGATTTGTTTAAAATTTGTTTGAGATTTGTTCGATTGTTATTCCGTGATGAATTCTAGTCTTACTTATACTTAAAATCTTCTAATTTCTGATTTCTAAAACATTGTTTTATCTAGATCGAAAAAGTTATTTCCAATAACTTCGCGAAAATATAGACAGAATCTTAAACAACTGATCTAAGATATTTATTTGAATAAAATCAATAAGCCTAGTAAAACGCTATGCATGAACGTATATAAAAAAATATATCAAAGAATTGTTAATTTTGCTCTTTGTGAAAGTCGGTTGGAACTGAAAAAAAATTATCAGAGGATATCTGACATTCTTAATACAACTCAGTAGAAAAAATGTTTACTATACCTTTATTTATAACAATTTGTTGTAAAACTTGGACATAGCACTCCCGCAATTCATAAGAAGATGCGTAGTAATACCTGCACGTTTATTCAGTTTAGAGAAGATTTGAAGTTGAAAATAATCGTCACGGTTTAATCGACGGATTAAATTTCAATCGAATGAAATAAGGAAGAACAGATGATCCCGATTCAATAAAATTTGTTAACATCTTATTTATTCTACATTCTTTACCCTAAGCAGAGATAAAAACACTGATAAAAAATTATTACAAGTATAAATTTACTCTTGACAAAAAAATATTTTTCCAAATGCTTCCGAGGACACGAGTTGCCTTAGACCTGCAACGTTTATAACTTATTTTTCGGTATTTACAGAGTTGGTCCGGAGCACGCGGAGGGTGGACATTCATTATGAACAAGTTTCAGGTAAGCGTAAGTGTCATTATTAACAATCTTTACGTAAGTTTGATTATTTTGTCGGTCCATTCCAACACTTTACATGTTGATCCAAACGAAGTCGCAGATTCATTTGACGCTGAGAGTTGTGTTGCATATAAATGAATTCAAAAATTATGATAATTTGTTCCTTTGTGATTTTCCTTTCTTTCAAAGTTTGTATTAACCACTTTATATTTTAGAATTAGAAGTTTTATTTTTTTATTCTTTAGTTTTTTAAAAAAGATGTTCGTCAAAAGTTGCTGAAATGTTTGCACTTTGCTATACAGATGCATAAAAGTTTTGCTTTTAAGAATAAATAATAATTTATAGTTTTAATTGATTTATTCATTAAATAAGAAAAAAAGGTGTCGTAAAAAGAATATCATTGCAATTTATAAATTTAGCGGATTTAGTTGCGTGGCAAAATTTCCCCGGTGTAGCTGAGGATTCATAACCAACGACTCCAGAGGAGATTTTAACAAATAAGAAAAATATTAGAGAAATCAGTGTTAAGCTAAAAATCCATCCATCCGTTTCAAGAAAAGAACATTCGTTCATCTTAATTGAGCACATCTTCAAAAGAAACAAGACACGTAAAAGGGAGTAGGAGATCCTTTTATTTTTCCTTTTGCCTTAGATTTATTTATTCGCAAAGTGCCTCTATTTGAAATTAAGCAGTAAATTACATTACTTCAGCAAATGGACACAAAAAGAAAGAAACTACCCCCGATTTGACTAAGAGAAAACCATTAAAGCGCATTAGAGCCCAGGATCCTCTCAAAGTCCCGTCTACCAACCACAACAACTGCCTGGAAAGACCAAATCTAAGAGCTTACTTCTTACTACTCATGGAAATCACTATCGGAGTCACTGTATCGACAAAATGCTTTCAGGTGAGCGTGCGAGCAGGGAAAAGTTTCTTGGTTCCGTCCACCGACCATCTTCCAGGGATGGCACTCGACCGTGGAACCAAGCCGAAGTGGTCTCACCCCAATCGAAACGTCTTCTTAATATGGAAGGTGAGTCCGTTCGCATAGACTACGGGGATCAGGATGGTTCTTTTAATGGTTTCTTCGTTCTTTGGATTTCCTCAATTCCTTCTTAATTTCGTTCAATTCGTTGAGATTAGAACAGAGTGGGTGAGGTTTCTTGAATGGTGCTTGCAACCTCAATGATCCCCCAGGAGTGTTTGAAGGAGGCAACAGAGCATGACAAAATTGAAGGTAGCAACAAAGCTAATTGTTTTCCTTCCCAGGAAGTTTTGTAAATTCTAGAGAATGTGTGCTTTATACAGAAACAAAGCTACAGACCTTAACCATGATTTAAGCCATATAAATTCTAGAATTTATAGAAGTAATACTAAAATAATAAATATGAGATTTTTCCAAAAACATAAGAAAAAACTAATGAACATTAAAAATGTTTTCTGGTTAAAATAAATTTCAGAAAACTATTTATAGTGGCTTTGAAATTGAAGAAAGACACTTGTATGTCATTCAGAAAATAAGATTTAAACACTCATTAGAGTGTTCAAAGGAATCCTTTTTAATTGATTATTGGATTAATTGACAATTTTATGGTATGAAATCATAAGAAAAAATAATTCATTCCTTGCTTTTATTGAATTTATTCCGAATTCATCAATAATTTGTTATTAGTCTTCCATGCTAGGAAAATTTGCTTTACTAGTTAGTCATGTGTGGGTAGTACACAATGCAATCACCCCATGGAAAATAACAAACAAATCAAAAACTCATAAATTATCCGAAAAACTTCCCGAAAAAGACAACTTAGACGCACATCCTTCCACCGGAACAGAGCATTACAAATTCAATTGATTTGTGCTCTCTCCATTTATTTTGAATATTTCCGGTGGAATAAACAAACAATTCTAACCTTTGTTGCTGCAAAAATAAACTGATACCCCATTAGGTTCGATAAATGGGACAAAATAGCGCACCGACCGATCTGGTCCCAAGGCCAGGAGGACGTTGTGTGAGACCAGTGTGGTACATACCACACGTTCGGTGAACCCGGCAAATAGGGCGGATATAATGCCATCAGCGGGTAAATAGCCCTATCGAAAGGAAAACACACCGCCGGCCCACGAATAAATCAAAATTCAAATAAAAATGAACGCCAGCGATGCTAGCAAATAAAATCGGATAGCGCCAGGATATGGAGTCCCAGCAAATCACGTTTTATGGTTGGTCTTGGACTCGTCCCGGAACCCTTTTACTAGGAAAAATGGGCTTCCGGTGGTGGGCTGGCCACAGTCTTCTCCGGCCAGGGTAAACTGCTTACAAGCGACATTTTAGCGACGTCCGGTATTGGCAGAATTGTGTGGTAATTCCTCCGCATAATTCATGAGGACAATGGCAAAATGCTGAAATATGCAAGCCCTTCGGTTCGTTTTTTACTGGCCTCAGACTGATGTTCTCCCTTTTCTGGATTTTATCTCATTTTATTCACGGTCCTATTTCGGGAAATGCTTTACTTTTATCGCTCCATAGTTTGTACACTAAACGCAATAAAACTTATTGCTTCCGCTTCCCGGTTACAAATCGTCTGACTAATTTTTATTTTGGATTTTGCTAACTTATCATTAGTCCTGCACACGACCGAAATATTCTTCGGATTTGACTGTTAAGTAATATTAAATATGAACCTTAAGTAGTTACCCCATGTACGTAATAACTGCTTTGCATCTTTTTAATGTCAGGATAATTTTGTTAGAGTATAACCTACTACTAAAAATCAACGACTAACGAAACTTTAAAAGATTTCAAAAGGTTTACTTTCGCATTGAATAATGCAATTCAGTTT
The DNA here is from genome assembly GCA_001932985.1 of Proctacanthus coquilletti. Classification (NCBI taxonomy): domain Eukaryota; kingdom Metazoa; phylum Arthropoda; class Insecta; order Diptera; family Asilidae; genus Proctacanthus; species Proctacanthus coquilletti. Next base: position 24,133 of record MNCL01000070.1, read on the forward strand.
TGTACTTCTCTTGGCATTATACAAACAAACTTTTGAAATATTAAAACCCCTTCCCACCTTGACTCACTATGAAAACAATTTGTAAATACATATTTTATTATTACATAAATTATTTAATAATATAATTTAAAATAGAAACCTTGGTTTTTGCTTATAGCAAAAATTTTAGCTTTTCTCCCATTTTAAAAAACCAACCCCATAGCCCATTTTAGCTATTATGGAACTTGAACAATGAGCATGAACAAAGCTACATGGAAGATACCAATATTTATTATACTGCAATTACTTGCGAGTTTAACCGCCTATATTTCATATTTCACTTTATAATTCCAATTATTCGCTTCAATTATTTACCCAATTCAAATATTAAAACTTAAAATAATTAACAGTGTATCCATGCACCGGAGAAAATTTCGCAGTATCTCTAATCCCATGCGCGGAATCAGCTGAGCTACCGAAGCACGTGAGGAAGTGAGGTTAAGAAGAGCTGTCATAACAAACTCTGTGGGTTTGGTGCTCCGGCGGGAGAATTTTTTAAGGGATTTGTAGTGTTAACGTTGAATTTGTGTGAATTTTAAACATGGATATTGCTTTGAATACAATTAGTAGTGTTACCAATATCCCAAAACGAAAAGAAGTAAGAATCCTCAATTAGGATTGAATTATTTATACATTAATTTCATTTCTAGATTGCTTCCAAGAAATTACTCAAGAAAAGCCCTACGGAGAACGGGTTTTCTTTTAAGTTTACAAAGACCGCCAAAGTTAAGGCAATTGTTGCTAAAAAGAGGGCTAAGCCGAGTAGTAGTAATGTTGCCGTAAAGAAAAATGAAATCTATAATGCTCAATCCATGAAGAAACCATCAGCTCCGCCAGCTCCACCTAAAAACTACGTTCTTAGACCACCCGATTCCAGCGAGAATGAGGATGACTCGATCCCAAAGGAGAATATTAACATTTCTCTGCATTTAGCTAAAGGTGACGTATCCGCTTTCATACAGGGAAAAAAGAAAAAACTCACTAGATACGAACGCTTGAAGTTAAAGAGAGAAAATCGCCATAAACCAGAGAAAGTTCTTAGTACAGAGGAAATTAAGGAAGGACTTAAAAAGTTTTCCAAGCCACCTAAAAAGAAAACAGACCAAAAGCCTCCAATAAAAACAGATTTATTTGAAAACAATCCTGAAACTAAAATCATGGGTCAGAAGTTCGTAAAACCTGTATCAGAAAAACTCTTCACTGGAGTATCTGTGAGCTCCTTAGGCTTACATCCACATTGTGTGAAAAACTTGAAGGACCTATTAAATATCACAGAACTCACTCAGGTGCAGCAGAAAACTATTCCAAGAGCGCTGGAAGGCAAAGATATTCTAGTCCGCTCTCAAACAGGATCAGGTAAGACCTTAGCGTACGCATTACCTATTGTTCAGAAGTTACAAGAAATACGGCCTAAACTAACACGCGATTGCGGAATTCAGGCTGTAATCATAGTCCCCACAAGGGAGTTGGCAATTCAAACCTATGAACTTTTCCTTAAGTTGCTTAAACCTTTCACCTGGATTGTTGCTGGTCTTCTAAGTGGCGGTGAAAAAAGAAAAGCTGAAAAGGCCAGACTACGAAAGGGAATTAATATACTCGTAGGCACATCAGGCAGATTACTAGACCATCTTTTGCATACTGAGACTTTTAGACTAGACAAGATTAAATGGCTTATTCTGGACGAAGCGGATCTTCTGCTAGAATTAGGATATGAACGCGATGTTAAAAAAATTGTAGATGGCATAAACAATCATAAAGCAGGTCGCTTTAAAACCCAAAATGATGCCGATGATAAAGAACAGCCACCTGTTGAGAATTCAAAAGACGTTCAAAGACTTCTACTATCGGCTACACTGACTCCAGCTGTTCAGAAATTGGCTGGCCTTACTTTGGTGGAGCCTCTTTTCATTGATACTAGCGACTTGACTGAACTTGCCAGCGAAAAGGACAATTACGATGAGGCAGTTCAGCAAGTTCTAGCTGAGGGTAATTTGGTAATCCCGTCAACGATCCAGCTCAGCTATGTTCTAGTCCCGCCGAAACTGCGCTTAGTTACTTTGGCTGGACTTTTAGCTAAGGAATCACAAAATAAAAAGTTTAAGGCGTTGCTATTCATGTCTACTATGGAAATGGTGAACTACCATCATGACTTGATGAATGAGGTTTTAACCCAGAAGGTATTGGATGAAGAGGAGGAACCTAATGAAAATGAAGACGACGAGGAGCCACTGCTTATGGGGTTGAGATTCTTTAAGTAAGACACTGGGTTTCTTTAAAAGTGGACATCATATAAGTTGGCAAATTTCTTTGAAAAAGGTTACATGGTTCTATGACTCAGCAGGAACGTAGTGGGGTGTTCAAAAGTTTCAGGGAGGTGAAGTCGGGGATTCTATTAACAACGGTAAGTAATGTTTTCGACCTTTTATATTTCCTTAATAAACAACTAAATGAAAAAATGAATATACATACATTTGGTGCAAAATAATAAATTTTCAACAATTTTAGAATAAACTTAAATCTGATTTATGCTCCAGAATTATGTAACTTAAAATGCGTGCTTTAATATATAAGAGCAATATTATTTTTTCTAAAATATTCAATATATGCTCTCCTTGTAGAAACACAAATGAAGCCCTTGATTCTCGCAGAAGTTTGTGATTGTGCAGTAGTCATAATTTATAATTAGGAGAATTTTGTCGCTTTGGTATTATAGCAAAAGATCTCAAATTTTAGAAGTCATAGTAACAATTTCTTTAACTAGTAGTTTGAAAAAGACAATGTTTTTTCAACCTTATTCCAACGTTAGAATAATTACTGAGCTACTATGACCTAGTGAGACCAGAAATATATTTGTCTTAATTTAGATATCCAAAAAATAAGGGCCCTTACAAAAAGTGGTTAGAAACACAAAATAAATAAAATCTTTAGATAACACACAGTTTATTCTTTTTCTGATACCGATGTTATTGATCAGTTTTTTAGCAATTGGAGACTATTTTTAATGTGTGCGAGATACTTCACTTAAACTGTTCCTTCCGAATACTTAATATAATTTCATATTTAACAAGTGAAGAACTTTTTGTGACTAATAATATGATTGATACATAAGAATACAAAAAATAGTTTATGCCTCTGTTTGAAAATTAATATGTTTTAGAATTAAGGTAAGGTTAAAAGGAATAATGAATACCATTGAAATTTATTTCAACCGATATAAAACCAATAGTATTCTTTCAAATGAGCAAACAACAATTTCCCTTGAAGTCTTTGTACATTAATAGTCCGTTTTGTGGTCTGAGTGGCGGGAATTCTTTGGGCAACGAGTCGGTCAACATGATTGCGCATACCATAGGTTGGATGTCTTCATCAGAGCGGCCAAGGAGAAAACGAAGAGGAGATTAATTTCTGGTTTCACTCGACCGATTGCAAAAAGAATATTTGGATGGGGTTATAAAACTTTTCCTATTAAATCTTTCAGAGAAAGCTCTGATAATTATCCCCCCGGTATACCGGAGTACTGCCGAGTTCGACTCCATTGAAGCAAAAGCAGGGCGGTGTCCTAAGCGACTTCATTTGCGGGCCTGCTTACTTCAGGTAAGCAGGTGATATCCGTGTGAAACCCAGGTGAGACAAATGACTCCATAATGGAGTTCCACAGCATTCGAAATCACTTAACTATGACAAAAATTTTTCTGCCTCTCTATCTCACACCTTGGAGCCTGGGGCTGACGAGGCGTTTCTCTTAATTCTCTAAACAGGTTAATTACTGCGCTAGAGTGACGGAGCGATGGTATTTCATATTCTTAGATTACGTGAGAAAATATATTATTGCGGGATATGGTTACTCGTTCCCATCGTCATTTCAAGCTCTGTTATTAATCTTTATTTAGTCAGGTAATTCGAATTGTTTACCTGTTCTGTGGGGGCTGCGGGACGATGTGAAAATTTCACCTGCTATAGCCGCGCTTAGATGAATACCTTCTATTATGCGATGCCTGGACGGAACGGAACGGAAGCATTCGAGTTATTTAAGCTCTAAACAAGATACAGTCGTCGGTAATTGAGTACTTTTGCGCTCAAAATTACCGTAAAGTGCTTTATTAGGGCTTCTTCAGCGCCGGTAACGAGGTAAAAATTAACTCCTCCAGGTAACCCATTCCCAAGTTGAATTCGGTTGATTTGCATTGACAGCGCTGTAATTGGACGCAAAAGATGTTACGAATGTCGTTAGCTAGTCCAATCTTAAACACTTCGCCGCCCCTTTCCGGGATCTGAAACCACTGAAATCCGTTGGTTAGATCGCGTGAAAATTATTACAAACTAGTTAAGTAATTTTAAAATCGCAATAATAAAATAAAAACTGTCATTATTTTTTAAGAGCAGGAAAGACAGATAATTTAACGTTAATTTAAAACTCTTAGTGCTAAGATTACGAACATATAATTCGATATTCGTCTTCCTTTTTAGTTTCTGTTTTGATTAAAAGGTAATTACTTTAAAAATATTTTTTAGTGTGTCAATTACAACAAAAATACAGACTGCGCTCCAAAGCATTTTGTTTTGCAATTCATGTTTTCAAGCAAAAAATATGACCATGGCTCCTCTCATTTATACTTAGGATGTGGCTTGTCGTGGAATAGACGTCCCTGAAGTTGATTTAGTTATTCAATACTCTCCACCCCAAAAAATCGCCGATTTTGTGCACCGAGTTGGTCGTACTGCGAGGGCTGGAAAAAGTGGACGTGCGATATCGTTCCTGGGGCCAAATGAAACGGAATTTATAGAAATTTTACAACAAAAACGAATTCGGTACATTAAATTCTTGTTATATCTAAGGAAATCAATTTATAATTATAGTAACTTACAGGATTTCCCAGGTAATGATGGAACCTTACCTAAAAGTTCTTCATGCTGCTGATTCTCAAGCTCACACAGCACAAGAGGCAGCAGCCAATTTACAGCACAAATTCCAAGGTCTTTTAAATGAAGACAAAGAAATGCACGAAAAAGCTTGTAAAGGTAAGTTTTAAAATTTATTTTTCAGGAGTGGATAATTATTATTTACTTTCTAAGAGCTTAGTACTAATTTCATATTCACAGAAGCTTTAAAAAAATCTATTAAGGAACCCGTATGTTACGAACTTAAAAAAATTTCACTATGCGTTTTTGATTATTGCAATTCGACCTAGTTTGGAAATGTTTTTAAGAAATCTAGTTTAATATGCGTACTTACTCTCGCTTAATCCTCTTAATGTTTTATTGAATAGATTCACTGCGAATTCAGCTTGAGATACTCTTTCGTCAAGAATGCATAGAAAAGGCAGAATCACAGAACACTGAATCCTGATAATCCTAAAAACCTGTGAAAGTAGATGAAAAGCATGCTTAACTAACCACAATTAGGTGTAATTGAATTTTTCCATGGTTGTCTCAATTATTTGCAACAATGTAACGATTTTGTCCCATTTGTCAATTAGTCAAACATATTTCCCCATATGACCCTTCTAAATCTAAGACACGTAAAAGACAGCAACAATATAGTACATGTTGCAGAAAATTTCAATAGTTTCTCTAGCCAAGCTAGGGATAATGGCATCAGCGTCTGAACTGGTTTCAAATAGAACACATGTCAATTTCTAGAGGGAATTTCTCAACGTAACAAATTTGATTACGTTCACTTGTAATTGGGTTTTATATACAGAGTCTGGCGGAGGATGGCACGTTGCCTTTCTTATTGGAGCGAAGCAGCCGTGACGACAGACAATATCAATTTCCATTTGCTCACACTCACTGTCTCTTGTACAGTCCTCGAAATTCGAATCCACTTCCATTTATTTATCTCTCATTAGGATAAAATTTAACATGTACAATGTGGTGCGCCGCAGGAGCCCCGGATCTTCTTCAGTGCCACCCTGTCCCGTGTCATCTTCATCCCTGCGGTTGGCTGACACGGGTAGGTGTACCCTGCTAGGGATAAACCAGGCTCCAGGATTCGGCCTGACTGAGTCAATTCGGTTTCCGTTTTGTTGCTTTATTGTTAACCAGCCTGAGGGAGGAGGGTACTCCTGTGGATTTATCTAATTTCGAGATTTTCGTATGCATAATGACAATTTAGATGAGTGCAGGCGACCACAACCCTTCGGCGCCAAGATGATTGGATCGTCTCCTCTAAACGGGACCGACATATGGAGATGCTTGTCTAGTGCCAATGGGGTAAGATAATAGCTGGCAATCTCAGTATCCGTCCCAGTGTGTGGCTTGTCCCATTTCCTGATATGGTTTATTGAGCTTAATCTGATTTTGGAAATTATTAACAGAAGAAAGAGTTATTGAGTTGAGAGCTTCCCTAGAATTGGGGATAATTGGCTTTGAAAGTGCTTTATAAAAGAAACACCGGGTTTCGTTTAATAACATACTATCTAAAATTACGGGGTAGAATATTCGTGGGCATTTTAAATTATCCACTAACCCGGACATATACTACATTGTATTTTTTCAAGTTAATCTTCCACTTTACCCGTAAATAGAATATGTTATTAAAAAACTTGAGCTTATCTTTTTGTCTCAAAAGAAAGTTCCAAATTGAATAGTTGCGCAACACTACCGGAGATACATACGGGATATATTTGGTCTTCTGGAAAAAAAAACAGTAATAAGACGCAAGTTGTTTCTCTAATTTCTTTTTCTGTGACGACCGTACAATGCTGGGTCGATACTTAGCTAATTGACAGCTATAAAAATCTAAGGATGATAAGCAGTAATTAAAAGGGTGTTTGACAGTTAACGTCCGTAAATCTACTGGGAAGGGCCCGATTGTAAGAATCGAAAAGAACGCCTTGTCTTTGGCTGCCCGTTCCCAGGCATTAATTAGCATATTCCAATGGGCGGCCGAGGAAATTCTCATAATTTTTTCAAATTGCCGAAGGGTTCTTTGCTTGCTTTTTTATTGTTCCACCCCCGCCTTCCATTATTGAAGGGTTGATAAATTTTTTCCTATCGCCAGTCCGCGCCTTTTTCTACTCGTTAGCTACTGCGCTAAATGTGTGGATTTAAATTATTTGAGATAGTCAGGTCTACCGGGGTCTAATTTTGATTGCGTGACTTGATAAAAGCTGTAATATTAGTTCCAGAGTTAATTAGATACTTTTCTTACTACTTCTATGGCCGATTTATTTTGCCCTTTAGTGAGCTCCTTCAAGGAAGTGGTAGTTGAAATTTGTTGACACTATCTTTATTTCATTGCCTTTCTTTTACTTATTATGATATGTCTTGAGCACGGTGGAAACAAATCTTTTATTCCATAAAGTTATAATAATTGTAATTTTACATTAAATATAACATTAACTATTTTTTTAACCTATTTGGAAAGATTTTATATAGGAACTTTAAATCTAATTCTCTCAGGTCACGGAGACCGTATAAACGATTTTAACTTTGTATCATTTTTAGAGATTTAATTCATGTGACTTAGGGTTGCTATAAATATTAGGACACTAGGAAAAGGTAAGTCAGTACTAAGGTACTAAGGTCAGTTGTTACCTAGTGTTTGAATTATTATTTCTTTCTTTTTATATTATTATACATTATTAGTCTAATTTTCGGTAAATTTAAATTCCTATTTGCATTTTGTAATTTATTATATCTTAAATGTGTGCTTTTGAGTTTTAAAATTGTGAAAAACTTTATTAAGTTATCTGGCACTCAAAAGGCTTTTAAAACACAATTTTATCATCACTAAAAATGAGCATTATCTTAATTTTCTATTTAAAACTGAGTGCCTTGTTATAATATTCGAATAGTCTTAGGAGGATATTGATGACTTTTCTTTTTTTTTAATTCCATTTAAATATGTTGTGTGTAATTTATGATTACATTGTATTGTAATTTATTATTATCTAACTTATATTCAGAGTGTATTTTCTCCTTTATTTCGTAATAAAATAATTAATTGGTACTTCAAATTTCCGACTCAAAAGTCCACTACAGTTTCGTTTTTATTTTTTTAAATTTTTAAATATAATTTTTTCTAGGAAATATATAAAGAATTTTTTGCTAAACCTCGGAACAAAAGTAAAAAATGAGAATTTTTTGAGGAAAATGCATTATTTGCAAAATGTCTATACTTATAAAAGTATTGGAAATGTTTATAAGTTTTTTGTTTAGTTCAGAAGAATATAACTTAATCTTTATTGAAAAAATTTCAGAAATTTCCTATATTAATTAAAGTACCGAATCTGTAGTCTGACCGGGAAAGGTTACATGGTAATAACTTCATACAATTCCATTTAATTTTACACGCAAGGTGTGTCGGACAATTGCTTTTCCCAAATGTACGGAAACGGGAGGGCGAGTATGTCCAGAAACCTCATAAAGAGTGATTTCCCTTTGAAATAATGCTAATTAATTGAAAATTTGGACATATGCACTTGAAGAAACACAATGCGAGCAAAAAGTGGAAGGGATTTAATTACATCTGATCAAAAACAACTTGTTCAGGTCCTCATCTGTCTCCAGTCCAATGTGGATAAAGGGACAATTCATTCACCACTAGCCCCTTTCTATTCAGTTCCGTGGAATCTTTCCGCCGGCTTACAGGCAGCTGAACGGGGATGGGTCTTACATATGCACAAAGCCAATTTGGGCCTGATAATGCGCTCATTACTAGGTAATTAGATCTACTTAAGCCACCGCTGTGAGTGTTTAAGCCGAGCATGGGTCGGCACAATAGCTGCTCGCGGCCGGCGGGGGTTTGTCGAATAGAATTCCACCGATCGTATCGGAAAATATTTTTGCCTGGCCGCGGGCAATATTCACACTTTGAGATTTTTCACGATTCAATGGTTGACTTAATAGATTTTGACTGGTGAGGCTAGCGCGCGGCAGTCGGCTCTCTGGCAAATAGCCGCTTTGTGCTTGCGCGTCGAGGAGGAAGAATTTGATTGGCGACCACAATGGCCAGCGATTCGAACTCTCTGAGGAGGTGGAAGACAGTTAAGATATGGGAGGTGCACCTTTTGTACAATAGTATCTCAAATAAGTGGTAGAAGCGAACCATGTACAATTTATATTAATTTACAGAGCTATAACTCTGTGAACAATTTAGCAAAATAAATAATTTATAATTTAAAAGTCACATTCATGTAGTGATTTAGTCTTTTTTTCTGAGACGCTTCATGTGTGAATGAATAAAAAACTCGTAAAGCCATGGAGCGGAAATTTTTTCAACGTATGTTACGATTCTGATTTCTAAAACCAACTCAGCTCGACTGAATACAAATCAGACTGGAAGTTTCATATGTGAAAAAAATACTATTTTAGCAATGTAAATTCAAGATCTCAAAATTAGCGAATAAAAAATTCAATAAATCAAGTATCAAGACATTCAAAAAGTACCTATCACAATTGTTTTGAAATTTTGTAACGCTAAGTAACAATTTGCGTTTGTACCCACTCCTCCCACTTGTTACGTTTATATTGTTTCTAAGAATAAGTATTTTTAAGACATTTTTGAACGAATTTTTTTAAAATTTAACCTTTTCGAAAAAAAACTATGAAGGTTATCAACATCTATAATAAAGATATAAAAAAAAGTATCATCATTTTGTCAAAGTTTTGTCAATTTTGTCAATTTGCGTTACGTGAAATTGAGCTGTTTATTTTGAAAGTGGTATGTCCAAAAAAAAAAAAATTTTATATTATACTATTTTGGCCTTTTTTGATATGTTGAAGCTAAAAATATGTGAAATGGAAATTTTTTTACAAATGGACCTATACTGCTTTCAAAATAAACAGCTCATATGTTTAAGAACTCACCTTTACGTAACGAACAATAACGTTTTAAAAACATGAACCCCTCCCCCTCAAGCGTTACATAATTTTTGAACGGTTCTTGGAGTCAAAAAGAGTAAAAGAATTTATTTTGATTTATTTATTTAATTCGTTGATATTATGGACACAAAGTCGATGCACATATATGAATTTGAACTATCTTTAAGAAACCGTGCTAAAATATGCAATTAACTACATGATGATGATGGCACAGTAGATATTACCAATTTATGCAAAAAGTCTTATTAAGAATTTTCTGAGGTAACGTTCAGATTATGAACCAAAACATGGTTGGAACCTTGAAAGCCTTTTCTATTCAACGATTTTTATTGACTTATGAATTATTTGATTTATTTATGATTTCTCTCTTCGTGTTAATATAGCCTGTTTTACACGATATTGCAAATTGTAATGTGTCTGGAAAATTGAAAACATAGTACATTAACAATAATAATAGTAATAAGATCGTATTTCTACGAATGTTCAAATAAAAACCTCAGGAGGCATGTCCTAAAACATACCATTCCCACAAGTTATCCTCGAAGTTGCCTTCAAATCTATAATTTCCCACACGAGAAACAATGACGACCTCGCCAAGTTATTATTATTAATTTCCCGGGCGATTTTACGACCAGCAAAAGTCCTTAACGTTAAGTACGAAACACTTGATATACTCGAAGTTGCCCAAAACGCCATTAATTCGTCCCCTCAATAAACACACTTATTACACTTAACAGCCTGAAAGCGGTCATTCAGCCCGGGACCGGGTGCCGAGACCCTGGTTGCGGACCGGGTATAATCGGAAAGCAGCACCTATGCGGCTATATTTTCCGCTTTCTATATAATAAGCATCCTGCCCAGTGCCCACCACCACCGCCGGCAGGTATAACAGAATTAGTCACAATGAATACCGTGCAGCGGGAACCGGGGGTGGTTAAGTTACCTTTTGTAACGACATCAGAAAAGTACACCTCTTGGCCGGCAGCATTGTTTGTGACTGTAACACGTGACCACTTGACTTTTTCGTGAACAAAGCCAGAAATGGGAGGAGGAGGGAAGACGGGTGAATCCACGACTACAATTTTTCTGTTACTCGCTCTGCCACCCCATTAATGGGTCTTGCGAAGAACCATCGACCCGCACCACGAGTCCCGAGTTCCGAAAGGTAACAGCCATCGTGAACTGTTAATGTTCACTTTTGATAGCCTTTGTTCATGTTCAGTCAAATGGTACACAATTGCGCTTACCTTCGTGGGTCCGTGTCCCGTCCCGGGGATGCTTACTTGGGTTCCTGGGTTTTTAGCTAAGCCGTTGATTGATGGACTCCCAGGAGCTCGTTTGTTCACAACACCACGGCGAACCCCAGGCGGAATAATTAAAAAGGTCAAACGTAATAAATTACCGGAGTGCCGCGAAAGCCATCAATAAGCATATCTTGCGAGAATGTTGACACTCGTCCTGTTCTGCAATTTGTGCTTGATCGACAGATTTAGGTTATTGTGATGAAAAACGATCCGCGTATTTCAATGTCCGAAATTAAATTTAGACTATATGTTTTATTTCTTAATGTAAAAAAAGAATATAAGGAATACGTTTCCTAAAAGATTAAAAATAAATGTTCAAACGAATTGTTGGCATATTCCATTAGAAATCAATAATTTGACGTTTAAAATTTAAAAATCCAGTATGGGAAACATACATAGGAGTACAGCATTTTTTCGTCTGTGTCGAAATCAAGATAATTTTCTTAACCCATTTGCATCATAAGGAAAAATGAAAAAGAATGCCCTTATCATCAGTACAATTTCAAAATGTAAGTATCGGATGTAATCTCAATAATACGTCATTGTTTGAGTGATCTAATTACTTCTTCACTTTTATCACTAATAACAACCTCCACCTAGAATAATCGAAACAATAAACGCACAAATAATCGTAAACCATTTGCGCCAGCTCACAGTGTCATCTAAGAGTGCAGCACACTTTTGCCATAATCATCAAACACATTACGCTAATGATGCAAATGGGATAATACGAACTTACAACACAACACCAATTTCGTCTGTTACAATTCAATTCAAGAGCTGGAAGTATGATAATAATGTTCTACTCGTAACCAGTTTAAACTTTCACAAAATTCAACTCAGTCAATTAATCGTGTTTTTTCTATGTAAAAAATGAAGTCTGTTCTATAATTCGGATACAAGTCAAATCGGGAAGTCTGTCTAAAAAAGTTTACTTTGTTTAAATTTCTGAGGAAATTCACTTTGATTCTAACCAATTCATGTTCATTTTTTCTAAAATTTGTGTTTTTCCGTAATGGTAATAAAAAAGAATTCGATTCCATAGTTTCGGCCACATTCCAAAGGTGCACCGCGTGAATAAGTCAAAAATGCTAAAAAGAATGTGATTAGATTTCAATTAAAATTGTTACAAAACTTAAAATCCGTTGGTTTCTTTTAAAAAATTAATGATATATTTAACTTTTCTAAAAGTACGATTCTGATATTTGGTTATATGTTTTTAAAAAGTTGAAAACAAATTCTTGAACGGATTTTTAACGCATTCGTTCATCCTACTTGACTTTTTAAAAAGTGTGCTTATGTGTAGCCTACGATACTTCGGAAGGTATAAACTTTTAATTGGTTAAAGAATGTTTTAAGTTGCTTGTCTATTTCCTGCGGTTTTGACCAGCAACTTAACACCACGAACAAACTTTCTATTTTTATAACATCAGCACAAACTTGTTACAGTAAAGTAAAATTTTTCCTAAATAAAACGAATTACTTAAAAAAAAAATAAACCTTAAATCGTAAAGCCAAAAGTACACGCGTCGCGTTTGTTTTCTTTTATTAATATTACTTAAAAAAAATAAATATCGTCGTTAAAAAGAGAAGGGGCAAGAAAATCCGCGCGAGTACCGTCGCAGAGCTCGAAAAAAGGGAGTTATTGTAGAAAATTATTTTGAAGCTGGCGCGCTAGGTAATAATAGAGCACCAAAAATCACTTTACATAACTCTTTTTATAATAAACTTAAATTTTGCAAAAGGTTTTAAACCAGCAAATATATGAAATATTTAAATTTTAAATAGTTAAACATTTTAATGTTAAAAATGTAAAATCAAATGTAAATACTTAATGGGATGGTGAATATAAAAATATGAATATGAAAAGATAAAGGAATGAGTATGAAATCATGAAATTATTTTAGTTCATATTCCATTGCAAGTGTACAGATTTGCGCAGGTGAAGGAAGAGATTAGTTCAAATAAAATTCTCGAAGTGTTAATAATGAGACAAAATTTCATTAAAAGCTACTTCTACTTCTACTTGTTAATTTCTCTCGTCTGCGTATTATTAATCAGAAAATACATTTTTTAATAAAACAAAAAAAAAGCTCAAGCATCTTGTACAACGCTTTCCACAAATTTTAATTATTTCTCAATACAAAAAAATGTTTAAAGACATTTTTAACGTTATACGGATACAAAGAAGAAGTGTTACTTTCATGTAGTTAATTTTCGTTGTTGATTAAATACATCAACTTATAAATCCTCGTTGTTAATTAAATACATATGAACAATATTACTGGTCTGGTTTATGGGAAAAAGTAGCAGACACTTTTGATAGATGTTTTCCTGTAATTATGGAGTTTACGAAAGAAAAATATGCAATTGGTTCAGGTTCAGGTTTGAGAAAGAAGCTAGATTTTCTTAAAAAACATAATAAAAATAAAAACATGGCATGCAGTATATGATTAAGATTTTAATTTGTAAAAGGGTTTTTATATTTTCTAATAATAACACAGAGTATAAGTTCTCATTTGAATTTGTTGTGTTTTATTTAGTTTTTAATCATTTCCAAAAATTAATCTGAACTAATTTGAAATTTTGCCAGATTGGCAATCTACAGAAAATACCCTTTTAAAATTAGTTAACAAATTTCTGGATAAAAATTATTTATATCTAAAACTGACACTAAAGAACTAAGAACTTCGAATTTTACGTTAGTTAATTTTGAATATTTTTTATATCGCTGAATGATAGTTTAAGAAGCAACCATTTTGTTATAGCTTTCTTTTTATTTTCTTATTTCCTTCAATTAATCAAATACTTCGTTAATTACCTCAGGCTTGCTCCGCCCATAACAAGGGTGTGTTTATGCTTATTCAATTAGCAGAGCCAACAATACGACACAATATCGAGCGTCTAATTCACTTACGTTTTTTGCGGCACTCTTACAGCCAAAAATAATTACAGCGGAAAGTGCTCGGACATGTAAACACATCAGTTGTCTTTAACTTTAATCGAAAGCAGCAAATGGCATTTTTTCCGACGATCGAAGGTTTCTTTTTCCCAATTTTCGGAGCCAGTCAAAAAGTGATTAGCTGAAATGTCTCGAATTACGGTCACATTAGTGTAAATTAAAATCACTCACATGGAGAATTATAGGAGGGTCACTATAGCTAACAGGACATAGACTGTCCGTCAGGTTGTTCGTAGAAATACAGAAAAAGTCAACTCTTTTCGGGTAACTCTAATAAGTAAGTACCTTTAGGGCAGGATAGTAGTTTCACATCGATTACGTCGCTTTTTAGGCCGTCCGGTCCTCGTGGATATGTATACAAAATTAAATTGTCGAAAAATTACGGAAAGGGAGTTTCCAAATTATAACTTTTCGTGCTTCACTTTTTGGAAAGTAGCTCTGCACCAGAGCATTTAGAAACGAACAAGGTCTAGGTGTGCACGTAGCCAGTGTAGATCGAGTCAATTAAGAGCAGAAAAACCTTCGTTAATGGGTTGGTTGCTGCCGACTATTAAAGTCTATGAACGCTGTGATCTTAAGATCATTCCAGAAAAAAAAAAACAGGGCAAATTGATCTTGAGCGATTTTTAATTGACGGCAATTAGAGACATATGTTTCGTGAGGGAGCCCAAAAATCGACTTTTTATGTTTCCCAATATTCTGAAGGCTCTCGGGGGATTTTTCGAGGCTAATAAAAAAAGTTTAATTGAGATGTAATAATCTGTGATACGAGGCTAGAGATTTGGACATGAATGAATCACAGCAGGAAGTGATTCAATATTTCCAGATCATACCAAATTAATAGGTATTAAGACAAAGTTAGTTGCCTCTGTTGATTTAATTATGTGGGATCTGTGAAAGGCGGAAATTATGGGATTAGGATGTTTTATAGCACATATACTAGTAATTCTTATAGTTTCTGTTTCTTTGCCTATAGTTTGTTATAATTAAAAATAGTTTTGTTCCACAATATTATATGGATGCTATTTCAATTGAAAGTAGTTATACGTTTATAGATTCGTTTTATTCTTATTAACGTCAATTGAACTATCTGTCTAGTATTTTAGAAAATCTTTTTGCACAAAGTAGTAGTGCTTTTATCCTGTGCAACACATACTAATCTTATGACTATCTAGATATTCTAAATTGAATTTAAACTTCATCTAAAAAAGCACGAAAAGTTCACGAACTTGAAAATGCACATTGAATGGATCCATACCAAGCCAAAAGGACACTTACCACCACTTCAGCCATAAAATCCAATGTCAAGTGTCTGCACGTCGAGGACCACTTGAGGGAATTCTGCGCATCGTTTAAAGCCTGTGAAGAAAAAAAAACCAAAACACAATAAAAGAATCCCAGTAACAAGCGAATCGACGTTGTCCTTATGTAGAAACTGTTCAAGAGTGGTAGTCACCCTGTGCAAGGGTTTGCCGGCTCTTTAGAGGGGAGTTAAATTCAATTTCCTAATGTCGTCGCTATACTTCGAAAGCGAAAAGGATCTCCGACTTCGGCTAGAGGCTGGGAGTCGCGTCGACACAATTCGTTACAAGCAATGTAATCGGCTGAAAGAACCCAGGAGCCCTGGGACTGGGAAAGCAGGAGCACCCTTCACGGATTCCGATCCGGGTTCCCGGCGTCCTGGACAATCCGAAGGGTTCTAAGTGAATTGAAATGGCTTTTTGATTGGTCTCTTTATTGTTGAGCAGTTGCCTTTCTGCTGTTTGTTTTAGGGCGACTTTATTACAGTTTTATTTGCCCTAAGTGTCTCCTCATTAGGCGAGCCGTGAGGGGATGACTCTCAGATTATTTGAATGCTTGTAATATTTCGAATTTATGGGGAGAATTAAGTGGTTTTGTGGTTTATTACACTGTTTTATGGGAATGATTAGAGCTCTGGAGCGCTGCTTCGTAAATGCTGCCAGAGTGGGCCATGAGCCACTGATTTGTAAGAAATTGCGCATTTTTTCTTATTAACAATTGTTTTCTTTTTTATTTCTATAGCTTTTGTTTCCTGGATAAGGTACTACTCGACGTTTCCGAAAGAACTTAAGCACATATTCAACGCCAAAACTGCTCACATGGGACATTATGCGAAAAGTTTTGCACTACAGGAACTGCCGAAAAATGTAATCAAGAAACATAATGCTCCGAAGGCCCCTCTTCCCACCAATCGTTTGACTTACACAGAAAGGTAAGATTACGTTCTTCCGAAATAAAATTTTAGTTTCCCAGTTATGTCTATGTTTATATTCTTAAGAGCAAACTTTTTTATGTAGTTCTTTCATTTTCACTCCTCTATTGTTGGAAACACTAGTTTACAATGGAGTGATCAAATATTAATAGCTTTAATAAGCTTGTAATAAAAGTAATTTTATTTTCATCTTTGTGAACCTTTGAACCCCCAGATCTTTTAGCGTTTAATATAGAAATGAGTTTAGAAAATTTCATAACGTAAGGCAAAATATTTTATTTGTAAACCTTATGCTGCTTGTGTAATCTACATTGGACAGAAAAACATTGCCTTTCCTCGGTAGAACCAATATTAAATACAATTTATTTCTATAACAATTCGCTATTACATTTTTATTAAGTTTCAAGTATTCTATCTGCTACGCAGATTAGCGGATGAACACAGTCATTAAGATTATAAAAGAGATATAAAGGATATCTAATGACTTTAAACCTACTTTAATGAGTTTCGTCTACTCCAGCAGCAAACTTGTTTAAAATTTTAATTTCCTTCATTATGAGCACAGATTGATGAAACGATATTTTCAAATTACTGTCTTTTAAATTCAATAACATAAACCAGCAGGGTAATAAGTTATACTACCTGACATTATCCACAATGAACATATTTTCATTTGTCATAATTACATTTCGATTCTACCTCGTATGTCGTAAATATCTCTATAATTTCAAAAGTTTAACCTATTTCTATTCTATTCTATTCTATTTCTCAAGAAAAAAACTGAGTAAGGAAATAACAATATCAAATTATTTTATTTTACAAAAGAGCCATAAAACATATATTTTTTCATACTTCAAGGTGTAACTTGAGAAAATATAGCTCAAAACTCCGTAATGATTTCCGAACATATGATTTAACTAACTTTTCATTTTTTTACTAAAAAAGGTCTGTTAAAAATCTTTACAGCACAGAGTGTCTTCCTTTTTTTGATTTTACCTGTGTTATTTCATGAAAATAAAAATTTTTTATCGGTCATATTTTTAACATTACCTGCACCAGAGCCGGTCAAATGACCGATTTCAAATTAAACACTCATTATTAATTTCTTTTATTCATCTAACTTTTTGAATAAATTCTTTTATTGTCGGATTAATCTATTTTTCAATTTTTGTTTGTTTTGAGAATTTCTTTTGAAGAATACGTCTTACCGGTTACGATAAGAGCAGGTATATGTGAAGTGTAGGTATAGTTAGTCTTAATATCAACTACCATGATCGGCTTGACACCTTATAAACCGCACTCACCATATTTAATTACATGCATAATTGTTTTTTTGTATAGACCGTAGTTTTCAGTTTTGAGTTTAATATTTTATTTTGTTATCGCTTTTTCCTTTTTTTTTTAAAAATCGTACTTTGTTTCAGGGATCCCAAGAAGATGAAGCTGGAAAGGGCGTTGAGGAAACGTCAACATCCCTCGAAGGCCGTGGAAACTAATAGGCTGCACAAGTACTTGCCCAAATCGATCAGCCTAACTATGTCGGAGTTCGACAGCGGACTACCTGCGCTGAAGAAAAAGAAAAAGTGATCATGCCCTATAACTTTTTATTGGTTATGTCTAAAGTCAGATTTAAATTTTTAATGTTTATGGAACGCTTTTGAATTGCCTTAATTTTACCTTAGGTCCCGAGTCACGTTTGTCCCTTGTTCCCGTTTCCGTAATTTTCTGTTGTAAATGCTTCCATTTAATGAAATCGAGCGGCCGGGGAATTAATGAGCTATTGGGCTGTTTTTTACTTAAGATAATTGCGGACGGGGAGCAGTCGCCCGACACGGCACATAAACTCACGTCTGGCAGGCCTAATTTTCCTTTTGCATTTGATTTCCCCCCAAACGGTTCTGGTGATTGGGATAATATCGCTGCAGTGCTCCTTAAATTGACGACGATGTTCTTAGTCGCAGCGAAACGACGAAAAGACGGCGGACACGTCGCCGGGCCGCGGTCGCTAGACGCGCAGTCAACTACCAGGTGAAGCACAGGGGCTGGAGCTGTAGCTGTGCTGAAAACGTGCAATCAGATTGCCCACAAAATGCAATAAATTGGTGATCAATGCCATTTAATTTTTTCAGCTTAATTATAGTACGCCGGCCACGTTGATCGCGCAGCCGCACCGGCCGCAGTTGTATAAATAATTCACGGCAATCAATGGAAAATGCCAAGAAATCACGTCCAATGAATAACAACTTAAAATGTCTATAATCTGGCCGCCATTTTTTCCGTTGCCCTCGCGGGCCCGGCCTGCGAGTGCGCCCGGCCCGGCAGTTTGGCGAGGCAAAATGGCAAAATGGCCGGTGATCACCAACAAACGATCGATTCGAGATCCGAGTGATTTTCGTTCCCTTAAAACTTGTCTGCCTTTTTCGCATTGCCATTTTGCGCGGCGTTGCTTGCTGCATTTTTATTATCCGTTTTATCGCGGGCATCGGGCACCGCGTATCGCGGCCAGGCCATGTACCGAGCGGTGCTCTCGCGGCCCAGTCAGCTGCTATCGGTGCGCCGCGATCGATATCGGGTGATTATGTGCATGGCCCAAACGAAGCATTTCCATTTGCGGGTTCGTGATTGGGAGTGGTGCTCCACGGGCAGCTGGCGCTCTGGCCGATGCAATTTCCACAACCTCCTGAGAAAATTGGCTCTGTGGAAAGCCCGGCTTAAGATGGTGTCACTGCGGAGAGGGCCATGATCCGCGAGACAATCAACCGACGACGTCTGGCTTAGCCCGTTGATAAAATTTGTTTAATTTCCACTTAAGTGCACCTTTAGAGGTTATTTATTTGCCTGATTATATAGACGTGATCGCGGGCCAGTTCAGGGATGTGTCAATGTTAATCAAGCGGAGATAATTTCCATGGGAAGATCTTGTCTCAAATTAAATCATTCCTTACAGGAGTCAAATGTTCGAGCAACCAATTTAAATTGTATGAAAAAACATAATAAAAGAAAACTTTTTTCAACAAAATCTACCACACCCCAATGTGTACATGTTTTACTTAAGGTAGCAAGGAACATAATTACAAATATTATTATATTATACTATGGTTGATCAATAACTAATAGTATGCAACAGCACCCCGTATTTTCAAAGCTATGCTAACGAATATTGCGTAAATTGATGTAAGACTTTAGTTTAACAATTAGCCTACTATTTGATTCATAAACCGGTTTTTCCGCCATTAAATGAATTTGTTTTTTACTTTTTATCTTAATTTTCCTTAGAAATCCAATATAGTGTAACATTACGATTTTCAAATTTTGCAATTTACAAAAAAAAAAAACAAAAAAAGGTATTGAAGTGATTTATAATTTTTCCAGAACCCAGATTAATATTGAAACGTATTCTTTTTTTTTTAATTTAGTGCTTCGGAAATCGAATAGTAATTAAAAGTTCTATGTATGATCTCTGACTAAATAAATAATACTTGAACTTTGATACTAAAAACAAACGAATTGAATTTGTGAAGAATTCATAATTTTTTGAAACATTTTGGTTATTACAAGTCCATGTATGTACAGATTTATGTCAACTGGGCAAAAATATCTGGATAAGATGACAACTCAAAAGTTAAAATGTTCGTGTTGATCCATTCTTAAAGTACTATTTGACAACTTTGCAGAATCCACTGCAAAACTGAACTGAGAAATACACATTGAGATTTTTAGGTAATCTAAAGAATACGATACTTCTCCTTAAACAAATAAACTAAAGGAAAGACATAACATTTAATTTATGATATTACAAACAATCAAAAGCGTTTGTTATATTTAAAAAGCCTTCGATTGATCAATTTCACTTCAATGAAAAATAGATAATAAAATCTTTTATTATTTGAGCGGTTTTGTTAGCTTAAAACAAAGTTTTAGAGAAATAAACAAAATTGGTAATACCAAAAGATTAAGTTTTAAAAGTACATTCGGGTGTTTCTTAAACCAATTCATTAAGTTTTTTTTCCTTTCTTTCATTTATTATAAAACATTTTTCTTGATTTTGAAAAACTACAAATTGAAAAATCGATTTCTGTATTTTAGAAAATTATTTCTTTCTGTGTACTCTGCTCTAGCTTTCGATTATTTAAATTTACCATTTTATGAGATAAAGAATTACTGTACTATGAAATGTTTACAATTTTAATAATTCTGTGTTAGAAAATAATTGTGATATAATAAAAATAAGAGTATAAATAACAAAGTGTCCAAAGAATGAACAAAATCCTCCGTACATACGAAAATAAAATAATTATGCCTATTGCTAAGGTTATATTACATCTTTGAAGTAAATTTTTTATTATTAATACCAATTTTTAGATATACAACTTTGGTATTTTGTACTTAGTAAAATTAGGTAACAATTGATAACAGACCTTTGGTTCTAGTACACTTGGGAGAAGTGGAATTTTCTGCTTCTTTTGAAAACGATCGGGTTGTGGGAAATTGTTTCTTCCTTCTCGAATTTTCTCAATTTTCCAAATATTTCTGAATTAAAGCGTAATCTCATTTATATGTAAGTCACTTTTGCTTTTATCTTTCCACAACTCTCAAAGAATAAGTGCGTTAAAGGTTTTTTTAAACATCTTGAAAAATATGAGGAATGAATTCCTACAATTAATTAACCATGGCCATGTATTTGGACGAAACTCTTCAGTTTTAAATGGGAATATTGGGAATACCCTTTAACTTTATCGATATCTAAGGAATGTGTAAATCTAATGAATATGAATTTCAAATTTCTAGGTAAGCGGAAAATAACAAAAATGTCTAAGATATCTTAGTTATCTGCAAAGGCAGCCAAGCATTGTTCACCTATCTTTTTACATATGTTTCTAAAAAAAAAAAACTTCGTAAAAATTGCAATTAGAACAACAAGAACATAAATCCAACAATGATGAACTATAACAAAGTTTATCATTTGCTTATCAAAGTTTATCTTTTCCTCATTTGCTATTGTTCTCAAAGACTTCTTACTTTTATACAGACATTCGAATAACTGCATATTCAAGTCTGGTTTTTCAAATTCATAATCGTTAGTAAATCTGAATGCTTCTATTTCTTTACAATATCATACAAAAACATCGACAAACGTTTTGTGACAAATTTCCACAAAATTCAAAAGCCAATAAAGCTTCAATTTTCCAAAAATAACTCTGTTGCTGGCCGCTTGTTCTATGTCACCTTTAATAGACGAGAGCTGGTCTCAATTAATACAGCGCTGTCGCCCCACTCCCTAGGTTCCAGTTATCCAATCAAAAAAATGTTTTTTTTCTATATGAGTCGAGAAAGACTCTGTCCTGCAATTTATCGGTGAATTCATGCGATAAATCGAAAATGCGATACTCAAACGAGTTCCGAAGTCTTGCGGCAGGCTGCGGATAAACTCTCCCTAGAGCATCAAAGGAATCGCTAAAAACCAGCAAGGCAAGAGAATTATGAAAGCCTCGTATTTATCCATTTTTCCGGTGTGCTGAGGTTTATTCAAATTTAAAAACTTCCTTAAGCGGGACTAGGAAAAGCACTTTCCCAGAGAGCGCGGGCGTTGCACTGAGCAGGACGGGCAAGGGCGGTGAGGACGAGGCCATGGAGGCGATTAATCAGAATCGTCGACAGATGACATACGTCGGAGATTTCTTTCTCGTCGACCGTGAAACATTTTTCGTTTCTTATTTATTCCCCGGCAATAATCGCCTTAAAGACGCGGCTATTAGTGTGCATTTCGAGAGGGTGGTAAAGTGATCCCTGGTCGCCCTATCTTCCCACAACTAGGGTTTGTGACAAACCGTTTCGGTTGGGCGTAGTATCCTAAGCGTGCACGTGAATGGGCCTAAATTAGAAAGTGAGTCTACAATCACGCGACACGTGACCGGGCAATTTGCCAACAATTGAGTCCTTGATGGGTCACCTTTGTTTGCTGCGAAAGTAAACATTGACCGCTTCCTCCTATCTGAAAGTCGATCTGTTCCTTAGCCATCGAGCCAGAAAGGAATTTCTTATTCCACAGTCTTTAGGTCTTTAAACAATTTAAATATTCAGAAACCTGGCGAGATTTAACCCATTCAAAAGACTTGGCGAGATCACATTACAGACTTCTTTTGGCCTCTTTGAGTTATTTCCCCAGACCTCTTTAGGAGGAATAATCGCTTTCAAATAGCCTCATCACCCTTTTCGATTGCTGTGTCGTTAAAAGAAGATCAACAGCAGATCGGCTCACTTACAATTAAACCTTAAGATAACTGTGTAACTCTACCTTTGACAATTGTTCCTTCACCTGTACGATACATTAATCAATAGGTTGCGTTGTTGATCGCAGGTATTCTCACAGGAGCTGAAAATATTCCTTTGCAAGACGTAAGCGGTCTTGATTGATTGCTTCTGGGCTCGTCTGAACCGTGTAATCTTTAATAACGACACTATAATGGCGTGAATTACTAGAACGTATAAAAAGCTATCAAGCCTGCAAATGTGCTATCAATGGCTCTGAATGGCTTAGTGGTGAAAATTAATGAAAAGAGGTTAAGAAAAGCGTACGGGATAATTCGAACATAAATTACATATCCTTCAAGGACAGTTCGATCACCTTCAGCGATCGATAGTTTTCAAGTTAACACACTTTTAAGCTACTTCTTCGTTACTTCGTTAATTACGCAACCTATTAGGATATTTCAATATTTCAATGAGCCTTGCGGATCTAGTTAATATCCTAAACTTGCTTCATATTGTCCCCTTTTTTTGTATTGAAAATTATATCATCGATACTTATAATGAAATGTTAACGATTATGGTAACATAATACTGCACAGTGAAAGTACTTTCAAAACCCTATTAATGTCGGCTATTCATAACTGATAAATGCCAAAATAATGCTTTTTAGCATTTTCATCTATTGGTCTGACTCAATGTAGTTCAAGATGTGATGTGGAGGATATGCCAGCGTCTTTATTTGTTTCGTTTTTGCTAATAAATTCGCAAATACTCGATGATTTCATTTAAATAAATGCGTTTTAAAGAAGGGTGACAGTAACACAAATGAAACCAAAAACATGAAAATATACTTTTATTTATAAATACATATGATTACTTTATATTATTGCTACAGTCTTGTATTCTGTCACCCTTGCACTTATTCTTTTCGGACTAAGTGTTAGTTAAAGGGATAAGCCTTAATACCAGGGAAGTCTAGAGAGGGAAGCTGACCCCTCTGTTTTAGAAGAATCTAAAAGTAATATAATTGGGCTGTACAGTTTATAGAAGAAATGATGAATGTAAAACTTTCTTGCAGGTAATGCATGATTTTTATGACATTTTCTGAGAACTCACTAGTGCATGCTATCGCAATCGTGCACAAGTAGTGAAACACAAAATAATGCCACGTCAAAGTAAACCATATAAAAAAATAAAAATAAAAAACCGGCTAAATGTGAGCTCGACTCGCGCGCTGAGTGTTCCATACCATAATTTTTTTGCATTACTTCTCCCAACCCCCTCTTGACTTCTTCGAAACGGATATAGCATACAAACAGACAGACAACATATACCAGCATAATCAATATTCTTCCGTTCAATATATTTTTCCCTGAATACCATTTCTATCTATTCTTTAGTGTGTAAGTTTTTTTAATTTTACCCAAATTTGTCTGTGATAACTAAAAAATGTTTGTATTGCCAATTGTTGTATGTTCCTGGATTAGTTATTACGGATGATTTTAACTTATGCTTCTTATTTATATAGGAAGGTACAAGATTTCATCGAAATTAAACACAATCGCAAAATATAAATTGGTCGCAAAATAGCCTTTTAACGATAACCTATGATTTGTAAAAATACAAACTCATGATGCGTTCAGGAAAATAATTTTGGATAGTACTTTGTACCGCAGTCGAGTCAAGTACTACTAGATTTCGAAAAAAATGATTTTTCTTATACTTTGTAATACCATGTCTTTCAAAAAACAAATACTGCGAGTTGGTCGATGAACTTGTGTACGTGTATGTAAACAAATGATTTTTGAGTTTAGGAAACCTTAATCGGTGGGAATATACTAAAATATCCGCCAAATTTGAAAGTATACGTATGCAATTATTGACAATCAATTTTATCCTTTCTTTCTAGAATTGGATTAGGTATAAAGACAATGCATCTATGATATCTACTCAAATTAAAAATGTAAAAATTCGACTGTAATCAATTCTGCAAAATTTAAATTGAGGACAATGCAACCATGAAGCTTAGTTATCATAGCGAATACTCCGATTTATTATCTTTAATTATGATTTCCGACTCATGGCTAATTTTGACTTTAAAAATTTATTACATGGTTTTCAAAAATAGCTACTATTCTTTGAACTTTTCACATCGCGCGTACATATTTGAAAGTATAAAAAAATCAATATTTATGCATGAAAATAAAAAAAACAAATGAATACATCACGACATAATGTCGCATTTCTCTAATTACATGTACAAAGCAATATTGCATAAAATATAGACAAATTTTTGTTAGAAAAACTCGATCAGGTTTGACAGGCTTGCACAGGTTTAAGATCGCTGAAAGGACCATACATGTAATGTTTTACACAATATGTTTTATCCAGGTGAAGTATATAGTTCTCATGTATAATTTTCTGACACAATTATGCATTCGTAACATGGAATCGCATGTTTAAACCTCAATTAACGGCAGCTTCCTAAAAGCCACAATAGGTAAAATGTCGACTAACATCTCGAGCCCATAAGAGAGGTTCCTGGAATGGTCGAATTGCGGAAAATTACCACACCGTCGCACACCTGTAACAAAGAGCCCTAACACGAATTCCAAATATCATAGTAATGTGTGAAAATTTCCCCCGATTAATAACATAATTGCAGTGAAAGACTGAAAGACTACTTCGACTAGCTCAAGATGCTCGACGCTGGCCGAGAAGTGGCGGAGGTGGCCCATTGTTCCCGGGCGTAGCGGTCTTGAAAGTAAATTTCCTTTTTGAGCTCAAGAAAACACGGAAAAGCCGCGAAGTGCTTCTGCGCGCCACATTAACTACAATTAGAAATTTAAATCGCCGCCGCGGATATTACACGATCGGATGCGACTTTCGAGTCGGTTTAGCCTCCTGGCGAATGCTCGAGTGGCTTACTAACGAACGTCTTCGACGTGGTGTGTCTTCTTCCCCGGGAAGAATAGGCGAAAAGGTAAAGAAGCCGTTCCGTTGAAATTAACGCGCACTCAATGGGGAAAATTAAAACATTTTGCTGGGACTTTTCTCGACTGTGAAACGACGATAAAGCCGAGCTGTTATTGTTCCACCGCTGCACGCAACTACCTGTGTAATTTGCCACCGATCTGTTTTTCTGGGACATTTATAACCGTGTTAATCTCGGGAGAAGAATGCGCAGGAGGAGGTGCTCCGCCCGGGAGCCAAGCACTTGGCATGATCTTGGAATGAGGTCTCTTGCGAATGATTCAATTGACCGAACTGCATATGCATGAGTAGGTTGCAAGTTATTAGGGTCATTCAGAAATAGTCGTTTTTTTCATAACGAAATCCACCACAAAAAGTTAATACGTGTTCCAGGTTGTCTATATTTATTATTATCGTTTTAGAGAGCCCATTGATATGCTAATCAAAAGGTAGTTTTATAATATTTTCCAATAATGTGCTCTAAAACTCTAGAATTGAAACTAATCTTACATTGTTAACATTGTTAACTGATTCTTTTTTACAAAACCGCTGCTTTTCCAAGAAGATTATTATAAAAGTTAACAAGTGTAGCCCTTACCTAAACCTACAAAAATGTTCACACAACTTGAAGGTAATCAAATCTAAGTACGGCAAGTCTAACTACTCAAAAATCTGTTTTCAACCTGGAAATATAATTTAAAACCGGCAAATTCGAAAAGACAACCAAGGAATACAAAAAGTTTTGTTTTTTAAGGTTATTTGAAAGGTATTGGACCAATTTTCGAACAGTTTATGTAGAACCACCCTTGAAGTACTTCTATTTAAACAAAATGAGAACAATTGAAATCGGCAAATCTAGTCAAATGTTATACTAATTAAAACAAACATAAAAAACGTGATTTTGGGCTTTTTGGATTTTCTACGTAAATTCGGAGTTACGCGAATTACAATATGAGAAATTACTTGTTTATACAAGTTTTATTTACTTTAACGCGTCCTACTATTATTAATTAGTATTAATTTTGCTAGGAAATCATAAGTTGTAATCTATTCATAACTTTCATTTCTTTGATCGAAGACTTTCCTCTGGTCCATACATGAAAAGGTTCGAGAAAAGCTATTTCCTTGGATATCAAAATTAGCATTTTAGACCTCCTTGAAATTGGTGAAAGTTCAACGAATGTGGGTACGCACTTTGGTGGCCGAAACTGCAATGCCAGTAGGCAAAATATGGTTAGATTCGTATATTTTGTTAAATTATTTTAAGTAACCCTTGCGATTAACTGAAATAATTATGTATTCATATAATCGTGCAAATAGAGTCATTAGTGTATTGTTGAATTGATTAAGACACGTCGATGAGGAGGATTCTCATACTCTCATTGCCCCCTAATAATCTTTCGTTGTCATATTTTCCGTGAAAATTGGCGAAAACAAACAAATCAAGTGGTCAGTTTGCCGGCTTGGACACCGACATGAACAGGGCTAATTACGGCAAGCTAGAATACTTCCCTTTGCGGTGGTGACCAATGGCAGTCGCTGCTGATGCAGGTTTCCTCAAAGGGAATGGTTTCCAATTTCTTAGCGCTAAGATTAGGCCTTCGAGGAGCCCCTACAAGTGGGACTTATTACTTATGTTTCGTTTTACAGAAATTATTAAAGACAAAATAGGAAGCCTCCGCATCGGCTGGCCACTGGAACAGGGCATAATGGGCCGCTTCGGATGCATTTTCCCCGTCTTTGGTCAGGCAAGCAGACCCCAATCAAAATTATCCACTTGACATGGCTGAAGCCCCTTTGGTATTTTCTTATTTTCTGGCGACTTGCGGTGCAATAAGTATTTTCATTTTCCAGTCGCTTTTTGAGTGTAACCTGAGTAAAGCGCTCTTATCCAATACTCTTCAGGTTCAGTACACTCGTCAGCTATGTCTGGTCACTTTCGCTTATGGGCATAATCTGCCGAGGACGATGGCAGGGAGTGCTGTTCTTGCTTAAAGAAAATTCGTTTTTTCAAAGACAGTTCGTCGCTTCTGAACGCTTTCGGGCATTTAAAACTTCCTGCCATTGATTTTTTTGCTGATTGGCAGCGGTTTGAGGATTTCTTACATCCTTCACTTAATTAAATCAGATCATGTTTCAAATACCATCATTTTCCGCAACACTTTTTTATTACAAACGGATTTGTTCTAAAAGGCTCTTTTAATGATGAGAGATATTAAATTCCAATATTTTATGACATTTAGAAGCAAAAATCTTCGCTTTTATTAGTTTAGGTCTAACAAACCTAATTTTAAACTTGGCTTCCATCAAAAAGTGTACAATTTTTATTCCTTTGAATTGTTGTAAAACGTTTATGCTACACATTTTGCTATATCTTAATTACACTGCAATTTTACTTGCACTTTAAAAATTCAAATAATTATTTTTTAAAATTACCTGCATTTAAGGAAATTTAATTCTGGAATAACACCTAGAATTGTGAATCGACTGTAGGGAATCCACATATTTTTTTATGACTCTCATGTTCACATCGAATTGTAAATTTACATTCTTGATATAACTTTCTTCAATTCTCGTCTAAATTAAATACTTTCGTCTTACTTTTAGTTAAAATGTATTCCTATTCCTATTCTGAAAGGCAGTTAAAAGATTTAAAGTTTTCTGCCCGGGTTCTGGATTATATTCCATCCTCTAATTCAGGTGTATCTGTCAGTAGTTAGTTACAATAGATTAATTGCGTTAATTTAAATAACAACAAACTTTGAAACAATTTAGACCCTTTAAATGTAAAATTACAAACCCAAGGTTCATACATTTTCGATAACTTCTTCACAATTGTTTTAGTGTAATAAATTTCCCAAATATGGCAGTTTTAATACTTAAAAGTAAGAACTTCTTTATATTGTCATGGTTTACTGAAAATGTACTATATTTGTTTTTAGTATAAATTATGTATAAAATAAAACGTTCTAGTGTTCTATTAAAAACCATTCCCTTGGAAAAGTTCTGCGCGCCGTTTTGACACTAAAAATAAAAGATCTTCAAAGATCAATGGCACATTATTTGAAAAAATGACCTCAAAACTTTTTGATTGACTTTACTAATTTCAACAAAACAAAGCTAATAAGATTACAAGCTTGTACTTGACGGTGTACGGTGACTTTTCTTAATTTCTTTACTGTATTTATCTTTCACAATCACATACTCATAGGAAAAAAATGGAGCAATGTTAAAATTCTAATAATAATATTAATTGAATCTTGCAAAAATTTTACACGATTTAATTTTGATTACAAGAGAAAAATGATGGAAGTTAATTTATAGGTGTTCGTACTTTAAAAAAATAATGTATTTAATCACGGCTAAAATGAAGCCTGGTATAAAATTTATTAATCAATTAATCAATCTTGATTGATATCAATCTGTCGCAGTTTATAATTGTTAAGTTAAACTTATTTTAAATTTAAAACATTTTACTTAAGGCAGTATTGACAGAGTCCTTATATCTCCGTTATTGATTGGTTACAATTTTAATGTGCTTAGGAATATATTACAAATTAGTTCTTTTAGTACAGATTGCAGAAGATTTTAAATTAAAAGTGAATATGTAATTCTATCAAAATGCTAGATAATTCCTTAGCATTCCGATTAAACTATCTCAGCGCTAGCTGTACTCTGAGAAACTGGATGCTAAACCATTAAACCAACAAGGTATCTTATATCACCTGTGTGAAAACGAAAGAAGTCAGAACGAATACAGCCTGGAGGCAAATTATAAACGTTGGCTGTGGGTAATGTCACCCTGTAAATATTGCAACATCTGTTCGATTCAAAAGCAAGTAAACATTTTCCACTCGCCACATTTAGCGAGAAATGGTAACCGGATCCCGCGCACTGTTGACGATGTTGATGTTGATAGTAATTTAACTGCAGCCTGCAGAGTGCACCACCAGCACCACCTCCAGGAAGAACTCGATCCTCCGATGGCGATGGCAGGCCACTCAAAACCTCGAGAAATTGTAACATTTCCAAAACCAAGACTTGTCGCAATCGATTTGTGTGACATCTTGTCACCGATGGAAGCCGATCTGGCGATGTTGGTCGGTGGTGATGGTTTGATCGGTTCAGTTATAATGTAAATTAAATAATTGGAAAATCGTCTATTTAAGAATTTCGCTTCGCCGCCTTTGCCCCACCAGAAACCCGAAGCCCGGCTCTAAGCATTATGTTAGAACTGGTTCAAATAACGATTTTGTGGTTGAACTGATCTTGTCGATTGATCGACGTTTGCGTTTTAATATGAAAAATAATAATTGCCGACGCAATGTATTGTAAACTGGCTTAAAGGCATTCTGTGGCGTAATGTGATGCAAATTCGCATGGTTTCGATTTAAAAGCACTTTGATCATGCCTGCCTGTACGGAGCAACATTTAGCTTTGTGTGGCTTTGACTTTAATGGGACAGAATGATCACCTTTCATCGAGCGGCGAACTCCGCAGCGTAACGCGCGATGGTGTTTTCCCATTTCAAATTATTCGCGCGGCAATTTTGGCGCGTAAAACCAGTTCATGAATGGCTGTAAGCGAGAACATGACAGGCGACAAAAAACACACGAAAATCACACGATCCACCTCAAGTTGCCGGCCGGCAACCTTTATTTTGAGGCGATCAGTGATCTGCCCGGTGCAAGGGATCACTCGAAAAAGTGAAGTGATCCACTTCACGGAATGCCCCACGTAGGGCTTCCCTCTTAATGGATCGATGATCGTCATTAATACGCTCCGATATAAATTTACAAAATTTCAGTGCACCCCTGTTGCGTACTTGGGCAACTGCGTCAAATTTTGATGACGGCATGGCGTGCCGTAATACTCGCTCTGTTCAATGAGGTCTAAAAGTATGGAAAACGTAAGACAAAACCGACACGATCACTTATTTGGATCAGGTTACCATTTCATGGTGGCCCTGTCATGTCGGTTAAGTGCTATGCGTAAGTCGATTAAAAACAAAAGGTGACTGAGGTTTTATGCCAATATAACAAGTTTGAGGATAAATTGGCGCAATATCAAGAGTGATCGCCACTTAGGAAATCTGAGTAATTGTGATTAATGGGGGCAAAAAGAAAATACTTCGCGGGATCTTGTAACAGCAGCTAGTCAAGTAATATGAGATTGACGGTGAAATCCAGCCAATTCATCATTGCTGACGCTGAAAGCTAACACTTTGTGAATTTAATTGGAAGGAATGCGTCCAGTGAAACTTTTAATCACCACCCGCTGCCTCCCTTTCATTCGATATGTTCCTGTAGCTTTTTATTGAATACTGGTTTAGTTGTAATCTATTTAAAACACATTTTAGTTTTTTTTTCGCAGACGGTTTTTTGTGCTGCAATTAATTTAATTTAGGCAAAAAGAGGTATTTGCTTAGTCTGAAGATCAATAATTGTATTTAAAAATGTAATGTTTTTAATAAATTCGCGATCGGATATTTAACTCGATAAAAAAAGATTAATTTCTATTCTACTGAATTGATTAGAATGAAAAAGTTTAACTATCAATAAAAGTAAAAGAAGTCAGTGTAAGATTAGAATCTTGCACTTAAAAGTACTCAAAGTGTGAACAAATTTAATCTGGTGACATACGAATTTTAAATAGTGCAATATCTTTCAATCTAATGTCTCGAAATTACACGTGCTAGATATGTCATTAATTTTGATCCATTCCGGGATTTTATCCGCGCTCTAGTTCTGATGTCATAACAAAATGTTTAATAAGAGTTTGGATTTGAACCCAGATTTTATAAAAATGTTACCACAATGAATCCTTCATTTCATGCATACAATCAAATTTGAAATATTTATTTATGCAGTTTATGGAAAGTACATACGAAAATGGAAACATTTTGATCCTACTGATGTTACAAACTCATTCATTCCAAAGTTCATGTATAAATCCACTCTCAGAGATTGAATAATACGACTTATTTTTCGCGTATGTTTGGAGGGCAAAACTGTTCTAGTTAAAATTGCTGTAAACGAGAAACATACACTCAATTTCCGACAATTTATTTAAATGCCAAAAATATGCCCAATTTCCACGTACCATCTTCGCATTTATTTCTGTAAAATGGAGAATGTATGGTGTCCGTAATGAGAGAGGGCATCATGAACCCATCAAAAAATGCAAATGAGGAGTGTCGGCCTAAATCAAACAGCCACAGAGCAAAGCCAGCACGAATCAATTTCAATCAAATCGACATCTTTCGACATCAATTTCGAACCTCATAAATTACAAATCAGATCAAATCGCATATTTCATGTATAAATTATGCCGCCACTCCCCGTATGTAAATAGCGCGGGCATGTCGCACCGAAAACATTATTATCAACCCCCCGCCGGGCCTAATCTGTCACCAGCCCCCTGTCCTGGCCACCACAGCCACCCTGTAGATTGCCCGCCATCGTTCCCGGCCTTAATCAGTGCATTCCCACATGAATAGTTCGATTAAGTCCACCTAAGTGACCACGGGTGGGTCTCGGGATCGCCAATCTACGGCCACTTAATCCTCGAAATATCAAAGTGTAAGGTGTCCCGGCACCACCACCACAAGCGCGTGTCACCAAATTACATGACGACTGACACGGACGGAGGCGTCAACACGATTGACAAAACCATAAAACACTTCAACGCTCGTCAGGAGCCACTTTTCACCCTCCACCCACAACCGTCACTCCATTGCCGGTAATCACAATCCTCTTCCGTATTCCCGGGAGTCCCGGCGGCAGCGGTGGACGATGGGATAGTTGTCCCACAGGGTGGGCTCCTGTCTGCTACGCCAGTGCACATTATGCTCCTGTTTAGGCTCGCCACATCGAGTGAGGGTGTATTCAGCGGTGTCGAAGTCGAACTGGGTAATCAGGCGACACAGCATAGGATGCAAAGCAATTGGCTGAGAATCCTGTTGTTGATTGACACCCTGTGTTCTGTTTGTTCCGTCCGCAAATTTGCTTTTGGTTGGATTTGATATTCGAGACCAGAATTACACCCAGAATTACATGAATGCTAATCGAATCCTATCAAATTTGGTTCGTTATTTTGGGGACGGAGTAGACATACCCACTTGCACATGGCTAGGTGTGTACTAACGATAGGATTCTTAGAATGCATTAACCAGTGTAAATAAATAATTTAAACAAGAAGATACAGAATTTTTAAAGATTAAAACTATAAAATATTGGAAAACAGTGCACATGTCCTTTTAAAGAAGTTTTCCTTTATTGTATTTCTTATATACAATTTTCTTTCCTTAGAGGCTTGGGTCCTTTTAACGCGCTTAAAAATAAGTAGTTTTTAAAGTTTCTTTTCAAAATCACCAAATATGCCTTTGCATTCGAGTACACGACGACCGCTCTAATTTAAATGAAATTCATTAGGATGACACATGCGAGTTTTCAATTAAAAGTTTTATTCGTTTCTTTTCTCTAACACGCTAATAAAAATATTTTTTAAGTCCAAAAAGTCTACTAACATTTCAATTGTAAGTTTATTTATGTCAGCTTAATACAGGCTATGCCAAATGACTTACTTATTGAAGATTTACTAACTAAAAGGGGAAATTCTTCAGAAGAGGATGGCTAGTCGAAGTAAGTGATAACTCATTCATGTGGAAATCACAGGTGACTTGGTAATTAGCTTTACGTAACTTTCTAGTGGAAATATATAAACGGTTTTAATAGAATTTTTAACGGAAATGTCGAAAAAAGTCGATGTTTCCTGATTATCAAAAAAAAAAAATTGACCTTTAAATCTTCATGCAGGCGCAAATGGAAGAAATTTATGATTTTAAATCAAATTAGTAAGTTTATAAAAAACAATGTAACAAATAAATTATAAGTAGCACCAAGACAATGTTTTTAAATGTAAAAAAAGAGGTACATTGAATCTTGAACATCTCACAGTGGAATATCATTTTTTTAAGTTTTAATCTGCTTTTACTGATTTGACCATTCCCCAATCAAAAAAGTAGCTGGAAGATGGCACAAGATAAGTCACATACTCCCTTCGAATCCATTGTTATCATCGTGCTTGTAATGCGTACTGCCTTTATCTTTTTTATCATATTATCGTTTTTAAAAAGACAATTTCTCATTCCATCTTTTCGCAAAGTTCTAAATGATTCAAAGTCAATTTTTTTTTTCAAACATAACTTATAAGCTCTAAAGAGCAAAGGCCCAGAATTGGTCCTTTATATATGGTGTCTGGCTACAGTATATACCATATGTACAGTCAATTGTGGTAGATAGTACTCAAAAAAATGTCTAAAAATCAAAAGAAGTGGAAGTCTATCCAATCTTATGGCTAAGTCATAGCATTTTGAATTCTTTATATGAGTAGGATAAATAAACTCGTATTTAATAATTCGTATTTTTCTGTACAACTTTCCAAAATCGAGTAGATTATTGTAAAAAATACGTCCCTGTAATTTTTACATAGGTACAATAAAACATACCATTTGCACCCCTTTTGATTTTTATTATTTCGAGAAATTTTTAAATACTTAACTATCAAAACAGTGGCATTCTTATTGATTAAAGATTTCCTTTAGAATTAAAAAAATTCTGACGTTCTTGAACTGAGAAATCGCCCACAGAACGCACTACTGCTTTTCAAAGACGTGAATTTTTTATTTAGTTTACCTATTGTTAAAAAGTGAATTATAGTACATATTTTGGATAATATGCATTTATATATTTTTTTAAGTTATTGGCAAAGGCTTGCAACGAATGCAAAAATTTGACTTAACCAAGCAAAATACAAGCAAAACCTTAAAAATTAGTTAACTTGACCAGTAAGGTTAGGGGATGTGGAGAAAAGGGTGAAAGGACTACTTTTTCGCGGACAATCCTTATGCTTATTTTTCGTGGCTATTTCATTAACCAAGTGTCCATAAATGATATATAAAAAAAATCCTCTCTTAAATCTTCAAGAGCTTAAAAATAGCTTGCGAGATTGTGTAAAGTTGAATAAGAATTGACCTCCTTGCAATATTTGATAACTTGGATGATGAAACAACACGTCACCGTAAGTGCAACACAGTACCGACTGTCGTCAATTAATCACCGCAGTCTATAGGGAAAGAATGCGCCGTCCATCGCGGCCCCGCGGATCTTTCTAGTCCGATTCAAATGAGCTGCCCACGAACTTTTTAATTGCTATCCTCCTCCAGATACGGAGCCTGCCCACGACGGCGGGATCATCTCCGTTCCCACTAGGACCCAGCAGCTGCCGCAGCACCCAACTCCGGTCGGTTTTCGCAAGTCACCCACAAATCGTTATTGCGGCGTAATTTGATAGCTCGCTTCAACTTCAACTTGAGGCCTAAGTACGGCGGGCGCCCCGTCCGCCGATCGGGGGGCGGCTCCACCAACTCAAAATCAATAAACCCAACGTTGAACCGAAGTGGCCCACAAGGCGGAGAAGCCGCCGAGGGTGCGGGATGCGGGACCAACGCGGGAAATTAACACAAGTAGCGAGTAATTACAATTTGGATTAAGAGCCGATGTGGCGGCGCTGATCCCCCGATCCGCGCCCGCACCGCGGCGGTTGACGATGATAATGCTCGAACGATGATTATGTGAATTACAGGTTGGTTGGTCCAGGGCCCGGTCGGTTAATACTAGCGATGATGGGCCTATTCAATACCCGGTCTATTGATTGGGGATATGAGAACCGCGAAAGGCCCCGTTCCCGGGATGCCATGCCGCTGGCTGCTCAAGAAGACTTCCTTACTAATCCCCTTGATTGTGAGGTGATGAAATTGTTGAAATTTTATGAA
Organism: Proctacanthus coquilletti; assembly: GCA_001932985.1. Classification (NCBI taxonomy): domain Eukaryota; kingdom Metazoa; phylum Arthropoda; class Insecta; order Diptera; family Asilidae; genus Proctacanthus; species Proctacanthus coquilletti. Next base: position 59,556 of record MNCL01000070.1, read on the forward strand.
ATGTAAGTTTACCACTTGAAAGGGGCTGACGTTGACGACATAATACCGCGTTACAGCACGCTGGAGTGCGATGCGAACTCGGAGAGGCGGCAATTAAACCTTCTTGCAACCGCCTTCCGTTAAAGACCCTCTAAAGCAAGCGGCCCGAGGAGCATTTGAGGGCGACTAAAGATGCAGATCTTACGCAGACCGCAATTCAAATAGACCCGGAGATGTAAATTGACGCGGTGATTGATCCGGCTGTTTGAACAGGACTTGCGCAATAATCGAAATAATAATAATTGAAATCGATGAGAAGATTTCGCCCGCGAAGTTCACACAAGCCCGGCTTAAACCTTTGTATGTTAAATTAAAGAAGCCAGTAAAGCAAAGAGAGATGAGATAATATATATAAAAAAAACGTTATTCAATTTCGAAGCTTATTTGTCTATCTTAACACAATTTTTAGTACTTTTAAGATGCGTACTACCCGATCAGGTTACAAAAATTGGAAATTTGTTTCTCTTCATAAAACGAACACTAAGAGTGACATTCCTTAAGAAAGGTATAAAGTGGTATATTTTTACACATGTTTAATATACGAAGAATTTCATACCTTAAAAAGAAAAACGAAACCCTTACTCGACTTCTACAGTCGAATTATTCTGAAGTTAACAAAAGCAAAATTTGATATAACAATAAAACCTTTTAGAAATATATAATAATTTTATGTTATATGCTATTTGAGACGTTGCTGAAAAATAGATCTTAATTCTCCCTGTTTAGGAGACTACTAAAACTAAAACTTTAGAAAATGTTTTGTTAGACTTACGGCTTACCTTCGGTGATCCGAATTCAGAATATTGATTAATATCAAAATTTTGATTACGCGGAAATTTTACATTTATATATGTGCGATATTACGAATTCTCTGTACAAACTGGAGACCACATTTTTTAACTAATCAAAATGAAATTTAGTTACAGAGTTTTCAGAATTATACTATTTTAAAATTTAGACAAAATCATTTTTGTTTTTACTAACTTTCGAGTTGACATTACCAATTAATTAGATATATAATTTAAATAAGAGACTCAAGTGCTAAATTTTGACAAAATCCCATTCTTAAAGTATTAGAATAGTTTCGCAACAGCACTAAACCATGCAAGTGTTTTGATTTCTTGGTTTATTCCTATCTTAGAAAAATATTAAGACCACACCGAATTCTGTGTTTAAATTCGTGATGAAGTTACGCCTATTTAAACGTAAACTAATTGGATCGACAAATTCTTCTGAGGGAACAAAAGAGCACTTTTCAGGTTGACATGGATAAGAACTTCCTTAAGATTTGCACACTACAACTGCGTTTGTGTCTTAAATACTTCACATTATATTTTCTGTCATGTTATTATAAGTAGAAGATCTTCTGTAAAAATCTAAACTTTTCTTAAAAGTACTTTTCCGTTAATATCTCATTGAAGAAATCGAAGATTGAAAATTGAACCACGTGAACCTAAACTTAACAATAATGTTCTGTCGGCATTAAAATCGACACCATATTTTTGTTAACATTTTCGAACTGCACACAGACAGACCATAGTTCAGATAACTTATAGATTAAATAGGTGCTAACCGAATAGAATTTTTAGTATCATTGCAACCTACGAAAAAGTTGTACTTGGCCTGAAATATTTTCCCTAGTAATAATTACCTTCATAGTTTATTTATAATGTAAATCGAAGTTTTATTTTTGAAAATGTTTTGCCACTTTAACGCCAGTTTCTGCGAAAATGCGTAGTAATCCAGTTAAGACAGTCGAGTGTAATTAATCACCCTAAGGAATTAGTCCCCCTTTTACTCTCTTTGACGTATCCCAAATTTTTCAATTAATATTAAATGCCGTCGTTCAATTACGTGAGCTAGCGACAAAACATGAAATTCATTCTGCGACAAGTCATTCACAGGGGTCGGGGGTGGCGGCGGGTCTGTGTGAAAAAACGCCTAAAGCCCATGTCCCGACCGGCTGGGTTTGGTTATAAATCACTTAGGTCATGGCAATCAAATAAAACCTCGTAAATATCAAATTTAGTCGCGTCCCCCTTGATCTCTGTTTGGGCTGGCGATAAGCTCCCAATTTCCAATTACAACTCAATATTCCTTAGACAGGACATTCGCAGTGTTAAGCGAGTGCCGGTGCCGACTCTGATGGAATAAGTCCATTTATCATGGTCTCGATTTCATAAATCATGCCTCATCGCGGCAGCCTGACAGGCTGCTAACAACACCGTGTCCACTTTCGGCCAGCTATCGTCCGGGAAGGGCATCCCGAAACCCACGAAATTCCCGGAGTCGCCCGAAAGGGTCCCTTGAATGACATGCGATTGGAATTGATTATCCCCCGAAGGAATCTTGTCATATCTAGGAGGTGTCAAAAAATTTGGTCCAGCAATTTTTGCTACTTAACTAAAGATTCGCTGGAGAAAATCGCCGATCGTCTGCTCTGCCGCGCCCGGCATTAGATCACTCGGCGGCTTTAAGATCAGGTCGATGCTCTGGACGTCGTCGTCGTGTTCGCGACTCAAGACGCTGCGTGTGGTCCTCCGAAGGAATCGAGCCTAAGAAGGTATCGAGTGTTAAGTTCACCGGCAAATCTGGCACGACGACTAATTGTTATAACATCGCAGTTGAAAGGATTAAGGGCAAAAAGACAAGAGCTCACCTAAGCCTGCACTCATAACTAAAAAGGATCAAGATCATAGGATCAGGTTTCACGATCGACGTGAAATGCGCTCCGTCGTCGTCGCAAAGTGCTATGCAAAAACTTATGATTCTTCAGCTTTTTTACTCGCTTAACCGATATTCATGGAAAAAACTATTTAAAATTGGTAATCATCTTACAAGCAGTCGATAACGTCTTGTTAGAAATAATAACAAGCTGAAAGAAAGTGCAGACATTGTTCTGCAAGGAGAAGCTGTTTAAGATACAAAAAAACCTTGCCTTGAGATCTTTAGATAGATAATGGTTACCAATGTTTGCACTATTGAAGCTTTTACAGGTAAAACTCTGCAAATTGGTTTTCATATCCCAAAAAGGAATGATGGCATCACCCGCCCAGAAGGTCTCTCTAACTGCTGAGGTTTATGGTTTTTCGCGGTGGCGGCATTTGCGGCCAAGCGCAGCCTCCGCGAGGAACAAAAACTCAATTAACGCGGTAAAAAAGGCCGAGATCGTTTCGATCAAAAAATTTTTCAATATTTGGACTGACTGCTGCCGTCCCACTTGCCTTCTGGTATTGAGCACGCGCTGTTCTTTCCCAATCGCGATCCATCAGGCAAATTAAAAAGCAATTAGGCAACTTCTTTTACGGCGCGTAAGGCGTTTGATAAAGTTCGGCGTTCGGCGGCCCGCCATCTTACGTGCTGCCGCCACCGCCACCGCCGCCGGTGTACCCGTTCGAGTAATTGAAATTGCTCCTGACGAGAAATTATTGCTAATAATAAAAATACGCTTACCGTGGGGCCCCCGTGAGGCCTTGGGCTTGTTGCCGCAGTTTAGAGACCTCACCGACGACGTCGACGGAGCCTTCGATGATAAATGGGTCCGCGGCGGCACCGCGCGAAGATGGACACCAGTCCAACATGCCTAAAAATAGTGCTGCTGGCGAATCGTAGCGGCAAAAAAGAAGGCAGGAAGTCGGCAAGAAGTGAACTTGTGGCCTGTCAACACGAAAACCATAATTGGCGTGGATCTGATTCAATTAAAATTGTATTAAGGCACATGCCCGGCTCTGTGCACTGGGCGCAGGCGCAACCAGCTCCAGGGGAATAATTGCGCACGAATCGCACCCCGTTTATGAGATGCCAAAAGCCCACCTCGCAGGGGTCATTTATGCGCTCTGGAACTTGAGTAGTCTTCAGCGGCGCTCGTCGAAATTACAACGTTCGCAAAACCTCCTTATAATTAAAAATCGATCCGAACGATGAGTTGCTATCTCCGGACCAGCCCAAGCAAATTTACTAATTTAGTCAAATTTACACTTTAAATCATGACAAGGTTACCAACTGCCTGATTTTCCATATTTGCTTAGCACAAAGACATCAATTTAATTGCAAAGTCGGAGATTAAAACAGCATATAACAAAAGAATATTATCGCAGTATACTGCGCATCTACCGTTGATTTGCTTACACTTTTTACGGATGTAAATAAATAGTGGTCCCAAGGCTGAACTCCAGTTCTACTCCCACATTTTAAATGTTGGCAACTCCATCCTTCCTCTTTCTGTTCCAACACTTAGAGCCCCATTAGGGTCTACAAGGATCAGCCAGATCGACTCGCCTTTAATTTCGAAGTTAATTTAATTATCACAGTCGGGTCCAACACTTTAGTGGCCAATGGCCGTCGAAAATGTTTCAATATTTCTCCACTAAACCAGGATCATAAATTATGCGCCGGGAAATGGAAGAAGAGGAGATGACCCTTTGACGCCTTGACAGGCGGATGCACTCAAGAGAGAGTCGAACTTCTGTTGACTCCAGAAATGGTTGCAAGAAGAAAAAGGAACAGAAGGGATAAAGGGACTGGATCCCCTCCTCCGTCTCCTTTGATGGACACCGCGTTCACAGTATGAACTGCTCCTCCTGCGAGCTGCATGGTTTCTTAATTGATGTCAGGTGTTAAAGTCCCCACGCGGGGTGTTGGTACCTGTAACAGCAGCTACGGCATGATTGATTGCATCGATTCTTTGGCTCTTTTGATTGAGTGTCCGGCTAAATCGATCAATTAAAATTTCTTGAAAAGTTCTCATCTTGGAGTGAATTGAGAAACGACCTCTTCGCCAGCCGCACGGAATGCTACGCTTCTTTGGCTCATCCGCCTCCAAGAGCAGTGCATCCTTCCAATGCAATCCGTGCAGATTGTTCAATTTAAATAATGAACGCGATTTTTCCGCGCCAAACCAGAGATTGCTATCTTCAGTTTTAAGCAGCCAGCGCAGTTTATTCAGAGGATTGTTGCGCATAGTTGCAGCGGATGCATCTTTACAATCGAAGCGTATTTAATGATCGGCCTTCTAGAAGCCAACGTAGTGAATCAACAACTTACAAGGCCTGTTGAAGATAGCCTTTTGTTTGGGACGTTTACAAATATTTTATTACATAGATCTGAAAAGCCATGCAAAACATGAACTCGAAAATTGTAAATTAAAACTAGTTGGTTCACAGCCTCATAAAGGCTTCCTATTAGACCCCTATTTGTTTAAGATTTAAAGACAAATAGATGACTTTATATTTTAGGAGCATTCGAGTATTCCGTACGGGAGAAATATGCTCTTCACATTCGTTTTCGCATTCATTTTGTATTTATATTATTTTATATTTATATATTACATTATATTTTATTATATATTGTATTTTTTATATCCATATAACGAATAATATTTTCTCATTTTAGAGCACTAGAACATTCTTTTTACTTATCCTTAAAGGACTAAGGAAACTTCAGTTGATTGATTTTTACACGCTTTTTTCGTACTTTATAAACTCTTATATTTGCCATTTAAGTTTCTATTTAGGATAACTCAAATATGCGCATTTATTTTCGTAAGAAAAGTAACTTGTACGTTTAGGTATTATAAAAGCCTTTTAATGTCCGCAATTCTGTTTTGAATAGGGGAGTTTATATACAAATTATAAAATAATAGAAAAAAGAATGGGAATCGGGCTCTTCTGGTTGATAAATTTCAACAAAGTAGAAGACCTCACAGTTTTGGAAGAGGCTTACCTTTAGTGGATCGTTAATCAGATAAAATCGGAAGAGTAATAACAAAAAGGATACAACATTTAACATTAAAATTAATTTAAATTTAGTTCTTTCGGAATTATTTGCAACAAAAAAGAATTTCATTTGTAATATCAAACGTCTAAGCAATAATTTTGGTTTTCAATCAACAAATGATTTTTATTAAATAATCTGAAAATTTCTATAATTTAAAATTTGTTCCGACCTCTCTGGTCTCGAATTATTGAGCACGTAAGAAAGGTCTAATCATTATATTAAGAAATAAAACTGTGAAAAGTTTGTTTTATTAGTAAAAGTTCACATCCAGGAACTCCACAGGGTGAGTACCAGAACATTTATAGCATATTTTAGAGCGAGGTATGCGAAGTATGTATTAGAACAAAACTACGTACAACAATCATAGAACTCGTGCTTTAGAAGTACTACACGTGCATTAAGTGTCTACTTGTAACCCTAGTAACTTTTAAGCCACTGTTCAGAACATTCGAATATTTGTCTTTCAAAATTAATACTTCAAAAAAATTCCTGTTTTAAATGGAACGTGTTCACTCATTCCTTTTAATTTAGATAATTTCAGGAACTAGAGTCAATTTGACTTAGCTACGTATGCGATTGATATAAGAAGGTTATCCTTCATCATACTGAAATCCGAGTCATGTTTCACAGTCCCCTTGTTAGCCGAATTAATACCAATAATAGTTTTTTGTATTTCCTTTTACGGTCAATATAATTATACATGCATTTCAAATGCATATTAATTTAGAATCGATTTAAAGACTTTAAGACAAAAATCACGGTGAGTAGCCTACAAAATCCTGCGTAATACCCCAAAAATATTCCGCGATTCAAAATCTTCCAGAGATGCCTTAGTGCCGATCCAGTCTAGAGAAGATACCATCTTCGGAGATTTCCTGCGAATCTGAAATGATGTGGCAAAAACACTTATGACCGTCGCTTAATGGACTTTTTCAGCGCTTCTGGCTTTAATAGGATAAAACTTTCCCGCCGATCCGATCTTGATCTGATCGCTTTACAAATGTTTTAATGGACGGCACTGCAAGAGCAACTTCTTAGTGTCGATGCAGAAGACAGGCGAGTTAGGACAAGTTCGATACGAAAAGACATAAAAAGATTTTTCACAAATTGAAAAAAATGCCCTTCAGATCAGGCAGTGGAGTTCTTTCATCTGTAATAAGAGATGACCACGGCGATTTATCGGATAATTGATTTTCGTCCGGCGATTTTCTTCGATTTGTGCGTACTAAGGAAAATGCCGGCGCAGAATTGGATTCCGACAATAGTTGATAATGGAAGACAAATAAATAACCGCGAAAGGGGCCCGTTGCTGGTCGCTGCTGGACCGCTGGACGAAAGGCTTCCGCTCATGACCGGCTCCTGCATTATCGCAAATTGCCTCCCCGGTCCGGCAACCCAGGCGCCGGCAATCGATTTGCGTACAAAAAACAGATCAGCCGCGGCCTCGGATTGCGGTTAAAGCAATATCTGGGACTTGGCATGATTCCCTCTTATCAAGGAACTCCGCAAGGGACCCGCAAATGCCCCGAGATTAAGACCCTCGGCTCGCGGAAGTCCGAGCTCGCGGCCGCCCTCCTCGCCCGGGACGCCAACCGTTTATCGGGTAATGCGCTGGATTACATCGATTATCTTTCTTCGATTTGAAACTTTGTTCGGGAATCGAATTGGCCGGCTCCATAACCCCGCGATGTAATGCCCGGTAGCGAGCGCCACGGATAAAATTAGCAATTTTTTGCATATTTCGGAGCAATTTCGTTCGTGATGTTATGAAATTTTCTGACCCGACTGCCCCTTGTACATTTTTGCATTTTTTGCAATATCGAAATTGGCAAAACAATTTTGTAAATTGCGGCCAGCCGCAGTCTGATCTGAACCCACGGAATTTAAAATGTTTTCAAATTAAATTATGTCAGCAAGACGGTCCGGGCGCGGAATTGCCCAACTTGCAGATTTTCAGTTTCATGCCAGCAGCGGCTTTTAACGCGCTTCTTTTATTATTTTACGCAAACAAGTTGAAAATATAAAATTCGTTTAATTGCACAGGGTACATTTCGATTTCGACATATGCCCGAACAAAGCAAAACCAGTGGACGACACTCAAATTGCAGGGACGTCCTTGTTGCGCAACATAAGGCAACAATTTGCACTAATCGTCCCATTAAAGAAATCGTCCAAGGATTTTTATCTGGCTCCCTATCTGCGCACCGCAGGGGAAAGATTGCCCAGAACACCAGTTCTCAAGACGACGAATTGGGAGCATCAAAAAATCAGCAGAGTGACACCTGAGGCTAGCCGTACCGGTGGAGATGTGAAAACATTTTACGACACGGCAATTAAACCAGACGACCAAGCGCGATGTATTTCGCTTAATTAATATTAAAAAGAAAAACGCATCAATCGAATTTAAATGGGTGGGATTGAAATGCGAATTAATGTCATGCACCGCTGTGCAGTCCACTCGAGATGGAATTGCAGGCTCTTAAGAAAAGTCGTAAAGACATGAACGAACATCTTACAAAATTGACCACGAGGTATTTTGCAAATTGTTCAGTTTCTCTTTATAATTTCTTAACAACATTTTCAGTATCTACTAAGCATTTAGCTAAACAAAGTTGCATGATAAGTTTATCTTCCTCGTAGTCATGGGGAAATATGTAGACATATTCAAAGTTTTTCATTGCCATTTACCGGTATTGTCTTTGCAGTTATTAAGTTGTAATTATTAAACGATCGTTTATCTCGTAAATGAACCCAGGAAAAGATACCTAAGCTATTTGTTGGTTTTTAATAGTTTTTAACCGTGACTGTGTCTGCGATAGACTGAAAAGTTTGTAATTAGTTTCTTATGTTGACCTATGAACCATTTAAGAGTAAAAGTCCTACAAAAACTAGTTCAAGGGTCTTGTTATACTGAAGATATATAATACTATAAAGATCCTTTTTGGACTTTTTTCCTTTTTTAATTTTTGCGAATTCCAATATTTCTATACGGGATTTTGATATATCGGGTTATTCTTCGACTTCTTTTACTTTTATTATCACTGCTCGAATTATCTTTTCAAGAAGTCCAATGATACATTTGGGTTACTTTGGAAGATTTAAGATCGTTTAGATCTTTCTAAGATGATCTCAAACAAAATCGACATACAATTTTAGGAATAGTTCTATACAGAAAAGCACTAATTAACAGTAAGCTAACAAATATCTAGTTATGTATTAACACAAAATTTAAACAGAATTTGCGATTGGTATATTTGTATAGATGTCTTTTATTTTAACTTTTCAACTCTTCGAACTTATCCCTTTTATAGTTTTTATTCTAGTATACAATTTGAAAACCGCCGTTGATAAAACTCGAAGCGTAAATCACGCATTCGAAAGTATTAGCGTTGAATTGGATGACATGCGTTAAAAGGGAACAACTACAATAAATAAGTGAGGTAAAAGGCTAATCGTGATACGTAGAGCTCGACATTACATAAAAGATAGAACCCCTTCAGTTCAGTACAAAATAAGAACGAAAATTAGCCGTGAAGGTATAAAACCATCGAGAATTGGCCAGGGGTTACAAACCCTCCCCATGTCGATGGTATCTATGCTCTTTACAGCATAATTTGCTACCACTCCGAGTAAAATTTGAATTTGACACATGACACCCTCGACAAGAGTGATAACTTGATAAAACAGCGCAAACATCGTAAGTGCACTGGTTTTCGGGCGATACACAGTCCAAACCATACGGTGGTAGTCGGCATAATCCGGCTAGCTGATCGAGTGGCACCACTTCACCCTCTTTGCAGATGTGGTTGTCACCATCGTCCCCGTTTGGACTTTGTTGGGACCACTTTTATAGCGCTTAAAAAAATTTTAATCGTCGGATTTGCTCTGTCGCTAAATGACTTTATCGGCGCGTGATCAGGCACAACTGTTTCGTTTGATCTTTAAACGCGATTAGAGGATAAGAGCGGCCGGGTCCAGGGTGCAGGTCTGGGGCCACTGCTCGTTCTAGGAATCTTCTGAAGGCGCCGAAAAAATCCCTGCTCATCTTTTTGCGCCAATCTGCCTTTCATTTGCTACGTCAGTCAGAACGGGTCGCGGCCGCTTCAAATTTGATGGATTTTCGATTAAAGCGATCCATTGGCTATTGCCGTGTAGAGCCATAAAAATGCTTCAATTACTGCTAATTACAGCAGTGCACGTGGTATCAAGCAGAGCACCACCGATATCATAGTAGATATTGTTTCCCCGCATAGGTAGCACCGCGGCACTGCGTAAGTCCGAGACGACATGAAGTCTCGGGGCAAGGTTACTTTCAAAGGGCATCCAACACTGCTGGTAATGCCTTTTGTAATCGCTCATCAAGGTAATAAATGGTTTCGCTAATTTAAGAACTGGAAATGATTAATTAATCTAGACTTACCGTGCACACGAGCACCGCCGCCACCACTTCTGAACTTCTACAACGGGCTTTTGCTCCCGCTAATTGTTAAATTCCGCGGCTTTCTCAAGAGTCAATATGATTTTGTCCAGGGCATGTCGAGGGCGTTCCAGTGACTTTGCCTTTATAAAAAGCCAACATATCTATATATCTAGTCTAGGTAATAATCAGGTCAATTAATTTCTTAGAATATGCGATTAACCAATGAAGAAATACTTGAAGAATTTGTTTGCAACCAAATGTTTGTAAATCGTGTGATCTACAAAATTTCATTTTTCTATTTAAAATTTAGGAATCTAGTTTTAAGCATTCATATAATTATAATAATTACTTATCCTCTTTAAAAACCAATATTCTAGAGAATAACACTACTGACTTCTAGTTTAATCTAACAAATCTTATGTTGACATTCTAGAAATTTTGGCACAATCACAATAGCTTTCTAGTCAAATCAGGACGAGTTCTAGTGATTGTTTTTGCCTGATTAGGTTTGTCTTACTCTTTAATCTTCTAGAAAACAAATAAATTCTAGAAATTCTCGAAAAAAGTTGTGCAGTGCAGCGTGGTTTAAGTTAACAGGATTGGGATTGGAAATCCAATAAGGAGCTACGTTTCGAAAGCACTCATAGTGGCAGGACATAAAAGGACAAAGTAGGACAACTTAGAATTAAGGCAGAACTGTACAAAGATAATTCAAAGTAAAAATAAAAAGTGTTTTCAAGTCAATATACATAACCTTGCATTCTAAAAATGAATACTTCATCGGTTCAATAAAAAAAGGTAAAAATCCTACAAATTTCGAAATATCCCATGTTCACGCGATGTCAGGTTACCAGGACGGTTTGCTTCATACCTGAACGCGCTTAGCTCGTCCCAGCGCGCCATTAAGGCTACAAAAGTTGAATAATTATATTTGATGCATTACCCGGCCGCAAAATTTAATATGTTTTTGCACCGCGGCCGAGCCCCGACGATGAGGACGCATAAAGCGACAATTAATCGATGAAGTCCGCGCGAACAACTGAACGTGATCTCCAAGGAGTTCGCGCGGCCATCGCGCTGATACCTTTCGATACCTTTTGTAGCTCACCCGCAGCTGCAGTCAGTGCGGGACGAGATCGATACGATTGATATGGCATGAAAATTAATCAACCACAAAAGGCGTCACATCGCCTAAACAATGACAAATGGCCACCTCATGTTATCGCCTCAGTCGAGACGAGAACGCCGACAATCACAAAAGTATTTTCTTACAAATCAATTAACGATCGGTGGAAGAAAGTCACCTCAGGCCGTCGAGGCCACGTCCAGGTCCAGACTGAACAGTGGATACTCTGCGAGATGTCATCTCCCATGTCATTAGTCATCGGTTATCTCGGCTCGAATAAAATGTAACCCATTAAACCGCTTGTTTCGTCACAATTTTTCTGAGCATTAAGTTTATTAATAAGAAGAAAACTGGCTGCAGAATAGACCCCTGCGGTCCCTGGTCGGAGCTAGTTTTTCCTTCGTCTGGGATCGAGAATCTTACTAGCCCACCTGAATGAATGATGGATGTATCATACGTCCGAAGAATTAAACAATCGAACTGACCATCAGTGATTTATCTCAATTTTCAGCTTCGGTTTCTGATTCGGAGCGAGAATTGCGTCCGCCGACGAAAGGGGCCCAGTGGTCGCTAGAGGAGCCGCCCGACTTCGAAATGGAATTATCATAAATGTTCGTTTTATTTAATTTGATTGATTCGGCACGGAGCAGAGGTGCTATTGATCGGTGGACGAACCGGTCAAATTGTTATTTCGAGACAATTAGCGCTAATGGACCTCTCAAATTCGAAAATTACCCCGTGAAATGGAATACGATCGAAGTTTTAATTTGCTGCCCGCACCAGGGAGGGAGCTCAAAAATCGATCTACCGTCTTCGAGAGTATCGCTCCTATAGTTTTAAATTATCCAGCGATCGAAGCTACCTTTTAAGCCAATTCACATTGAAGTACTAAAACGATTAACTGAGTGAAATCATGTAATTTCTGAGAACCGATTTTGCAATTAGTCACTCTGTTGGTTTGCCAGATATTAGAAATCTCAAACGTCTCCTTAGAGCTAATTGAATTTCGATTGATGTAAAATTGATTGATCTGCGCGAACATTTTTTTTTCCTTTTTGATCATACAGAGTTAATGGATTATTGAATCATAAAGCTTACATAGAACCAACTTGCGCGGGAGACGTAAGGATCTATCGTGGGAAAATTCAAAATTTTGCTTCTCACTAATTGAAACCAGAAATTAAAACTTAATGAAAACGTATAGAGTTAAAAAATGGCAGAAAATTACTTCAAAAGTTCATTTTTTCATATTTCGGAATTGTGGGGTATACCGACGAAAACTGAACGTCGTAAGAGACAAAATGTGTTTCTTTTTCGAACAATTTAATATTTTATGCACATATCTACAATTTTATGAGTGAAATTAAAATACGAATCTTACGAAATGTTAGACATAAATAAGCTCTAGAATTTAGGCTTATTAAATCAAAGTAAACGACAGCAAAACACTTCTGTTCTAATTAATCTTTAAAATTTGGTTGAGAAAATAAAAATACAAAAGGGAATTAAATCACATATTTAAAACGAGATGCTTCTAGTGACAAGGGATCTTGAAATGTGAGATATATTCTTTAAAAATATTCTTCTTTTTTCTTAATGTAAATCTACGTTATGAAAGCGACGTGTGATTCAAATTTCAAGTTTCTAAGTTAAACGCTTAGGGCTGAGAATGATGAACTAGTCAGTCAAGGATCAGTTCATCAAGACATGTTAAGTTACACATCGCTGAAAACCCCATTTAAATCATTTTATCAGCTTCTACCAAATTTGAGTTTAAACATGCAGACAAACATACCAGAAATTTCAAAACTGTTTAATATTGTTTCCACGGATCGCTTATGAATGACAAAAACTCAAAAAAAGTACGAAAATATTTTTGTTGAACACATTTGAATAATCGCCATGTATTGTTTAATATCGGTTTATTATTTATTATTACATCATATGTTGTATGATGAAAAATGTCTGAAAACCTGGCCAGATATTATAGCATCGTTAAATTTTTGAAAAAAATGCATATAAATCGAGTCAGTGTTTCTCGAACTAAGCTCGTAGTAGACGAAAAGACATTTGCATTTTTGTTGCATTTTATATTTATAAAACCCGCAAGAGCAAACTAGTGAAAGTGTGAACAAAAATACTTTTCCATCAAACCTAAATTTCCAAAAAACATCTGATCTTTCGCCTGGGAAATTATAATAAATCCAAAAATGTTAAACCCACAAAGGCCTATAAAATTATAAATAAATCAAGTTCAGTTCAAGTTCAGTTTCATCGATTGAAAGTAGAAAATGGAAAATGATACCAATATTCGAGTCATTTGCATGTATCCAATTTCCATGTCCATGATTCTCAAGATTTTCGTATATCTAAGACATTCTCTTGGATGAGATGCATCAGAAAAAAACCTTCTTCGTCTTCATCGCTCTTGTATAAGAACGAGTATCTCGTTAACATGCATTCTTAACATTCTGCAAATTTGAAACTCGTTCAAGATTTCGCACAACTCTCCCAACGATTGTACAAAAATTAATAACCTTTCTGCATCTTCAGAATTACTCTTTTTGCGGAGGTACCGAAAAAACTTCTTAATAAAAATAGCAACAATTTTACACCTTATTGCTACCTGCTTTCACAGATTGCCTTGGATGTCTTATTTAAATTTGCGAAAAGATATTTCCATCCTTTAGAATCATTTAAAATTTATTAAATCAGCTTGCCTCTGAAATCCCCTTCTCATATAATTTTTTTAAAATGACCTTGGGTGTGCGGGCAATAAATACAATAAATGTCTCAAAACAGCCACACGAAAAGGTGAAGAGTTTTTCTGAATGGCCTCTTTCGAAGCAATCAAGGTGACAAAGATGAAGAATAAGAAGAATGCGAGACGATCGGTATTTACCTGGGCATTTAAATGCCAATAGGATTCTTGGTCCGACCTTTTTATGCAAATGGGGCAGTTGCTGGACAATACGTGTAACGCGTAACAGTAGTCACCCGGGCAGCCGATTTCAAATTCCTCGGCTCGATTAACGCCGTAAAATATGATTACGAAAATTAGGGAACAAAGCGTGTAATTAGCAGCCAGTGAAAACAGTCTTGGGAGTCTTATGTAAATCCCGCGGAGGTGAGTCGAAGACGTTCGAGGTGACACCGACAGGCAACTTCAGGCTGCCCGCTGTGCGCCTGAGAAGAAGACTCGGAAGAGTTGACCTGAAAGAGGTCGGCGGTTGACGGGGATCGCTAACCGCCTTTGTCTCAATGGGACACCTATAAGCACCTCTGATTGATCAAATTGACAACTTCAACAGCATAATTTCCCGGGGCACAAGACGTCATCCGATTAATTTGAATATACACGTCGGCGGCCGGCGAATGCGTGAACTGAGAGAGTGAAGATCGTCCTCGTCTTCTGGGGATCAGGCAAATGAGGCCCGAGCTTAGGGTACAAAAGTGTCAAAATCTGAGCAAGGGGCGATCGTGCGGTCAGGGACAGGTGCCCGGTGCTCATTGCGGGACTGTATCTGAGCAAACGCACAAAAATCAAAGACTAACGGAAACAGATTGAGAAAGGTATAAAATAGGATTAAATTACCTGGACTGTGCTCTTTTAATCCACATAAAAATTTTGTCGCGTCTGCGGTCAGCGAGCCCAGCGATCGGTTACTCCTCTAATAGCCACGATGGACCATGGCATTCCCGTTGACGCGCATCGCACTGTGCGCGGGCAAGCGGGGCGAAACCCCAAAAAATGTCAAATTAAATCAAAATCCCTCCGACTAATACCTGATTGACTGGTTGTCCACCTTGGCGGATTTGACAATTTGTTAATATGGGGATCGGGCCATCTCAGCGTTTACGATCAATTAGCGAAGATTTATGGCGGTTTTGCGCGCCATAAACACTTAATGAAGCCGTGGAGGAGTTGAGGGTGAACATGCCCAGTTGCCCAGCTCGCCTATAAATCTGGGGCCGTTGGAATTTTCACACTCACCTGCGTGCTCAGCCCGAGCCCGGCTTCTTAATAGAGATGTGAAGAAAGCTATAAGACGACCGCGCATTTGCATAAATTTCGAGGAGCTTTGGGCAGCCGCGGCCGCAAAGTGCCCGTGAAGGGATCTCCTGAGACCTTCTGAAGGTGGCCATGCGACTAATGGAGTTATTGCGAGCCATTGTTGAGGCCGCGTGCATGACTAACGGAATTTATTGATTCGGTCCAAATCGGATTCAATTTTATTGAGGAAATTATACCTACGTGGCCACCTAAACGAGCGATTTGATCATTTTATTGATGGCGATCCAACGATCCACACGCATAAAATAAAATTAAATATTTTAAACTTTATGGTTTTATTAGATCATTTTTTACGGCTTCGACAATTTTATTGTTTTCTCTTTCCGGAAATTGCTTTAGAGGGAGATTTTTTTAGCTGAAATCTGGGAGTTTTTACGAAAAAATTTCTGAAAATATTATTACTGGAAAGTCGACGACGACTGTTACCTGGGTCTTCCTACACACGTTCGAGGTGATGCAGTCATCGATTTTTATTGCACTTAAGTAATCATGTTCAAAAATAAACGGCGCATTGCAAATGTTCCTTAAAAAATCAATTTTATTTGACCTGGATTTCCTAAAAAGAAGATTTACTAATTTGATAACTAACAAATCTAACAAATCTTCAAAAAACCTAACGCACTTACAACAGAACCAGATTTGGAGCTGACTGCACCAAAATTAGCTTCAAATTAGTTGTAGCATACAATTTTTGAGCCAACGTGTAAGAGTATATTTATATTTATATAGAAATGTTAAGTTCTGAAATTTTTGACGCGGTTAGAGAGCTCAAACCTAAAATATTACTTTTACTCTTTAGGGTGCAGTAATAATTTTGGGATAAAGTAATGCTTTATTAGGAGGTTAAACCGTTTCATTCAAAACCTCACACGGCACATGTCATATGTCGTGTGTATCGTGATCGTGACATAATAACACATGGGGCCGGATCAAAGCTTGTAACCAGAGAAGAGCCAGATCAAAATCGTATCATGAAGCATGTCCTTTTTCCTAGGGCCAGATCAGGCTTTTCTCCTGAACTGTCAGAAGAAATTGAACATTTTGCCAGATATTCAGCCTATACCTATCAGCATTGCAAAAATTTGCAGCGAATTTCAAGCAAGAGATTACATACGATAAAATAAAGAAATTGTTATATCAGAAACCCGAAAGCTTGCATATAGCATAAGCACATCGTAGATTTCAAATGCAATGTTGACGCCGATGCTTGGTTTTGTTTGATGATGCGTTATTAAATATTTGTGCTGTATGGCATGCTATAGACTCTATTGTACACTAATAATGATCCAACAGAAATCAGTCTAATTGTTTTAATATAATGGCAGTATAAACAAACAAGTAAGAAGAAAAACAAAACTATTAAAGAGGGTTAATATTATTTCTGCAGCTCATTAAAAATCTACAACGCACGTTATCTCCTTAAAATATCCCGAATTCTGTTTGTGTATGTAGCCGTAGGCTCAAGCCAACGTCTTAATACAAAATTAAAAATTCGGAAGTAATAGTAACCCCGCTTTACTTTAATTTTGCTTGAAAAGATATCTCTAAAACTAGTTCTAAAAACGAAGCAAGCTGCAAAAATGAGCAATGTTAAAATTTCGGAAAATTAATGGCAATAATTTGAGATTTATAAATAAATATTGTTTACCGTTAGCCTGATTTGTTTCTAAAAATGTATGAATCCGAAACTTATAAAGGAAATTAAAAAGTTGTCTTTTCACGCGTATTCGCAAGAGTCTACTTTAGTAAAAATACAACAAAATAACCTTCACTAAATTGTGCTAAATTTCTCTGCATTATCGTCGTATTATAATAAAATACTTTCAGTGAAACAAAATAAAAGGTAGGTAGTAAAAACAATTTGTCAAGTGGACAACAGGTGGTAAATTTATTCAAGGATTCATTTTTTACCAATACCCACTGATCATTAGCTTTTTATAGCTGATCGTTAACTTCCTCCGTGTCCTACCACATCTGTCGTTAAAATTGGTAAATACTCAAAAATATGACATTAAATTCTTTCCCCGTGAATAACCGAAACAGACTCCTCAAATTCCCCGGGGAGCCCACAATAAGAGCAAATCAATTTGATCCCATTTGGAATCTTCACCATAACGATCGGTAATTGACCGCGGATTGTGGAAACCCATCTCGCCGCGAGAGGTGCGATCACAAGAAGAAAGGACCGCTGCACACCACCAACCTGGCGTTCATAATCGTTTAGTGTCAAAGTAACACCACCGTTGTCCATTCCCGTAGGGTGGAGTTCCACCAGCGCAGGACTTTGTAGGAAATGGGACGTCAATCAATTGTTCCGCCGCGACCGATACGAACCGAAAAAAACACACACGGCGAGTCCGCGGCGGATTCCACACCGCACCAGCAGCGGTTAAGTCGTCTCGATCGCGGCGAACAATGGCATCAATAATTTTCTATCGATCATTAAAGATGAAAAGGGCCTGAATCGACCGCTTCGCACTCGCTGCAACGCGGCCAAGATTAGAATTCATTTTTGATTTTTTGATTGATTACCGAAAACATTTGGAGCGCGGGAGCGGTATCCGGCGGCTGCCGGGCTGCCGTTTCTTAAGACCGAGACACGAAGACGAAGACGTCTGCCGCAAAGGCTGCTCAAGATCTATAGACGCTAATGAACGATTTAATTAACTTTGCCACTGTTGGCCACTAGTCGGCCTGGCCGCGGCCGGGTCTGATCGTGGCCAATTCAGCCCGCGGCTCGGACAGCGGTCCGCTGCTATGAATGGCGGTCAGTTTGAAGAGAAATTCCGATTTGCAGAGTTTGAATGGTTTCTTAAACTGTTTCGAGAAGGATTTTTCACACCTTAAATTAGAGGTCAGTTGGTGGAATTAGTGCGGTTGCCCGGCGCAGCATTCCCGCGATTAACTCCTTCAGTTCGACCGCGTGACGGATGTCTACCAGGGTGAACCCTGACCTGCCACCGTTTAATTTCAGATCCATTTATATGGGATCAAAAGTGTGAGCGTCCACCGTTAATCGCAGTCGAGGTGAAAATTTATTGAATTGGTATAATCGGATAAGGTTCACCTGAGGCTGAAGCATCCGAGCCGCGCTTTGGAATTCACCTCGGACAATGCGCACCGCGAACAATCTCCGAAGTTATGAGGACGATGGCGACGTCGAACACGCTGCTCCACTTCGAGGTTATGCGGTTAATTATTGCGCCATTTATCAGCAATGGGTTTCTTAATGTTAATAAAATCCTCGAGATCGCTGGGCCATTTGACGAGTTCAAAACAAAATTAGCAGTGGTAGCTCGATCGGAAGGTTGGAATGCCGATTACAGCACAGTTCACATTTCAAGTCGATATAACTTTTCTTAATACGCGCCTTTCATCGTCGGTTTTGTTAAAAATTTGTGTTATCGTAAACACCAATGAGACAGCAAACGTATTTAAATCTAGGCTAAATTTTTTAAGACATTTTACATGCTGTTCAATGTTAAAGATTCAGCCAACCCCCTCTTGTCTTATCGTTTCAAGAGCCAATTGAATATTCCCGGTCTAAACTCCTACATGATAACATAATTGCGAATTTCCAAAAGCAAAGTAAAAATTAGTTAAATCAATTTTTTTTATATTGGATAGTATCGTAATTAGCAACAACCATTGCAATTCTTGACGTTACTAAACAAATCTATATTTAAAAATTTCTTCTGCAGATAAATGCAGATGTTCGAAATAATCAATTAGTATACCTTTTTCTAAACTAATCAGATAAATTTTAAAACGTGGTTATAATTTTTTTTTTAGAAAAAGGTGACAAATAAAAATCTTTCTTAATCCAAAATACTTCACCGAATTGTAGAATCTCTTCGAAGTCTTTTTAACCATTTGTTTTTCTTTTAAAGAATAGAAAAATAACTTCAATATTCAACAACTCAGTTTGCAAAAATAACTACCATAAAAAAGTTACTACTGTATTGAAATCAGTTGGTATACGCATTTTAAGTTCTGGGTGGGTAAAGTTGAAAACAAAAACTTTAATCCTTTTGGAGATATGCAAACCTATAAAATTCCAGTTGCAATATATGAAAACAACCTTTCCATCAATAGTGGCTAGCTTGAAATTAAAGGTGATCTATGTCACAATAACAAATCCATTAATGTCTTTAACCCTAGGCCTAAAACCAACCATTCATTCACTAGTAGGAAGGAGCACAAGGTAGGGCATCGTACTCATTACACACATCTCGATTTTATATTCATTAAGCAATGATCTCTTAAATACTTATTAATATTTTAGTTAGATGAAACGACTCTAACTAAAACATAACTTATAGAACTTCATATAGGGTAAGTGGCCAAAGAGTGCGTGGTTTAGAAAGGAACGCGTTTATTAGAAAGTTACATTACTATACTTTAAATCAACGTACAAATATTCAGCGCAAACAATAACGTTTCCTATTTAGAATCAGTTTCGCCATAGCAGACGTGCATATGGACATATAAACCGCATTTATAAAACCATTCCTCAAATAAAAGGCACATTTGTAGGCTATTTTGGCATTTTGTTTGGTGTCGTTTGTTTCTTAATGATTTCTACTTCGTTTTCCAATAGTCTTTTATACGTCGAATCAGTTATTACTTCAAATCTGCATGAGCAGTCTTGCTATGCATCCTCTTGTGGACGGTGCTAAGTTTTCAAAATACCATGCAAATAACGCTATCAAGTGGCATCCGATGAGAATTCTGGACGTTAGTTCCATAACTACATTACGTAATTAAATGCAGGAAACACACTATTTATATATAAATAAATTATTACACAATTAAAATAACTCAAAGATAAGGAAAGTGCCAAAATTTGAACAATTTTCCTTTTTGCCACAAAACTCATTTATTTTGATCAAAACCTTGGCCAAGTGTTAAGCAAGCGTGGGCAACCTTATCCTACTTTTTAAATTAATTATCGCCACACTACGTTTAAGCAACTATTTGAACTTCACACCGCTTTAATTCTAATAAATTTAAATTTATTTTTTTTTACTAAGTTGATCAGGACTTCAATGTTATTCGAAAAAAGTAAATGACGTGTCAATGATGCTTGTAAGACTAAAAGGATTTCATATTCTTGATACTAAGTCTACTAGAAGTGAACACAGAATCGTACACATGTGCATTCAAAATATTTTCCACGCTTTGGATCTCGCCGTAGTCGGATAGAAATTAAAGAAATTTAAAAATTTTCATTTTTGTGGACTTTTCTATGCTAAAAGTACTGAAAGTTTTAGTTCAACCTGATCCCAGCAGTATAAAAAATAACTTCTTCAAATTTCAGAACGATAGTTGCTATACCTTTCCTCTACCTTTGCTTCAACATTTTTAAATAAAACATTTTTTTGCGCAAATAGTTTAATTATCTACTGATTTTGTGAATATCCCGAAAATTGCCTTATGCTAAAATATTAACATAGCGGGAAGGTCTAGCGGATTTAAATTTGAACTTTAGACCTCAAATTATTCCAGCCAGGAGGGATAGACTAAATTTACGCACGGAATATTAAAAACAAATTATGAGACTAATCATGGTATAAAGTTGCAAAAAAAAATACTGGACCAGCAGGACAACAAAATTATAAATAGAATTTTGGACCTGGAAAAAATTCAATTATTTACTTATACACGACCATATGAACATTCTAAAATTTTCTTCATTCATTCATTCTTTTAATTTTAAACTGCATAGCTTTTTTATTTATGATAAAACATGTGGAAATACCACTACCAATACCAAAAAATACCCCCTTGCCTCCGAAGTTCACAAGTCAAAAAATCAGAAAAAATTCACGCTTAAAGAGAGCTGCGTAAATGTTACAGAAAAAAATAAAACTATGTCCCAGACATTTATGGCATCCCAGAAAAAATATGGAAACGTTTAATATTTTATCTCAATTTACCTCCGAAGTTTTTGGTTTTGTATTATTTTATTACGTCATTTTTGTGATAGGTATCAGCAAAATAGCGTAAGAGGAATATGGTCCCACCGCGGGAAGATATTTGACCGACAAATTATTTAGTAACGATTACAGGAAAAATAAAACGATAATTCTAATTGCTATAAATTTTGAAACAATTAATTACTTGTTATTAAGTCACTAAAAAAATACAATATATATGCAAGGTACGAAACCCTCGACATGCGAGTTTTACTCACACTTGATCGGTTTTTACTTTTATAATTAAGAGAAATACCTTTACTAGAGCAACTTTCGTCAAAAGTATTATGTTCTCATATGTAAATTCAGTAATGCGTTTTGCATATTCCTACGTACTGAGAACTATCAACTTTCTTCGACGACCTTTGAACTTTCTTCAGTACGTTCGACGATTTTCTCGCGTTATAAGAGTCCCGCAGTTCCCGTGGGTTACCCACATAAATTTCCTTTTCAAACACTTTACAATTAAAGTCATTTAAAAAATAAATACTTTAATTGGTCTCAACCAATAGTAAAGAGTATCATTTATTTTCAAGCGTGCCATTTCAAATCAAATGTAAAAAAAACAACTATGAAATGATTGTTTTCAATTCGCTAACTTTTGCAAGAAAAAAAAGATCAAGCACGAACGTAGTTAAGTAGTTAGCCATAAACTGCTATGCTTTGGAAAACATCAATAATTTTCATTGCATCGCGCATTTCCAAGGACTAGGTATTTATCCCAATTTTATTTAATGGCGTTCAGTACTAATAATTGCGTAAACGAGGATGCCAGAATTTGGTCAGCAATAAAATGTACATAAATCGGAAGATCACAACGAGCGAGCCATTTTGCTACAGCAGTAAAAGACACATCCTGGAGAAGTCCAGTTAAAGGCTATCAAAACACCCTATAAATCTTGGTAATTGAGTATCATTCTTTGATGATTTATATTCGTTTTATTGCGACGCTGCATTGGATCTTGTCCCACTCTGAGACGCCATTACATCTTGAGATTTTATTTTGGTTTGACTGCACTGCGCGTGGATCTGCACGAAGAAGCGATGCCTGCACCTATCACCGGAGCCAACCACGCGTACGAGTGCCGGTCGCTAATGACACCCTTAAACCGCGCAGTTGGCGCCTAATTTTATCATATTTTCGGTTTTATGCGATCGCAAATGCGCAGCCCGCAACTGAAGAGGGCTATTTGAATTGCATGAGTTCATCAGGGCACGAATCCGGTTCAGCCAAAAATTCCACATGAAATCAATAAAAAAGCGAAAAACTCTATAAAAATATTAAAAGCATTTTCTGAAAATGAGCCGTGTGAGGCACAGGTGAGCCATCGCCGGCGCTGCCGCTCCACCGCGCCGTTCTTTTAGTGGAGCTGCTCATCACACGGCAGGTCGCTTTTATCACAGTTCGTTAATTTTGTCGTTACGTGATGCATGCCCATGTAATCGAAATTCGTGTCAAAATGCTTAATTAATGAAGTCGCAGAGGAGTCGCGGAGCCTTGGCCAGCACGATCGGCTATTGTTGCTTAGTTAGAGTTCTTAATTACTCGACCGGTGGTGGAGTGACACCCGCTGAATACCTGCGATGAAATTCGGTTTTCAGGAATTTATGAATATTTTGAATTATGACAGCACTAAGACCACGAACTCGAAAATTCCCCATTAATTAATTTCTGTTTATAGAATTTTCTCGCTTTGCAACTCGCTTCTGTTTCGAGTGGAACTGTAAAACGCTCACCTCAACGAATAGGTATTCGAGACCATTGTCGAAAGCGCATGGGAACCCTCGCGACCAATTAACCAATTAAGAAACCGTCAAACTTCCCACCTTTCATGGTAACGAGCAATAGCAATAACGATTAGAGTACCCCTCGCCCACCGTTGCAGGTAAACTAAGTAAGGAGCGACAGTTGCACTCACACCTGTCACAAATTCGAACTTCGGTCGAAGAAGGACCCACGCGGTCTCAGTTCCGTTAATCTCACCACAAATTGTCCAATAATAATTTCCGCATTCGATGCAGGGCTTTTTCAATAACAGCAAATAATTGCGACCGCAGGGTTTCGCGTGATCCCGCCTTTGTCAGGGGGTACTTTGGGCGCACTCAAATTGATCAACCTCCTCCTAATTGAAACCACAAATTTGGACGCTCATTGCCCACAAAACAGGGAGATGAAACATTCGGAGGGTGCTGGCGTAATTATTTGTTTGTAATGATGCCCTAATAGTCCCATTAAAAATAGACGACGTAACTCAATGATGGACAACTGAATTTTGATAATAAAATAATCTACGATACGTTAGGGAACGAATAGAGCCAAATATTATATGGGTTATCAAATAGTCGACATCGTAAGGACACTAATATTGACCCCAAAGGAAGCCTTGGGTTTCAGTTTTTATTTATTTATTCGTGTCATGCAGCTCAGTAGCTCAACAAAAAATTTAATAGAAACACTATTTTATTACAGTGCGTAGTTAGTTCCAGTTCCAGGATTGCAGAGGAATAGTAAAAACGCTCATATAGTGTTTAATTTTACAATGATTTTGTTGTAAGTGCAGCTAGACGCCCTTATCAGGTATTGAATCTGAACCTCTAATTTTAGTTTTTAATCAAACTATTCTCTAAGCCACTGTGCCTTTAGAAACTGCCCAATTGGAGAAATAAAGAACTTTTTTAGGAATTGCTCCAGCAGGAATTATGATTTAACAAAAAATTAGTAGAAATTCTTTAAACTTTCTCTGGGAGTAATTACTCGTAAATGTCTAAACTTTCTCCATACAAAAATCAATAATAAAAAATTTTAAATACCTTTTTGCTCTTTTCGATTTTCTTGTCTCCATTCCTTGTAGTATTTTACTTGCACAAAAGTTCGCTCTAAATGGCGACATAATCTTATACAATTCAAGTTTGTTTAACAAAGTTTTACTTACTAAAAGTTGATGTTAACAAAATACCAAAATATCTCACACGAGTAGCCCTATCCTCCTGAATCTGAGAGACATTAAAGTGATCTGGTTTTGTAGAAATTTTGATCTTGGCATGGTTGGAGGATATATAATTAAGGATAAATAATAAAACAAATTTCAGATTGCGGAAAATGGCTTTCTCGACGTGCTAAATATAGGCCATTCGGTGTCAATTATTCCATTATTCAAAAATCACATCAGAAAATATCACAATAACCTTGCTGAATTTTTTATTAATAGAAATTTAGCATGTCTTTTATCATGAATCATTGCTTAATACCTCTGAAAACAAACGTCTTTTCACCTTTGCTTTAAAGTACGACAGATGTCCACCAAAAATGTCTACTTTGTCACTAACAAATACAAAATATTATATTTTAAATATTCTACATCTGGGGGAATTTGTCATATAATTCCTATCAGCCTTCGGAGTATATTGCTCTGCTTCTTCAAAGATCAACTTTAGACACTTATCAGTGAACCACCTCTAATATCTTAGGTATTTCGATATAACCGTTTGCCACCTTATAGAGAAAACACAAATCAAAATATTCTCGCCTTACTGCTGGACTAGAGAGCTCCACAGACTCTAGAGTTGTACTGACTTCCACATTAACCTATGGTCCTCTTTTTGCACTCCAAGAAATGTACAAATTTTCTTTGAACTTTGTCAATTTTAGAAATTTGGTGTTTGATATAAGAAGCTCAGATTAAGCTATCCTACTCCAAAATCGACCTAACCAAAGTAGTGTAAAGCTTAACTACGTAAGGTATTAATATTCTTAAACTCCATTCTCATTCTACAGATGCATCCTAGAGTTCTGTGGACTTTCACTAGCATTCTGTCAAGATGTTCATCAAAGTTAATCTCTCTTCCAATGCATACTCTCAGGCCCCTAATGCCATCCAAAACTTGCATTTTCGCACCATAAATAGCGTAATCATAATTAGTCTCTTTTTCGGCTCTTGAAAGATTAAGTACAGCACATTTTTCGATATTTTGATGCAGTCTATTGTAAATACATCAATTGTGCAGTGTATTTAAATCTTGTAGTGTATTACTGTCGATAAGATTACCAATCACTCTGTAAATCTTCAGGTCATCAATACACATCACGTGATCAGATTCAAAATTCACGAAGATAGTGAACAGCATAAGGCCCAGATGAGACCCCTGAGGAACCGCCGATGTTACTCGGAATTCTTCTGATAGCTCAAAGAATCAATTGGCATATTGCTTTCTACTTATTTCTCGAACACCCTGTTAATAGTTATTTCTAACAATCGTTGATAATTGTTTATTTAAATAAACTAAAAACGTCAAAAACACTCTTTAGCAAGTTTCATTTAAATTCATTCATGGGATTCGGGTTTCGAAGTTTAAACCTTAAGGCACTCAACTAATGTTTTTTATTTAAAAAGTTAAAGGTTAATGTTTTTTTTTAAAAAGTGAAATACGTTCACATAAATTTTTGTTTTAATTTTCTGACTACCAATTTTGGAAATCTGACTAGAGAAATAGGGGCATATGGTGAACTTTATAGAATCGACTCTATTAATGTTGTTCGACACATATTCTTACCATTCAAACCAATACGGCTTCATATAAAAAAGTACATCGATTTATGTCATCATCGTGCATTAAATCCTTCAAGTCAGACTTCAAAGCTCACTACATCTTAAGCACGAGATATTGTAATATAAAGTACGAGCTCTTAATTTCTTTCTTGCTTAGAAACCTGAAAGCACAAGTCAGATCTTTGTCTGTTTACTCGGAGATAATTACAGATAATTCTGGGATACCACAAAGAAATCACTTGGATTCACTTTTTATTCTACTTATAAGCGACGTTTCTTACGTTCTGGCCAATTTAAATCTATTGATCTCTACTAATGACTTAAAACTTTATAAACCGAATTTTCCTCAAGTTGTTGGTGTTGTTAAGGTTCTCTAAAATGCAACGCTTTTCGTGCATACTGAATCTTCCTGATATCTTTGACTGCAATTCTCTATTGAACATATTGGTTTTATTGCTTACAAGATACCTCGAATTGATTTATTCCCATTTAAATTAATCCTTGTTTATTATATAAAAAAAAAAAAACACGCCAATATTTTTTGATCCCGATTTGCAGATAAGACTTTTAGTTCCGAAAAAAGAAAATGAATGTCTGCAAAATTTGTTCACGTCACACCATGCCAATTAAGAACGACATGTGGACCAATAAGCAGCACGCGACATTATTTTATTATTTCAAAACTATAATTTGCACGGCTTTAATTTGAGCAAATTACAGCTGTAAAAAAAATTTTTAATAATTAATTATCCATGATATTGACTTTTTATAATGTTTTTATATACCATTTGTTTATCTTTAATGCTTTAAGTGTGTTTATGCATTCCCATTTTAAAAATTCATAGTTTTATCTTAAACCACAACTCACTGACCTCAAAAGTTTCAAATCAAATAAATTAATAAAATAAAGATAAAAATATCTCAAAGTAATTGCAGCAGTACCACATTTTTATCTCTAGTAAGTTTTTTATGGGAAGAGAAAAGTAAAAGGTAAAAAGACATCTAATTCATTAAAAAAAATGTATAAAATGATCATACACAAATAAGAAAAATGCGCTAACGATTTTTGGATTTTGTAACTTATTATCAAGAAATTTTTAACATTGGCCAATAATAAAAGGTAATAAACAATTTAAATCACGAATCCGGAAACAGAAATTTATTAGTCAGCTACGATTTCTGAGAAAATTTTATAATAAAAATGTTGTAATGAGGAGCCTTTCGTGCTAAGTGTAGTCAACCGACCGTTTCCAAGGAGAAATAATGAAATTGTTCGTTAATTCGTTAATTCTTTGGCTACAAAATGTTTCCTAACAATTATTGATCTGTGAAATTGCAGAGCCCAAACCGAAAAAATTCTGAATTCATTTAAATTTCCGAAAAAAACAGAATTCCAAAACAAAATTTTACAGAAAATTGTGAGAAGAAAATGCGTACAATTTGCGTGAATGAGTAAATAAAACACAAGAGATTTCAATACACTTAATAACCTTTATTTCAATCACGTTTCTCCATACTGGACAATTTTACCACAACGTTTCCAATGTTCGTTTTTTTTTATTTTTTTTTACAACAAATTTTCTTGGATAAGTGTTTTTTTTCGCCTCGTATCGCATTATACCTGAATTTCGTCGACGCCTCGTCACATTACAAGTAGATATAAATACAAAAACTGTTTTGAAAAGCAAATGTACAGGTTTTACTCCTATTAAATAAAAGTTATAAATTAATTTATATAAAAATTACAATATCAGCGTTGAACCGAACTGGAAAGCAACAACCTGGCTCCCGGCAAGTGCTCCTCCCATTTGATTTTGCGTGTCCTCTATTGACCCCAAAATACTTTCCTTCTAAGGGCTTTCACTTAGCATCTAACTTAGCTACATAAAAATATCTCGCCTTTCCGCGCCCGAAGCCTGTCTTTGTCCATCGATCTCATATAATATATAAAACATAACAATGTCTTGCAAATAGAACGTAAGAGGAGAACTAATGCTCTTTCGCTAAATAAATTATTGTTTCGAACTTACGCTAGGCTGCTCCTAAGTAGCTGCTCCCGCCCCTAGCTCCTTATCTACTTCTTTAAAGAGTCGGATTTGTACAATATTTACAAAAGTTGGCAACGTTTCTTCTTACTTTCACAGTGATTTGCGCTTTTAAAATTTACTTCTGTTTCTTATCTTTCATAGTTTTCTTTTTTATTATTTTTTGTTACAAATTTAAATCAGTTTAGGACTTTGTATTTTACAAAAACAATAGAAGAAGAGAAACAATGCATTTTTAAATGTTTGTGGACGGTGGAACATTTTCTTGAGATAATGGACAAACTGATTTTCTATTTAAATATTGGAAATTAAACGGTTTATGAAAAATATTTACTAAATTTCACAGTATTAAAACACTATTTTAAAAATAAGAACATGCAAGAATTACAATTTTTTCACTTTAATATTGAAACTATTGTTTCCTTCACTTTTCACGTTGTCATTTAATTGGTACTATTAAAAGTCTTGAAAAATTTCCAAGAGAATCTTCCAGGACGTCCATAATTCTTCAAAAAAATACCGTTATATTGTCTCGTAATTTACATTAATCGGTTGAAATTAAACTAAAAATAGAGCTAGAAAACTTAATAAAGAAAATCTCAAACTTGGATCGTATCCTCATCATCACTGGGAGGTCGACTGCTCTCTGATCGCCCGGGTGGGCTCCCAGGATTCAGCGTGGGGCTTGGCGATCGCCGGAGGTCCCGATTCATGCCGCTATTGCTTAAACTACTGCTGTTGTTGTTGTTGCTCTGGTAGTAACTACTCAGGGACGACAGGGAGCTGGACGCCGACAGGTGAGGGAATGGAGCACTGGGGCCAGGCAGAGCCCCCAATGTCCCAAGGGCGGGTACTCCCGGATACAATCGATACGGCAGGGGTTTCTGTAGAGCGGCTGCAGCAGCTTGTCTGTAGTACAGGTCAGCCGCCGACGGGGGTGCTCCGTGGGGTGTTTGTGCTGGATAAGGCCACGCTCCCAAATACGGAGGGCCCCCGTACAGGCGCTGGAAGGCCGCGTAATTGCCCGCTTCCGCCAAGAGTTCCAATCCGACCGCCGTTTGTCGTTTCCACTTTGTTCTGCAAAGACATACAATAAAAACGGGGAAAATTAAAATCTGAGGAACAAATCTCTCC
Organism: Proctacanthus coquilletti; assembly: GCA_001932985.1. NCBI lineage: Eukaryota > Metazoa > Arthropoda > Insecta > Diptera > Asilidae > Proctacanthus > Proctacanthus coquilletti. The sequence continues at coordinate 88,695 of MNCL01000070.1, forward strand.
ACGGAATTATCAAATAATTAAATTGTTAATATAACCCGCCGGTGCGGGGCCCGGGGGCAGAAGAAATCAGGAAAGTAACCCGTTACCACCTGAGAAAAACCTTCCAAGAAAGCTCAGCAACCGCACAATGGTCGCTGCGGTGCGTCTTGGCGGTGTCTTAGCCTTATCATCGCATCTAAATTGATTCAGTGCCAGATGCAGTGCACGTAATTGGCGGTGCTACAAGCGGACTATAATTGCTCACTCAGCGGGCGCGCGCAGAGCCCCAAGACAACCCCAGACAGTGGAGAAGTCTTAATGGAACCTCCGAAGACGGTAGTCGTTATGCGCAGCCGCCGACTGCTTAAGTGTTTAAATTTCAAATCGCTCGAGAAAACGATGCCGTGTACTATCCCGGATCCAGGCTAATTTTACCGAGTGCAACCCGCTGGCCAATGGTCAACAAGAGCGATTACACCAGTGGCAGCTATCGAAAGTCCGGATCGTGACTGCTGGAGAAGTACAAATTGGGAATGCACGGGATCGTGAATTTCGGATTAGGTCGCGATCAAGATACAACGGGGTCAACGCGGGGTCAAACGAAGTCACGATTTTGCCTATTTCAAATTGATTGGAAGATTAGGAGGATTTAAAGCAGCTAAGAAGAGGAGGAGGAGTTTAAATCCCGATAAGTGAGTGGTACTGATAGCTCTCGTCTGCGCACGCAAGGATGCAATTATTGATCATAAATTAATTAGCTTTTGATTTCGAAAAGCAATTTATCCGAATATGTTGAAGCAAGTGGAGATTATAAAAAATAATCTCCACTAATCTAAATCTAAATAATGGTCGCAATATTGAAATACGTACGTGAAAGGCATTCAATTAAAAGAAGTCTTTTCAAGATTTTTTACAGTCGATTAGACCTACTAGAACTTTGTGGTTTTATTTTATAAATAAACGAGGAATTTAGAATTGTGAAAAAAATCAAATCTTATGGACTTAAGACAATTACTTCCATTTTGAAATACTTCAAAATGAAAACAAATTTAAGTTTCCTAATCGGAACAATTAATATAGAATTATTTCATAATTAGGAAATGCGGCACACTGAGAAATTTACATGCGTGTAGTAGGACTCAAGCAGAATCAAATTCTCCGTAAATAATTTGGAGAGTAAGAATTTAATTGCTAATTCCTAAAGTTAATTGCTGAAAAAAAAGTTTCAATCTTTAAATAACCCTAGTAATGATATCTGTGTTTTCCTAATCTAACTACCTCAAACCCGGATTTAATTTTAATTTTCGCTGTATTAATTCATTTATTTATCTTTCTGCTCTTTTGAGCCATTTTTTTCTGTTTGTCTGTTTCTATGAAGTAAAATTAAATTCATATTTTCAAATAGTATTAAAACTTTGTAATTACTACTACTTTACTTGCATATTTTACATAGTTTATTATCTTCGAATTACGTACAATGCTTGACTTTGTCTTACCCAGATTTTGGTTAAGATGGAACGTATTCTCCATTTTATAAACTTATTTTGAGTGGGAAACCATTAATTCAGCAGTTTAGAACTATATCAAATTGCTATTTTAAAACGCATTCAAATAAATATTTCATGTTTCAAAAGGCTGTTCTTGTTTCTATTTTAACATTTTAAGGTATTTTGAATGAATAATTAATTTTATTTGCAATTTTCAAGCATTACGCATGTACGTCACGTGTTACCTCCTGATACGAGGACACCTTGGTCGCCGCCTGATTGACAAGTGCGTTCATTCCTCGAGCCCACCTCGTGACTTGCAAGAACTCGTGACGGCGGCTGCAATGCGGTCCACTTTCCGTGGAGGGTGAAATGCAGCCGGCCAGCAAAGTATGCAAATTATCTGGCACGACATGACGGAGCGCGTTTGAGATCATTGTCTTTCCGGGCCGCAGACGCGAAGAAGAATGACGGGAGCTCTGCGGTTATCCCACTTCCGTCATGAGGCCCGAAACACTAGCATAACATCCGCGAAATCCGCCTTGGAACCAACGAGGATGACACGAGAAAAACAGGACACGAAAGGGTGCAAGTGCAGATCCACACCGAGCATCACTGAGTCCCGTCTGGATGCTGGGAGCGGAACTGGGAAATTTAATCGAATCTCGCTATTGTCCTTTTCTGCGGTTTCATGGTCGCGATACAGCGGTGCAGCCTGTTCCCGAGGAATAATCCCAAACGATGGATGGGGTGGATTTTATTATTGCGAGCACACGCGGCAATTTGCCTCGGTGCCTAATAACAATAATCGCCCGGAATTATCTTTAAACTGCCGCAGTTCATTATTTATTGCGGAATGTCACGCGAAAATTCGGATATTGGGTTCTATTTCAGAGGAGGATTCTGCAGTACCTTCTCAATGGACCTTCTCCGTTTTTAAATTGAAGGATTTTTAATTCACTCCGAAAAACATCTAAGGAAAAGTGTAATTCATTTGTAGGTCAGGTCCGTCAGGAACACAAAGGAAACCAGTGCAGGAACCGCCCTCATTAACTCCTCCGCCAAGATCAGAGAAACCCTCTGGACCTGCGCGCCGGCATGCCCTTCTAGTGTAATTGAGCCTGCTTTAAAGATTTTACTAATTATGGGAATTAGGGAATCCGGGTCAGGCGGGTGTGAACGAAAATAAGAGAAAAGTGCTGCGTCAATTTCCGGCGCCAGCAGGCGAAATCCGCTCCGGTCAAGCTACCAAATGTCGGCCAGCCGATGGCGCCAGCCGCGCCGTCGGGAGCAGAACCTGGACACAACACGTCGGTGAAATGGTCAGGATTAGAAAGTCGCCCGGTGCTAAAGCCCGTAAACGATGCCCGCTTTCAGCCTTTCTCAGACTAATCATCAAAATTGGATGAGCAGCGGGATACCGGTACAATCGCTGACTGGTCGAAGGGTAATAGCTGCAAATTGCAACATTCTAGCCCTAATGAGGATTTGTCAGTCCTAAAAGGATTTGAAGGGAACTTCGACTTTCCCTTAGTTCAGTAAGTAAAACAGAGATCGTTAAATTAACCGAAATCAATTGGTAAAAAAAATCCATTTAGAAGATAGCCCCTTTAGACTATGGCTTATCCCTAATTTGTAATATTTTTGCAATTTAATAGGAGGATTATTAACTTAGTAATACATTTCAATAATTTTTAATGGTTGGCTCCTTCTAATACTAATACTTCGTCCACTTCATCCAAGCTTTCTCTTCCCATGAACTATTCCCAACAAGCAGGTGAATGCGAAACGAATTTCATTAGAAAGGTGCCCAGCGGTTTCGCGAGTGGGTGTAATTTCGCTGTTGTAATTTGTAGCTATTGTGGCGCAAAATGCTCTCGAAAGTGTAACACCCCATCCTGCCAGGTCTTGTGTCATGGTCAAATGAAAATCCCTTCGCGTGATTACCTCCTTAAATGCTTCAGGTGAGCCTGTTTGGCTAAAAGCACCCCATTAAAAACTGGAGTAGCAAGAGTGGTAAGGCGATTACCTGGCGGGAGGGGATCACGAAGGACCGTTTACGAAATCGATGACCGCGGTGGGGCTGGCAAACGTGCACTTGCGGAACAACCACCTTACCTGCCTGTCCTACCTTTCCGAAAACATGGAATTGCGGCTAGAATCAGCCTGGAATCGGCTATCGCGACCGCGAGGAGGTCGGCAATGGGCATTTAGTCGCGATTTAAGATTCGGTGCTAGCCTCATTCGCACTTGGATTTACGTGAGTCCGCGCCGCGACGGCTGCAATTTGCATTCGCATGCGATGCAAATGTTCTCTAATTGCCTCCCCCGGTGCATGCAACAAGAATTCGCCATGCCGCACCGCTCCACCCCCATACCATCGGCCGACTCCACAGGCTACCACGAATCGTATGGAGCGACTTCTTCGTTGGTTTTCTGTTTCACTAACAAACGTCTCGAAACGTCTGAGGCCGCACATCGCCAAAGGATATCGCTGTTTAAGACGCAATTTATCCAAGAATTGACTGGGTGATCGGAAACCGCCCGAGTATACATCACGATTTCGGGGCGATGAGCAAATTTTTCAAGCAACTTGGGGGCACTTGATGCCATTTTAAACGGAGTGATTATGGTGGGCGGTCCCGGGGTAAATGACGAACAGGGCAAATACTCTGAGATTATATAGGAAGAAGTTACTCGATTATAAAAGCGAGTAGGTTCATCAATTAAGCGAAATTATGCTTTTCAAAAGATTTTCTCGAATTCTTTACACAGGTAAGCCAATGGAATTTCTTCATTGATCCCTGTCATAAACCCTTCATAGGTGTTGAGGAACCCTTGGAATACCTCATAATAGGTTTTGTAATTATTCTAATAATTTATGCATTGAGTGCTGTGTTTAATCGTGTTCAACGTGTACAAATTGATTCTGCATGTGTGGTGTCCTAATTAACGTGGTGCAAGGGAATTCTACAGAGTGGATCTTTAATCGCTGCCTTTTCCTGCGATGAGCTAGATTTTTTGAAAATGTCTTTTCCTTTTACAAATTCTGCTGATCAATTTTAGCTTTAAATTAGGTTTATATGGCCCTACACCTTATCTTTTTTTTAGAGTTTATGAGAGTCAAAAAAACAATATGGAATTTCTTAAGTAGATGGATTTACGCCTTTGAGAAGTTAAAACATGGGACGACTTTTTATTGGGTCTGTTTCTAGAAATTTCTTGGAAATATTTGTTCACGTTATTCCATAAAACAATTTTTATGTATTGCAATATTAACTTTTCTGAAGGTGCCTTCAATGAGTCAAGTTTTCTATTTTTTAGTTCCTATCGATTTTTGATATGTGTCACCCCATCTAATTCATTACTTTTTTAATTTCGCGTGATAACTGTTTTTGCCAGTCTAAAGTAATATTAAAGCAGTTACTTACTGCCAGTCTAAATACCTACTCATTGTAGGTTTAGTATTCAGTTGTAAGTATTTGAGTTAAAATAAAAACTCATGGTCTGAAATTTCACATTGTTCAAAGAAATCGATTTAGATAAGATGAAAATAGCGAGGAATTAAAATCAAAAGATTCTGGTTCGAACCCGGATTGGATCAAACAGTTTTTTGAAAATCTAAATATTCTGCTTTAATTATTTAGATCACGACTATCTTTAAATATGTAGATAAAATAGCATTTTGGCGGGCAATTAAAGTATTTTAGGTAATAAAAAATAGATAAAAAAAATAAAAAGTAAATAAAAAAAAAATCCAAATTGATTCACGAAAATGAAGTACGAAAATTTTGATTATAAACAGATTCCTAGTGTAAGTCAAACACCAATAGAATTCTTTAATTTTAGTTTGATAGAGTACTTTAGGTTTTTATTTAAATCAGTACAATTAAAAATAAACAGTTTTTCTTATCTTATACAGAAAAACGGACAACTTTTCGGTGACTGTTAACAACTTGTCTTGTACCTGATCAGGAGTTGAGCCATAATCTTCCACATTGTGAGCAAATAGCTTTGATCAAGTTACTTAGAGGATAATGCGGCGTAGGCGGATCCCCATAGATGGACCCCAGAAACAATTGATGAACATGACTTCAAACCGTACAATGATATGTTTTTGAGAACAATAAATCTGTTGTAATTCATTGCAAACTTCCTCCGTCTGTGGATAAACAGTCCCAGTTGCAATGCAGACAAGTTACACCCAGAATTTATCACAGGGTCCGCAAAATTCAGACTGCCAGGTGATTTAAAGAATGCTCTTTCAGCAAAAGAGTTGTTCAATTTGCACTTCAGCATCAGTTAGACACCCTGCAAATCTCCCGTTATAATTCAAACAGAATGTGTCAGGCCGCGGTCATAAAATACCGCGAACATCCTCATAAATTAGTGACGAGTAAGAGTACACAAGGACGCTTTATGGCGCTTCCTGCGCGCACCGCGCACATGAATTGAGAGGGCCATTTGAATGTCAAAGGATGGCCGTTGCTCCTGCAGGATGGAACTAGGCTTCCCTAGCGAGCCCTGGAAATCACGGTCATGGTGGCGCAGTTTGATTTTCACAAATTCCTCTTTATTACCGTTTTGATTTATTACTGCTTTTAGCGAACAGCCCTGAGGGGGCGCGGTGGTGTCGCATAGCACCCGCAGGGCGATGACTGCCCAATTTGCATAACGAACGACAACTCGTAGCCCTGCGCCACCACTCTCATAGATCTTAGAGGATCTGCTTAATCTTAGCAGGCTGAAAGACTTCGAAGATTTACTGGCTCATGGGAGAATTCGATGTTAAACGGCTTCTTCAGGTCGTTTATCTTGAGGCCCCGCAGCAAAGATCGCCTCGGACCTCTGGCCACTTAGAGACCATCTCTGCGGCCCTCGGACTTTCTGCTATCGTAATTGAGTGGCCATTTGCATAAATTTTTCAACGCGCGCCCCACAATAAGTGCGGCGCGCTGGGAAGATGCGCGCGGCGCGGTGTGCGGCCGGCCCGTGGGAGACCCTCTTCTTATAGAGTTATTTTATCGGAACGAGTTCACAAAATAGTCCAACCAATCGATTATGGAAATCGACCGCGCGAATTTGTTTGGACTGGACGCCGGACAAATAGTGGCGATAAGAGGTCAATTGACGCGATGGGGAATGCCGGTTAGGCGACACCTTTTAGTCGCTATCGCGCATCTAATCTGGTCGTTCGGGATTCCTCTGAATTATTTATCTCCACAAATTGTTTATCGCACTTTAAAAGGCCACCAATTCCCCCCCGGAATTTTGGAGATCGATTTTTGGGGCAATCGGTCCATAAATTTCTCTAGAGTGACATCGATTCATTTCGTCTGACGATAAGCGTGATTTGTACCCATATCTCAACCGGATGCGGGATATTTTTTGTTTCTAACTTTGCTTATTTTCAAACTCCTACTTTAGTCTGATTTAAATAATTCAGAGCTAATCTGAAAGTAAAGTGTGTCGTATTTTGCGCGATGATTCCGTTTTAGCCTCAGCTACTAAGTCATGTGGTTATCTCGGCCGTAAAATGTGGTCTTTGGTCTTTGGAAAATTTAAAATACGAACAAGCCCCGAATGGAGAATTTAAAATGGAATTCAGTAGTAATGGACTCACTTCCCGAAAAGCATATTTCCCACAAAAGTCTTGGGTAAAAATCTAATTAATTTAGATTTAGGCACATAAATGTCAACATTCAAGAAAATTCAAGAACACGTTTTTTATCGATGAAAAAGAAAAGTGTTTCTATTCGAAAAATCTGTTAAAAACTAAGTCTAGAGGTTTTACTACACTACTAAGGTGCTCTCACAAATTACGCTAATTATTTTCGTAGTGAATTCTCGCAGATGCCAAAACAACAGTTGATACAAAAACCCCAGGATGCATTTTGATTGCATTTTTAAGAGTAGATATGACTTTGATAGGACATTTGCGAGTAGAGAAATAAATTAAAAATGAGACTAATTGTCTTCATTAGAAATTCCGAAGCAGCTGTCGGAGCATATGTTTTTAATAGAGCGACAGAAATGAAGGAGTTGCTCTTCTGTAATGCTTGTAAAATCGGCAAAAAGGACAAAAAGTGTCATTTTCCATCACATTCCTTGAACTGATTTGAACATCTACAGCAAAATCCCTTTAGACTCTTTCATATGTGGAGCATGGAAGGGAATATGTGTAAAGTGAAGAATTTACGCACAGGTTAATTCCGAATATGCGCTATAAATTTCGCACTTTACTTTTGTATTTTTTAGATAACCACGAATCTAAATCGCGACCAAAGCGAAGGACTAAAATTGATGATTTAGTAAATTTTATTACCCCGAAGTGTATTTTAACGTTTATCGTTTAATTACATAGTTTTTATCTAATTTAAATGTTTCGCAATTGTAGGTACCTAGCTGATGCCCCAAATATTAAAATTTTAAAGAAATCTTATAATAACAAGGATAGGCAGAAAATTTTGCAATTTTTTGCTTTAATGTAGAAAAGATCTGAAATTTCTTGTAGACATTAGTCAGGACCAATTTATCATTGCTTTCTTTTGCATAGCTTTACACGAAGCTACTCGCATTGGTAGGGTCTAGGTTATCTGCACAAGTACAATGGCGTACTTTAACAGACCAATTCCTTATTCTCCCTGCTCATAGTCCAGGCTAAGATGCATCAATTCCCTGACCACTAGATGTATGTAATTTGTGGCAATTTCGCTGTCTACGAAAACCACTGCATGAGATCGGACAAATGACTTAATTTTCGCGCGAACGTCCATTTGGTTAAGAGCAGACTAGACCGTTGAAAATGAGGAAAATGCCTGGCATGCTGAGGATACCTTCGAGGTGACTCTAAATCTTTTCTATTAATTCCACATTAGCTTTGCAATTTGCGGGACAATGGAGCCAAAGCAAGGAGTTAGCACCTATGCAATGGTGAGGCCATTGCGGCTGAATGCGCCTAACTTTCCAATTGAATGCGGTGCACTCCTCCGGTGAATGCGCGCGAATGAAAGGCGCGCAATTGCAGTTAAATTGCAGAAAACAAAAAGTCGAAAAACACCTGTGCAAAAAGGCGCTGTGCAAAACTTCTCTGCTATCTCGCGCATTCAGGTTACCTGTATGCACCTCGACGGCCGCCGGGGGCTCTTTTGTGCTCGAATTTTTGCGATAAATCGTTGCCGCAGGCGCACAAATCATCAAAACAGATCCCGTCATTGGGCTCATTGTTGCCGGTTGATGATTTTCCTTGGTCTCTTTAAATGCGGCGCATTCCGCGCGACGTTCGCTCATTACACCGCGAGGAGCCCGCTCGTCGGTTTTAGGTGCACCAGCACTTCTGATGAGCCTAATCACAGCCTTTTCTTCAAGTTAGCAAGGTTAAAGCGCCTTTCAAAGACTCCTCAACTGTGCTGTATTTAAGGTACCTTTTGTTCACCTGAAGGCTTTTTACCCGAGGTATTTGTGTTAACTACCATCGGCCGCGGTCGAAGGATGACTGAAGCTCGCTCGCGCATTCGCAAGATTGCTTTTGCTATTTACCCCAGAGGGTTGCTTGCTTTTATTTAAGTCCACATCTAATTAAACCTCGTTAATTACTTATTTGCCTCAGATTTATTAGCGGTCCTTGACTTCTGCATCTCGGCAGTTGGACCTTGATGCTTAGGGTTCTTACAATAGACCTGGTGCACACTAAACCATGCAGCGAAACTTCAATCTAAGGTCAGATCTTTTTCAAGCAAAACAAACTGCTACTGAAATCTGTGTAAAATTGTCTAATTGATGTTTGGAATCTTTTTTATTGTATCAAAATCTTTTGATTTAACCGGAAGGCTAACAAAATTTGCATATCTTCTCAATATGAAACGGCCTTTAATACTACAACTCTTAAATACATAAAATAGTTCTAATATTTTTTCAAAGCATTTAATTTAGTTTATATTCAAATTTTTGAGGAAGTTTAATTTTTGTTTTGATTTGTTTTCTTCGTCTTCTTTTGAACTTTGTGTATTTTTAAGAATATAAAATGTGGGTCAAAAGGTATTAAATCCTTCAAATAACTTTTCGACTATTGCTTTTTCCACTTTTTGTTTCAAATTATTAAAATATAATTCTTGAAAGAAAACATAGTCATATTTTATCTACACAATGTGAATTTAAAAAAAAAATATTATTATTCCATTTTAAAATGTTCCAATGAGCTACCTTGTACATTAACACTGTTATTAGATAATTACAGGCAGTTTAGATTTCATGGAGGTCTAAAAGCCAGAAAAACAAATTTTCATCTAACACAGGTGATTTAAAACAGAGCGAGGCAGTGTGAGTTAAATTTGCATGAAAAATATTAGAACTACTAAAAATATAGAAACTAAGAATGAAAGAAGTACCATATAAGGGATTTTTAACATTTAATTCAAAAAATGATCTAAAATAAGCAAAAGATATTTTTAATCAAAATCTTTGTATTCAAAAAATGAAAGACAAATGACTTTTGCACAAATAAACACAAACGTATAAAACGTTATCTATTGTAATTCGAATATAAATTGCTAACAATTGTAACAAAATCTGTAAATTGCCTAAGATCTACGACACATTTTCCCCAAAAAAGAAAATTACGTCCTAAAATATCCTAAAATTTCATACCCAAGAAAGTCTATTTTTTAAAGTCGTTTTGAAACGTTAGTAATACCCTTTTTCTAGTGACGTTCTCAAAGAGTTAAGACTTAGTTATGAAAAAAGAAAATTTCCTTCTAATAAGGAACAGACAGATGGAAGAACCAGTAGACAAAAATGTCTACACTTGGAGTTTTATACATCAGAATAGACACGGCAGATAAAAAAACAGTAATGTACTAATAATCTGCTAGAAACATTGACAAAAATTCAGAATGACTTAGTCGACGAACTTAACAAAACAAAGGCAAGTTTTCGAAAACATTTTAGAACTATTGAACGATTGATAAAAAGTAATAATCAAAATTGTTTATCAACCAGAAGTTAGACACTTGATAGATTGTGTTCTATGAGCTGAAGAGCGATTTTTCATTAGGTAGACTCCACCTCTACACTTTACTCGTGTTTACTTTAACTGCCAAAAATAGAAGGAGCGATTTACTAATTGCCTGAAAAGCCCGGGCTGGGCAGTTACATCTTACCGTGTCCTACTATTACCAGGTTGTCGATGCAAAGGCAACAACTTCGTATTGGATTCCGCCAATTTAAGGTTAACCACTTCTGACATGGGAGAGTAAACAAACCATCCGATAGCTGGACAAAACCCATGAAAATGTTCCGCATTGTTACCTCAATTAGTAATGGACCCTGAAAAATACCGGTGCTAAAGAACAATGTCCCGGGAATCGATCGTTCCCCGCAAAATAAAAAATAAGAAATAAAAAATTAACAAAAAAACGTTGAACAAAAATCGCGAAGAAATCCTCGCTAAGTAGCAAAAGCTATGATGGGGTACCAAAAACTCCAGTACCTTAAAATTTAAATAATTTAGTGACTAGAGCCATGGCGAATGCACGCCTCGTTGTCAAAGCGACGAGTTAACGAAATTTGCGTAATTAGAAGATGAAGAACGGTCGGCTGTTCCGGATGCGGTCATTTAGATCGTCGAAATGAACAACGATTTAAAAAAAACCACGCCGCATCACCGAAATATACAAAAAAACAGGGAAAAATTAAAACGGAAAATGTTCACGAAAATTACGCTGTCCGCGAACTTGCCGAACCTGCCGCAGTGACCACTGACCAAAACAGCGCGGACTGGACACTAACTGGCCCGTCGGCGAAGAGTGGCCTATTCGAGTTACTCCTGCGTGGCATCGCGTAATTAGAGGACCACATCATTGCGCCGCTTGTGCACCTAACTAAATAAATAAAAATAAAAGCAAAAAGATAAAATAAAAAACCGGGAAAAAATGCGAAAATTAGCTGAAAAAATCAGCCGACCGTTTTGTGCCGTATTCACCATTAGCGACGACCATTGGTCACTGGTTCGTTACACGGTCGCGCGGCCAGTGCGCGGCCGGCGGCGGCCGGTAGAATTCGTTTGGCAGGAAGAGGAGTTTAAGTGGAGTTTAGGCAACAAAGGTACTGCACCGGCGGTTTTTGCTTCTTTCCGTCCGCTTTTTCTCCGCAATCGGGAAAATCGCGATTTAACGCTAGAAATCTCCGCTCGACACTCAAGACGTCCACCCGATTTATTTTCGTTAATGCGATTTAAATGGTTGAACATTGCCCGCTAAAGTCAACATCCGTCGGCCGCCGCCCAGCGCTGGGAACGAGGAGCGCCCATTCATTGTTTAACTAATTTGATGACAATGGAAAAATGTATTTAGGTAAATGGACGGCGATCTACGGCGCAGAGTGGCCGCGTCCAATTGCGTTGGATTTTGAGAAAAAACCTCCTCACCTCAAGTATGAACGCTTAGCAGGTGCGATTTATTGCTTAAGGCTGGCATTAGCTAATCTAATCAATTTTTGTGTTTTTTTTTTGTTTTCAATATAGTCCACATTTCATGGAATAGTTTGAGACATAAGAAAGCATGTAGAATGGCATTTTCGTGCTGATGTGTGGCTCCGTACATGCGAATTAACGTAATTAGGGCTGAAGAGAAATGGGAAAAAATTGAAAAATCTTCCCCAAATAAAAATAAAAAAAATATTTCGTTGAATATAGAACTATTTCAATGTAATACTAGCGGGCCCGTGCACATCCTTCGCATTTTGCAACGATAACGAATTTATTGAGTATAGCTCTATACGACGAGATAGGACATCTGAATTGAAATAAAAGACGGAAGTAAGATCGAACACTTTTAATGGACTTTAAGACAAAGTATCAAAACTATTAGTGTATACATGTAAGTACACACCGCATATATTCAGAGTATCTCTTTGCTTACAACGTTCGCTGTAACTACAGAATTTTGCTGCACCATTTGCTCCGGGTATGTGTAAAATTTAAAACTTTATTTAGATTTTATTTAACTATAAAATCATAATTCATGAAATTAATACGACTTCGCTTGTGACGCGTATTCTAACGTTCCAAATAAGTCCTCATTCATTGCGTAATTTCCTTAATATTGGTGCATAACCCACCTGAGCCCTTAGCGTAAAAATATATAAGAGGACATTTGAATAGCTTTTACTTTAGAAATTTTGCCTTCTTTCTGCCATACAACCTTGCAATAACTTCAGTAACTTATAGCACATACAGCTTTAAAGATTAACATAACCAATTTCCGAAAAACTATTATATAAAATAAATAATCAACTAAGTTGATAATTATTTACACTTTGCAGATTACAATTTTATTTTTGAATTGAACTGAAATATTATTAAATAGAATTGAATTGGGATCCTGAAAATACCTTATACATTGTCGAGTATGTACAGCGAGTCCCCAAAACTGACTTGAATTTAATGCATATAATAAAACACCATCGAAGCGCTCCTGCAAGAAAATCCATATTACCTGCAAAATGTGCTCCTTGAAACTCTAATTTGTCTCGCTTAGTATTTACCTTTCAACAAATTTTCTGAACTCCCATCTCTTTGCCAAAGTGGTTATTTAGGTCGGCCCCCGAATGTCCACTGTTCCATCTATGGACAGGCAGACAAAGTGACTGTGGAGGGGTCCGCCCGTCTGGCATAGGCTAGGTACACCGCGTGTCATAAATTATCATTCAGAAAGTGATTTTGCGCCATTATTCATGCGCTCCTTTATGTAGTGAAAAACTGAATCAAACCGAATTTACATAATTGCAGTCATCAGCGGCCAGCAAATTCATTTCGACTATGATCAAATGCAAATGATCGCTTTGAGTAGATAAAGGAAGAGCACGGTACGATTGCCAGGTAACTAGCGAGTTACCTCGCTGCTTACCTGCAGAGGACAAAGCGCGCCCGCTGTCTTTTATTTGTACTGTGAATTAAAAAAACCAAACAAAAAAAAAACACAGAGGAAGAAAATTGAAAAAAAAAAAAAAAAAAATTGTAGCAGCGAATTCATACGCTCGGACAAATGTAAATAAATTCAGAAATTAAAGCGCAATTTCATTAATTAGGCGCAGAGGAGGAAATCAGGTGCTGCTGTGCGACCATTTTGGCTTTCTCAATAACTCAAAAAACAAAAAAAAATGAAGAACGCAAAGCGGCCAATGAATTCTGTAATCGGCCGCGATTAGCCGAAGAAGGAGAACTGTACAGTCGCGGTCTTTTCTTCGACGACACGGATGAATTGGTGCCGGTGCTCCGTAGAATTGCTGGAAAACTTTTAATTGATACTGAACGGCGAAATTATGACATAAATTCCATTCTTTGATGGCTGCCTATCATAATATCATATACAATCGCCACAATCGCCGCTAATTGGTTTCTGTTGGGAACCTTGCGCCAGGAAAACTGTGCTCTAATGAAATATTGTCTGATGGCCCCATTTCGAGCTGTGTGAAGAGGTGAAAGATTTGCTTTGTTGCTGATTAATGCGAGCTGGTTTAGTTAAGATTAAGAAAGCGCTCTGTGCTTTCGGGGTTTCTCTCCTTCGCTAATTATTCGCGCCAATTACTACGGCGGGGGAGAGTGTGAGGCAGCAACACTGTACACATTATTGTTATCGAGCCGCGAAAATCGCGTAATTTCTTCTCTCCCGGCAATATCCCTCTGGCGATGGGCACCTTTTGGGGTGCTATAAGCTGGTATAAGGCAATTACCTGTGTTTTATGGCGGAAATTGTTTACTACGTTCCGTCGTAAAATGCTGCTGCTTCCTCGAAAATCTGCCTCCTCCCCTCTGCACGAGATTTTAAGATTTGCACAAGTTGATCATGCAATTGCTTCTCGAGTTTTTTTTTTAACCATTGTAGAACTCTTTCGTTTTGGCGTATTTGAATTAAATTTATTACTTCTGCTTTTCAAAACGGTTGCTGCTTCTGATCCACCTTGAGGCTAAATTGAAACACGACTCAGCCCTTAAAAATTATAAACCGAAGACCGATTATTTACTCCAAAAAAAAGACTGATTGACTGAATGTCATTCCAAGGGAGTATTGAGAATCCAAGATTCGTCCATATTAAATGGAATAGTTTGTTTATTTTTTTATGTAATTCGAAAATCAATTAATCGCTTATCAAGTTTCTTTCATCAAAAACATTCAGAAATAGCATCAATTTCAATGATTTCAATTCTTTCGAAATGCACCCGTGCAAAAAGAAATTTACTATTCAGCAATTTTTCAATTATTTTAAAAATCGTAAAATTTTCCAAAGATTTGAAATTTCTGAATTTAACATTTATGTACAACAATTAAAAATTAACAACAATTAACAAGCTATTAAATCAGCATTAGTAATTGATTAAATAAATATTTTATTCAATTGCTTTATTTTATAATTGATTCGTCAATTTTAAAGAAGTCAAAATGTACTCAAAACTAAAATGCACCACTTTTTCTTCATTTGTAAGACCTTTTTCGTTTTCGTTTGGTTTTTTATTTCAATATAGGCCTTTTATTTTTATGCAAATTAAGTTCAAATTCTTCATTTTTTAATTGATTGATATTGACATAAATCTATCAATATGGAAAAATAAATTTTTAATTTTGAGACTAGGGCATGGCTTTCAATTAAGAAAATTTTGCAAAAGTGATAAGGAAACCAAAATTCAATTTTGGGATGGAATTGGAATTCAAAAGGAAAATTGTTCACCCCATTTTTATTAATTTACAACACTTGTCGTTGCCACTTAAAAAAATATAAAATACAGAAAAGAATTTTTATGATTAGCCAAAGTCGATGTAGTAGTTGTTGTACTCCCTCTGCCCCTAGCTTGTACTTTCTTTCCTTACTTTAAAGAATAAATAACTTCAAAGGGTTTAATTTTCTTACTTCGTGATGCTCACTAAATATTTCATATCCATTATCAAAATTTTGCCAAAAAATCAGTTACCAATTGCAATTACTGTGAATTATAATCGTAATGGAATTGGTTCCTTATTTCTGTACTGATTATTCCTCGTTTGCAGTTTCTTTTCATGAGAGATCATTTACCCTTGTAGTGCTAAAGGTAAATGGTATGGATTATAAATGAATCCGCGGATTGTTCGCACAAAAAAATCATCAAAAAATCATCCATTGCGGGAAGATGATTTGAAAGCAGTGAAAAAACTTAACCACTGAATATGGAAGGAAGTGATTATTTTTACCTCCAATTTGAATGATCATTAAAATTTAACGCTCGGTTACCACGCCGAAATACTTTTGTGATTTATTGATAAACGCGGTTTCACCCCGTCTGCAGGGCTTCTAGTGCTCCCAGGTTCCTCCATTATGGCCGCTCTCTGGCGCATCCGCGAGCCGCTCGGAACGATTTAATTAGCATAATTGTAATCGCGCTCGTAAAACCTCAAGTGGAAGAAACGAGGTTTTAGTACTTCTATGCAAAGTCCGCTCATGTGTAAGGTGATAAATCAGCGCGTTACGGTGACCCCGTTCGCCGCTTCACGCGTACATTTGTCATTTTATTCCATTTCAATTGTGGTTTTGACTCCCGACTGAGAAATGATTAATTGAACACCTCTGCCAACATCCGAATGATCATTTGTTATTCAAATTCGGACAAATTTTTGGCGGCTGCAATTGACGGTAGCTTCACCACAAATTAGTGGCGAGAGTTCGCGCAAATTACTCTAGCAAACAGACGAACTCCTTCCCACTTTCATTTAATGGAGCACAGTAGCTTGAAGTGGACAGGAGGGACAACAAAATCAATTTTCGAAAATCAACACAAAAGATTATAAAATATCTATATCTTCCACAAATTAATTTAATTAATAATTAATATGATCAATCCTTAAATTAAATATGCTCTTGGTCGCAAATATCGTAGACTGTTCAATATTTACTTTTAGACCTTTTAATGCTATTGCAATACCAGTTCTTTTTTTTTTACAATTTGCTCCACCTTTCATATACATTAAACTATATGATTACCGTATGCTGTTTAAAGCAATAAATTGATCATTACTTTCTTTGCTCTAAATTAACAATAATTCTCATCACTATTTGTACGAAGCTCTGTTTGGAATGCCTTCGCGTACCAACCAGAACGAATTATGTAAACATGCTAAATGCTCCCGAAATTCTTTGAAATTAAAAAATTTCCCGGTGAAATTTGGTGTGTCGGTCAGGCACAAAGGACAGTTTAACTAGGGATCGATTGGGCCAACAAAGACCCAATTAAAATGCATCGTCAGAAGTATTAACGAAATCCAAATGAAACGCCGAAAACGGATTTTCACTTTTTAAAATAGGCAAGGAGGGAAAAACCCACAAACCCAGCCAAAGCATCTCCCTAGGTGGCGTGCGAACATTAACCAACAAAAGCTGGTAGCCCCGGACTACACCGGTAGCAAGTGATCATCAGTCAGCCGGGGCGACTTATTGTACAAAGGTAAGTCGCCGAAGACTTAAAAAGTGATCATCACAATATTATCAGATCTCAGAGAAGCTGGCCGCTCCACCATAGGGCCAGAAAAAACCGATTAACAACCCGGGAAGAATGGAGCCAGCCAGTCAGCCAGCAACATGACTTGACAATTTTGTTTTTTCGGTGAAAATCAGAGCTAGCGTCTTAAAGAGGCCGCCTGCGATCATTAATAATACACCGCGGCGATCAGCGATCTCCTTTTCTCATCGACAGCGGCGACGGACGGTACTTCCTCCCGCCCTACCGAAGTTAAGCATTGACGCGGCAACTCGATTCATGGCTCATCCGCTTCTTATTCTTACCTTTTAACGTTTTTGCCGCAACGAAACAAGTTAAATATGGCGACGACTACTTAACACAAATTACGCAGCAAAACGATCCCTGAAAGGGTCCCAGTAAATGCCGGGATAAATGCTGCCATGGACTATAATTACCGCCGTCTTCCGGCGAAAAAGACAGCCGCCGATTGCGGGACATAGTCGCGGTTCAAAGCGATCGACTGTGGTAACCTTCGCCAGTACTAGACAGAGGTCTGAAGTTTCCGTACATAAGTCCAACATTTTGACTTTGATCTTGGCAGAAGTTCAATAGCTGTGCCAATATTATTAAAACTATCATAACATAGCATGATTTATATAATTTAAGAAAACAGATGAATCACTTGTAGGAGCAGTGAAAACAAAAGTATTATTCATTTGATTGAATATTTTAAATAATAACAATTCGAACAAATTCAAAAATTTTCTATAATTAACATTTAAACTACTCCATTATAAAGTCGAGGAAGCCTTTTACTAGAGCTGGAGCGGAGTCTTGTCTAGGCAAGTGTATTTATCTTTTTAAAAGCGTTCCCGAGCTTAAATAAAAACTATTTATATTTTATATACATATATTTCGTACTTCAGGAATTTAAAAGAAAAACAAGTAATTTTTCCTTTTTGGATCTTGGAATAGCTGGTACAAATGCTTATTTTATTTAAAAATATTATTTCTTTATGCGAAAAATTGAAAGTATGAAGAAACTTGTTTTTAATTTTTGAATATATAAATGAAGATTTTTTCATAAAAATATAAGCGACTTTAGGATTTCTGAAAAAACTTTATGTTTTAGTTCAATGAAGAATTTTTCTACGTTCTTTTTAGAACTTTATTGGAAAAAAATTATAAGAAAATTTATATATTTCCTGGAAATATTTCAAAATATTCAACTAAGTTGCTTCATCAATAGTCTGACACGTTTGAGGGGTTAAAACGAACATCACGAAAACCTGTATTAAATCGCCATATATCAAAATCAAATAGTGTGAACTCACCTTCTATTTTGGTACCATGTTTTCACTTGAGTATCACTAAGACCTAATTTATTAGCTAGCTCCATACGATCCTGAACACTTAAATACTTTTGTCTTTCGAAGGACTTTTCTAACGTCTGCAGCTGATGGTCTGTGAAGGCCGTCCGTGCTTTTCGCTGCTTTTTACTCAGCCCCGGCGTGCCGCTCAGTCCTAAACCGCTTTTTATGCTATTCCCGTCCTCATCTTTGGCACCTGAAAGAAGAAAGCGAACAGGAGACGTCTTGAAAAAACTGTTGACAGAATAAACAATTTGAATAAATTGCCAGGAGCAGGGCAACAAAAGCGAACTGTTCTCCAGGGAGCTCAATTAAGCGCGTGAAATGAGCATTTCATCGGTGGGATCAATAAATCACAAAAGAGGCCGCCGCCCTCATTAATCAAAAATTTCTGTCACCGTCGTGATCATTGGCGGCATATGTGTGAAATCAAAGCGTCAAAGCGATGCCCAATGATGCCCGTGAGGAGGTCCCTAGGTTCAAGCACATTGTAAACACGGACTGCGGCAATTTAATAACAATTTCACTCTATTAAAGTGCATTACAAGGCAGAAATTGAATCCCAACGTTGTCACACCTTTTTCAGGTATCGCACCCCAAACGAAAAAGTGTGATGTTTTATTTACCTATCGGATTCAGTTCAAATTAAATAAAATGTTACAAGAATATTAACGTCGATACTAAAAACAAGTTTGAAGAAAAATATTTGTATAGCATTATTTTTAAAAGGGGAAGGAGAAAATTAGTGTATATTAGACTTAAATGGTTGTGCTGGATCAGTGGTAATACAACTGATCTATAGTTTTAGAGGATTTAGGTTCAATTCTAAACGTGAGCAGGGTCGTGGGATTTCAGTTTTTCTCTAACCCGGGCTATATACGAAATAGCATCGCAAAACTTCAATATTTCTTAAACAACAGCATGAGAACTAAATCGATTGGAAAATATACGTATATGAATGAATGTCTTTAACTATTGACTTAAGCAGTTTCTAATAAGGAGAAGCATAGGTTCAACAAGTTTTGTTAATTATCGTCACAAGTAAGCAGGTTAAAATTATGAACATTTATGTCCACTACACTGATGTAGATAAAATCCATACCCTAAAGCGCTGCATGTAAGGGATTTCCTGCCACGCAATATTTTTCCAGGATCCTTCTCCATGCGAGATAATCACTCATAACGACAACAATTCTGCATAACATAAACCTTTTGTTGCTGTAAATAATTGATCTAAAATTGTTTCCAATCCATCACCGATTATTTCCAGTTCCCCGAGTCGATGTACAAACTCCCACCTCTGTTCCAAATGATCCTAACAACGACAAGTGTATAACTGCGGATTCCATTACCCAATTAATTATTAACAAATTTCATTTAATCGCAATGTCGACATGCCATCATCCACTAAGCCATTAGAACTAGCCTGGAATCCGCTCAAACGCCCCCTCTGCCTTAAAGGCAACTTACTACATCTGGAGAAGGGGGCCGCGCGGGTCTTAAAGAAAACAAGGCCAGGTACAAGATGCCGCGGTCTAGTGGCGTTGTTCACCTCGTGCAAAAAAAAATTACAACCCACGGGTCCAGCACCGCACATGCATTCCGCGCGAATCAAGAAAAGAGGCGCGTGGTGGACTGAAATCTGTCACCAGCTAAATTCACAAATCACCGCGACCCAATCGAACGATATCAATTGATTGGGGGCGATACGGACACCCACCGCAGCCGAGCAAATCAGATAACGAGGGCTGCATATGTGAGTCGCCGATTATGCACACTTAAAATCGAGTAAGGGGCGTAGGGGACATGGTTGAAAGCTGTAAACCACCCTATGGTTTTTTTATACATTTTTCTTTTTTATTAATTCTACCTCGGTTACTTTTTACCTGGCTACTGTACGGCACAGCGTACTCTTGAAACCAAGGGGACTGGTCGGCAGGAAGGAGCAATCTGGTCATCGTCGTGGTCATTTGCCGGGCTGTTAAAAAATTGAAATGGTCGATCATTTGATCGGCCGCTGTTATTATTTAATCGACGGCGTATATCACGCGACGGCAATTTGTTGTAACTCAATTGGGTCCTCGCGACCGCGACCAGGAGACGCAGAGAGCTCCTTTCGTCGAAATGACAATCGTGGTTCTGGTGGGTGGACTCGGAGTGGACGGTGGCCGCGGGATAGATTGTCTTTTGTTTGGACAGACCTGATTCTGTTGGTAAATCTGAATTTTTAATTCACCATTGACCGTGCTGTGATTCAGTTGATTGATGTATTTATTTGGCAATTCCCTATTAAAAGAACAGAAACCATTTTTCCACCGCAACTGTTTCGAGACGGAACAAATGACTCACGATTTCCGCGAAGAATTGAGTTTATCTAATTTCCGATTCCTTTATGATTTTCAATGGGTCGTTTTCTCAAGAAAAGTGACATATCTATCCTTGGCTGGATTCCGCGCGTTTTCTGATTATAAAGCTGCTTGAAGGCGAAAAAAATCCGGCGTGCAACGGTGGCAGTATGGCAGAAAATAATCTTAATGAGCAGGTAAGTCACCTGTAGCTGATGCAGGGTCGGCTAATTGCTACAAAATCAGCAGCATCCAATCACGGCACTAATTATGCAAACGTTACCGGCCATTAAGAGTAAAATATTCTAATGAAAATTGTGCGCTAATAGCTAAGATCAGGTTTGCCGCGAGTCAACAAGATAATTTCGAGTTTACAGAGATTGATACCTTGCGACCGGCGAGTTAAGTTTATGCAGGTATTACCCGGCAATCATTTCGCGGTAACACGCGATTTTTGTTTTCACCGATCAATTTACCAATGCTCTGATACAGCAGACTACAGTACTAACTAACTATACCTCCATTTCAGTGCTTTTCAAAACGACAAATATTAAAAATGTAGCTGAATACGAGTATACGTTGACTCTTCCATAGAAATAATTACTTTAAATAAAGAAAAGTATTGTAGAATTCCTATAAAATTTCCGCAAATTTCTTTAAAATTAAAATATTTCGATAAATATTTTTAAATTCCTTGATTTACATTTTTCTTTCCATGGTTCATTTTATTTTTGAAAATAACTAGAAAAAGACCAGTTGAAAAATAATTGAAAATATAAAAAAAACTTAAGAGCTAACTACCAGCAAATGGATGAATTGTCGATATTATGGACAGTCTTGCAAATAAACCCTCCTATAAAATATTTTAATAAGAAATTTATATTTCGATATACATCGTAATTGTCTTCACTGGAAAATATATAAGTAATTTTTAAGTTTTTCGTATTTTAAAGCCACATTTAAAAATATAACACTTTTCCTTCTACTTGTACAGAAACCGGGCTTATTTTTCCAGCCTGCATTTTATTGAGATGAGTTGTATAAACAACAAATAAAACTTAATTTTACGAAATTCTTACTTAGCCTTATAATTTTTTACCAATTTTATTTTCTTAACTGAACATTTTTTTAATTTAGTTATGCTTTTTCCTCTAAGTAGAAATCCTTAACATTTAGTGTGAAAGAAAATTTCCAGTTTAGTAAAATGTCTCCATGAATATTCGAAAAATAATTGCCTTTTTATAAAAAGTGATTACTTTATTTATAGGAATTTGTAGTGGATAGTTAATTAACGGCAGTAAAGTTTTACAGTATTATTAATAAAAATTTGAATAAGTTCTTAAAATTGATCGTCATTTGTTGTAATTTTCATATTATTAAATTCTTTTTTCTCAATTTTTGTCGACCTTTTCTTTTTACAAATATTTTGTTATGCAATTTTAAAAGTAATAAAAGGGCATAGGGGGTGAGCATTTGGAAATGACCCCCGGAAGATATCGGCGTGCAATTTTCAGCATATGTAAGTACTATAAAAATACTAAAATCCTGGAAGTGTTAGACCTCTATTTTAATTCCGTTCCGGGTAAGCCAAAAAATAGCAAAGATGGAAAAGATTTTTTTTCTCAGGCAGCATTTTTTCCGGCTTTGTGAAAAAGCTTAAAGAGCATTTTAAATTGGCAGAAAAGAAATTAATGTGTTCTTTTACTTTAACCACAAACAAATTTTGTGACAAAATATTGTACATAATTTCTATAAGAGGTTCCTTGAGAGATTTAAACAAGTTTCTACCATAGACGCTAAAAGTAGAAGGTCGTGGCAATTGCCACCATCAGGTCTCCAAAATAAGAATTTAAAAGAAGTACAAAAACAAAGATAACACAGCAGAGCGCTGAATACCATCGCTCTATTGCCACCAGCTGGACCGAACCACTTAAGGATCAATAAATAACGTGAAATAATTGTTTTACTTCATATTTTTATCCTCTCACAAAAATTCATCAAAAACGTCAATTTTAGAGGGCACTTGGCGTACGTAACCTCTTAAAGGAGAAACACCAAGTTTTGTTCCCTAGCCCAGTATTCAGTAGTATTAGTGATCAATCCAATGAGGAAGCCCGCATCAGAACTATATGGTGCACAATTACCTTTATTAGACATCATTACTTTTCTACGTACTTAAGTTTTGAGTCAATAGCGAATTTTTGTTTTCAAGATAATTAGGGTTTTCAGAAAGACATACCTGTGTAAAAAAATCTGCAAGCTTTCCGATTTTCTAGACAAATGTTTCCAATTTGCCGACTTTGCTCTCTATCCGTCGATTCCCGCTTTTGTTTCAGGGTACTTCTTGTGGCACCTGCTAGTGCGCTAATGACTAAAGCACACTATCTCTACGCAGCGCGCTCATTAAGCCTGTGCCTCAATTAAGCGACTCACGAAACTCCCGAGTCGCTGGCCGCAGCTAATAACTTCCTCGTAATAATTTTCGGCCTCCTAAGAAATAATTTTTGGCGTCATCCGTCAATTACTAGCGCGCGGCACGACGGCGGTTTAATTAATTGCAAAAAACTAAAGATAATGAGACGGAAAAAATTAAAAGCCAAAAAACGAGGTAAAAACCTGGAAAACATGACCTTTATTGCTCGAACCGCTCAAACGCCTTGCGAACCGCTCAAGAAGTAATTAAACGCTGAGGTAACTCAGGTGTTTTGACTCTCCCTCGCTCCGCAGATTGACCTGAGTGGAACAGTAAAATTAATCATCGCCTAATCTGCATTTTAATTATTTCCAATTATTTAAGCGCGCATACCTTTCATTGCTGATATCTCTGGCCGCCGTTGGTCGCTTCAGTGAGCGTAAACGGCCTGCGTAAGCGCGTAATTAGGCGCTGGGAATTGCGCTGGAGAAGACTCCGACAGTACTTTGAGCCCCAGATGGCTTTTGCCGGGAACAGTTCTTTTCCGAAAATTTTAAAATTCAAAAATCCCCGTGATATAATCGGCCTTTATCACCTGCTTTTTATTTTCTGGGAAAATTTCCATGAAAATTTAAGTACTGCAACCGTTCGTGATAGCAGTGGATTAATGATTGAATTAATTATTATTATTAACACTTTAAATTGGCTTTTATCTATTGAATTTTGTAATTTATTCATCCCATAAAGTAATTGGCATTAAAAAATATGTTTATTTATTTTTTACATTTTTCACCTTAAATTGTGTTCAGGTAATTTTTGAAATTATATTCGATTTTGTAAAAATTATTATAATTATTGTTTGATTACTAAGACTTTTATTTTCTTTAACTAATTATTCTTAATCGATTGATTTAATTAATCAATTTAAAAAACGTAATGAGTTGTTATAAAATACGCTTCTCGAAAAATAAAACTCTCCATTAACCAACTGGCAACAGTCCCTTCTCGTTTCCTCATGGAAAAACTATATCAGATATTTTTGATATATCTCTAAAGCTGAATCTACTTAAAAACATTTTTTTTTGTAACGACCGCAACATAACAAGGATACATATTTCGTTACACATAAAAAATGAAGAGAAGTATTAGTGCTATTTGTGAATTATTAATTAAATATATAAGTTTAGTATCTCCATGAAGAGGGAACGTACGTTTTAAGCTAAGTGTGTATTGGTCCATATTGTTCCTGAAGACTAAATCATTTCGTTAGTTTTTCCATGCTATAGGCGATAGTAGTAACGTATTTATGGGCCCATAAATGTCACAAGTTTGGGAAGTGAGCTCATAAAAGAATTTAGAAACTTAAGAAAACTGAAAAAACAGTTTATGCGATAAAAGACAACCACTGTTGTCGTTTGATGGAACTGGATTAAGACGATAGCACTGCTTACGTTTTTTATTCCAGCTGAATAGGATTTGCTTCAATTATATTGCCTATTTTGTTTGGTGAAGTAGACGAAACCGTGAGAAGTACATTTGCCAACATCGATTTAAGTACTGATCACATAATTAAATTAGCAGACTGAAAATGTATATCATACTTCCTGGCACTTCTATATTATTTTATTTTCGAAAAACTCGACCTACATTTCTACATTTAGGATGTCCGGAATTGCTTTTCCCAGTGTAGTTAATCTTTCATAGCAGAAACTCCGAGCGACAGATGACATCTTGAGCACTATACTCGCCACGGTAAACAAAGCAATTTGAACGCTTCCGAAATCATCCCCTGGGCCACAAAGGACCCCCTGCTGTCTTTATTTTGACACTCGTCCCTCATTGGGCGCAGTATGGTCCCTTTGACTTGCCGAATGTCATGTGACCTCGAATGAGAGGTAATTGCATGTCGAATTACTCGACGGCGCTCCCTTTCGTCTGTGTCCTATCCTGCGCCCCCTTCTGTTGCAGTCGTTCCTGTCGGACGGGTACCTTGTCCCGATCGTGAAGGTACCCGTCGAACGAAATTGAAACGTCATCTCCCATATGGCCAGAATTGGTTCATTGGATTTCAATTCTCGCCAGCCATCCGTGGTTCTAGTGCCGAACAGATGAACAGATAATGAGGTGGTGATGGAATGGGATTTTTAATTGATAGCTTCGATGATGTGTGAAAGTAATTCAGGTGAGATGATGAATGGAACGCATGATTTGAATTTGTGAAATTAATACCACGCCCTTGATGATCTGCAGACCGTTGTGATCTTTGGTATTTTCGCATTTTAGTATATCATTTAAACCGAGGGTTACGATTCAGCCTACACCGAGAACTTGATTTTGCATTTGCTTAATCCTCGATGTGTAAACTTTTAATAGAAAAATTATAGTATAATTATAATTATATTTTACTATATACAATTTAATATTTAGATTAATCATAAAGTAATATTGTTTTAAAAGTCGTCAAATAGAAAGCCACATTCCTACAAAGTGATTCATCAAAAATTAAATATTCCAGACCTAAATAGCATAGTTTAGTTATACATTTATGTATGTTGTTTCCATCCTTTCTGATTTTTCGCTTTCTTGAGGATATGTGTTCAAAAGAAAGCAAATCCCAAAATAGAAATCACCTGAATCATGGGTTTTCCAGTAGCAATCACCGCATGGATTGACATGCACAACTTGCAACTTGTTTGGAAATAGTAAGACGAATATCTCGAAAATTAATTGACTCATTGCTTTTCTTTTCAATATAAGTCAAAAAGTAATTGTATATCTGTAAATGAGTATTTAAAAATATTAATTAATCTATCTAATAAAAAAAATACTTTTGTGAAACTCTAATATCGTTTTTTGCAATCTTACTAATTTAAAAAAAAAAAATCTTTAAAAAATTATATTCACCTTCAAACAAAATTGGATGCCTTTAATAATACTTCGATAAAGTAATAAATTAACAAGTTCTATACTTATATACTTAATTATGTACCAACAATTGAATAAGTAAGCCCACATGTTACATCTTTAGCGATTTTGAATTATCATCGGACGCGCACTCTTTGTTGATCTACCTACAAATTAGGATGAAGAATTCGCATAAAAGCACTACGTGCTTAGAAATGACCTTAGACTGTTACGTGTAGCGTATCTTATGGCGTGTTTGAACGCACTGCGTCAGTCATTTTATTTATTTATTAGTTTTAACCCGAACTGAAGATATTCAAAGATTTGTGGACTAAATGTTATTAAAAAAAAACCATATCAATCAAATTACGTTCAATGCATGTTAAAAGATGTGAAAAGCAACATTTCAGATGTCGACACATTTCATGGGACTCAATTTCAAGGATAATCATTTAAGATGACATAGCTTTAAATTCGCATGGAAACCTAACATGTCTCTGCCAGTTGCTATGAAGATTTCTATACATGCCTTTTCCAAAGGGCGACTTGTAATGAAGAGACAGTGTAAAAGTGTACAAGTTATAACATTGAAATAGTTGCGATTTATTTTTCTGCATTTAGTTCATCCATCAATAATTTCATTCTTCACATCTTCATTAAACAATTAAATAGTTTTTTTCCTCTCATGTAAGATTTACTTTTTGTAACACGTGGGGTTTCTGAAATTCTTGATTCATCTATTCCTGGTTCACTCATCTTGATCTGAACCATTAAATCAATAGGTTATCTATTTTTAAAGTACCAAAATCAATTTGCCCGTTGAGAAGAAAGTAAAATAAAGATTAAAATACTAAAACTGTAGTGCCGCAATTTTCGAGAAGCTTATAATTGAATAGTGCTTCTAAAGTAATGAATTTTTTAACAATAAAATCATATTTTTGTCTTCTTTAACGTTTGATAACCTGTGGCTTGGAATTTCCCTTCAGATGGTTTAGAACTTTCAACAACATTAGTTTGAGTATTTGGAAATAATAATTTTTTTTTTTAATTTATCAGTAGTGGGAAAACAAAATATTATAATAATAAAAATATGCATAGCACATTTCACAGTTACCGATTGATTCGCCATTGTGTCTTCACTTTATTTCCTTATGGAGTTAGAACAGCTAGAGCCATTTTTATGAATGAGGTATTGATACTTTCTTCTGAATGTCATGAATGCATAGGTGACTCGGTAGTTCAGCCAAGACCCAAAAAAGTACAGTACTGATATATTTAAGAGAAACCATAAAGCGCCATTACAATTAGCCGCAGAGTCATAACCCACTAAGAAATTTTCCCGCAGATCTTCGAGAGGAAAGTGAAAAGAAGTGCACCCGTGAAGGAGCCTACAAGAGTCTCTTGCGTCTCGAGAGCCCTTCAGCCCAGAGCCCGCGAATGCCTTCGGTTCCCTGCAGCCCCACTGCCGGCATGTCACAGTAAACAAATTCAATGGCACTCGACTTATGCAGAGCTAGTGACAAGGAAAAAATCCGTTACGACGCCTTTCAAAATCTTTAAGCGCCGAAAAGACCAACACCCCTCCGGCAAGACGACGAGCGTTTTGGTCTTAAGCGACAGAGAATTTCCCACCGGCCCCGACGGCCGCGAGAAGGAGGTAGTCGACGGCGCAAGACCAGCGCGAGGAAAGGAGCTGGCGAACAGCATAGCGGGGATGTCGCAGCATCCCATGGACCATCGCTCGTCCTCTTCGAATCGATAAACGCCTCGTTCCCCAGAAAACAACGACAACGAGATGCAGCCGGGCGTGCGACGTACAGGCCGGGGGACGGAGCTCGTCGAGTGGTCCACACGTCTAGACCGGATGCTGTGGTTGGGTATTGCTCGATCTGCCGCGGGATGATGCTGGACCAATTTCGAGAAGCGGCGCGCCACGCCCCTCGCATTCGTGCGTTGTACGGCAGCGGGGTGCGGAGACAGCGGGTGTTTACACGATTAACTCGCAGGGCGCAGAGTGGACGCGCGGTCCATTTGC
Organism: Proctacanthus coquilletti; assembly: GCA_001932985.1. Taxonomy (NCBI): domain Eukaryota; kingdom Metazoa; phylum Arthropoda; class Insecta; order Diptera; family Asilidae; genus Proctacanthus; species Proctacanthus coquilletti. The sequence goes on from MNCL01000070.1 coordinate 116,709, forward strand.
CTTTGCTAATCACGCGGCGAGTTCAAGCGGCCGGACCGCTCTGCAGGGCTGGCGATATTTTCGCACTCGGGCTGCCAGAGATGACTTGGTTGATTTGTAGCCCAGTACTAGTTCCAAATGGCGACAACAAGACCGACGCCTTTTGCCTTTTCGCAAGCAAAGGCTGCGAAGGTCCACAACTAGCTAGATAGACTAACTAGATTCTGATCTCTTGGATGCTTCTAAGCAAAGGTCTTCTTATCGTTGAAAGAATTTTGAGTACAGAGTTGAAATTAAAACTAGTGACACCTGTTGTAGCTATGAAAGCTTCCCAAATAATAATTGAATTCAAATTAAAATTGAATCTACATGTTTCGAGGAACAACAAAGGCATTGTACCTAAGTCATCTGGGATAATGGTTGATAAAAAAATAAACGATAGCTACTAAAGACAAGACAAGACTACGAAACGCTAAAGTTCTAAAAACGTTTTGGAATTTAATCATTCCTGTTAAGAACTAGTTACACTTAGAAAATCTTCATTATTTTTAATAGTAATAATCATTCTTCGAAACAAAATTCGATTTTTAAACAAAATAATAAAAACATAGCATAGGTGTCATTCTAAAACTAATAATCAATATTTTATATGTAACTCTAACATAATTAGAAATGTCTATCAAAAATAATTTATTCTGACTTAGTCAGAATCTTGTGCATTGTCACAAGAGCTCCTAATGCATTCCAGTTTCAAAGTGTCGCTCAAAGTTTCAAGAATTTTAGATGAAGCTGTAATAGCTCTCACGCTTCTCTATTATAAAGTCAACAGCAGAAAAAATGATGGGATGATTAAATCTTAGCTTAAATACTTCCATAGCTGTACTATACTTATCGTAATTATTTTCAAACATTCCATTAATTTATTCTTATTAATTTAATTACTAATTTCAAGCACAAACTATTAACACTGCTTCCCCGATTTAGGGTATGAAAATGATTAATTCGTAATTCATACGAACTATTAATTTTTTCCGAGTGTACTATTGAAGTTTAATCGAACACAGAAATAATCGAAGAAATTGAGAAAGGTAAAATTAATTTATTTTGTCCGTTTCCACGAAAAAGAAATAATAATAATAAATTCAAATTGGAAATATTTTAAGCTTTGATGAATGTAAAATATGTTTAACCTTTAGGAGTTCAATTAGATACTTAAGAATTAATAAAGAAGGGCAATTGTAATGAATATAAAGGCATAAATATAGTTCTTTTCTTCAAAAACTTTTTATTTCCTAGATCAAAGTAGTTGTTATTAAATAAGAAAACACGTAAACCAGGCATTAAAATCGACCTAGCCCTTCAAATCCCACAGCGAAATATAAAATAAGTATACAAATATTAGGATCGGCTTAGTCGGCTAGAAAGGGCAGACATTTTTTTCGTCTAAGCAATTAACCAAGGTACAACAGATTCCCCTAATTGAAAAAGCTTGCTTTAAACATTTTTATAAATATAATTTTGAGAATAATGATTTTAAAGTGTACAATATTTTACAAAAATTCCCTTAGAAATTGGACATAAAATCCCCAAAATCTGTACCAAAACCTGGCACCATCGTCTGGCGGCAACAGTTCGAAGAACTCTCTGAAAATAGGAAGTTGCTCGGTAAATTCGATTACGTAAGGTAACTGATGCGTGCACGGCCATATGCATAATGCATACGGACTCTTTATAAACAACTTAAGTCCATTGAACATGCGAATCTGCTCCACCGGAAAATGCACCGCCCAGGGAATCGCAGATTGTCCGTTCACACCTCGCGCATCGCACGTCCGTTGCCTGCAGCATCTTCTTACCGAAGCATCCATGGATCTTCCGCGGAAATTCCGCGCTGAATTGCTTCAATTATCTCAACTACAAATAATATCGAAGAACGATCCCACGGCGCAGGGTAAAATTATCGCGTTTTCGTTAAATAAACCCACGCCCCAGTGGCCAGTGGCGGCAAAAAACCCAAACATTCTTATCGTGCCAGGTAAATCGCGGCCGCTCATTTTCTCATTTTCCCTGTGCTGTGCTGGTCGCTGTTTTCCGAGCGAACGGCGAAGAGCGTAATAATTAACTAGGCCTAATTGCTTTGATTTCATGAACATTTGCTTACTTAATTGAGCTAATTCCAATGATAAGGAAGCGCAAATTAATTCTGGGCTTTGGCGCTTTGTTGTTATCCAACAGCGGCTGCAGAATTTCACCTGGAAAACGAGCAGTTGCCCACTTACCTCTTAATCGAGTAGGTGCGAAAACGCTATTATATAAAAACGCAACGGTATGCGCGCGCTTAATTCGATTACAGCAGGCGATTCGAAAACTAAGGAAATGCACACCAAAACTTACGCAATCGGAAGGAGTCGAAGTCATGCAACAATTGAGATCTGAAATTGATAGCCCTAGAGCTAGGGGCTAGAGGGTAAACAGTCCAGCCGAAATAGTTTCCGAGTGGTAATTGCGAATGGGTTTTTTTTTATTAAGCCTGAAATCAAGAGTGAAACATTAATCTCTACTTTTCAACTACGAATGCAAATTTGTCGTTCTTCAATATTTCGATAAAGTCGATTTAGTTAAATATTTTTATTTTAACACCTATGGGCGACCTTCATTAAAATTAGTCTTGCTTGTTCCAAAAGTGTCGTTGCTCGTCGACTTAAATACACAGAACATTTCTTATTAATATTATTTCTTCTTATTATTTTTTCTTATTTCTTTCTCCACAGGTCACACATGACTCGAGATTTTTTCCATGATTATCAATTTTAAAGTAAAGGAATTACAAAACCAAAACCAAAAAAAATTTCACACGTGTGTAAAATCGTATTAATATTTTAAAACTGTGTATGTTCATCCCGAGTGTAAATTAAAAGAGGTAGAGTCGGCCCAAAAGTCGTAAAAATATTACATTAACCCTTAAGCATCGTAATTTGTTGTAGATTGCTCGTTTTCAAAAGGCCTCTTTTCAATTTTTAATTTTTACTTTATGCTAGTATAAACTTTTATTACGAAACGGGCAGAGTGATCAGGAAGAGAATTTACAAAAAGTAGATAAAATAATTATTATATAATATATACAAATTAACCTTCTTCGGGAGGAAGACCTTTAAAGTAAAAACAGACTAATTAAAAAGCGAATGTAAAAAGTTGGACAGACAACGGACGGACGGCGGAACTGAAATTCTAGTAATGTAAATCAAATCTGCTGAAGATTTCTACAAATCTAGTACGTAACTTAAGCAACAGATCTGATGAAATTGCAGAAATTTACCAATTTTATTGAAAAAATCGATTTTCCAAAAATCAAAAAAAAATTTTTTTATATTCATAAATCACATCAAGGCTTAAATTTCAGTCTATCCATCAGCAGTGCATATAAAATTTCCAACTATGGATTAAAGACATATTTTTATTGAATTTTTTGTAATATAAATTATTTCTTTAAGTAATTTTAATTAATATTTCTTATACTTTGCTGAGAGAAATAAAACCAAAGAATAATTCTCGACGAAAATTTAATTTTATCTGAAATCATAAACTCAATTTTGAAAAACAAATAATTTCATTCTTTGAATTATTTTGGCGTTCATAGTTGTTTGGAAATTTCATGGTGTAAACCTTTTAAAATGTTGAAATATTTTCGAGTATATTTAAACATTTTAAAAACATCAAAATTTAATATGAATTCTCAAAAATTTAAATTATGTTAGTATGAGATTGATTTATTATTTTAGCTTTTCCAGTTGTCCGTTGATATATTTAGCAACATAGGTTTAATGATTTGATATAATTATTCATTTGTCTGATTTTCAACAGCATTTTAGTTGAAGGTACTTTATTAGTAAAAAAAAAAATATAATTATCAATGATTATAATTCTTGACAACGGAGACATTTTCAACGGGTTCACGTTTGCTGTACCGGTGGTAGATTGAAAAGAAATCTCTTTAATTCGTTCTACCCATGAAATCTCTCAAATTATTTTTCATGGCAAATCTTAATTTAACCTGCAATCTATTTGAAATGATTTCATATTTTTTCTGGTGCAATTTTTGTACCTGAAATCTCTTGAAAAGGTTATTAATTGCCTAAACCTAAACAACAACCGTAAATGTAACTAATTTGAATAAAAATGTTGAAAATCACGAAAAGCACCAAATCATCAATAATAACAACATCTCAGTACTGCACCGCACGTAACGCATATTAATTCAAATCAAATTGGGCCGTGGAACCGTCGTGGCTTCCCCAGCGGAACAGACAGACAGAAAATCATTTTGCCACACAATAGGGCTTCCTTAGCCTGGCCCGGTCCCCCTGCCGCGGCCACCGGGGAAAATTAAAAACGAAAAATCTCAAATATTAACTAAACAGGCCAAAACCGAAATTATGAACTTAGTCACGTTTAGACTGCCCACTGCCGCTGCGGGTCGGACGGACAGACGGACAAGACCGAATCGGGCCCGCTTCCGAACCGCGGCCAGTCTGGAATTACCGATCCAACCGTGTAATCATGGCAACTCTGTGAACTACTCGCCGTGCGGAAGGGGAACGGAGGGAGGGGGCACAAAAACGGTTTAAATTGTTATTGCTATCAGATAATTTGGTGAGGTTACCGAGAACTGTAAATTTAAGGTAAAAACCAAATTAATTGGAATCATCATTAGTTGCTCAAACGCTGCGGCATCCGACATTAGGTCTTTGTTCGGCCGCGGAATGGCGCTGGCATCAGTGCAATCATTAGCCCGCCAATTGTCTGTTTGTTTGTCTGTTGTGTCGTTTCGTTGTTCGGATGGGTTGTACGCGGCCACGACCGCAGGTAGAACACGGAAATAATCGCCCGAATAAAAAAGCAACCTGAAAAAGATAAAAAAAACACCACACAACAAAGAAAAATACGCGCGGATGAATGTCAGCGTCAGCGCTGAGCAAACAGACGGAAAGTGGTGCCGCCGCCGCTGATAACGAGCCAGCCGACCAGAAAAGACCCGGTCTTTTAGCATGGCTGCCATTCAGATGGCAAATGGCTTAAACTGTCGCGTTTAGACTGGGAATATGGTAAAACGGATAAAATGGTATAAAATGGGAGAAAATATGGTGGAAAATTGCTCCACAACTAAATTGCCTCATACGTTGCCGCGTAATTCGACGACGGTGACAATGAGGGAAAATTGCCGTGATTTTGATCTTTTTGCCAGGGAAACGGTTGCTTTCTGATTGTCTGATGACCCAACAAAGCTCGTTATTTTCTCAAAATATTTTCATGAAGGCAATACACCTGTTTTGAGTCACTTATTCGGGAAAAAGCCGAAAATATTGAAATGGAAGTCACGCATGTAAAAATTTATGTGTGTGCTCCGTTAGAGACATTTCTTTTTCTAATTCTGGTCTTGAGCTGATTTGTCATTGTTAATTGGCCAGGGACAAATTAAATTACAAGGTGCTTATAGATTGTAATCGATAGTCAACATCTAGTCAATATGGGGAGTGTGTGCAAAGTTCAATGGCGGACTTAGTTTTGATGGGGTTTCTTTTTTAAGTTTGGAGAACATTTGCTTGCTTTTGTGGTCAACAAAAGTTACAAATATTCAACAGAAGTTCTGATTGGAAGACATGAAAAAGAAGAGGATTTAAAGAAATTTCACAATACTGGAACAATTTCTTAACCCATCGAATGGAGTAAAGCATTAGAATTATCTTCTCAGAATTCCGAATTCAATCCCACCAACTCTGGAGCTTCAAATTTTCTCTGCTTACTTGTAATTATCTGGATTACTTGTGTACTATATGCGAAGATCACACACGCGAAGACTATCGATATAAATAGAAGTCTCCAGTTCGAAATCCCCACAAAAAAAAATAAAGTTAGTATTCACGTACTTTATTAGTTTAACCAAAATTCTGTCTATGTATTGCAGTTTATTGGCTGTACCTAAAATCTTATATTTTCCAATTATCCCAAAATCCATAGTGCGACTACGACAATAGTCAAAACTAGGTCTTAACTTGGATCGTATCATTTGTGTGTTAATGTAGTACCTTCCGAGATTCTATTTTATTGCTATTACATACCACAGAAAATTCTAAACGAGTTAAAATGTAGCCTATATTTTTATTATAATGAAATTGCCATAGAAATCCCTTCGATGGTTCTTGCTTGATAGTGGAACAAATATGAGATATCAAAATGAAGAGAAAGTTTATTTTGTAGTTACAAATATAAAATAAATACTTATACTTTTTTAATATTAAAGAACTTTATAATAAAAATTCGGTAAGTAAAAACCCAGAACTAGAAAATCATTACAATGACAAGAAGAATGTGTTATAGAATTTATCCAAAATGTAAGAGAATCGTTCCTTTAATCATCACCTCTAACAACCGGCATCAAATCTATCTCTACAGAGCAGGCCTTTAAACGAAATGAGACTCAAAAGAAAATCAGCAAATTAGACAAAAGACTACCACGCGAAAGGTGTAATTACAGCACTCCGAAAAGACTGTTATTTATCCTATTACGATGAAACTATAAGGAATTATCTGTAACTGATTTGTTCATCGTTTCCTTTTTCTTCTGTTTGTGAGGTCATAATTTCAAAACGGATGAAGCTATCTTTATAAAATTAGTGTATAAATATTTGTAAAATATGCCAAAATGATATAGACTACAATAAATTGAAATTGATTCTAGACTTGAGACACTACTTTAAACTGCATACTTTATCACTGTAGTTAATTTAAACTCATATTATATTTAATGGAGTAAAGACCTGTCTCGCTAATAACTATAATGTCTTACTTATATATCCTTCTTGCTTCCTAGACTCCCACCCACACTTAACATGGTAATAACGTTCCAAACATAAAATACTACAAATTTTTGCCCAGCATTTCGTTCCAGGCAAGAAATGTTTGTATGATAAGCCCGGTCTCGTTACGGCGTTATTCGCGCAGGCAATAAAACGAGAACATTTCGCGGTTATTAAAAGAAAACCTCCTGGAAGTCAATGCGGCCGTGTAGTCGCAGCATAAAAGCTTAATGGGCGAGCTTGGTCGGGGCGGGTTCATTTACAATGCATGGAAACCACAAAAACGAGTCGTAAAACTGCAAGTTAACTAATTGGTTAAGTTGTAGCAGTTTCTTGTAAGTGCCTCTACGTATTCCTGTAAACATCGGCGACCTGGCCTCAACTGCTGCGCCGGGGCTCGGGCGGGCTAAATGGGCTCTTCCTCATGGGCAAAGTGCTTCCGCAGCGAGTGGCCAGCCTCTCGGCTAGTCCTCCATCTATGGACACCACATCCGACTAACGACTATATCCAGAGTTATGGCGAACATTAAGCGCTTAATTTTATTTGAAACTTTTTTCGTTTTTCATTCAGCACATTTGAGAATTACGCGGACTGCGACTGTGGAAAAACAAAAAAACCGGGGAGGAAAATCCATTAAGGCGCTCTCCTAGTGCAGAAGCATAACCATGGAGTCAGTAAGAAAGTGCGTTCTGCCGGTCCGGCCACCATCGCGGGATAATTTGCACTTAATTCGATTTAAATTAGCGCCGGCAAGTGAATAAACATTTTCGCTGAAAACATGTCCAATAACTTTAACCTCAATTTTCTTTATGACTCTATAGCGCGCCCATGTGCGTCGTTCGACGTTGTCGCGAACTCGAATCGCGCGACCTGTGATACCTTAACGCGCCCATTTCAGCACGTATAAATTGTCGCCGGTTATTGAGTCTTTATGCGAACGAATTGGACGAAATAGAGGAACAAAATTGTCCAGATAAAGGTCCAAGAACCGTCTCGCCGACTCGGCTCGACTTCGGCGAAAAAAAGCTATCAGACAAGTGGACTCCGCTAGCCCGGCGCTTTTGATACCCCACGGGTCTGGACGTGCCCGTTTCGCTCCCTCTGTCCGGCCGGGATAAGGCGGGCTTCTCGGGGCCGGCCGAGCTTGCTGACAGATAAATTTCAATTTGAACATGATTTTGCAATTTTCAATTATTTTCACGGCCCCTAAATTATCAATTTTATAGAAATTTATTAGCGTTGGCGCGCGGCGGCCCCGCAAGGAAAATCTCGCGCGATCGGCAACAGGTGATTGGCTCGTACAATATTCACGTTATTTGTTTTATTGAATTGTTTCACGATAGGAAGGTGCCTGGGGCCCACAACTTAACGACCTCCTAAGCCGATTTTTCATGCGAGATTAGGTGGAAAGGTGCGTCAGTGGTTACTTAACAGCAATAAGTGATTGCTTGTACTATGCAAATAAACCCATTCGAAGGTGCTCGGTGGAGGGGGAGGATTAAAGTTAAAAACGCGAAAATCATTTAGCAATATAGAACGCGCTTCTATAAATCGAATCTAAATTTAACGGCTTTCGGGCGTAACCTGGTAAATGTGATAAGTTTAATGATCACGTTTTAAGTGCGATAGATGAGATTGCGAATTTTCGACTGTTTCATGCCGCTTGAATTCACTATCAATTTTCAAATTTAAGCGACATATGTACATATGGAAGCTGATCCATGAAGCTCGCGGAATTGGAGGCTTATGGGTGAAAAGGGGATAGTTATAAAAAGTTCTATACTATACCTCAATTGGAGTATGAATACTAAGTTTTACACTAACTGAGCCGATAGACATAAACATAAGAACTTCTTTAATGATATTCACTAAAACTAGCAATCACTACTCAATTATTTAAACAATCATGCGGGGAAAACATAAAATATACTTATTAATCAAATGTTTTCAATCTTAAATCGAAATTATAGTTAAGATTTGAAGGAGCAATCTAAACGCAAGATTCACTAATCCAATTTTTACGTTTTAAACATTACCTAGGTTTTTCCGAGAATTTCTCCACATATGCTATGTTCTGTCGCTTTATTGGGATCTTCTTTCTTATAAGAGGGATAAATAGATTCATGCAATTTGCTTCTCGTTGTAGTACCATATGTTTTCCAACTTTTACCACTTTTAATTTTAAAATTAGTGGCTAACTTCCACTGGCTTGTAAACTTAAAAAACAAAGTTATATTCCATACCGTGGAAAAGTGTTTATAACTCCACATTAATTTTCTAAAATTTCAAATAAAAATCGCATATAAAAATGTATTCTTCTAAATATAATTAAACCTCTAATCATTTAAAAGCACATTAGCTTAGGGTTAGTTTTTTTCTTCTAAATGGACAATATCACATTTGATCTTTTAAAAATTGATCGGTATAGTAGCTTTAGTAGAGTCCCCTTCGAAATTTAATCTTTAAGATCATCTTTATGTGCAGGTGTTGCAAGGAATAAGGATATGTACGTAGAGGTATAACTATATCATTTCACGATATTTAATGCTTATCAAATCGTCCAGGTGTACCTGATATTGTTGTTGCTGGGGCTATTCGATCGCTATCACGCTACAATTTCAGTCATAACATTTAAATATAAAAAGAAATTAAACAAAACCGTACACAATAGTTAAAATCATTAAATCTTCTACGAAACAAAATAACAATTATTTTCGTGCAAACTAAATTTACTATATAATATCTTACTTATTCGGCGGGCACTTGTTTTTTAGTTTATGTTTAGCTTTATATTTAACGGGTGCAGTCAAAAGATATGCTGTATTTGTAGTAACATGCTACAAAGCTTCGTAAAAGAAATCTCTAGTCTACCGGTCTTTCCCTTAAATCATTGTTAGAAAATGTCTGGCACCCTAATTCAAAAATCTGAAAAATCTACTTATTCGGGTGAAAGAAGCATGAAATGAAAAAGAAAAACAATTCCCTATTCTCTGTCGTCTTGTGAATTTTTCGACCTCCCCTCGAATCAAAGTGAATCTTACAATTTGTGGAATAAGATAATACGATAAAACACCCTCGGGATAATTTCGCGCAAAGAGATCCCACGGGTCTTGTGCTCCTCTCATAAAAATAGCAACAACTTAAATTAAACGCAAAATTATTAGATGGCGAGCTGCAGTGGAAAAATGCACATTTTGCCATGGACCCGCGACTGCACTAATAATATAAGTGCACACACTCGTCTCCGGTCGGGTTGCCACCCGTCGTAATAGAGGCTGTCATAAAACAAATGCATAATTATGTGCTTGGCATAAACACGTCACAGCACGGCGGCGTGCTGCAGCCTGCATTGTGTTGCATCGCGCATATTTACGTTGTTTTCACGGGCCGATGGGTTCGCTTTTGCCAGCAGCGGTTGAACAAAACGCGGACGTGTTAACCACGTAACTCATGTGGAGCATTTTTTCTTCCTAGACGAACGAGACTACGTTGTTTTGTCCTCTTCCTCAAGTACCGGGAAGGGGTAGGTTTTTTTCTAGGGCTCTGCTGGGCAAAGTGGTCATAAGCGGTCCGTTTTCACCGCCACCACGCAACGACACCGCCGAAATCTACGTAGGGGCGGAAGTTGATATTATTTTCGCATTAGTCGCATAGCTGGCAGTAATTAGCGCCTCCAAGTGCATAGGTCCGTGGTTCAGGCCCAAAGGTGCGGATGTGACTGGACTGCAGAAACAGCATTTGCTGAAGGACGAATTTTTCTTGCGACCGTCGTCCTAGTTGCGCAGTCCTCCAATTAGAGGGTCTCCGGAGCGGAACCGGTCGGCATTGTCCACCTTTGGTTCATTTAGCCCCTCGGTGCACCTCCAGCGAAATTAGTCGACATTCTGTGAGTCACTTAGCCCATTCTAAACCGGTGCCGTTCATTCATTAGGCCTGACTTCGGGTGTTCGCCGCGCACCTAGGAACCCCTCTCACCTGGTGCAGAAAGACTATTTAGCCGCGAAGTGAGAATTACCCTCGGAGTGACCAACAATTGAAAGATACCAATCTCGGGCTCGGGCTTAAATGGTAGACCAAATTTATGCACATACAAATGCGATTGTGTATCCATGCATTTAACCAGCGGTTTGATTCGCCAAGATAAGCCCTAAGTACGTCGGATCAGGTAACTGCTCAGAAAGGAGCTGACTTCCTGTCCAGTGGTGGTAGGGCTTTACTTCTACCTGTTCTATTTTTTGCCTGACAAGTGCACGGACGCGAAGGTGACGGCCAAATTAAACGTACGCCGCACTAAGGCCAGGTCTCTCATATTTATTTTCATAATTTAGCAGTGACGATGCAATTATACAGTTCGATTACGCTGTTAGCACGGTGTCCAACTGCGGGTTTCACATGCCCCATGGGTTTTATGACAGCCAACACGACTTTAGAGTGACTGGCTTTATTTATCCTCCAGATAAAAACGCTCAGAAAATAATCAGACGCAACAATGTTTTACCTTTACTTTAAATTAACAAGGGTCGTTAATTTATTAACATTTCATTTTATGAAGGGTATTTATAATCGACAATTTTTAATAGTTCTACCGTTTTGAATTCCTGATTAGGATATAATGCTATTCATTTCCTAATACGGTAAAGTTTATCATAAATACTGAAATGAATATGGAGATGATTTGATTAAAAAATGCGTCTAACCTCCATTAAAAAATTGATTAGAAAATTAAAAGCACTTTATTTCGGAAATAAAATAAGCGATTGTATTTATTTCTTACACCATAATACTTTTTGGGCTTAAAGTAGAAACACGTCAGGCCGAAAAAATTTAAAAAGACCGTATGTTAAAATTAAAGCCAGTTAAAACTTTTTCATTCTTTTCAAAAATCAAAATATTTACCATTATATAATTATAGTTTTAGAAAGCAAGTTTTAGTTGATCATGAAAACTTTCCTTAAAAGTAATTCAAGCGCTGGAATACTGGAATAGAATTTCTATATTAAATATAGAAAATCATAATTTTAAACACTTCATTTCCGTCATGAACGTTTTCAAACAAAACTATATTTATTATATTATAACACATATTTACTCATTATTTTATTATTTTAATAAGCCTACCTTCATTTTGTCATCCAGAGCTCCAAAAACGTCCAATTTATAAGTAACAAGAACAGACAAATATTAAAAGGACTGCCATTGGAAATTTACAAAAAATCGAATTTATTTCTTTCATCTTTTTATTCCAGTGCATCCTAACTACAAATTGGAACTTGAAAAAATTAAAACGATAGGTAAAAAATACATCCGCAGGTAGTCAACAGTTAGGGAAAGTTATTTGCATTTTTCGTAAAAACGAGTTTCTTGGCACGCGCGAAAACCAAACACTTGCTTACTTAATATATTATAGTCTCATATATTTAAATAAACTTTTAGTCTTTTTTATTCACGTGGTTTTACTGAGAATTATCACGCGGCACTATAAAAATCGGTTTATACATAAAATTCGAATAAATTGAAGCCAAAAAGTTAATTAAATACGATATAAAGATTTCGAAATGAAACGATTTTGTCGAGAGCTTATATAAAATATAATTACACATAAAAAAAATCGTTTGAATTTGCCATTTAAATGAAAAACGATGTTGAAATGTTTTTAAGGTACCACATTCAAGGTCTCACTGAATTACTTAGTATCGTGGGAGGTATACAAATTAAGCAAAACTGCAAGTGAAATTTTAAATACGTTAAACATGTATAAGATATTTTTTTCTTTGAAATTTTCATGCATTTTAGAAAATTGGTATATTAAGTTTGTGATGTTAGCATCTAATAAGACTCGCAAGGTCCTCTAGAAGGTCTTAGTGTTTCCCGCCCTTATCAACTGTCCATTAGTTAGTAATTAAGAACTGCCACTGTAAATGTTTTCACTTAAATCCAAATGGCGCAAATCATTCTCTAGACTAGCCTAAAGCAAAACGGCACGGAAAGCAACAGAAAGGCAGCGAAATGTTAATTATGTGCAATCTAAATACAACAAAGTGCAATTGCATACCATTTAGGTGGGTAATGAACTAATTAAGTCCACAATATCCTCCTGGCCGGCAGCGATTCCATCAGTCTCCGGTCGTCTAGAGGTGAACTCACCTGTGCTCTGATCCGTCAGAGGTACAAAACACAAAAGAGCTGTCGCCGTCGCCCAGAAGGTGCTCCAAATAATGCGCCAAGTGCGAAAGGGCGCTTTGCAACAATTGCGCCGCCTAAGCTATTACTATTCCTCGCAATGATCCGCTCGGAGCTACCCACCGACCATCGGAGGTCCTAGTGATGGACCCTGCATACCACCTGGCCACCCCGGCCGTGCTCTTGAATAAATGCATTTTGTACATTTTTGCTCGTTTCGTGTTTGACACGCAAACCACATTCTCTGAAGTGTGACATCATGCGATCTGCCAGCGGAGCTAGCAAGCTGCACCGGATCGGCCGTGGTAGCCGCTGCACTCACACACACACGCACCTCAGAGACTGACCAACGTCCAGATTCAGCGGGCTCCTTGTAAAGGGAAAAGGTAAGGCGGGCGTCGCGGTGAGTCCGAGGAATCCTTCCACATTGCAAAGGGTGCTGCGGTTTCTTCTTTGTCTCGGGCCCAAGATCACCCGAGTGAAATACTTTCGTGCACAATTATCTTTTATTGAATGCAGTTCTGGTCACTTTTCCACTTTGCTGATGATGATAATGACAACTCCTGGCGCGGCCACTGCCGCCGGACCTTTATGGCCACATCGCGACTAAGTCATCCCGGCTAGAAGTAGCCGCCACGGCTGCAATTAGATGGCCAATAAGAGCGCGATGACGTTTATACTGCGCATTTCCGATTGTTTGCGGTGGATTAATGGATTGCCGGTGAAAATTTCTCTCACCTGGAATTTCAAGGATTTAAGTGCCACGGAAGTGTTGCGGTACCAGAAACAATTAAAGACCAGGCGGAAAATCTAAGAAATTCTCCTCTTTGTAAAAAGATGGGCGTCATTTATTACTTACAAACGCTTTGTTTAACTCTGCTATAAAAATTTTAATAGTGTACAATTTATTCAGAAAATGAAGAATATGAAATCTTATAAAGCAAATGGCTGAAAAATGTTGGGTCTACGGTGGTTATGGTCACGCTAAATGTTTGGGTTGGTAGGGTACTAGTTCAGCAACACTTAATTATTATATAACGAAAGTTTGGTGTAATTAACTTTAGTGCACTTTGAGTAAACATCGCCCATTTCAATCAGAGCTAATATTACTAGCTTCCATGTGTAGGCTCCAATAATTAGAACTTTGGAACTAGTTTCCTGTGAACTTTACAAGCCAAATTTAATGCACCTCGAAGACGACTCTTTTGTATTCGATCCACTTGTAATGGATGGTGGATTTTAAAACTTTTTAAGAATTACATGTTACTTGATTTTTAAGGTATTTCTGAAAGCATATCTTGAAAACAAATTGTTCTGTCTCTACATCCCAGGAATTAGTAAAGCGAAAAATGTAAAATAAGTAAATAAAAAATCCTGATTGTGTATGTCCTTATACATACTGCAACATTCCATATAAAAGATACACTATTGCATTTATAATTAAAGCTCTATTTGTTGTATTTGAAGAAGTATCTCAGCAGAAATACGACTTCACATGGGATATTTAGATAGAATTTTATAGGAACTTTCAGGATTTATTCATATAAAAAGGGATTGACTGAGTGTACTAATGACACAATAAATATTTTTAACCATTTATGTTCATTGAATTGATAAATATAACACTATGATATATTTTTTTAGGATGTGGCTCAATCAAGTTTTATGGGAATGTAGTTCCCAATATTCGTTAAACACTTGGGCAGCTTCAGGGCAGAGCAAGCCAGAGTCACGCGTTTAGTCTGATGCTCCAAATGCAATTAACTACTTAGCCTATCCAGGGAATAAAAAGTAATCATCACCTCTTATAAAATTATACCACAGCGAACTATATATAATATGTGGGCGTCATTTCTACAGATGCTTTATGAAATTGCAGGCCATGATGCTGAGTCTGTGGCAATCCCATTATGGCTAATGGGACTGTAATTAATAATAATTGGTAATTAAAGTTTACTTTAATGAAAGCAATATCGACATGTTAACTAATGGTACGGCACTTTTAACGACGAGTCCAACTCGCACTTAAGTATTTTTATTGATTTGTTTTGATGACACATATTGGGAGTAAATGCCTATTATCAATTGAAAAGGAAATTTCCTTGCTAACAAAATAAATAACCCGAAATTGGAGAAAAACATTATTTAGAAATTCTTTTATTAATTATAGAAAAAACGGAAACCTAAAAATTCCAAATTTCTCAAGGCAATCCGAAATACTGCGAAAAACAAGATTTTTCGCATAAGCATTCCCGCAATGTAATGAAAATTTTTAAAAAAAATAATACCGTATATGAAATGCATCGTAACGTTCCACTTGGCGCGGCTCTCTCACATCAAAACTCGCGGAGCCCGCAGCAGGGGCCGCACACAAGTGGCCGTAAAAACGGCTATAACTTCCACTCGGAATTTTAAATTCACATTGTTAACAAATTTTATTTCACTTTTCTTTTAATTATCCGCCCATAGATCGCATATCAAGTGCTCCTCGAAGAAGTTCCCCAGTATCCCGAAATAAGGCCTAAGACTGCGGCGACGGTCAGTCCTTTTCAATTACACGCCGCCATTGACCGCCACTATGAACTGCTGCAGGACCCGCGCGAATTGGCAGGCTCCGTGCAGCCGCGGGCTAATTAAAACCACACGGTTTACAAAGTATGATTTTTCCAGTCATTTCCCTATTATATGAGTTCCAGTAACAAATGGGTGTTGAGGGTGAGCTCGTTTTTCCATTGTTTTTTTCAGCGTTTACTTCATTTTTCTCAATTTTTTTCCTGCATAACTTACCTGCAGACTTGTACAGGTATACGGCAGCGATGAGCCAGCGTGCTGGAGTTTGTTCACATTTCAGCGGACGCCGGACGGCGAGCTCGGGTTGCATAAACAATTTAAGCTAGTTGCGCATGAGCACTGGATAATTCAAAGATAACACGAAATTAAATGCCGCGAGAATGAAGCTGAAGCGCGGACTCGCCAAGGTAATGACTGGAGTGGTGGGCGAGAGCAAAAAAACCCTTAAAAATGCTCTTTCACGGTTCGTTACCTGTCTGCGTCGCTGGATATTCCAGACCTACTTGGCCAGGCAGACGAAGAAAAACACCTAGGTGTTCGATAGAGAGCAGTGCAACGGCTCAGGTTTAAACGGGAAGATCCATCCCGCGAACTGGCCACGGCCTAGGCTTCTTGCTACCTCAACATTAACTAATTTGTGAAACAATTTCCGCGGTTAACGTGTGAAAAACAGCCCGAATTGAATTAATTAGCATAAGTTGTGCGGCAAACGCTTCCTGGGTCATCATTTCCCTGGCCGCGCAGCGTCTTAGCGTTTTGCAGATCACCCTGCACAATTGGACGGCGTCCCAAGTCGACTTTTGTTAGAAGAAAATTTATTCCCTCCGAAGGTGATCATTAAGGCGGCCATTCAGAATTCGAGTTTTATCTTAATTTCTGCCCCGGTCCGCGCTTTATTCCGTGGCGAACAGCGTTTTAGCACTTACGAGGCCGTTATTTATGGCTCCGAATGATGAGTAGGTGATACACTCCTCGACCTGTATAACGCCGCCGCCACGAGAGGCCCCAGGTGCTGCTCTACCGGTAAGGGGGTGTTCCTGGGACAGCGCCAGATCCCCTTCTAGAGTTCTAGAGGAAGACCCGCTTGATGAATTACGTGTTAAGCTCATTACAGAGTTGTTTAGTGACTCGTCTTCCGGCTGAGAATGCGATGGTTTTGATCTTGAAATCTTGTCCAGAAGAAGAATTTCGATGGTTTGTAACCGCACAGGTGATCCCATAAATTTTTGGACGCTTTTTGTTCTGCACTGTGATGGAGGTGATATGCAAGCGTCGACACGGCTTTTACGATGACATCTCATAACTCATCCAAAGCTTTTTATGGGACAAGATCTTGATGGAAGGTTTGTTCGAGTTGTAGTTCCCATTGCCGTAATAAAAGACCATTTAGCCACTTGATATGTTCTGGCCTTACTTTTTGAAAAGGAGGTAATATCGAATTGTCATTTATTGAAATTCATTGGTTTTTTCATATTTGTATACTTATAGTTTTATGCCTACACAAGGAATTCGATACTGCTCCATACCATACCATACTACCTTTCCTACAAATACTACTAAGGTAATATATACCCAATCGATTTTCATTTATTTCTACACCTCCAGATATTGGTTCAAGATGATACCTACTCCAATTTACTCCTAGGCCACTAACATCTATAATGGAAAACATACGATTTAAATACATTTAGTATTACATCATTCCGGAATGGACAAACAAAGAATTTTTGTTTTGGCATCTCTGAAAATATTCTGAAGGTATAGTAACGCCTCTGTTCACAATTTTATTATAAATATAAAACGCATTTGTTTTCTCAAGAAGTATGTAAATTGCTATTTTTATTTTTGTTGTTGTTATTGTCAAGCTTTATAGACTTTTCAACACAATTGTCGAAGTTTCTGGAATTCTGTGCTTGAACAAAAACCGAATTTTTCCTTGATGTCTTATTCTTCTCGAAGTTTCTTTTTAATGACTTTTCACATCTCTCCTCTTAACCCATACTTAACCAAGAATATAAAATCAGATGCCCTTTTGAGATTGAACATTTTTACAATTTCGCCTATCCTTTATGTGGCCGCTAATTGATCACCACCGGGCCAATCAGCACTTTAAGATCTTTCACCTCTACGACAACTGAGCTGTTGTGAATCAATTAAATTGTAAAACCGGACGATAAAACGTCCAAGAGATCGTCGGATCGTGGATCGTGTTTTATGGGCGAAAACACTCCGTATGTCGCCGCGGATAAGCGGAGCTCCAAATTTAAAAGACGTGTAAACAAGATCGTTGCGAGAAAAAACGTGGAGACAATAAAAATCCCATAATTTCTTAATCGCAGCCGCGGAAGAATTACCAATTTAATCTGGCCGAACGCACTGATCTCGCTGGTTCGGTTTTGGTTTAGTTGGATGGCATTCGCCGCGACACGGCACTGAGAAAAACTTGTCGAACTGTTACATTTCTCACCTATTGAAATTTTCTTTTCTCACTTCGACTGAGGGAGACACTCTGGTGGACCGGTGTCTACGGTGCGGATGGCTTTTTTCCCGCGCACCTAAAATTTGTACGCCGTTTTTTCTACCGCTTTTGGGCTTTTGCTTCTTTGAATACATCAAATTCGAACGATTTTTTAATCTGATTACGAGATTAGTGTCTTTGACTTATCAAAAGTTATAGCCCTCATCACAGAGAACCGTACATGCCCAAGGGAGATGTGTAAGTGGAAAAAATTATTGGGAAAAAAGAATTGAGACGACAAAATCCGATCTTCACAAGGCAGCCATCAGCCGGCCGTCGTAAAAGCCAGCAAACCGAGGGCCAGCGTCAGACTCTAGACCTCAGGCTTCAGATTCTTCCTTCGATCGATAGGGGCTCAGCTGCGTGGACGTCCCGCAATTATTCCGCGTCCACTTAATGCCATTAAACGTTTCAAAATATTCCGACGCAAACTTTGTAACCGCGCGTAGAGCAATTCGCGCGAATTCGCTAACTCCTTTTATGTCATAATCGTTAAGCGGACGCGTGAGATGCGCCCAACGCGGACGTGCCTGTGCCGCGTAACTCCTGGCAGTGTTGCCGCGGGTTTAAAAATTTTGGTACACAAATATCTCATATTGAATTCGGACATAGGATATGTAATTTTTTTAGTTTAATTTGGAGAGATCTATACTATTGAGAACGTAAAAACTAATCAAATAGGAGCAGGATATTATTTAAATATATACACAAATCTACGCAACGACCACACACAAAATTTGAAGAAATTTTTTTTTTTTCAAAAATTAGTATTATAAAATTGCAATTTAACTTTAAAGTTATAAAAATCTGCCATCAGGTACATAATTATACACATACATATAGGCCACGGGAACTTAGGAAGGACAGTAGAATAATATTCGGAAAAAAGTTGTCGTTTCAAAATTCGAAAAAAATTAAGTACGAATGGGATAGAATTTATTTAAATTTCCAAAATTAAACAGCTTTAATGCCTTTTCAATTCGATAGCGAATATTCCACATAAAACATTGAAAAAAGTGGGTTTCGTAATCTTAGATGCTAGTGCCCCCCGTTTTTAAATTCTAGCAGCGATGCCACACTTCCTCTTTCTTTTCTTAGTTTTCCTATTACAATAGCCCAAAAATGTTGGACGTTCGTTCGAAATCAACTCTATGTCGTTGCAAATAGCAAGTTGGTAGTAGCAAGATCCGACTAAAATATAGAAATTTGTAGATAATAATCTTTTGTTCAAACACTTCTACATAAACATCGGCTTTTAAAGTACGGAAGGTGAAAAATGGGCGTAGATTTCATACCACACTCGCAGATAACCTACAAAATCATAATTGTTTTCCTGTTGGTTTTATATTATTACAGGACCTCTTGGACAATCTGACTTAAGCTTATTTTGGACATTTAATTCTTTCTTGAACCGTTTATCGTAACGTTGAATAGATCTAACGAAAATTTTAAATTGCTTCGCCAGATTCAAAAGTAAAACTTGTTGATTTTCCTGTCATTCTCGCATAATTTTTCAAGACGTAACATTGGTATTTCGAAATATTTGCAAGTATAAAAGCCGCAGAAAAAATTCACATAAGAAAGGCAAACCCCTTTCACCTAAAAAATAAACGAATTTCTTCCGCAAACAGATTTAATGGAAAATATAATAATTAACAAAATGCACCAATTGCAAGTAGCTTTACAAGTTCCTAGTCTTTCGAAGCTTCAAAATGTGACGAGTATTCATTTCTTAAATATTCGATTCTTGTTTAATCAAAATTGGTGCGTAAGTTAATAAACGCTTTGTGCATGCCTTGATTTTTCCAACGGCAACCCCAGTTTCTATGCACGACGACCGCCATGCGATTCACTTGCGCAAGTGGCTTAGCCCCCCGGCCCATTTTCATAGCCATTGAGCGGCTATACTCACTTATGTCGACTAATCGAGGTCCGGCCACCCGCCAGCCCGCGTCAACCGCCAGCGATTCGCTTAATTTTATGAAATCATAAAAATATTTCGTTGTTTCGCCGTTTATTATTTTCCCTCGACTCTGCACGACTGATAGGATACCCGGCTTCGAGCCTTATGCGCTTCTTATCTAAGTCACCTGCTCCACCTGAGCCCGCGGCCCACGGTGATCCAGTTCTGACGAAGCGACTTTCGATTTTCTCGCTGGGCGACGCGGCTGGATGATGATCATGATGAAATTTAGCGAGACCGAATTGTGTCAACATTTTTTTCGGATTATGATGCTCACCTCGGCCGTGCTGGTCCAGGTGAAAATAACCCGGGACAGATTACGGCTAATCGATTAGAGGACGAGTTTTTTCCGCTGTCTCCTGTTTTTTTTTTTTATCATCGGCGATTTGGGGGATCATTAGATTTCGACTTGTCCGAAAAAAGTATCGGTTTTCATAGTTTACGAGCGCGGTGTGATGCTGATCGCTGCAGCCGAGGAAATCTCCTCTGTGACATTTACCTGTGACACTTTGACGTCTCGCAGCAGATTAAGAGGTCGATCGAGGTTAAACTGGTGACGGGATAAGTATCAAGCAACAAATTTTTGACACGGTAAAATTTTTCGGAGGCTATTTGGGTGAGATGTGGACGGGAATCAATGGGGAAATTGCTTCCTATTGCAGGATTTGATAGGAGTTATCGATAGAAGCTGATTGCATCTTGTTTAGATCTTCTTGTAAGATGGAATGAAATTCGAAACCATTGGATTAAGCTAAATAATTTTAAAAATCAAATATTTTCTCAATGTTCCCTTACCCAGATAAAATACTTCCCATTTTCAAGTGTTACTAATTATTAAAATTTACGCGTGTTCAAAAATATGTTTAAAATATTTGCAAAAGTAGCAAAATAAAATCATTTAGATTTTTGGGAAGGAAATGAGAGAAGAACGTAAGAACTTCATTGCAACTCACCTTTACCAGGCACTTAACACTGTTCACTAAAACAATTAAAAAAAAAATTAGAAAATAAACAAAGGTCATAGACAACCTTTTCTATGAAAAAGCTTTTTAAATTTTTACTTTGCTCAATTCAAAAAATCACTGACAACTAAAAACAGATCTGTAAGTGAAATTTCAATAGAACTAAAGGCAATATAGAGCTAGAGTGGCAACCCAAACAACACAAAAAAAAACATTAATTTAACTCAGGTAATATTTCAGAATATTTTGCATGAATTATACGTGAAAAGATCAAAAGCACAATCAATATTTTTGTTTATATTTAAATATATTCAATAGCCTAATTTTCAGAAAATAGAAAACGTTGACCTTCTTGTCGTATATCATGCCAAATTAATTTTCTTAACACTAGTTCACATTTTTAAACTTTTTCCGACTAACCGAGTAATAGATGATTTAAATGCGTTTTTTTTTCTGTAGATATAAAAAGTTTCGAGTAAAGCAGGTTTGAAAAGTTTTTAAATAATAATCAAAGGTTATGAAGTCTTGGGATACAGATTAAAATGAAAATTGAATTTAGACTAAAATCATAAAACGGGAAGAATGCGACAAGTTTACTGAGGTGGCCTTTAGCAGGCATTTTTCATTAAAACTAAAATTTATAAAAATGAACCCATTTCAGGTAAATCAAGCTTATCATCTGTTATTTATCTTAGATATTTTAAAACTGTTATAATAATAATCTAAAATTTGATCTGCCTATTAAAATGTCACCTATTGCATCTTACAAAGAGAGAAAAAGGAGAGGTAGTCTACCCTAGTCTTAAAAATTTTCTGAAGTCATCCAACGTTTGTCCGAAAAATTCTTTCCGACATTAAATAAAATTTTCTATTCAAAATGCCACAAAATAAATATTTGTTACGTTAATTCTGTAACGTAAATACCTACTTTCAAAAAATATATGAATTTAATTATATAAGTTTAATTTTTTAATATGTAATTTATTTTATTTGAAATTCACGGTGTTCTTTTCGGAAACTATCCAAATATTTATGATTCTAAAAATTGTTTTAGTGTATAAAACTGTTTGAAAGTAAACCTTAATTATTATTTGATTAACAAGTACCTAAATTAATTTTGTATAACCATTTAAATATGCTTATAATTTTAAAATAAATGTTGTATTAATTTTCAATATCCAAGACACTCCGAATTAAAAAATTTGTGATTTTTTTGTTGAATGGTCAACGAACCCAAATCAATTAATTACACTAATCAAAAGCTTTTTAGCATCAAGAATAATGATAAATGATTCAAATTGGATCGAAGATGATAGCTCAAGCTTTAGTATACTGACAAAAACTCTTGTAAAGCATCTATGATTTAGCCTGATACAAAAAAAGTCGACAAATGTTGACCAGTGCTGTTACACAGCCAGAGATAAAATTTTCGGAAAATGCCCCCGTTGAAGCGTTTACTATTTTTGTTGAATTTATACCTAAAACAAATTAATAACATAAATTTTATATTTATAAAAGTGTTCCAGTTTTTAAGGGAATTTTCTGTCCCAAAATCGTCTATATTTTTGTCAAATCCAGCCGCCGTTCAGTTCTCTCAGTGTTTATGTTGATAAAACTATAAAACCGCGTAATATCCCTTGATAAAAACGAAAAAAGTAATAAATGCGAATTTCATTTAAAAAACAAAAAAAATTTTTTTTATTGACCAATTTAAATATGTAGCAATTCCCAGAGGATTAAATTAATGAATTCGTAAACATGGAATCTCAATATTGTTCTTTCCTTCAGTTACGTGGTATGTGACAAATGGGGCTACTCCACACAATACAACACCAACAAAGACAATACCACACGACGCAATTAAATTCCTCGGCGAGTAGCCTTCTCAAGAAGCCAACTACGTGCACTTCATTAAACTGGTTTTTCTAGCCTACAATCTATTGATCTATTTAAATGGTTCTGCGATAAATTAAAACAGAACCGTAAAATCACAATGTATTAAAAAGTTGTTAACCAGAGGCACTCAGTTTAATCGAGTACGCTATAATTTGCACTGAATATTTATATCACTGAAAAGTTATTGTCTTTCATTAGTTTCTTTATTGGAATTTTACAGCAAATGATAAAGTGATATATACTTTTTTAAGCTGTTATTAGATGGATGTTATACATTCTATAACATTTTACTAGGGATGACTTCATTTTATTAAGAATTTATTCCTACTTAGAATCAGTAATGTGTACAGGAATGATATATAACACCAAAAGCACTGCTCACAACGTTCCATGCAACGTATGTGACACTACAAAATAAGGACATTGTAGTGTTTAATTAACCCACTACAGCCGTACTCATGATAAGGTTTGAGAACGAATTCAAGAAAGGTTGGTTTCATTGCTTGTTACATTTTCGTTGTTTTTATTTATTCCATACTTAGGATGTACCGACACGGGACAGTAAACTATCCAACCTTATCGTATTCTTAGACATTAAAAGGACATACAGATTTCCGATAGTCGGTCAAAAAGGCTATTCTAATTGGATCTTAGCTCGGGAACCGGTACTCACCGTTGCTGCATATACTGTGGCTGTCCAGCTGCCCACTGGAGTCACTATCACTGTCATCGTGGGTGCTGGTCCGTCCGACATTGTTGCTTCCGGGCGGGACGCTTAAGTCCCTGGGTCCTTGTGGGGACGGCGATCTCCCGTCGTCGTCCAGATCCCGGTGCTGATGCATCCCGTGATGGTGATGGTGGTAGTGCATGTTGTTGTTGGTATTGTGGTTCATATTGTGATGTCCGTTCTCCCCGTTGGCGGCGTTAGCGGCGGCCGTTGCCGCAGCAGCTGCAGCGCTTCCAGCCAGGATGTCGGTTATCATGAATCGGGAGCGCGGTGGTTGCAGTACCGCCATCGAACCCCTTTGAACAGGAACGGTCATAGCTGTCGTCGAAGGGCTCCCAGCTGGGCTGATACCAGGACTGCCTTCGTGGTCGCCGCTATTCCCCAAACTACCGCCGTTGAGACCGCCGCCGCCGACGCCGCCTCCGCCGCCACCCCCGCTGTTTAGACCGCCGCCACTTAATTCTGATACGGCGCTAATGGTTGCTGATAGGAGTGGGCTGTCGCCCGGCGTATGCCACTGCAGCACGATTTTGGAATATTCGTGGACACTTTGCGAAAATGAAAAACTACGATCACACAGGCCTCTTGTTTGTTTTCGTCACTATTAGTGAGTATTTCCACTCTTATCGAACTAACAAACTGGCCACATATCCTTGGGAAGGTACTTCATAAAATAATCACAATTGCAAACGAGAATGGAACCCTGCGGGCCCTTAGCACTTCATCACGTGCGTGATTCGCGCGATTTTCAATCGGTCGGCGAACGAGTTTTACGCGTGAAACGTGCGACTTCTGGGGAAAAAACAATAAAACAAAACTGTCGTAAATAAAAACGCTATAAACACGTCATTTCCTTGTTGAACTTGTTCACAGGAAACCTGGCGCTCCGCTAATATCCCGCCCTCAAGAGTGTTCAGTGGATCTTTCGGGTGTTGCGATAGAACAACGACATAAACAAACAGAAAGCCACAAATGGCCAACGGACACTAAACACCAGGTGAGGTTATGTGCGCAACAGCATTATCGATTTTTTTTACTTCTGTTTCTCCGCGAGCAATGTGGAGCACACTTCACAAAATTCGTCTCGCGTAAATTACGCAATCTCCGCACCTGTAATCAGCCTGAACGCCGGTCGATCGACGATAACCGCACCGTGCAATCGCAAGACCTTATCACCACACCGAGTGCATCAGTTCTCGGGAGCCCAGGAGCCGACTCTTGCGCCTCAGTCCGTCACAAGTAAGTCACTTCCTACCCAGCCGAGGGCAGCGCAATAAATCCAATTCAAAAGCGAGAAATGACCCCGGTTACAACCGCCTCTGATCGCTGTCAAACCGACACTAAAAACTCCAATAAACAATATCTATGTGTTTCGTCAAGTTCCGTGCAAATTGAGACAACGCTCCGTCTCCCTCGGGCGACCGGCCGCAATTATAACTTCTCTGTTTCGCCCCTCCTCCAATCTATTTACAACTAATTTCCGAACGCGACAAAAACCCGTTCGCCCCCCTCACATCGCGAGAGCAGCAACCGTACGACCGTTCGAAGATCGGCCAGTACCCGGGCCCCGAGTGCCGCAGCAGCCAGAAAACCTGTTAGGCCAGAAAATCGTGCACGGGGCAATCCGCCAAATCAGCCGGGGTGCCGCTTTACGCCAGCGACACGTAGCGGCCAATTGACTGGCTCATTATGAAGGCCTTTATTACAGCGGGGACTAGCGAAAGAGGGCGGCCCAATCGCAATGAGCGTCACCCGGCCACCTCTCCACCAATCAGAGACCACGGTCGTCAGCGCTGCAACGATACAACATTTCTTCAGAGAGCCGCCACGGGTCTGAGCAGGCCTGAGTGCGTTTTGTACTAGATCTAGATGGCGCTGCCGCCGTACCCCTGAGGGTTCTCATAGGGTACACCGGTCCATATGGCATGCGCGGCCCGGGGGCGTGGTCTGGTCTGGCCCGCTGAGTACTGTCCCGCTCGCACAGCTGGACCAGCGCCTTCGGAAACAATTTCATCGCAGTAATTGTTAATTAATCTGCCGATATAATCACTTCCCTTCCGGCGCGGGGCGAGACGTTGGACGACGGGCGAGATTACGAGTTAAGCCGAGCATAATGGCAATTGAGGCGTTCGCTTTTTTACTGCCTCCGCTCCGCGCTCTCTCGGCTAAGGGGCGAAATTATCTTAGTAATTATCTGCTTATCTCAGGCGGGAGTGTATTCGCCCTCTCTGTCTCGCTCGCGCGGCCCACAGGCTGCTGCCGCCCCCGGATTAAAAGGGCATATCTCCTGGTAATGCTGGTTTAACTGGATGTGAACGGGGTTTAATGGTGGTGTGAAGTGCGCTTTATTTTTCCATTTGCGGCGTTTTATTCCTCTTATGTGTGCCTTTAAGTGGCCGTGTGGAGTGGGTCGTTCGTCCCGGCGATCCGGTCGGCGAGCGGTGACACTTTGTTGCTGTGTGTTGCGCCCCCTCCCCGGCGCGTGTGTCGCACTTTAATATTTGATGTTTCTGATGAATTTCGTTTTGACGTTTTCGAGAGCGTTTTCGCCTGAGATTTGGAACTGGAGACGCCTTTCGAGGTGCCTGCAGATACCACTCATTTCGTACTTACCACACGGACTAAGTGAAAGATAGGCTACAATAAACACTGTCGAGATTTAGCCTAGATAAAATAACGCTGATTTCAATTGATGTACACGTTCGTTTTGGACTGCTCTGACCTGAGGATTAATAAAAAAAATTCCTTACAAATTCCAACCTAAGACGAAAGCGGTTCGTACAACCAAATTCTCTTCTCCTTGTTTTTTCCAATTTCAAAATTGCTCTGTTTGCAAAAAAACAATAAGCAATTTTGTTAACTTTAGAAGTATTTGGTTGTCTCATTTTGAATGTTTCATATCGTGCTGAAAGCTGAAATCTAATCATAATCTGGGTATTTTTAATTTTTTTTTTATAATCATTATTAATAAAATTGATATACAATTAAATTTGTTAAATGTGAGTTTTATTGGACTTAAAAAAATTAATTAATTAATTATAATATTTTGAGAATTTCAGAATTCGACGCAATTTTTCTTATCACTACGGACCTAAGACGAAATTGAATTTTATTCTCAGATTTAATGAAGCACATGTGAAATGAGAGAGCATAAATCACGGGATGATTTCCACTCTTTTAATCATCCATGATTTATGAGACAGTGAGGCTGTATAAAGGAGGGATGTACAAAAAGGGACGCTTAAGAACGCTTAAGAAAAACGTTTCTTATCTTTGAAGTACTGTAAAAAAAAATTGTGGCCTTGAAAATCAAAAGAAAGAAGAAAATATCAGGAATATTAGAAATATTCTATGTAATATTATTTCTTAAGTCAAATTCAGTTCAAATATCAACATCGTAAGAAAACCTATAAATTAAGTTACCAATCGAAGATAAAAAATCGGTAAAAGTAATGAAAAAAGCATTCCAATTGGACACTAATTTCTCATTAATTACACACGGGCCAAAATTAAAATAAAACAGGAAAAATATGTTTAGTGGTATTCACAAAATTAATGACAATACACGTTTTCACTTTTCTTGCTTTTTTTTGCGTTTTTATTATTAATTATTTAATTGTTACAGACATTTGCAGGGCACTTCTGTAAGGAAACCGAATTTTAAAGTTTAAAATAAAATTTCTCGCTTATTTTACAAATTTTTAAAAAAATTGTTTTCACCAAACGACAAAAACGGGTTTGTGGAATATACGTTTAAAATTTTATTCAAGTAAACTTAAATCTCTTTTTATGCGGTAGATGCGTTCCTAAAACATACGCGTAAATAGAATTCGCGTAAAAGGAACTACTGACTCCACGCATCTCTATTCGCAAAATTTTTTTAAATTACGGATATTTTTTTAATGTTGATTTTAGTTCGGTCGTGTTAAAGTGGATAAAAATTATGTAAAAAAAAATTATTTTTCATACCCCAATTCGCGTAAATCTGAAATCGCATAAAAGATTCACGTAAATAGTAACTCATGTCTTTATTTTTACGGATATTACTAAAAACCTCACTTTTCGCCGTCATTCTCTAAAGAGTATCCGGTTTATTCAGAAGCAACAAGAAGACACTTTTTTTCAATATACGGGGAGTGTTACTCGTGAAAATAAAAAAAGTCTATAGCTTATTTCATAATTTCATTTAACCTATCGTAGGTTGTAGATTTATTTGAGAGGTGGATATCCGAAACCCCGCACTTAGACCATGTGGTCCTTTGTATACATCTATCGTAGGTCAGGTAATGTATCACCCAACCTAATCAATCAACTTCGGACTTTATCATTGCCATCCAAGAGTTCTATACCCCATTTAAAAAAAAAGGTTGCTTATCAACATTACTAATTGAAGAATGTCCAATTGTTGGCGAAAAAGTTAAAGTGTCATCGAGCGATAAGCAAGTACTTTATAAAGTCTAGATTAGAAGATAATAAAATATTTGACATAATTTAAATCGTTTGTGTAATACGATAAACAAATTTAAATACGAATTTAATTGTTGCTGCGCTGATAATGGATTTCATTTAGATTTCCTGTTATATCTGAATTAGATACTCATGTATTGTGGTGGTCATAGTAAGGTGCCTTATTACTATCACGTAATAATTGCTTGAACTTAATATCGTTAATAATTTTAATAGGCAACATAAAAATAGACGTAAGTGAGGAAACAATTCAGACGGTTTTTTTTGCCTTTTACGAATCCTTTTACTTTTATTTAATATTTGATACCCCTTTAGAGTTCCGTATCAAGGAGGTGCAAGAAGAACCCTTACGGTGAGACTTCGGTGTCAGTCTGCTCGTATGTCACAGCTTTTTATATCAGCAATTATTGATGCTATCGATTTGAAATTCCGCACGGTTGAAGAACATGCTTGTTCGCATCTATTTCAGGTAAACGAATTTTTAAACATATATTTACTTTCATAATTACAAAAAGGGTCCAAAATAGAAATCGAAATGGTAAGATTACAAGGTCAAGGGGAGCATCACATGGTTTTAACATTTTAAAGTCGTTCCTTATTTAATTTTAAATCGTAGTTTTTTTATTTCTGACCAAATATGCGCAAAAAATACCACCCACTCCCATCATGGACAATTATGACTGTGCCAAATTAAAATCGTCCAAGTAAATAAAAAAAAATCGTTAAACGAACAGAGAAATTAAAAGTATTAGTTTTAAATAGGATAAATAAATCCGATAAGATTGATATTGTGTTATTGGTCCGATTAATTCAGCTACAGACCACATCACAATTGATTAATTCGCTTTTATCAATTCCGCATGCCTGCGAAAATTATTTATTTACTCAATTTGACTTTATTAGTAACTTATTAGTACTTTTTAAAATTTCAGTTAACACTTATATGAAAACCCATAATAAGATATAGGATTGTTATTATATTATACCTTTCTATAGGTTCCAAAAAACTAATCGCTTGGAGGAAAAAAAAGTTGGAGATTTTAATCTGCTGTGGTAAATTACTCTATACCTCAGGTAGCAAGGAGATTCACTCTACTAGAAATTTTTACTAATTCTCGAATGGTACGTACATTTCGCCAAATTTTCTATGATAGGACTTTTAAAAATAACTTTTCATACATAAAATGCTTATGCTTGGAAAAAAATAGTTAAGACTTTTGTTCCTCTGCAAAAGCGGATCGTTGTTTCAGAATTTTGGGCAAGATTTGAGACAATATGAATTAGCACTACTTACTTTATTACATTTTTTTACTTTAAAAATCACTAAAGAAGAGTGTAAAACAAAAAAAAACGCAAAACTCTCTATTGAAGTCATCCTTTTCTTATATGTGGTAGATATGACGAAATAATAGAAAAATATTCTAAAAATTCATTTAATGTCGTCACGCGTTAATTAAAGGAACAATTTTAGTAAATATTGTCTTTTCGCATGGGTAAAATATTGGTTACTAGTAGAAAATTCTATTTACGGATTTGAAAATATTTCGGATTTATGTTTTAATATTTATTGTACCTAAGCTTACATGGCGATCCTACAAAAATGAAACGAATTACATTTAGAATATTGAGTGTAACTTTTAAAAAGAATCGCTTGAACATATAAATTTTATTTTCGACGAAAAATATTTTACACATACTTTTCATCTCTTCACTTTCATCCTTAAAGCATCACTTCGTTTTAAAGCCTATGGAATTCTCGAAAATAAAAGTTACATGTTCGGAAAATACTTTAAAGTAACTTCCATCGTATTTGTTGAACCACCCTTCGCACTTTAAGGGCAATATCAACAACAAAATTTTATTTTATAACACATAAAAGTATTGTTTATTAAATCATTGTATTCTGTATTTTAATTATTTGGTAATTAAAAGATGCTTAAGTTCAGGATTGTAGCGTCGCTAAGGTGGGAATATCTGTGATTACATCCTTGTGAGATGAGTCAAAAATCCATTTAAAGATAACAGCAACAAAAAACATATTGAGAAAAAACTAATTAATAATAAGATTTCCATTTTTTTTTTTTTGTAATTTGTAGCTTGGTAAATTGATCCGCTTTTTTTGCGCTCCCATGTGTATTTTAAGTACATAATACACGTACATATACACGGGTACCACCCACTCTAGTGATGCTAATGGCCTAGTGCCCAAAAATGTTCATGGTTTTCTGAAATTAATAAGTACAGGCTTAGGCAACTACAAATTAGGACGAGTTCGCTTTAAAATGTCGTTTCCTCCATAATTGGGAATCGAATAAAAGAAAAAGTGCTTGCGTAAGTGCGGTAATCGTATTTTATATGTCTAGCAGGTGTCCGAGTGCAGTTGTCCAGTTATGGCGATTGGGAGCGCGATAGTACCAGGAAGCACCGGACCAAAACAAAGTCACACTCGCGGACACATTGGGATTTTCGCCATTTCGCGAAAAGGCCTCAAAAGTCTGCGAACGCAATTTCCGGAAGCGGACAGGAACCGTTGCGGCGTTGGCCACTGGTCAATTGGATTTCTCGTCTGCAGGCAATTAAATTTTGGAAAAGCGCACAATTTGCTCCAGTGGGCAAGTGTTAATCAAATTCATTAAACGAAGAGCACTGTGGAATTAACGCGGTCCGCAATGGATCCGTTTCGACCTGACCTCGAGCACTTCGGCTCCATTTGCGCTAAGTACGGACGACGGTTGTGACGCCGCGCCGCGCCGTGACGCCGTTGACCACTGGTCAGCACCAGAAGCGGCAGCCACAGCAGCACATTTGCCCAGGGACCGTGGAGCGCGCAGCGGTCAATTTGACACAATCCGGCGTCCATTACTTTTAATTTGTTATTTAATTACGTCGAGTTTGTTGTCACACTTACCGTTCGTCAAATGGGCGACATTTTTGTTTCCAATTTCGGACCACTGATGAATTAATTAGAAATTTCCGGACACTAGCCAGCGAGTGTACTCTGCGACAAGGCCGGCCGAGACTGTGTCCACTTTTCGTCATCCATTTTGACTGGGCGGTCATCTCGTGTCCATTTGAAGATTTCAGGTGATATTAATGTCGCAATAGAGACTTCCTGACCGTAAATTTCCCCTGTCGGCTGGCGTGAAGCTTCTGGTCATGAAATTGAAACCCTGTATACACTACCGTGGTCGCCTCGGCCAAACAGGTAGGACAGGTAGGTGGCGATGGTCACGGAGGTGGAAAAAGCAAAATCTCCATCTCTTAATTAGCCAAAAACCTTTTTGTCTTTTGTCATAGTGATATTTGGAGCGAAGATCCATTCCCAGGTGAAACCGCCGAAATCGCTGAAATTGCTTCACTTCGGAGGGTCTCACTTTCCATTTAGTGGGTCCCATGTGGATACGGCATTAAAATGACAAAAGGCGAATTGGTCGTCGAGACCCATAAAATTCGAATGACCGCCGAATTAACAACTTAGCAGCGTTCTTGGGGTTTATGTGGTGTGAAAATTTTTCATCATGATAACTTCCGATAGGGACCTTTTCACATTTTTTCCTGTCAAATTTTAAGATTTATGTTTTTATGATTTGCTACTTTCCATAAAAGAAGGAAACAATTTTAGCAATATTTGGTTGGTTTTTGTCTTTTGTTTTTTTTTTATTTTAGCCTCTCACTGCAAATTATAAAAGAATATTTCAGAATCTAAACTAACAAATTTAAGTACATGGGCGATTATTTTATCACACGTAACCTTTGTTAATTTTACAGTGCTATGCACACACAAAGAGCATAAGACTTTCATCCCAAAGTCGTCTTACCCTATAAATTCAATTTTCCTCTGTCTGCTGTGCTACAATGTTAAATTAATAATAATAATAATAGTAATAAAAATTGCTTGCGGACACAGTTTATTTATTTTTAATATAGCCCGTAGTTAATTTAACACGAAACATGTCATTTTATAAAGGTCGAAAATAAATAGAGTATTTATGTTTTCTGTGAATGTACTTTGAGTTAGTACGGTCGAGTTTGCGCTGTTGCGAATCGTACAGCAATTCTTCTAAGAAATTGTTACGAAGGGGTGTAATATTAATTTATTAAAAGATATAATAATTTATATTGATATAACTTAGTTCATTGAAAGTATTCAAAGGTTGAAAATGAAGATTTCAATAGACCGTCCAGCACAAAAAAGTCCCATATTTAAATTTGAATAGGTGTCGAATTTTAATACCTTGTTGCTTACATAGAAGGCATTTCTTGACTCTTAAAAATCACCAGGAAGATTCATTTTTCCTGTAACTTTTATGTTGGAGAAAATAACTTGACTGAGTTAAATTGTATTACAGTTTTACGTGTTTTGGTACCCAATTCACAAAATTAGCTCATTATAAGTTTAAACTTAAACTACTTTTAAGGTTTTTTAATAGGTAAATTCAAATAATTTAACTAAGGATAATCTTCACATTGATAAAACCACATCGACTTTCATTTTTACAATATTCGAATTTAAAATATTTTAAAATTTAAACATTTAACGTTGTACACATTTTTTTTATAGTGTAGAAAACATGATTTCGTTGTATGTCCGTGTCCTTTGATTAGAGAAAACGAGCAACTAGAAACCTAGAGAAATCGGATAATGTTTTTTGTTAACACTATTATTAACAAACAAAAACGTACATAGCAGATATGAAATACTGCGCATATGAGAGCCAAATTTGCTGATATATTCGAGAAACATTTTTTTTCATATTTTCTAAATTAATAAAATGTATAAAAAGATAGCAACTGGTGCGAAAACCCCTCCCCGCATAAGCAACCAGCAACAGCCAGTGGTGATTTAGACTGGTCCATCGATCAAACGGTTTTTCTCATTAAAAAAGGGGACACTCTCGGACGCAACTTAAATAAGCAATTAAAAAAATCAAACGAGACAATTAATGGGTGAACCGCGATTCCGAGGCCGGCGATGGTTTGCGGCTTTGAAGTCCTTTCGCGGCTGCCTAATTTTTAATTGGACTTGCCTGGAAAAATTTTATTCCGTTCAAAGTGTTGCAATGAGAATTTTCCGGGTATGAGCATTTCGATTAATTGACTTTTTGTGACAGACTTCTGCCCCTTTTTTTACAGCGTCGATGGCATAACTTAAGAGTTGTTGAAATTATTCGCATTTCGTAAGTTATAATAATCCATTTCGTCTCGTAGGTGCTTAAGAGCTCTTAAATTAGAGATCTTTTCCACAGAACCTAATTTTACTTTTTGTTTTACTTTTATTTATTTTCTGTTAGGAATTTAGTAATCTTTATGTATATCCGCGACTAGGCTCGCGTAATCTCTTAATAAAAAATAAATTTCCATCAGACGTTAGACGATTTGCTAACATAATTCGCTGGTGAATTTACAATGTGATTTTTTCTAAGTAGGGTAAATTTTTCACAGGTAGACACAAGGTGTGCAGGTAATATTTTATATTGATATATCAGCTATCCAACAGCGAGGACTTTGTATAAAGATGTAAATAATTGTAGCAAAAGGACAAATAAGCAGACAAAGAACGATTATCAATTCTGGACTCATATTTTATTTCTAGACAACTCAACAACTCAACAAAATCTCAAAACATATTCAATTTACTTATATAAAAGTAGAATTCGTGTTATTTTACCTTTATGAAGAAATTTATGAGAAAATCCTTTTTTATAAGTCTTAATATTTAAAATTTCAACAGAATTTCGAGAAATTTAAAAGGTACTACATCCACCAAACTAAAATCCCGGATTTCTTTTCTTTTTCGCCAGATTATTTTGTATTAAAGAATAAAACGTATACTAATTATATTTGAAAACAAATACCTCGAAGTTGTAAATAGATACTTAAGGTCCCTTTCTTTTTTAATTTGTCAGAATTTTAAAAAAACCGAACAACCAAAGACAAGAAAATTGTATAAGTTAAAAAAATTCTGGCTTTTTTGATTTCAGGTGAGTGTACTTATCGCTCTAAGGGTCAAACCTGAATATAAAAACCCCTTACTTTAAGAACACTCTGTTTCTAAAAAATGAATTAAATTAAAAAGAATTAAAATAACCCTTCTTTTCCCTGCCAAGTAGAACATCCCTTTAAAGCTTGACACTATTTCTTAACGGAAATAAATTGACGATTTTTGAACTGGATTTGCTCTGCTACAATTCCTCCCTTTCATCTATGCTTGTTTTTTAATTCCAAACATTGCCGATAGAGGATTTGAAAAAAAAACCCTAAACGCTTTGCATGAAAGACACAATTTTGAAATTTATTCCCAAAACGTTCTGAAACTCAACGTGAAAAGTATCTCAAATCCAGGAATCCATCCCGTGGGAAGGCATCCTGTTCCAAAAGAAAAAGGCTTTAAATATTCGCAAAACGTGCGAGCAACTCCCAGGCCGAGGAGTTCCCCTCGTCTGGCGGGTTTCCTGCTCCCGGTGGTAGCTCACATACTTGAAGGAATTATCAAAGTTGCGAAGCGAGTTATTGCCAAATTGAAGTTAGAAGGTGGACGAAGGGGGGCGCGGTGCTTATGACACACAGGCGGCGTAATACACGCTTAAATATTCAAAAAGAGAACAATCTGCATAAATTTGGACCCGCACCCCGCAGCAGGGGAGGTTAATACAATTTTCGCCTTCTTTCGGGCCGCCGAAGGGCGTCCTTCAAGCGATAGAGTTAGGAGGCGGGGATGGGAATAAAAACCAAAATGGCGAATCATCCCTCCTTCAGGACGGCACCAGCGTTTAGTAGGGCTAGTGGAGCTGGTTCACGTCCCCACCCCCCTCAGTGGGACCCATCTGCAATTAGACGAATAAATATTTGAACAACGGAGAATCTGTTTTCAGCCCTCTGGCCCTAGACTCCGGAGGGTTGACAACGTTCTGGGTGTTGTTGGCTCGCATCAAACGTGTCAAAACACCCACCGGCAGACGGTGGGGTGCGTTTACGTGTGTTCGTCTGTTATGCGATCGCGGCCGCAAGTGCTGGAGGAAGGGTGCCAGGAGTAACACCGGCAAACTCTCCCTTTCACACCCCCTTGTAATTGGAGGGATGCACGCTAAAAAGCCAAAAAGTGGAGAAGAGAGAAAAGTGCCAAGTTGGAGGTATTAAGTGGTAAAAGATTCCCCCGTGGCGCTCTTAAAGTGTCAAAGCGAGTAATGCTCATAAATAATTCGTCCAATTTATGCGTATTTGCGCGGCATCAACGCGGGACGGGTTCATAGGGTTCCCGAGGGTGCGGCGCGGATCCCGGCGGGAAGTGCCACTGATTTACAAACGAAACAGCTACATAAGTGGGTATTTTATATGGAAATGCCTGGAAATTAGGCTCGTTTTATTTTAAGGGCGCGCCATTAATAATTTTAAGGGTTTTACAGCCTGCACTTAGAGCCCCAAATGGAGTCCCAGAAATGTGCGGCAACTCAAAGGCGTTCTTCCCACACCCTTCGGCCTTGCTTAAACTCACCTGAATGTCCCCTAATTAATTCAACTTTGTACTGTTGCTATTGTCGCCTTTGGGAACACTTTACGTCCTTCCCTCATTCCTATCTCCTCCACATCTACTTGCGAACTTAAGCGAAAATAGTAGCAGCAGCAGTTTTTTGTCCTGTCCCTGAATATTTCTGTAAATTGCGAGGAACTCAGGTGCAAAGCGCACTCATCTTCCTTCCGTTCACCTGCAGTCAGAGAGCAGAGAGGTGCTTGCTGAATTATTAACGGCGAGAAAGAGAATTTTAAGCGAAACATGATGCACTCCGGAGTGGGACCACTTGAATTTTTCATGTTTAAATGCAGAAATTTGCACATCATTGAGTCCACCTAAATGGACACTTTTTGTAATTTACCAAGAGTTTGTGTCTCCACTGACCCGGACGGATTTGTTTATGGACTAGCATTCGTTATTAAGCTCCACTAATGTTACGCTGCTACTACAACTTTCTACTTTCCACATGTGGCGACGAGCACACCATCCCTACATCTAAATATTTCCGCTGATACCAACAGGTAGACAAAAAGAAAAGAATTAGTTATAAATTTTCGTGTTCGTTGTAGATGATCTAAATCACGTTACGTATTGCATTCTTTTTAAATATATTAAAAAACAAGGTGGGATCAAAAAGTTCGTTATATGAAATTAGTCTACATGTGACACCCTTTGCTTAAATATGCCAAGGTAAAAAGAATTGGTGATTAAAAATGATTTCTTCTTTATGTTTCTGAATTTCCTTTTTAAAAACTATAGGGAGAACTTCTTGGCGAAACCTTACAGACAACCCCTTTACTGCTGCCTATTAAACTACTTAAACCCGTGATCGTGTAAAGAGTATTATATTAAATATTGAGCTTATTGAAACTGTATGACATCATTTACGCCCTTGTGCGTTCAGATGCCACACAGTCGGATTAATTTTGAACAGTGCGCTAACAAATATTTCATTATCTCGCACGTGAAACTAGTTACGTACTTGCATCAATATGTCGCCTAATGTAGACATTCGATGGAGATCGAATGCGAAAAATTAATTGGGTTTATTAGAACTTAGTCTTTAGGGCTCCGTACCTCAAAAGGAAAAACGGAACCTCACGCGTGTGTCTGCCTGTCCGTCACAGTCGTTTTTCTTCGAAACGGTGTGACGTTGAAACTTGAAATTTGGCATAGGATCTTAGTGACGCGCCGATTTTCCGATAGTCTGAATTTATGAAATATTTTTATTTTATTTTAAGAAGGGGTGAATGAAGCTTCCCAAAAAAATATTTTTTTTTTGTGTCGTGTGGGGTATCGTTTAAAAGGGCTACTTCTAAAGACCTCAACACTATTTTATTTTTTTTAAATGAAATGAAAAAAGAGCGTTCCTCCGTATCTTCTAGGTTTCTAAAGCTAAAATTTTAATATTACCAAGGTTAAGTAGTTATCGAGTCATAGATAACAAGAAAACTGCAACTATTTTGTCAGTTTAATACAGAAAAAAAAAATTTTTGTAAAATAATGTTTAGTTAATTTTTCTACTACGGTAGACCATAATTTTGGTCTGTGTTGTGATTTTGTTTTTTTTTTTTCAATTATCTTTTCCTACCAATTAAGCTAGTTAAAATGGATTTTTATTTTATAATTCGAACACAACTGAAGTGTAAATATACAATCAATAGTACACTTATTAATTTGTATTGGTTATTTTAAGCATTCGCCATTATTTGAAACAACTACTAAGTTGTGCCATTACACTACCTTGTTCTAATTGTTTCCTAATGTAGGGTAAGATTAACTACATGTGCTAGTGCAGAGCAGGACTTGATGAGCATAGGGGCACGTTTGGCAATCGAAATTACTCAAAAGTTACGCACCGTAAGACGGTACATCGAATAGTGGAAAGGGAGTTAGAGTTATCATCACACCACTAAATAACTCGCGGCGATTGAGTAACCGGCACGGACTGTTTGTTTTTTTTGTTGTTATAGTGGAAAGTATAAAACAAGCTGTCAAGTATTTTTGTCCTAGCGCTGTGAAGAATTATAATACTAATAATATAATTTAAATTCAAGAGCAACTCTTTTGTCATAACTTTTATTCCGAAAATTCGGGACGGGACTAATTGGAAAGGATGATTAAATTGTTTTTTGTTTTTCCTTTAATTTTGATGTCATATTCTGATCTCTATTTCATCAGTTTTTGATTCCACACTACTTAAAGGTCAACTAATTGTCACTAGATATAGTTAAAGGGTTTCAGAAAAAAACAACATAAAACTAAATGTAAGTCTTATTTGTTTGTTTTCTTTTTTTTGAAAAAGTAAGACTTCTAGTTTAATTGCAATAATTGTTGACGTTCCAACTTTATATAAATTTGATTAATAACTAATATTTTATTATATATTTATCTAAATTTAAGTGATCTTTGTATCGTTATCCGTTGCACTCCTTACCTTGCTCAACTTATCCCACCATCGGTGCAAGTTGAGCAGCTCGGACATGCGTCACTTAAAGGTCATTTTCTCCGAAACTAGATCGAAGATAGGAATTTTGTTTGGGCACGTTTCTGCCAGGATTAATTTGTTATCCGCTCGTGTGAGTATGAAATAAATCGAATGTACCCATTAGGAACTGCAGCGCCATTTGGAAATTTCCTTTTTATTTATATTCCCTGGCAGTTTGTCATTTCTAAGTTCAAAAACCAATTTCGAAAACCGTGCTTTGAATTAAGGCTAACGCTGTTTGTTAATTTAGAAAAAGAATATCTTTCCAAATTATACTGTCTTATTTAAATGGTCATACAAAAACAATCCTATTTAACACCTCACCTGCTTAACCTAATGGTCTCTTGAAAAAACCGGTTTGCTATTAATATTATTTTAGCACCGATCTGCTTACAAATACCGTTTAATTACAGTGCGGCTAAGTATCGCGAACATGTTCTAATAGCCGGTTTAGACCCTCACGTGTGTAATTAGCGTCCATTTATTTTTCGATTAGCACCAGAAATCGGCCGTTCGCTGCTTAAAATAGAACGAAGGCGTTTCACTTCCTAATTTCCCTTCTCTAAAAAAAAAAAACGGTCGTCAAAATTTTTACTGCTCATACCTGCCCGTATCAGGATACAGCGATAGTAGTGTACCTCCACTCCATTCGGCACCACAGTCCCCATTAATTTCCAAATACTTCAGGGTCAGTGTACAAGTGATTATTGCAGCGGCAGGTGAAATTTAATTGCCGTTTGTCGTGCCTTGACCACGACGTTTGGTCGTTTATCCAACTCAAAACCTTCACCAACAAGGGTAACATGTCGGGAAGGTTTCACCCAGCTGGTACAGGATGCCTACTATAATCTAAGAGTGACCACATGAGGTCAATTGCCATCGGAAGGCGTAGAGGGCTATCAAAATTCGAATAAGTCTATACAGTAACTAAAAATGTTTTTTTTCCGTACAATGTGACTGTATCGAATTTCTCTAATATCAAACAAAAGATACTCCTGGCTCATGGCAATTAATTGGAAATTTAAAAGGAGTTACTTTCAAGTCCAGGTATCCTTCATCCATCCGCAGGACAATTGACGCCTGCATGCATGTGTTATGTTAATGTTTCTTTTATAATTTTTTCCGCTTCCGTTTTTGACTTTCATCAAATTTTTATTATTTCCCCTATTTCATTGTTCGTCAAAACCAAAATGAATTTACCTTGACGAATCGCAGTCTCTCGCCAGGTAATTTTATAAGGCCTGAAATGAATGGAATGGAATTTCTGAAAGGCACAAAAGGTCCATTTGCAGCATATGGTAATTCAGTAAATGATTAGGTATGGTACGAAAAATGGTGTAGACGATATTTTTACACTGTTTTTAAAACGTTGTCAGGATCTATTTATTTATCAGCAACAAAATAAAAACAAATCCCTATCGTTTATGTACAGAATTTAGAACAAAAAACATAAATTTTTGAAATTTTTATCTATTTATTTATCCGCGTATTGCACAAAAATCACCGAACAAATTTTTGTACCACCTTTAGTGTTAGTGTTATTGTTTTTTGGAAACCTACTTCACAAACAGCCTATGGCTGATATTAAAGCTAATAGTGCAGAATCACGGAGGCAATTGAACCCATAACTTCTAGAAATGCGGAAAAGTTTAATGGAGGCTTCATTTTCATTTCATTTTGGAATAATCTCAAGTTAAAATATAAGCTTTAAATAAATCCTCTAATATGCATGCAAAAGTATTTCGAAAGTGTATTTTAAAAAGTGTAATGATTTCATTAATCCATCGTGGTTTATAGGTGGTAGGTATGATTTCAGATACACGAGTACCTTACTCTATGACTTGAATACATATTGTAATATTAAATTATTTGAAAATAACGAATTTGATTGGACCCACTTGTAATTCCATTTATATACATTTTAATAGCTTTGTCACGAAATCAGTTAACATTTGGAGAACGATCCTTCATGTTTATTTTAAATCTTATGACAGTGATGTTTCGAACAAAGCCCAAAATTACAATGCAATAACCACTTTGGGGAAACTTATGTTTGATCTTCCAATAGCTATAACAAGGATAGGATCAATTTCAGAAATGTTTCTGTTGTGACATCAAACCAATCAAATTCAGTGATCCCTCATTCCCATCTCAAAAACTAGACTGTGAATTCCTGGGAATACTTTGGTCTCGGCACAAAAGGCATAAACAAACGACTGGCCGAGGTGCGGACAAATTAACATAATTCCAATAGATGGTCTTGTCCGGATAAATAAAGTCAATGAGACATAAAAATTTTCAGAAGAAATTAATTTGGACCACATCAAAGCTAAAACACGCTTCACAAAAAAAAGCAAAACGAAACAGCACAGGAAGAAAAAAAATCAACAAAACATTTCCATCATCGCGGCCAAGGGTACGCTGTAAGCTCCATCGGGGCACCTCAAGGCAT
Source organism: Proctacanthus coquilletti (assembly GCA_001932985.1). Lineage (NCBI taxonomy): Eukaryota > Metazoa > Arthropoda > Insecta > Diptera > Asilidae > Proctacanthus > Proctacanthus coquilletti. The sequence goes on from MNCL01000070.1 coordinate 157,277, forward strand.
TTCTTCTCTGGCGGCTCAGAGTCTTCCTTGAGGGCGCTGGGGTTCCGAAGACCCCGCCTCACCCGACTGACTCCCTCAAAGGCCGCTGATTGAGATCATTCTTGTTAACAATTTTTTGTAGCGATCGCTTGGCACTTTTCGAATGATCTTGTTTCTTGGGCAATCAAATAAAATTTCTGATCGTAGTTCTCGATAAGTTAATTCAGTTTTTATGTGTTTAGTCAGAGCGTTATCTGCGTTGGACAGTACCGGGCGACCGGTTGATCCCGCACCGCGCTCAGGTTGGGCATGGCATGCCGCAAGGAATGGGCACTAAGTCCAGTACGAATGGAGTTATTAGATCTATTGGCGATTCAGCAAATCTAGGCTACGTCCTTGCGGTAGATAACGAAAATTTACAGGATAGCTGTGAAGAGTAATTTTAATGTAATTTGCCCAACAAGACGGAAAAAACAAAAGAGGCGAATTATGTGATCAAGCACTTAGTCACCACTTAGTGACCATTATCAGGTACTTTTTATTTTGACATTGCAAATATAAATTCTTCTAATTTATTGGTTTTAAGAGATTTGGAGTATCTGATTTTATACAAACTTATAGCATAATATGAAAATTTATGGATAAGAGGATTATTGAAAAAGAGATTACTCAAAAATATATCTCTGAAAACGTTGACCCAGAGATTGTTAAAAAGTAATTTAGAGTGTAGCTAGTTAAAAATCAAAATAAAGTTATAAGCATACATTTTTAAATACTCCCTGTGATGCACTTGCTCAACATTGTTTTTAAAGATGATACAGTTTTCTAAAATTAATAGTGACTGTAGTAAACACAAGCGTTTTCCATCTGTTCTAATTGAACACGCAACTTGAATTTAAGCGCATTAGTATTTGGTGTTTCCTCATATTCCCAGCAATGGTTGTCACCATCATCACCTCGAGTAAGTAGCACGATTTAGCAATTTCTCAATGGTCGAACCTTCCCACCGTCCCAGTGGACATTGCCAGACACAGGTCGTATCAGACCTTCTCCTCAGGGCACAGGTAACGTGCTAGAACTCATTAGTGCAGATAACACCATCAGGAGCATAGCGACGTAACATCAGACTGCGATGGGGGCGATTTATTGCGGCGCGCAATGAGCGTAACCCGCCCGGTCGCTTATTATTTATTTATTTATTTATTTATTATTATTATTTGCATTATCTCGCCACGGACGCCGAAATGCAGCTCGCCGGTCCACTGCAGCGGGACAGTCGACCAGAACAGAGACAGGCACGCCACGTCCAGGACCGGACCTCGACTCCGCCGCCACACCTGACCTGTAGATGGCCGATAGAGTGGCAGAGGGCTGCCGAATCTGTCGGGCAAAAAGGGAAAATGTTAATTTCATATAATTGCAGAGTGAAATACCAAACTGTTGGGCTAATATGTCGTTTAGTTATGAATTTTTAATTGCTTTTACGTGCTCACACGCGGCCTGTAACCGGCGACGTTTTATACGAATTATTTCTGCGTTTTCCTCCCTTTTTTCATGTACCGCGAAAATGCTAATTGCCCAGCCGACGGCCGGTAGCGGGGGTAGCGGGCCTCGGGCGGGGGGCGACAGGCCATATGTGCACTGTGTGAAAAATATGACGGAAAAATTAAACACAATTGGAAAACAAATAAATCGAAAGCGCGAGGTTGCATGATTACCACGATGCAATTCCCGTGTTCCGTGCGATAACTCCGCGTTGCATTCACGTGTGCTTATTAATTTTACCAATTCCATTGGCAGCTACCGCGATTACAACTCTGGACATTGAACGCGATAAGCGCACGAAAGGGCTTTTACCTAACAACAGTTTTGCATTTTTTACATAATTCGAATGAGCGCCCTAAATGCTGTTTGCTTTATTTTCTAATGGTATGGCAGGTGGGGCTAAGTAAAAGCGTTTCCGTCACTTTTTACATTGTAAACACAACCAATGTTATACATTTCATTTTATATTTTTACCATTCCTTCCGTATACTTAAAACGGAAATATAATTGAAAATATCACATACTTACATTTACTTCATCCTCTCTGTATCTCAGGTCATGATTTTCTATTTTTTTTCTATTCCCCAATATAACCAAAAAAAAAAGGCAATAACTTAAAGCCTCAAATTTAGGGCGAAAAAAATCGGTTTTTGTTTGGACATATTCCTATTATACTTTCAAAAGTATGTACAAAAATTTTCAAGCCAAAATTCCAAAAAATTGACTTATTTACAGCCTGTTTCTTTCGCGGTTTTCCCTATTACACGGGTCTTAGCATTCGCTTTAAATGCGTTTTTTCCACGCTGACGGACCTTCTGTACAAATCTCTAATTATGCGACATGTTCTTGATCTTAAAATGTTCGTGAACATTTTCTTTATAAAGTAGATTAAGATATTAGAGATATTGAAAACTATTTTTTTATAAATTAAAAGTGCAAATGTTTTGATCAAAAATCAACTTTTTTTTCAAATAACCATAACTCAGTTAAGAAATTGTATATACTTTTGATTCTATTCTACTTTAGACGTAAACTTCTCTAGATTATGACAATACACCTCGGTCTCTTTTTACGCGGCAGATACGTACCGTATAAAAAAACCGCGTAAAGGGAGGAACCAGATAAACAAAATATACCGAATGAAAACAGATTTGCAGAAAAGTGGGAAACTTGTGTTAAACTGAGCCAAAGTACACAAAAACCAATTTATAATATAAAGATGCATTCAATAAAAATATTTTATTTAATAAATATATTTAAAAGTATATTAATGAAATTTAATTAATATGTTGATCAAAATATAAAGAAAAAATAGTTTTTTAAAAAAAAAGTCGATATTTATTCACTGCCGCTTATTTTTTCCTTTAACGATTCCTGGCAACACGCCATGCAATTCTTCAAATTCCTTTGGAATCGCACACTTCGTTGTATATTGGGGTCATTTATAATGAAATGATGATTCAATTTGTCAGCTTTCCCAACTGTGTTAAGTACAACGTGTTAGAAACCGTGTAACAGCAAGTAAAACGTGTAAAAAAATCCGTGTAAAAGTAGGTTAAAAAAAACGCGTAAAAGTTAATCGCGTAAAAAAAAGCCGCGTAAAAAGAGTCTTAGATGTGTATTTATTTTTTTAAATATTTTTTTTCGAAGCGCCTGGAAATCGCGGTAGCTACGAAAATTGTCTCACTGCGAGCATGACCCACCTTTTGTATCGATTCTAGCAATGTTTAAATTTTTTTATATTCAACAAAGTACGATTATAACTTGGTCTTTAAGCACATCACGCATGTAGTAATATTAAACTTTGTATAAAATCTTACGAATCTAAGGATAATCCAGCTTTTTATTTCTTTTCCTGAAACTGGCAAAATAAAACTTACATGCACATTACACTAAAATAAATCGAGTCCTTATTGGCATTTTTACTAAAAATCAGGTTCCCTGTTTTGAACACCGATGTTTTTACCCCTATGTTGTACCTACAATTATTATTTTTATGCGATATTTGTATTTTTGCTTCGGTTTATTCCATCGAAATGATGCCTACCTCAGTGTAGAAAGGGAGTATTTCTGTTCGCATGTGACGCCAGGTGCTGAAACTAGCACGTAAAAAATATTGTCGTGGATTCTTCCATACCTCATAATGTAGCTATAGCAGTTCCGCTTCTACTGATTGGTATACTTTCTAAAATTATTTTTTATTTTATTTTTTAAAAACTATCTATTTTTAAAATTAGTTGGATCACCTCTCGCAAGGTACGCGTGTAGATCTTATTCAAGTTCCACAAAAATACCAATTGAGTTTTGCAAAAACCGAAAGGGCGTAGTTTCTTACAATTTCGTCTTGTAGTAAAATACTTCAAACTTAACCTTTTACATTTTAATTTTCCTAAATTTTTATGAATATCTTTCGCAAATGTGTTGTACATTCATAAGCCATATTTTTAAAATTATTCTTCATGAATTTTGGAAATACCAAAAGCATTGATAAAAAAAATATCATTTTGCGAAAATAAAATAAAGTTCGAAAAACCATTGACCAATTTATAGGAGTGCAAAGGAAAAGAATTTTCACGTTCTTTTCCATGTAATTAATTCCATTAATTTTAAGATTTTCTTCATACCGAAATTTTTAAGACCTCAGTTTGGGTTTATTAGAATAAAACTCTGACCTAGAAACCTTATGGTGTCACAGATAACTCCTTTGGATATTTAAAATAATAAATAATTCCTTCAAGCATAAAAAGTAAAAGAGCAAAACTAGCGTCGTCGGCTTAAAAGTTTTATTAAGAAAAAATATATGAGGGATTCAACTTTAAAATTCAGTTCTTTATAGGACGTCGTTCGGGTTTTTAAAATGGCTCTTGAAAAAAGAAAACTTATTACAAACAGCAGCCAATGATGTGAAAAATAATCATATAAATTTTCAATAGAAGCGTTTTAGGAATTTTCAAAGTGTCTTTGGCAATAATTTTAAAAATTAGAAGCGTCTTTTGACTGCCTAGTTATTAAAATGTTTTTCCAATTGTGAAATTTCATAGTAAAAACTGCTCAGAGATTTTTTGTGTTTTTGCATGTTTTTTTTCACAATTGGTTTTCAATTACCCACACCTGAGACCATTCCTCCTACAGTTTAAAACTTGAATGAGCCTAGGGATAAGTATTTTTTCCCATATTTCTTTATATGGATGTGATTGATTTAAACTCAACGGTGTGTTTATTTTTGTTTTCACCTTTTTCTGATATTCAAATCTAGCATCATCAATTGTCTCCGGAAAAATAATCTAAGCCCTATCTCTCCCAAAACGCTAGACAAGTGACAAATAATAAAAAAAATTCATGCGGTCCACAGCAGGAGATGAATGAAGGGAATCGGCCGGTTCAAAGAACACACTAGCCAACGTCTAATCAATTTGGTGTGGAAGACATTTCCGGTTCGTCTTGATGGCTTACGTGGGTGGACGTGTTCTGTCCCAATTGATCCAATTAGGTAGAGCCACTTTGAAATGGGTCTCAAAACCGCTAATACCTTCCTCACCGGGGACGGACCCCAAAAAAGCCCGTACACCGTGTTCTCCGGTGCGTCAAAGCCTTTGGGTTTTTGGAAGCAGAACAAAAAGCGCTCGTGCTGGAACCGGATCGTGATACTGGTTTTCATTTTTAGCAGTATTTTACCTGCTGGCCTAGCTAAAAACAAACGCCAATAATAACGACCTATCCGTTTTCCAGAAAGGAACAAACCAGGAAGCCGCAGATAGCTTTCGTGTCTGTAATTTGGCCGCATGAATTGTTGGTCCGGCTGATGTTACCTTCCGCCGGGACGCCCGCCGAACCGCCGTCCTGCGTCCGCTGAACTGCCCGCTGGTACGATGAATGTTATTACTTTGATTGCTCGGAATTTTGCAAGACCATCCGTTTAAACGTTACTCAATTCAGTTTAGCTAAATATATGGACGGAGGTCTGTTATTAAATTTCAGCCCCAGGAACCAGGGATTCCCTGTTCGTCCACCTACTGACCGCCACCCTCTTTGCCGGTTAGGATTGTAGCTCCTCGCATGTCGTATCCTTCCCATTGTTTCCCAGTGCACGCGAAAAACTCCTGACTCTGGACGCCAGAACGGGCTGCAATTGCATCGGGAGTGCTCTGGGTGCCCTCCTCGGGATCCGTCGGTCGGGGAACTGACCAGTACGTTGATTTTCAGGTAGCACAGATAATGATGGCGGCAAATCGAGGATTTCACGTACGATTTAATTGTCGCCCGGTGCATTATAGGCTTTCCTAATTACAGACTGCATGATGATGGCAGCAGTGTGCACACGGCGTTAGCCACCTTAATTATTTCTAACAAGTCAAACGAGATTACGATCGGTGCTGTGCACCTTCTTGCCAGGAGTGTACTCTCGCGTTTCATGCGTCGACGCTTCTGGTCGAGTGTTTATCGTTTTACACGTACGTAACGTCACATGCGATGCGAGGAGTTACAACATGCAAAATTGCCCCTAAAGTGACATGAATACCACCGATTTGAGAATATTACAAAAAATTGCTTTGAAACTTTTTAATTCATTCGGGAAATTGCTGGAATTTACTACATTTCATCGAAGAAACATTACTGCATGTTGTAGGTAATGGTGCGTTTTTTCAATTTTTTAAAGTTACTTACCTGAAAAGGAAAAAAGGATCCTTATAGTAAGACTTGCACGATCTTCTCAAGAAGTACGTCTGCATTTTTATAAAATTTTGAGGTGTCCAAAACTAGTATTTTATGGAATATGATTTCAAAGAGTATTTCATTTATTACTTTTATCTTATAAATAATGTTTTTATTTCGAAACTAAAAGTCGTATAAAAGTATTCTAGGAACAACAAATCAGAAAGTGGAGGAAATTCGAAGTACCTATACGAATCTTTCTAAGTTTACATACATTTACACAAAATTATTAAGTGTATTCTCATGCATTCCCTATGAAATAAGTTATACTACCTTTTAAAACAAATTATTTACAATTCAGCGGCTGTAGGAAATGACTGTAGGAAAATATTTAAAAATTGAAGATTAAGGGCTAATCAAACGCTCCTAGATTGTAGGAAAATTCTGCTTATCACCAAATTATAATAAATCTTTAAATGTAGATAGTGAACCCTCAGTACGCGAGTTTAACTCGAAATTGATCGGTTTTTTTTAAAAAGCTTGATATATCGCGGTTAATAATTTGCGTGCTTTTTAAAATATGGAATATATGGAAATATAAGCCTTTTATTCGCGTTTATTTTCGCCGAGGTGTTTGCTCTTCAATCATGTCCGGGATTTTTCGCATTTGGTAAATGAGTTAAATGTCAGTCAAGATCGTATTCTTTGCTTTCTGTTTCTAATAATTTCATTTATAAATTAAAAGAAATAAGAAGTACTAACTACAATTTAAATAGTAAAAATATAATAATGAATAATAAAAATAATTTAAATTGCTTGTCACTCACAAGTGTCTCAACAAACGGCAGACAAATTTGAATTAAATATTGTTTAAATGCTGAACTACGATTTCCAAATCATGTAATAGCTAAAATAATGATTAATAATAGCGAATACCATTGGTAAATCGTAAGTTGCATACCCAAGCGCAATTAAAGTCCTTTTCTTTTGTTGTTTTTGAATAATTATTATCAACAAAAGGCGGTTAGGTAACTCGAAATAATTTTACTTCGTGACCCCGCCTAGGCCAGTCTCTCTTCTATAACTTTTGGGTCATTTTTATCACAAGCGTTTCTTAGCGACTTAGATTGATTGCATTAAAAGTAATTACGCTAATTTCTATCGCAAATCGCGTATAATATCACAAAAACTTCGATTTCGTGATGTCGTTGATTAATTAGGCGCCGTGTTATTACGTATTTTTCATGGAATCCGTGCCGGCCTCGGGCAGAAGGAAACTTTCATTTTCTCTCTAAAGCCATATCGCGAAGAGCCTTGGGGACGCGACATAATACGGCTACAATGGAGGCGGTCTAATTTCTACAGTTGAAAAGTTGTTGATGTCATTTAAAAGCAATTTGCGTTCCCTCTGGTTTTCACCTGCTTCACCTACTGTGCAATAAATCAAAGGACCCGCTGTGGTCGCAAAACCCCACCAAGGACCTTCAGATGGCGGCGACATAGGGCAATCAATTAGACTGTAGCCAATTAGAGGCCATCAACGTCACCGAAAAACGATTAGGCGCTAAGTTAAAACAATTGGGAGGAATTGGACTTAATACCCAAGTCTTAAGACGACCAGAACTCCTGGAGGCTTCCTGTATCGCCGCCCGGTCCGCAAACACCCTATAAAGGTCTAGTAATTGACTTTGCGTGCTATCGCCAAGCAACGGAGCCGAGTACACTAAAGTTCGCTTATTCGTGCTAATCTCTCCTCTAGCTCCAACCTCGGCTCGTTCATCGGTGGCCAGTTCCTGCTGCTTAAACCGAACCCGCGAACCTTTTCCAGGGTTTGTTTTATGAAATTATTGCACAAGCCGTAATTGTCGCAATTACACGGAAACACTTAATTTCGCCTATTCCAGTTGTTCTAGCGACCTGAGCCTTGAGACTCTAATCATGCAAATTTGATGCTAATTAAAACTTTTATAATCCACCCCTAGGAAAAAAAAGTTAAAACAATTACTTCACTATGGTTTAAATAATTGCGCAAATGCAGTCAGTCGCCCGATTATGCAATTAACCCATATAAGAAGTTGTTTAAAAATTATTTTTAATGGGCAACGTAATGGTCATATTATCTGAAAATAAGTGTAGTAATAGAAATTTCGAGACTGGAAAAGTATATAAAATTTTAAGGAGATTTAGGAAGAGATTCTTCTTATAACGATTACTTAATATCATATTAATGAACACTGAGTTCATCAACTTTTAAATATGAGGTTATCCAAAGATCATGGTTCGAGACAAAGTTCCAGAGTTCCAAAAAGTCCAAATTTATAACACGGAAACTTTTTGGAGTAGCTATGGTTGAAACTGTACGCAAAGTTTGACTTGAATCATTTGAAACTCCAGGACTCCAGGACATAAAGTTTTCTTTAAATCTGTGTAATTTATAAAAATCTCTTTATTACCGATATAGTCCTATAATTTCGTTACATTCATAAGGTTCAATTTTCGGACTATATAGGGTTTAAAAAAGTGTAAAACCAGTTGATTTCTCTGAGACGATGCATTGTATTACCGCCTTAATAAGTTAACAGTATGTAAACTGCATATGCCTTTCAAATTTGAAATTTCTTCATTAATTTTGATTTAAAATACAAAAAAAATATTAAGAATCAACTTTGAAAATTTGAAAGATACCTTACCTTTCCGACTTTCCGTTTAGTGATTGTTTAACAGTGAGATAAAAATCTAAGAAGGTTACAAGGTTACAAAGAAAATAAAAAATAAGTTAACGTAGGTATACAAAAATTGAAAGCGAATTTTTGAAAAAATTAAATATTTCATTTATAGTTTGCAACAATTCATAACAATCAAACCAACACGTGTAATCAATTTAATTTCTCCCATATTTTAAACAATAAAACAAAATCCGTAGGTCTACTTATAAGTGAGTTTACATCACTGCAGGAATCATCGACCCTTTGGAATTTGTGATCCAGTACAGCGTTAAAGGATTTAGTGGTGCGGTCAAATCACCACAGGGCTATAGTGGACTTTATCGGGAAAAAAGGAAAAAGTACTTAACTTTAATTTATAGCCATTTAGTCGAACAAAATGTTTTGACACTTCACACGGGTCAGGCTCTCCAGAGCCGCTTGGGTACTCTTCTTTATTTCCTTTTTTAATTTTTAGCTCTTTGTAAGAACGGCTTTTGAGATAAGAGCCGAATACACAATTTATAGTCGAATTCGGGCAGTGCACTCACCTGTGGCATCATCGGTGTGGCGCTCGCAGCCCCAGAATTCTCAGGTGATATATTGTGATGGCCCGGGCCTGGTTATGGAAGATAACAGCCGCGATACAAGCAAATTAAAAGGTCTGTTCATTTAGAACGATCATTAAAAGCACCACGGACACGCGGACGACGAATGCGAGGATCAGTTCGCCGTGGTGCCGGCTGGGGCACTTTACGCCGCTTTTATTGTATCGCAGTCTGAGGTGTGGCGCGGTCTTCCTGTTCCTTTGACATAATTGAGCAATACAATGGCTATTTAAATGAAACGCTAACATAAATTAAGCTCGCATAAAGGCCGAACGGACACCGTCTTATTTCTCTCAGAACCGCGATAAGAAAGTTAATGTTTATTTCTAATTTATACAAACCATTTCGTCTTAGGCATTTGTAGTTTTTCAATTAGTTTTATGATTAGTTTTCAATTAGTTTTATAGTTATAGGAAATCGAGTTATACGAACATTTTCCTCGTATAGCAAGGATAATATAAATAACATATTGTCATTTTCAATTTTATTTTTCTTTGTTAAAAGGACATACAGCAAATTGAAACTTAGTCACTGTTCGAGTCGTTAAAAATCACGTTTCAAGCTATACTATGTCTTCGTTTTGAGCTATACTATGCTATACTAAAGTAACCGGGTAATTCCCGCATTTTGTTATATTGCACGTTGTACGAGAATCGCGTTTTATAAAAAAGTCGTCCCAATATTTTTAACACATTGTAAGAATTTGCGTTGTGAGAACTCACGTTATATGGGCGCCTACTGTACAGCAATATATCAGTAACCTAAATTAAACAAAAATTTAATTATGTACGGTTTAAATCGATTTCCATTATACTAGAAAGTTAATGAATTATTGCTTAACCGTTATAGTTTAATATATCTAGGTCTTTTCTACTTTGTGCGTATTGGAACTAATTTAACAACGTAATAAATTAATACTATAATCTTATAAATAAAAAATAACCAACTCTCTAATATAAAATTTTTATTTGATTCTTTAAAGTCAAACTAAAGAAATAATGAAGAAATGAGGGTTTATCTTGTTTATATTAAATACGTATGTACTAAGACTTTTAGAAGATAGTTATGAAATTCTAAGTCTTTCTTTAATTTTCTTTTTGCATTGTATTTGTCACATTAATTTTCAGACCTTTCCAAGAAATGAAGAGGACAAGTATTCGTATTTAGGTTTTTTCATTAATTTTTTATTCCAAAAATGTAGCTTTTTAAATACGGCCGGTCGATTCTAAAAAAGTAATGAGAATGGAAGTGATATTTGAAATCCGTAAATGCATATTTTACGCTATAACAAATATTACTGCATTATCTAAATCTTGGAATGCAAGAAGTTACAATTCAACACTACATTTCTTGATACATTTTTCTGTTCATTTCCACAACACTGCGGAATCAAAAAGTATTCAAATAAAAGTGTAAATTTGCGCAATTATAACTAAAACACTGCTACCGCTGGCTGTGAGCGAGAATCGTTGAATTTACAAACATTTCCGTGGGATCGCCGGCATCCCGGGTTTGGCTGTTGTGCTCTGGTTATATTCCCAGCCCATGAATAATGATTACCTCCGGGACCCGGGACTCGGAACCGGGTGACTTGGAACAGTCATCGAAAGCCGCACTCGTGGGGATTTGTTGAATTTAAGTATTGCTTGCGACTAAATTAACTCTTGTCAGTTTTTATTCTTGCATAAGCTGATTCTATCAAATTTACAATTACATGTAAAATTGCGCGATTTCTGGCGGACGCATGCCGGGACTCAGCCCGGCGAATATATTTCCTAAATCTCGTAGCGCCTTCCCAGGGCGATCACAAGGCGCAAATGAACGCAAATTCCATTAAAACGGAGTCAAATTAGGTTTCCGTGAGTTGTGCGAGAATATTTTTGATCAAGAGGATTCTCTTTTAAAAACGAAATCTCATATCGCATCTAGGAATTTGCATATCACAGCCAGCTGCATAAGATATTTCTGGCAGCTATAGGACATCAAAGAAGGCGACGAAGTTTTTCCTTTTTTCCTTATTTGCTTACATCTAAACGAGTTTTTCCCTTTTCTCGACGCTGTCGCTCGCCGGGCAGGATCCCAGATTCCAGATTCCGGATCCAGGATCTGCGAAAAAGTGGAAAATCTTAACACTCTATGGCACTTTACGGGAGACTTTGCATCTAATTACCACCGCTCATATTCCCTCAGTGGTGCGCTAAGTAAATCACATGTGAGGACTCAAATGCCTGTCGCATCACAACATCTCGCAGATATGAAAATCAAAATCAAAATGTAATTCAAATGTAAATTTCGGGCTATCTGATCAGCATAAAGTTTCCTTTTCGATTAGCTTTTGCAAATTCCGGTGCCATCGCACGTACAAATTCTCCTCGTGCGGACACACGATGCCCGTTCTGCACGAAATCGCTCCCGGCTGGGTCTCGATGGACCCAATATTTTTGGTGCGAAACAACTATAAAATTTCGAAAAGTGAAAATTGGAAGCATATATCGGTTTTGGAACGAAAAGAGCTGAGGCGCGGTATTGCATTCCCAATGCAGAATTCCTCAAGGAATTTGGAGGACTTTGAAGTCTGAAAAACACGGGTTTTAAAAAGAATTACATTCGAATCAAATATAAAATAAAGCAAAATTTATAAAACTACCAGAAAATAAGAATAATTGAAAATAGCAAAATCAGTATGTATGTAATATTAAAATAAAAAAGATATAAGTAGCATATCACTGAAAAAATATTGTTTTCATTTCAAATATTTTTACTACAATTAACCAAATGTGTGAGAAAAGAAGAAATTAATTGTACAGTACGAAATAATAACCAAGAGTATTAGAAAACGTTTTGTCAAAATTAAGTATAAAATAAATTCTCTTCAAGACTAGAATCTCAGAAACATAATCGTGAAATAAATTCGATATTTTAGAAGTAAAAGAAAAGTGCATTTAAATATTTGAGAGAGATTATTAACGCCGTAACACCTGACTCATATTATAGCAATCGCGAAAGTATTATTTATCTAATTTTAAAATTTTTAAACTCTCAATTCAGAAGAAAAGGAAGCGCTAGAAGAAAAAAAAGTTTAAAAAAAGTAAAATATTTAGCGAATTGCTTAGAGGAGTATGTCGCTGTTTATTCTTGAGCAGTTCTGTTTGTGTATCCCCGGATTTTACCAATTTAAAATCCATTTTAAAATTATTATATTCGACTTCAAACAAACCTTTAATTTGAGAAAATAGTTCATATTTTTTGCTTATGTAAAACTTTACTCAATTCATAAAAATATTATCAAAGTATAAGTAAAATAAGGCTGTTAAGATTTTTTTAAGATTAAGTAAGACTGTTAGGTTTTTCATTTAATGTAAACGAGATGAGTTAGCAGTCTTTGATAAGAAAGCTGTGCAATTAATCTATTTTGGAAGATTAGTAAAATTTTCCGAAATTATAGTGAGAAAAATTAATTATAAACATTTTCAAAGAGTTTGTTTAATTGTCCTGTCCGTAATACAAAAATACGTTTTTATACTAAAGTCAATTTAATGCTACAATTTGTGTGTATGAAAAACATTTCATAGTGATATCAGATAAATATTTATTACAATTTTAAGTATATTTTAATATTCATTGTAGAAATTTTGCATTACATCAAAGCAAATTAATTAATTATCCATATTTTCGGACGGCTGTCAATTTAAAAATAAACACACAATGTAGAATTTTTGTAAAATGAAAAAGACTTCAATTTAAAGAGTCTAAAGTGGTGTTCTTTTACTACATCACATGAAAAGGGAGTTGTGGATGATTTTGGTTCTGCCATAAAAAGAAACATTTGAAAAATCTTGAAGTGAATCAGAAGAGGCGAGGACAATTTGTTCTGTCCGCAAAGTCCGGTCCAAATATTTGTACAAATGATCAAACACTGGCTCCTATCTTTACTGCGCTATAAACTTCATTAAATATGAATTGTAAGGCTAAGATATTTTTATATATAACAAGATAACCTATCCAATCAGAGCTTTAGAAATTTTCAAATTTCTTCAACAAGGGGTTCCTTTTTTTGTCCTGTCCCTAACACTAAATTAATTATAGTTTATGAATAATTAATTAGCATCGAATGTTGTGTGGACTGTACACGTACGCCACTTTACGTATTAAGAAAATATTGTTTTTATAAAAGATTTTTTTACAAATTTCCGCATTAGTATATTTGAAAAAAATGTTTACAATGCCCTTGTAATTTTCTCTTGAACATGATGACAGACAAACAAATGAAATTCTAGTAATGTGCACAAATCTCTTTGAAACTTAATTATATAACAAAGAAAACGTTCATCCAAACCAAGACATTAAAATCTAGCAAAACTTGGATGACTAACAGATCGTCGGGCGGAGCAACAGATAAAAATACGAAGCAAATGTTTTCAGTTTAAGTTAAAACTACGTACCTTACAGTCAAAATTCTATCCAAATTCGTTTATTAATTATTACGGAATATTGGAATAGTCACAATAAACAAAAGAACATTTCATTAAAATACGTAAAATCTCATGCAAGCTTTCACAAGTTGTGTTCAATTTATTTTGTCCAAATGGGTTCAATAGTTCCCGATAAAATGGTGAAGATCTCGACTTCTACATCGATTTGACAAAATTAGAACAATTTTTCAAAACTACTGCAAGACTACTGGTGCGATTTTGTAAAAATTTATATGTTTAAGTTTCTAAGTAGCGTGAACAAACTTGGAACAATATACAAGCAAATTTTGTTAAAAAACGAGCATAAATTCTTTTTAAATGAAGGAAAACACAACGTTTTTTATTTCACCAACGTATACCGAAACATGTGAAAATTTTAATAGGCAAAATAGGCTCTTGCGTTTCAAGGATTTATAATAATAATACTAGGAATTTATTTTTCTTATCAATTACGAGTAATTTCTTTATAATCCGGGCAATTAGTTTCCTGAAGAAAAATAAGCGCTTTACTCGTTTTTGGGGGCGGTTGGAAATTCTGTGAATTGCGCCCATTAATTCCAACTTAAGATTTCCTCTGATAAGCGCTCGCTTGACAGCAGAAGCGGGTTAGCCTGAAAGGGTTAAATATCCTCCCGTAAACGCCGTGTGTTGTATACAATCAGTTTTACGAGCCCTTCTACCACTAAAAATTACCAAACAAAAATCAGGGTGTAGTCAAATCGATGTAAGAGGTATAAGAATAAAAATCTGTTGACACGAAACGGCTTTTAAGGAACTCCCTCCCAACCGGACCTGACCCACGGAGACCCGTGAGATCGTGTAGCATTACTAGAGGAAATAAACCTGTGAGTTGCAGCGGGCGCGTGGCCCGGAATGGGGGTGGTAACACGCGAAAACATTTTCCCCCATTAACTAATCTCATAATCCACAAGAACTGGACAAAACACGGCATCCGAAAATTTCCCGCCGTTAAGGAAAATGTTATGCCACCCGCGGACCGTTGAAAAACGCAAAACGCCCGCGGCTGTACCGCTCGTCTAGTAGTTGGTGCGGAATTTTCCGCGCGTTACCCCCTCCGCACACAACTCGTCAGATTAAATGCTCCGATAACGCGCTAAATTTTTGTCGGTTAAGCAATTTGTTGGAAAAACGCAAATTGAGCATTTACATCGAGGGTTGAGTAATACTCGGATGGCATGCCACCGCGGCTGCCCACAGTGACACGACTCATGTGGGACCGCGCTGACCGCGTCCGCGAGACCGCGCGTACTCGCACTTAGGGGCTGCAGTAATTACAGACAATTACGCGGCCGCGAGATGGCGACGCGGTGCACTTGGCCAAGGCTCGCAGTGCCAGGTAACCGCCGATTGGACGTGAAATATTATTACAAAGGCACTTACGGCGGTGCTGTGCAAATTTCGAGATAAATGACCTGCAGGAGTCCTGAAGGAAGGCGGTCGAGATTTTGTTGCCAGATAGCGCCGGCCGAACTCGTTACGGGCTAGGGGGTGGTTGTTCCTTATGTCTGCGATTGTAATGAGTCCAAGGGGTATCGGTTTGTTTTCAGTATGGGAATGTGTAATTATCCTTACCTCCTTTACTGACATACTTAGTGTAAACTAGAACGAGCTACAGTTGGGAACTTGATCTTGTTACTTATTTTAGTGAAATCGGGGCTACTCTGGGAAAATCGAAATTTTAAGGGGTAGGTTGAAGTCGTAACCCAAAAAGTAGCGTAATTATTCCTTTTGAAATAGGTTTCTAGTTTATTGTACTATGGTATATGCGGTGGCTAACGAAAACAAAAGAAGCTACTTTCGGGCTATTTGTCTTACTTTTAAAATAATCGTTCGGACTGGTTTTATTTTCGAGGAGGAAGCATTTTACTCATATTTTTCACGTCCAATTAAACATGTATATTAAGTTTTTAAGTAAGCAAAAAAAAATTAATTACGATTGGTTTTACAAAAATCACTTATATTTTGTGTAGTTATTTTACCTATTACTGCATAAAATGCCGTCTCACTGTCTATCAAGCCAATTTTTTTTAATTTTAAACAAATAAACAATCTCCGGTACTTTACATTTAAACAAACGATGTACGTTAACAATTTCGGTTCTTAATTTTTTATAAAACTATTATAAAAGAGAATATCAAAAAATCGTTCTGCAAATTATATTGATTCTGAACATTTAAAAGAAGCATCCAAAATTATTGAAAATTATTCAAGTTATCATGCAAAACGTTCTAAATGAGCTAATTTTAAGAAAACTATATTTAAAGTTTTGCTTTAAAAATTTCTTAAAGAAATATTCGGCCTAATGCTTATCATCGTAATTCCCTCACCAAATGAAATTTTTAAAGATATTATAAAATCACTGGTAAAATGGCTACCAATTTTTGAAATATTTACATGTAGATCTTAAATATATAGAGGTTTAATATTTGCATATGCAACGTAGTAATATTGAATACAAAAATAAAAGTAATTTTTGTTGTAATCAATATATAATTTATTGATTTATACAAAGATATAAGCAATGCTTAAATGCTAAAATGTCTCCATTATAATCAAATTCAAAAATGAGATGGCGAGAATTTAGTAGGCTTTAAAAGGTGCTATTCAACTCTCCTTCCAACTGGAAATTCCAGTCCCAGGTGTTAAAATGAAAGGATGAATATAAGAAAAGTATGTTCCATTTGAAATCAAAACTGCCCGATTGATTGTTTTTTCATAAATGATGAGAAATTCCTTAAAATTAGCTTGCACCACTTTGCATTTAAAATTTTAGTCATCTGATGAAAATGTTCAATAAACTTTAAAATTTTTATTGTAGATAGCCAAATTAAAGAATTTTATCTTTATAAGCAATTTATTTGATCGCTATAATTTCAAAAGCCTGATCGCGATTTAAAGATCGTCATCCAAAAATCGGCCCGTTGTGCATAAATACGATGCAAAATATGGTTAAATGGCCTCGTTATCCTTATCTGTGTTATGGGGCGATTCTTTACTTGTTCTTATCAAAACGTTGAAAATTAACAGAAAAACGTGAAAAGATTAACCGGCCGCAAAAGACCAGATCAACGCACTATTGACCACAAGAAAGGAAAAATCCGTAAATTTTTATTGAAAAATAAAAATTAGCCGTAGGTGTGTTTTGATGGTCTCTCGAACGCGTTACAAAGCAATTTAGATAAGTGCGACACATGAATTCCAACACCTACAGCCACGAATTTATAATCAGAGCACCGCGCGAACAGGAAAAAACCCTCTGAAGGCTCGTCAGACCCGAAGGGGTCCATCTGAGTTGCGCTTTTGTTTTTCTCTTTTCGCTGGCCAAAGACTTTTATTTTATCTCATGAAGATGATATTTGAATTTTTATCTTAAATTTTGTCTCGTCTCTGATTCCTCAATTCATTTTTAAATTTCCTACACAACTCGTTTACTCGTACTGCGTGCTCGATTGCAGTGCAGACCGTCTCGGAAGACGTTAGCGTCTACTTGCTAGCCCACGAAGGTCTTACGACGTGGCCCTATAGGCTTACTTACTGTGACGACCGTTCGTAGGTCCTGGGTCGTCTGCCCAGTTCTCTTGTTGAATACGATCTGCCTGGGCAAGTTCGCTATCTGAAAGCTATCGAGTGTGAATTTATTGTTATTATGATAACAACTGGGCCTCGGTCTGGAGCACCACGGCCACAGCGGTTTTAATCAAAATTTATGCTAAACGGAACAAATATGTGACATGAATTATGCTCGGACCAGTTTCTCTGGTCTGGTAATGATTGCTTCATAAGTTTCACTTTTCAGTTATCGCTTTTATTCGCATCGCATAGGCCAATAATTTCTGGTGCTAAATTTTTGATTGAGGTATTGAAATTAATTTAGATTTATTTTGTTATTTGACGAAAAAACTAACTAGACCGTGATTACCGTAAATAAAATATATTGAAATTGTATAGTCACTAATGGCTTTTTTTACGTCAACTCTTTTTTATATTTCGATATTTTATACTCGGCCGATTTATTTATTATAAAGATAAAAGAAAAATGAGAATTGTAAGAACTGAGCAAAATTAACAAACACATTAAATCCATAAAATTTATACTGCTTAAAGGCTAAAATATTTGTTTTTTACTACAAAACCTAATTTTTACGAGCAAATTAATTCTATTAAAATTACATCCGTACATTCCGCTTTCAGTGAACAATATAAATATTGCTAAAACTATTTTTAGAGTCAAATAAAATGAAAGATTTTAAAAATAGTTTGAAGAAAAACTACATACGACAAATGAAGTGCTGTGAACTACTTAACCCACTCTTTAAGACGATATTTGCCGAAAAATATAATAAATAAATTATAAGAATATTTAGAATGAACGTGCATTGACTCAAGGTCAGTATTTCTAAAAAATTCCCCAAAATCAAATTTGATCATAATTTAATGATTTACATCATTACAAATATTATCAATTTTCAATTTTTTTTAAATGTTACTGTGATCATGCGATCCAGATGTACATGGCGAAGGGCTGTCAATAACATTACAAAATTTTTATTGTTTGTTGGTGATTTTTAGGAACTCTAGAAAAAAAGTCATAAATCCGGAACATATTAACTCTAAACTATCAAAAATCCCAAAGGTCTAAACTATTAGGCCTTTTATTGTATTTCGCAAAAACACATATTCCATGTAAAAGCGTTTTTCACATTTTTTTTTTCATATGACTCGTTTTTCTTCGAAAAAACATGCCATTATTTTTCAAAACTCCCGTCAAATCTCGGAGAAGGTATTATTTTTTTTAAAATTTGCATTATTTATTGTAAATAAATAATTTACATAAATAATTCTAATAGAATTTTTTGCTACTTTACCACCACCAAGATCACAGTTGACTTCTGTAATTCCGTCAGGATAAATGTCTTTTTACTGATTCATGATTTTTTCAGTTCTGAATAATTTGGAGAGAGGCCGGTAATATTTTAAAATAATTGTGTTAGTAAAAAGTAATTGTTTTTTTTTCTTTATTTCTAAACTGAGTTTTTATAACTTGAGTTACAAACTCTGCTTTGTCTGATTGCATCCTTATAAAAATTTCAAGTTTTCAGCACTACTAGCAGTGAAGGATTTACGCTTTACAGATTTAAAATTATGATTCTTGATAATCACCTAAGGAACTATGCTTTTTTGCCTAACACCTGTTTTTTACCAGGGTTTGTAAATATAGAACTTGTAACGATGAAACTGTATTGTAGATAATCCGTTTGAACCGAAGTTTAAATTAACGCTTGAGGGATTCAGACATAGCAGATTGGTCACCTACTATACACTTAGTAATAAAAATTCGTTTAGAAGACCAAAAAAGAAAAAAAAATTAAAGATCCACCTCTCGTGGTCACAACCAAAAGACTTGCCGAAATTACACACCTGAGAAGAATAAGTTAGTTTAATTAATTTAATTGCGTCGAACCGGAAACACATAACAACATTTCGTGAATGGGTTCCATTCGACCAATTTGTGTTGACTCGACGAAAATCTTAAAAAGCGATCAACTAAATAACCGGGCCGCAGTCGGAGAATCTGTGAATGGAACCTAAACGGTCATCATTAGAAGGACCAGAGCGATGCTCACATAAAACATAATCTAATTATAATTTCTCTCGAGATGAAGACGAGCTCGCGTGCAAAACTATCACAGGAAAATCCCCCGAAAGAGGAATATAAAAGTGACCACTCCCCTGTCTCTCTCCGGAAAGTTTGGATGAGCCAGGTCGGTCATCTCGGCCATCCCGACCATCGGCAATTATATTTCCAGGTACGAATGGTGACCGCTGCGATACCCAGATTAGTATAATAAGCAACCGACGTAAAAGGTAAGAAAAAACACCGCCCAAAGCGGGGGAAAAAATTGTCCTGATGAAGTGGACTCGACTAAGAAGCATTTTACTATATAATCTCCAAATTGGACAGGTAGACTGCCGCCGTCGGTAGAAACTGGTCGCGTTTCATTGACAAAACCCGAGCCCTGAAAATAATTTTCATATTAAGCGGATGGCGGTCACAGTGCGTTGTTTTTCCTTTCGAATAGGTCGAGAATGTTCAATGACTGTTCCCGGCGTTCATTAGGCGGTTTTTTATGGGATATCGGGAAGATTACGAGGTCAAAGAAGATACCTATCCTTGGGCTAAGGGGAAGAAACTCAGAAAAGGAGCCTACTCTGTAAAAGTTCTTTACTTTGTTCTTGCTAATTTAATCATGTTGGGACAACTTTTTAACAAATTCTACAAAATAAAATTACGTTACTTTGCTAGGAAAAATTGAAGCCCATTAAAATTCACATTTTAGATTTTCTATTTCTTTTCTGAGGCCGAACAAAGATTTTCAAAACTGCAGGATAGCTTCATGAAATAAGACCAGAAATTACTTCCTCAGTATTGCTAGCCTGTACAGACTTTCGGATCGCATTTTGTAATTAATCGCCGCAGTGAGCCATTCATCAAACCATATCGGCACAGCAATTGAGTCGAAACTCTTTCTGTTCGTGTGATAATTGCGACACGAAATATTCCTGATATTTTCTCCACTACTGATTAAGAGCCTCCACTAAATTACCCAGCCACCAGCATATTTATCGACGCCGCATGGGCCGTCATCGACGTCGTCGTAGTCGTGCTTACCTTCAAACTTTACAGACCGATCCTCGGACCTTGGACTCTGCTAGCGAAAGATGGAGAGAGCTCTCCTGGATTCCAGCGGACTGTGTAAATACAGGCGTTATCAAAATTGCGCTATAGTGACGCGAGAAGTTGAGCTAAATATTCGCGAGGATGGTGCGGACGGGCAATTTATTTTATCTCCGAATCGAACTTGTTTTATATTTGAAAACAACAGACCGAAGCCATAAAAACTCTGTTCCTTGATAAAACTCACATCACGGTCGTCCCTTCGCATAAATTTGTGATGTATTTTTACATTTACGCGAATTTACGAATTAATTGCAAAGCGTACGATGGTAGTAAGATCGTAGGGAAAATTGCAAAATCTCCTACATGTAATTTCAGCTTAAAATTTTAATTAACTAATTACATGAGAGTTTTATTACAAATATGGCGAAATAAACTGTTTCATAAGGAAATGATATTCTTTTCTATTTTATCATGCTTGGAAATATACAAAGTTCATTCGTTTATAGAAGTTAATAATTTTAGAGCAATATTTAAAATGCTGGAGAAAAGTAATTTCGAAGAAGACAAATATGGACGTTATATAACATGAAGAAAAGAATTGTACAGGGCTTGGAACAGTATTTAGTAAGTACGAATTATAAAAATACCATAAAATTTTAGCTATTTATTTATTTTACCATAAAAACGTATTACATCCAAGCGATACCTTATCTAAGTAATCTATAATTGAAAAGATTTAGAGTATAGCTCTGCATTAGAAGAAAACATTCAGTACTGGAATATTAACTTTTAGCATATTAAGGAAATAATATTATTATGAAATCAAAAAAATTATTGATAGTACAGTTCCAAATTCATTCCATCGTGAATTTCATCTGAAATATGAAAAGTTATTGTTACTATTTTACGATCGATTTACAATTTTATTTCATTTTCTAAGTTATAATTAGTTAGAGATAGTAGCATATATGAGGAGAATCAGGGGATCAAAGCAAAAATTTGTAAAGTTCTGTTTATAAATATCTTAATTAGGACTTAAAAGAACTGAACATGTTTAATTCGCTATTATCTTTTGTATTCTTTTATTCAAAATCCAACTTTTGTTAAACATTGGTGAGTGTTTTGTAAGTGAGATTGTGCGTTTAGCCGCACAAATCCAAAGTTTAACCTTTAGATTGCTAAACTTTTGTGCGATTTGTGGAAATGATAAAAAATAAAACTCTAATCTCCTGGACAGGATGTAATTTAAAAAAAAATATACTTTTATTGCAAATTAAGCGTATATCAACTATTAAATATTTAATAGTACTACTTCTTCCAGTTTTTCACAGACCGGATTTTAAGATGTTTTGAAATCCTGAGATCTCAAGTCAAGTCAAATCCCAATTGCTAAGCCTCTCATTAGGAAAATTGAATGAAAATTTTAGTAGAGTTGGATTTCTGAATTTTGGTACAACAGGGAGGCTCCCGACTCGACATTGTGAGCAATTATCCGTATTGGTACTTACAGTCACATAGCCTAATAGGATCCTTGTAAATAGTATACCATTTCTTCAGCACAATTTTATCGCTTTTCGTTCCTGTTTGTGCTGCAATTAGTTTTTTCAAATCTCCGATGGTGTCATCAGGGTTGCACTTCACGCGGACCTACAAACAGTACTTGTGAAATTACTTTCAATCAAAAGGAAGATATTACTTACCTTCTTGCCAAGGCGATCGTTGCAAGTTATTTCAATCATTTTGAAATTATATTCGGTGAAATAAAAGCAAATATCTGAGCAATACCACGTCAACACCACAAACCGTAACCATTTGTCGTCCGTGTCACTGTCAAAATATTTACTTTCGAGAGAATTATTTGGGGAACGTCCGTTCGACTCGGTTTATCGAAGGAATTTACGAATTTGTGATTATTGCTTTTATTTCCCTAAGTAATGACAGATCAAAAATAAAATGTACTGTTAATTTTCTTTCAATTGCTTGCAATTGCACTCACTTGGTGAATTAAGTAGATGAAAAGAAACTTGAAACTTTTCACATATATGTAGATTCATTTTCAATTATTTCACCTAAAAGTAGGTCTTTCTTTCATTTCTTTAAATTTATTGCTTTTGCGTGCTTTAGTACCGTAAACATAATACGGAAAACCGCGAAAATTAAGCATTTTGAAGATTTCCGAAATTCGAAGACTTTTGACATCATCCCACATCACAATCGAGACTCGATGTGACAGCCAACATATTCGACATTTCACCGCTTTCGCCGCCTGTTGGCAGATTTCTGTCTTCGACCAATGTTCACTTTCGCTGCCTGTCTACAGGAGTTTTTATTTTTGTATCTACCGTAGTAATATTAGTATTTAAATAAGTGAAGCGTTTCAAAATGAACATCCCGAACGAGTATATTTCGAAGACGGAAGACGTTGCCGATCAGGTTAGTAAATTCTTTAGAATTCCTTACTGGGGGATTTCTCACACCTCATGGATTTAAACGTAAACAATTTCATAGACGTGCCTGACAGTTTAGTGTCAACGTCATCTCGTTAAATATGCAATTTCCAACAGTAATTTGGTATTTAAATGCATAACAGGAGGGTCGAGGTAATATTCCTTTGCTATAGTGGTAAGCAGGACTTGAATAAACCATTGGCCCACGGTTACAGTGACGTGTACCTTGATGACGCGGATCTCCATCTCGGGGAGTTCCTACTGGTCCACCTGAACGCAAACGTATCTGCTCTAATTGGTCTAGATCGTGAGCTTGTTTTGGACGAAAGGGCCGTCTGCAATTGGTGGAAAGTCCTTTCCTCGGTATTTTCGTAACGGACCCGGTTGGAAAATTATTTTTAAATTATCGGCTCCTAAACCGGTTTAATTATATGTAAATTAATTTTCACTTTTACCTAAAAGCCACAGAAATTAGAGAAAGTGAGCAATCTTCCCTTCTTTAATTAAGTTTAACGTTTACAGTCAAGCCCTACGAGTGATCCCACCAGCATGAGGTTTCCCACCTGTGCTTTAGAGACATTTTGGTGGTAAACTTCAAAATCATTCAGACGAATGTACTTACATAAAAATACATCAAGCACTGCAGAATTCTAAAAATAATTTCCTAGAATATGAAAAGATCAGATTTGTCGGTCATTCTTTTAAGTTTCTCTCATATAAGGGGCAGAGCTACGGAAGATGGACCGTCTTATTATTCTTGGTGGAATCCCTGTTATTTATCTTATGTGACTCGCGTTATAAAAAGTAAAATGCAGACATCATTATCAGAGCGGTTTCGCATCGTCAACGGAAACGGCTACTGTTTACATTTTGGTTTTTTATAAGAAAAAACCTTGCTTAGCTCTAAACGTGACTTTGGTATTCGAATTCAATGTCACACAACGTTTTGTAAGCCACACAGTTTTTATTGCTACTTTCTGAGACCAAAAGCACATTGAAACAGTCTAGTAGTAATACGCAAAAAAAAAATACTGTTTGGAGATTTCAGGCCCTTTTTCTTGGTTGAATTGCTTTTCACTAGATCTACTAGATAACATGTGTCTAAAGGGAGTAATTTAGGTAAAATTAAAAGTAGATAACTGTACGTATTCGAAGATCCCACATAGACATCTACGTCCATTTAGTCTAATTTCAGTAACCACTCGATGAATTTTGATAGGATTAGTTCTGTTCGATAGTTCACTCTGAGAGGGAGTTTAACGTTTTTAAGCTGAGATTGAGGAACATAAAGAAAAATTATTGTCGTTTTAAATATTATTTATAAAGTCGATATACGTTCTTGAACATTCAGTAACGAAACAGATTTTATTGAAGGTCATATAAAAGCTAATAAAAATGTGCTTATGGATTTTAAATTGTATGAATTATTGAATTTTAAAAATCAATAATTCGAAAGTCGTGAGGAAGTTGTTAAATTCGAATTCTAACTGAAATCAATTTATACCTAGAATAATTCTAATATTATTTCTGAGCGCCTGCTGAGTTCAATGGTACCAAGATTCACAAACGCAAAGTAATGACCTTAAATTGTAACACGAATTTTGTCAATTCGTAGACGTTACGACCTTTTTCTTATTTTTATTTTTTCTTCAATTTATTTTTGCTTTATATGTGCCTATATTTATTTATTGATATCAGACTATAAAAAAAAACAAACCTTGGTCATAGATTTTAAATTAAGCCTCTTATCTTGAACAACTGGTAAATTTTAGGATTAGCCGGTAAATCTTAAGATTTTCTGGTATTCAATCTTATTCACTGAGATCAAGTTTTATTGAGATTGGTACAAAAGAAAAAAAGTTAATTTTATATACTTTGTATAAAAAAAATGTACTAAAAACAATTTTAATAAAATTTGCAAGGAATTTAACACCACTTTGAATTCTTGGCAATTTCTTATTGAACAAATCGAGAAAAACTAAATATTCTTCCTTTTAATGAATTTCGTAAATGTTTGAAACATATCGGTGGCTGTATTTATTTATTTATTAAAACGTGGACTTATAAAAATACAAAACATTTTGGTATAAAATACTTGGAACATTGCAGCGTTGGTATTGACATGCTCAAATTTTCATAAATGCGTCCAGAATTCCTGTGATATTCGTTTAAAAAAATGTAGAATTGGCTTAGTAATTGTTAAAAATTCTAAATTGCATTTCTTTTTCCTAATTCTAGGTTATCAGAAAAGGAAAACACGTCCTGCCTACGGTAGCTCGATTATGTTTAATAGCAACATTCTTTGAGGATGGCTTACGAATGTGGTTCCAGTGGAATGAACAGCGCGAATATATGGACATGAGCTGGGGCTGTGGCTGGTTTCTCGCCACGCTCTTCGTTCTAATTAATTTATTTGGACAACTCGGTGGCTGTGTGATGGTTATTGGTAGATACAAAGTGGACATAGCCGTTGGAGTTCTATTCTTTATCGTTATTCTTCAGGTAAATTTGTTCTAATTAGATTTTGTTTTCCTAAATTTAATTCTTTTATTACTTCAGACAATTGCATATTCAATTTTGTGGGATTTACAATTCTTACTACGTAATTTAGCCCTTATTGGCGCCTTACTTCTGGTGTTAGCTGAATCAAGAGTGGAAGGACGCAGTCTGTTCGCTGGAGTACCCTCCTTGGGTGAAAATAAACCGAAAAATTTCATGCAATTGGCTGGACGTATTTTGCTTGCATTTATGTTTATTACCCTTATCCGATTTGAATTTAGCATCCTACAGGTAGTTTTATTTTAATTTTATTTGCTTCTTGATTTTAACACATTTCTTTTTTCATTTCAGATTCTTCAAGATATTGTCGGCTCAATCCTGATGGTGCTCGTTGTAATCGGCTACAAAACAAAATTGTCGGCACTAATTTTAGTCGCATTACTTTCCATTTTGAATTTGTACCACAACGCGTGGTGGACTATTCCATCATACAAGCCACTAAGGGACTTCCTGAAATATGACTTTTTCCAGGTTGGTAATTTTATGTTTTTTCATACAGATAAGAAAGGCTTTACTTCAGAGTTCTTTACCTTTTAATCTTGCTAATCATGCTAGTTGCATTGCTTAAAAAAGATCCACTTAATGAGTTTCAAGCCGCTTTATCAAGTCATTCGTCGCTTTATCGCTTACGTCTCAAGTGATAATTCTTTATAAAACATCATTGTAAAGAATTTCTTCATAAGATTTTCACTGTTTATATTCTGCTCACTGAATTATCTTTTTATTTTAGACACTGTCTGTCATTGGCGGGCTTCTAATGATCGTCTCGCTGGGGCCAGGTGGAGTGTCGATGGACGAGCACAAGAAAAAATGGTAGACTAAGTAGTTTTTAACAATTGTTTTTTTCCATACCCCACTATCATTATACAACTTTACCGTCGCGACCGGGCCCAGAGAACAAGAGTATATATCCTGTCTTCATTCTGACCGTTAGACTAGTGCTTTTTTATACATGTGTAGTTATTTAATTTTTAATTAAATCACTTTTAGAGCTCTTCTTTGGTCCGATTTGACTGTAAATATCTTCTGTACCTTATGCGGCAGTTCCAATCTATTTTTGTTTTTTTTCTTTTTTTGCTAAGATAATGTATTGTGACTATTTGAAAAAAGGAAAGAGGAAAATATTTGAAAATAAAATCGCAAAAATAAGAAAATTTTCATCAAACAGAATATGCAGCAAGCGGAATTAACTACCAATAGAGGTCTAGACTGTAAGGAAAGCGCTATTGGTTTGCCATCTTTTGCAAGTGAGTCGCTTGCACGTTTTGTGCGTTAAATTTTTTTTTTTGTATTATGAGAAATGTCTGTTATTTATTTAAAGAAAAAAGAAACCCAGTCGACAATTTGACGCGAGCGATTTCTGCAATTATTTTTTTTTTTCTGTTGCCTCGGCGATGAGGAGGATGTAACGATGTGATCGATATTTGTAATTTGATCTTTCTGTTTGTTCGTAAGAAAATCCTTTAGATAAAGAAAAAGAGAAAAGGAAAGACAGAAGAAAAACATATTTGTGATCCTTTATTAGCCAACTTCTTTTCTATTGAGTACAGAGACAGATATTACCCGAAAATATATTCAGAATTATTTTTTAAAAGATTGCTCTTACTGGATTTTCTTTTACCTTCCATTACTTCCTTTAATTCCTTCTTGAAGTGCTACGTCTTTGTAAAAGACTGAGTAATTTCTAAGAGTGGGTATGTTTATCGTTTTACTTATATTTTTAATTCTACGTGAATAAATGCATCAATGAGGGGATTTAGATTTATCCTCCGAAAAAAGAAATTTATCTTGTTGTTGGTCATGTAAGAAAAGCTTGTGTTTTGAGGACCTATTTTATATTTCTAGAATCTCGAAGAATAATAATTAAGTCTCTTTTTTGGTGCTTTGCGGTGACCATTGAAACTTAAATTTGGCTTATCTGAATTTAAAAAATTAGCGGTTATTAATTAAATAATGTATAAGTATTTTAGAAACTGGACGAAGGATTTTATGAAAAACGGTTTCTTTTTTCAAATTGGCGGCTGTCTGAAGAGGAAGTTCAATTTTTATCTTAAAAAGCGATTTTTAATGATAAAAAGGAAAAAAATCCTTTGTTTAGTCTCTACATAATTATATAAGAAAAGAGCTGAACACTTTTTAAGTGGATCGACTCAGTAGTTTTATGTAATCGTAGTCACCGACTTGAAAAATACACTTTTGAGAAAACTGCGTTCAAAGTTTTGTACTATAATTAAAGTTTATGCATCTATATAAACCCTTATAAATTTTCCAATTTTGCTCAGATCAACATGAAATTTTATACACAAAAAATCGATTTTTCGAAATTTATGACTAGGTGTAACCCATTAATCGAAGAGTATGCGTAAAATTTATAGGGAAATAATGACTTCATAGTTCTTTTTTCGAAAAGTTGGACATTAATTTGTTTTTACATGTGTAAGAAGTAATAAGTACCCTAACTAATATGAATACTAAGGTTTTTCTAAATGGTCATCTAATAACGTGTCATACTTAACCGACCAATATGGAGAAAAACTGTAAGTATTGTCCCTTTATTCTGTTTCAACCAATGGCAAATTTATAACTATATTTAGTTAGTTATTGTAACTGGCTGAGGTAATCGCTACCACAGAATTGTTAAAAAAATAGAAAATAACTACTTGCAGCTCTTATGACTTGAACTTAAACTTGAAATCTTATAACACGGTAAATGGTACGGAAACTTCGGTGCACGAGTCGAACTCCATCAGTTTTATAGGAAATTCTAGCCTCAATGCGCAAGCGAGAAAATTAAAAAGGTCCTGGGGTTGGAACAGAGCCTGCCTTTTAGAATGTTATATTGTTGCAAGAATTACGTAAATTTTACACTCATAATGAGACATTAGTGAATTTCGCTTTATGTAAGAATTGCTGGGCTCTACTACAGAACACCATCGGTCGCGTGGGATCAGGACCCTCATAAACTAAACATGACCAAATTATGGAATGAGTAAATAGAATATTTAAGGATTGTTTGTTTTTATTTAAATTATTCCATCAAATACCAAATAAAACAATAAACTTATTAAAAATTTTTTTTATTAATGCTCTAAAACGTTTTCAATGAAAAATGATAAATTTTCTGCTTGTGCAACAATTTATTTGAAAGGTTTTTATTCGCCCCACGTGAACGACGGTGGGTTAATTGTGGTACTACCTGCCACTGTCCACTGTAAATGGTGTGGCCGGATGCCTTGTATACCACTTCGTTTTAAAATAAAAAAAATACGGCAAAAATAAATATCTTTATAAAAACATGTTGCAATATGTTTTATTTAATTTACTAAATAATTAAATATTTGTTTGCAAAATTCATATCAAAATTTTAATATTGTGCTTTGTTGAAAAATCGAATGAATGTAATTATTTTATCGCTTTAATAACGTGTTAAAAGTCAACCATAAAATACAGAGATAGACTAGGTAAGCAAGTGACCGATAAAAGTTACTATTTTTAAACTTGATCAATCGAATTCAAAGTTTGTATTTAATTGCCGGACACAAATTAACCCTACCAAAAATTTATGAAACTAGTTTGATTTTTTTATGACTAATCCAGCGTTAGTTTAATTTGCTAGATTTAACGCTTAAAATTTCACATTTACCTATTTCTACCCAACTAATGCGTCCTTTGGAGTTTAGAAATATAACCATTTTAAGTAATGTCGTTAATTAATTAATAAATTCCGACTTTCTGTGGATCTCAGGTATGCTGCTGACCTCACCACAGTAAAAACTTACCGCAGGTCGTTCACGATATCTTAAGACCCACTCCACGATCTGTTCACAGATAGTAATGCACATTCTTGTGCCAGAGTGCCGGAGATTTTTTTATCGCGCGATTTGTTTACACTCTACTATACCGTTACGCGAATTCACCGGAGAGGGTGAATCGTTTTTGCTTGAGACGATCGGGTGAATTATTCTGACAGACTAAGCGGTGAGTGTTGATCGGCGATCTTGGAGTCGGAGGCAACAAGTGCCTTAGTCCCTAGGTAAATCCCTCCGTTCGTAGTTCATCGCTTTGTTTTCATATTTCTGTTTGTTTTGTTTTATACTTCTAAATTTTTTATAAGTATCCCCTAAAGTGTAACGTGATAGAAAAGTAGGGAACTAAATCGCCAACCGCTGAAACTTTCTAAAAAAGTTCTTCGAAACGATCCGACTAAGCATGAGTTTGTCCTATCAACTAATGGTCGAGATGGTATTTTAGATTATTACAGCAGATAAAGATTGTTACGAAATTAACCTTGGTCTACGTTTTGTGTTTTTAATGCGTGCTATTCGGAATTTTGCATTTTAAAAAAAAAGATTTACTAGAGCAAAAAGTTATCATGATTGGCAAATTGTTTCACATGTGCCTCGTCCTCCTCGCTGTGGTTTTGCATCTGAATTCCTCTGCAGCATTTCGACTGCCGCAATGGCATTTAAATTTTTCGGAACCAAAACTGAATATGTACATGGGCACTGTCGAGGAAATTCCTGTGGTTATAACAGGACTAGACACAGTGTCGGGGGGATTCTCGATATATTTTCATAGTGTAAATCCCGGCCTGGTAAAGACCGAGGGTGTGATTTCATCGAATGAAGTTAACCACACGACGGGTGTCTGGGAAGGTACAATCAACGTTACAGCGTACTTTATTGGACAGACGAGTATCTACGCTGAACTTGTGAAGCCCGACACCGAAGGTGTACGGTCTGTGGAGGAACTAACAGTGGTAATAACAAGGAAGATGAGGGTTATTGACCATATCTTCACAGGATCAGTTGCTTTACTTGTATCCTTACTTTATATAAACTTTGGGGCCGCCTTGGACATGAAAGCATTAAAAGCGATCGTCTTACGCCCGATTGGACCGGCCATAGGTTTTTTTGGTCAGTTTGTCATTATGCCACTAATCAGCTACGCTTTGGGTTATTGCCTCTTTCCCGACATGGCTGAACTGCATTTAGGGCTCTTCTTTACGGGAGTATCACCAGGAGGGGGTGCTTCTAATATCTGGACAGTAATCTTGAAAGGAAACTTAAATTTATCAATAGTAATGACTACAATCAGTACATTTGCGGCATTCGCTATGATGCCCTTCTGGATCTTCACTCTTGGTGGAGTGATCTTCAACCGTGCAAACCTAGGAGTCCCTTATGAGAATATAGCAATGTTTGCCATGGCCCTAATAGTTCCTCTACTCATCGGAATACTAATCCAAAGATTCCTGCCTCGGGTATCGAAAATTTTGGTGCGAGTTCTTAAGCCGATCTCTGTGATGCTTATCCTCTTCATAATAGTTTTCGCGATAGTCACAAATCTTTACATGTTCCAATTGTTCTCTTGGAAGGTAAGTTAAATCTGAAATAAGTACTGTTCCCACTCACAGTTTTAAATAATTTCAATTTCCAGATACTTGTAGCTGGTCTTGGCCTTCCTTTCTTTGGATACACAATGAGCTGGTGTATCGCCAAATTGCTGAAACAAAATCGCGCCGATGCTCTCACAATTTCCATTGAGACGGGCATTCAAAACACAGGCATCGCCATATTTTTGCTCAAGTTTACCTTGTTACAGCCACAGGCTGATCTAACGACTGTGGTGCCGGTTGCAGTAGCTCTAATGACTCCACTACCTTTATTTCTTGTATTTATTTGCCAGAAAATTTGGAAGCCGCGGGATGAAAATGGGACTACTGAGAGTATAATAAGGAACCCCGATTCCGATCAATAAAAGCATTTCTTCGCCGCAGGGTAATCCGTCTTTTACGTATTTTAATTGTTGTTGTCTTATCTACCGTAGTGTTTTATCAGTATCATTGTATGTGCAATCTGATTTTATACATAAAATAGAAGAAAAAGGTTTATATTTTTAGAAAATCATTGAGTCTTCTTTTTTGTTTTATTTATTTGAGGAGCTTAGGGTATTTAAATTACTTTGTCGCAATTTTAAAATATGGAAAATTAGCTGGTTAGTTTTATTTTTAAGTTTGAATGTTAAAACCGCTGTTGATTGGAGCGAAGTACACAAAATATAAATTATATAAAAATGGAAAGCAAAAATCCGAAAAAAATTGTAGATATATTGTGGTATTAACAAATCGAATATAAAATTACTATGGTATCAACTGTAGAATAGACCTGAAAGAATAAAATTATTAGTTTTTTCAAACTTCTTATTTATCTTCAGTATTCACGATTAAAACTAATAATTTTGGCTTATACGAATTTTAGTGACAGTAAATTTTTATTTACTAGGCAAGCCAATAGGGCATTAAATACACTGCAGAAACTGTAACAGCTTAACACTCCGAGAAAGAGGGTTTAATGATCTTACTACGGACATTTGTAAGGTTTTTGTAATCAATGAAATTGATGCAATTTGCTACATCAATTTAATTGAATAATAAAAAAATGCAAATACAAATAAAATATTGAAGAATTTATGTTATTATTGCAATAACAAATATTGCTATCAAAATTGGCGAGCTAAATTCTCTTCATTTTCAAATTTTCTAGTCTCATGCAGGAGAATAATAAAATATTAATACTCGTGCGAGAATGATGATTTTATGTGGCTGGCCACTGCTAGAGAGTGTTTAGTTTGAAAATGCTTATGAATTCAATTAAACCTAAGCATGTAATTACACTTTCCAAACCGGTTTCAGAGCCAAATACGTCACCACTGGTGGGTTAATTGCTATTAAATTTCCAGCACAAGCTTAGTCACCAGTCTTTGTAGTTAATATATATACTAATATATTTAAAAACAGCTTCAGTTCTCCACCGAACGTTCAAGAAAAATTAACCATATTCAGATTTGCTACGCTAAATAGTGGATTTACTACTGGAGATTCAAATACGGAAACACCTCGATTAAGTTGCAGTCCAAAATACCTCTGTAAATCTGCTTACTTAAACGGCTTCCAATATTAAATTAAGTTTGATTAATTGATTAATTAATTGATCTTTAAAGAAATCAAGGAGATTCTTCTAAATAACTAATTACAAGTCATAAGAGACTTGTTGAAAATATACACCATTCTGAAATTCTCCTATTTTAACATAAAAATTAGCAAAATGCTGCCGTATACCTTATTTTAAATTTGAAAAACTTCTACGTAACACCGCTTTATAGTCTAGATTCAATAAAAAGAAATAAATAGTATTAAGACGATTGGGTGTATCGCCAACCGCCGGCCTGGGAATCTCACTGATAAGATTCCGAAAGAGCAACTACGACTATCTGCCATCGAAAAGGTCAAGGTCGTCTTGAATGCATTTCCAATGTGATGGAAACTTCAAATTCATGATGAAATTCTAATTTAGAAAAGCAAGAAGCGTGACTCCCTGCATCTTTAAATGGTCACACATACTTAGTAATCACATGGGGGACGTGAATTTCCGAGAAAGAAATGAATAAAACTGTGCACAAGTCAAAGAGATCAAATCCGATGGAGTAAGGTTATGAGAGTTAATTAGAAAAAGAGAATATAGAAAAATGATTTTTGCAGTATCATTCCTTTATAAGCAATACAGGAAAAAATAGGAAAGCAAACTACCACTTCCACATTTGTCTATAAATTTATTGCCCGTTCAGGATATCAAATCTACATCTTTAATACCTGTAATGGTCGGGCTTAAAAGGACCCTCCTTTGGTATTCCGAGGTACTTAGCCTGTCTATCGGTAAGGTGTGTAAGCTTCACATCCAATTTGTCTAGATGCAAGCGAGCAACTTCTTCGTCCAGAATCTTTGGCAGCATATGCACACCAATTGGGTATTGGCCCTGCTTTTTCCACAATTCAATTTGTGCTAGCACCTGATTGGTGAACGAGTTGGACATAACAAAGCTAGGATGACCGTGAGCGCATCCCAAATTCACCAATCGTCCTTCAGCCAGGAGAATAATGTGGTTTCCATTCGCTAGTGTATACCTATCCACTTGTGGTTTAATATTGATCTTTTCAACGGCATTCTTGTTTAGCCAATCAACATCAATTTCACAATCGAAGTGACCAATATTGCAGACAATTGCGTCGTCTTTCATGTTCATAAAGTGTTCACCTACAATGATCTGCTCACAACCGGTTGCGGTGACGAATATTGTCGCCTTCTTGCTGGCTTCTTCCATTGTTGTCACCTCATAGCCTTCCATGGAAGCCTGTAGGGCGATAATAGGGTCGATTTCAGTGATAATTACACGTCCGCCAAATCCGCGAAGTGCCTGGGCGCAACCCTTGCCAACATCACCGTATCCTGCGACACAGCACACTTTGCCGGCAATCATAACGTCGGTGGCTCTCTTGATGCCATCGATGAGTGATTCACGGCAGCCGTAGAGGTTGTCGAATTTACTCTAAATCGTGAAAGTGTATTATAAGCTCAAACTTATGAAAAATCCCGCTTACCTTTGTAACTGAGTCGTTCACGTTTATGGCTGGTATAGCTAGCTTGCCCTCTTTCATCATTTTGTACAGATTGTGCACCCCTGTCGTTGTTTCTTCACTCAGGCCTTTGATTTCCTTAAGCAGGTGAGGGTATTTGTTGTGAACCAGATTTGTAAGGTCACCGCCATCGTCCAAGATCATGTTGAGGGGCTGGCCATCCTTGAAGATTAGGGTTTGTTCTATACACCTAAAAAGATGAGTCGTGTTTACAGAATGCTTTCGCTTTGAAGTAGTTAAACCTACCAAAGATACTCCTCTTCAGTTTCACCTTTCCAAGCATAAACAGGGATCCCTTTAGCCGCAATAGCAGCAGCTGCATGATCTTGAGTACTAAAAATATTACAGCTCGACCACTGGACCTGTGAACGAAAATATATACGGAGATTCAGTAATCCTTATCTCTAGAGTAACTATTCAAATGTAAACGTGCACCCGAAGCATCGACCGCGTCGTTATTTGCGACACTGAAGATATCCCGGTATCAGGCCGGGTCATCGTTAAGGGTCAAGTGGGCAGTGGTGCCATGGAAAACGTGTTATTTACGAGTCTATGTGTCTTACCTCGGCGCCCAGTTCCAGAAGAGTCTCTATCAAAACAGCTGTCTGCACAGTCATGTGGAGACAGCCTGCAATGCGGGCCCCCTTTAGCGGCTTTGTAGGGCCGTACTTCTTGCGACAGGCCATCAGTCCAGGCATTTCATTCTCAGCAATAATAATGGACTTCCGACCCCAGTCGGCAAGGGAGATATCGGCTGAAAGACATTTTTAAAATAATTTTGTAGTATTGCATTTAAATTTATAACCTCAAAGTGCGGTCGATTTCTAAGGGAAGCGGGATTCTTCTGTACTTACCAACTTTGTAATTTGGCTTCGACATCTCGATGCTAACGTTACGAACTGGGTAAAGTAATTTAAAAAATTTAGTTGATCTATTAACTTTTAAACAATACTCCCGTCCGTACTGGGGGCCCAAATACGAGTGAGCGAGGTGTGCTAAGGATGGTCCATAAATAGGGCAACATGTGCTGTTGACAGTAGAACAGTTGGTTGAAGGTTTCGTCCACTGCACTCCGTGGGTCGTTTGAAATGGAAGGGCTAGAGATTGTTTTCTTTTTTTTTTGAGGAAGAGGTAAAGTTCTTGAGCATGCTCCGCCTTTTATATAAATCTGTGATTTTAATTCCTAATATCTGCTCAAGTTAGTCTTTATAATTAATAAAGAAATTCTTCAGAGATCTACACTAAACACACATCTGGAATGTCTTTGAATATGATTTTTATTTTTATTAATAGATATTCGGCAATTTTAGCCCATATTACCACATTTATATTTGGATAAGTTTGTGAATTGCAAAAGAAACATTGCTTAAGTCAGTGGGCGACAATTTGCCTTCAAAATCCCGTAACTCGGAGAGATCCACATAAAGCACAAGATCTCGTAAAAGCTCGGCGATAAGAAACGTCACTTCGCCCTTAAAATTTTGCAGTCATATGACGTTTGTGAGGTGGTTCGTTGAGTTCTAGAGGACATTCGTTTAATTTTCGCAGGAAAATCCCCGATTTCCAGGTGGAATTAAAGTTAAATCAGTAGGAGAGTTACAGTGACCAGCAGAAAAGATGACTGGATTTATGTTCAACATCGATGGAGGCTACCTGGAGGGCCTTTGTCGAGGCTTCAAGTGTGGAATCCTTAAGCAGACCGACTACCTCAATCTGGTTCAATGCGAAACCTTAGAAGGTGAGCTCTCGAGGCACTCTGCCAATTTCTCACTTACAGAGTCCGTACTCCAAGCTCAAAGTGGTTTTTCCAAAATTGAGTGCTGGTCATGTGACCGTAATCTGGTGGAACCTGTGACAACAATACACTTGTCAAGGGCTTCGTTCTTGACAGCTTCCATCCAGGAAGTGCAAATAAATCAATTCCTTCTCTTAATTTTTCAGATCTGAAGCTGCACTTGCAAGGCACAGATTACGGCCAATTTTTGGCGAATGAACCATCGCCCCTCGCAGTCTCGGTCATAGACGATAAGCTCCGGGAGAAGCTGGTGATTGAATTCCAGCATATGCGTAACCATGCCGTGGAGCCTTTAGCCAGCTTCTTGGACTTCATAACCTATGGGTATATGATTGATAACATAATTCTACTTATCACCGGAACGCTCCATCAGCGTCCTATTTCGGAACTGATCCCAAAATGCCATCCTTTGGGCAGCTTTGAGCAAATGGAAGCCATCCATGTCGCTGCAACTCCTGCAGAGTTGTACAACGCCGTTCTCGTCGATACTCCACTTGCCCCGTTTTTCGTCGATTGCATATCTGAGCAGGATTTGGATGAAATGAACATCGAAATTATCCGAAACACTCTGTACAAAGCCTATCTCGAGGCCTTTTACGACTTCTGCAAGAAAATCGGAGGCACCACCGCGGATGTCATGTGCGAAATTCTCGCTGTAAGTCTTACTATAAATCTGTTCCTTAAATAGTCGATTTTAAAACCTGTAATTGTCTTCATTTAGTTTGAAGCTGATCGCAGGGCTATCATTATTACGATTAACTCATTTGGAACTGAACTCTCGAAGGACGACAGGGCAAAATTGTATCCTCGTTGCGGAAAGATGCATCCGGATGGTTTAGCTGCTTTAGCTCGAGCAGACGATTATGAACAAGTAAAGGCCGTTGCAGAGTACTACGCCGAGTATGCAGCCCTATTCAATGACTCCGGCACCAATCCAGGTGACAAGACCCTGGAGGATAAGTTTTTCGAGCACGAAGTGAAGCTGAACGTGTACGCGTTCCTGCAGCAGTTTCACTTTGGTGTGTTCTACGCCTATCTTAAACTGAAGGAACAGGAATGTCGCAATATTGTGTGGATTGCAGAGTGTGTGGCACAAAAGCATCGCGCCAAAATCGATAACTACATCCCCATTTTTTAAGCGATAATACGCTTTTTTTTCTGTGTAATTATATGTAGTAAAATGTTATTGTTTATATATAAAACTTATCGTATAAATTAAGAACAATCCCGATATTCTGCTGTTGTTCATTTGATAGACACAACACACACACTCTGCGAAACATTCCTTCCGAGTTTGTAGATGGTGATGAAGTCCGCTACTATGAACTGCTAAAAGCATAAAGTTGCGCGCGCTTGTACAAAAAAAAAATGCTCTAAAGTATTATTTTGCGGGTTTCAAGGAACATGTAATTGTTGATTTTTGTTTGTGTACATAATGTAGTGCTATATGGTCCTATTAAATAGAATAAGACGGAAAGAATACACGGCATTTTATTGCGTACTATCGTCAAAAGACATTGACTCAATTCGTGCGCAAGAGGAAATTAAATAAAAATATATATTCGAAGGGCACTTCATTCACTGCTAAACACAAAAAGTAATGTATTTCTTGAATAAAAATTGTTTCTCTTTAACTTCTGCATTTGCTTTTGAGATTTTTTACTTTTTACCTTGACCGTTCCTTGCAATATCTCTTAATTTTCTAAGCCTGGTTGAGGATCCCTAAAAGTTCGTCCGGCTGTCTTATTAAATATTGTTTTTTTTTTAAATCCTGTTTTTTAAAGAATTGCTATAGGTGAACAAGTCGTCAAGTGGATAACTTAGATCGTTGAAGTTAAGGAAAAGTATCTTACAACCGTTCAAATTGCTGGGTCTATGGTGATCGAAAAAGAAAAACGTTAAGAAAAGGAAGTTTAACTAGTCGCTCTATTAATTTGGCTATTATTTTTCATAATATAGCGAAAAATAATTTATCATAATTTGTTGGGAGACTATGAGTAGTTTTTATGCCTCGAACATCTGTCGCTTACTTTTGAAGTTAGTGGAAAAAAACAATGAAATTATTTCAGGGCTGTTCCAATGAAATTATTTCAGGGCTGATGGGTTCCTTCCAAATAGGAACCCATCTACAAAAGTTCTATCTTAAGGTGCATTTGAACCTTTTGTAACCTGTGTTATAAAAAACAAAAAAGCAGAGGCCATCGAAAATTAATGCAAATGGAAATACGTCTTTTTAAGAATTCTTCAATTATTTTAAATTGCTTAATATTTATGAAAAAAATCATAGCTCCAAAAATTGCTAATTACTTTATTCGGAGCGTTATTTAAATTGCAAAAATTACACAAAAAGGTGCAACATAAGCATTCAAAATCTTTTGAATATTCCCAATAAACTTTAGTTCGATGATACATTTCTGTTTTAATTTCATTCATTTCCGAATTTAATTTTAAAAAACGCATTACTTTTAAAATCTCTAAAGGAATCTAGATTATAATTTTTAGTATGTAAGCAAATTAAACTTTGAACACACGAAAATAGTTTTAAATTGTTTTGGAATCTCGTATTAACTGGTTTGAACATATCATACACATGCTTGGCTTGCAGGTGGCCTGTGAATATTTTAATAATACAACAAAAGTATCTATAAGTAATAATACTGAGGAAAAACAGAAGCTACGAGTGATCGTGACTAACGAGGACAGTACACCCAATTCTGTTTTTACACGAGTCATATTTCTTTTTTTGACACGATTTATTTGATTTAACACGAATTTTTTTTTTTAATGCACTTTATTTTTACACGAATTGGTTTGATTTAGCACGATCACCCATCGCGTAAAAACAGAGTTAGATTTAATGTGATATTTCTAGTCGCAAGGAGAGATCTTACAGAGCAATTTTAACAAGAACTTTTCTTGCTTTGTTGTAGGTTCAATAGTAATAAAGATTCTGATTCTTGGATTCCAATCTTTTGTGAATAGGAGATACAACGGATCCTTTTGATTGTACAGTACATTGCGAGAGACGAAGATTCATAGGATCCATGGTTTTTAGATTCCTCCTCGGACTTCCAGCGGCTGACTTCAGTTTTCTGGAAAAATGATTTACGACTTATTCGGGAACAGTTGGAAGATGGGATCACATACGAAACCACACCAAAATTTAATTGGTTTTGTAAATTTTATTTGCAACATAAAAACCTACAAGAGTAAATCCAATGACTTTGTTTTCTTTTTATCTTACACTATATTGTAAAAAGACACAAATATTAAACGTAATATAAACAGGTCAGCTCTTCAACCAATAGTCTCGGAAATAAATATTTTTCTCTTTTTGCGTAATTAAGCACAATATATTACCTAATATATAATATGTAGCTGTAGCGAATCTGTTCAATATTTCTTACTGTTACAATACTTTATGTTTGATCGTAAACACTATTCAGTTACCTTCCTATCTTCTCTCGTTTCTATTTTGATAGTATTTTCATTTTTGGACTTTACATGTTAATTTTAATTTTTGTCATTTGATCCTCTTTATCCTTTCCCCTTGAATGGGCTCATTACGGTTGAAATAATGTATTTTAAAAGAATCGAAAAAATTGTGAAAATTTTTTTGTTTATTTCCCTTTTCCAGAACTAACATTGTTTTTACATACGTAAAAAATTATTTCGTATAAAAATATTTTATTTAAAAATATTTCATTTGTATCTTTCTCTTACATTTTTTTCGATTTTTTTTCATTAATCTCATTGTATTCCTTTCCCATATGTCTTTATTTAAATAGTGCGTGTATTTTGAAAGTATAATGAACGAAGTTTTAATTGATTTTGTTTAATTGGTGGTGGCATTTAAGTCGATTTTCTGTAATACGGATTAACATTTTTATTGAAATGTTTTGCATATTTTACTACTCCATACTTTGCAGAATATGAAAAATGGATGTGTCGAGACTTTATTTTAGTTGTAGTTTATAATTCTAACTATTTCGAAGTCTTCGTACGATAATGCATGTATGAAATTCGTAAATGTTTTTCTAACTAACTACATATTAGCAACTGAAAAATAGTTCATTAATTAGCACCAAAATTACGTGAACAAGTCGCTGAAAGCCTTTTAAAAAACAAAGGCATTAAAGTGCTCATAAGCTGTTTTTCTTCTAACAGGGCTTTTGTAAAAACACTGGAGTTCCAGAAAGTAACCACTTAGGACCACTGTTATTTTTGATTTTTGTATTGAGAATATCAGCAGCATTTTCTTAGCCTTAAATAGTTGAGAGTGATCTTTTCAAGATATTATAGAGAATAAAGTACAGATTACATAATCAGCGTATTCCAGAAAATCAACACAAATGCACATTTCTGTATAATCCTAACGATTACATAATTGAAAACGTTCCAACACATGACAAACTTTTCTCATGAGTAATTCTTTACAAAACTCGGTTCCATGATGTGCGGGTTAGATTGCGATCCTTGTTAAAATAGTCCCAATACTGACCTACTCACTATATACCATCGGTATCTTTTCTGGCTCTACTCTACTGCAATAGACATGGATACATCATTTGCATCATTGAAAACTCGGTCTATAACACTCACGTTTGATATTTTGGAATTGAAACATCTTTTATATAGTTTATCTTTAATCGTAGTTGCAATAAGTGTACCTCAAGCAAAAAACTTTCTTAAACTTCATGTAAATTGTTCATGTAGATTTCTTTTTATTAAAAATTTTTCTTTCTTGATTTCTTTGTGTTCTTTTGATAAAAATTTCGTTTCTGTCTTTTATATTATAATTCATTCAAAAGAAAATCACCTTAAGTTTTATGATTCTACTCATTTTTGCTTTTGGCTTCAAATATGTCTTTTGGTATTTTGTTCACTAATTTGCAATATATAAGTAAGTATTTTAAGAAAATTGTTGCCGCTTCAAAATGCTTTTTTTAAAACTTATTTTCTCTTTACAAGTCTAAACAAATTTTTGTCTTCTAGTAAAGGTATAAAGATGCATAAATACTGTTGAGCGGCGTTCGGCAGTGCAGTGTTCATCACGTAAAGTATATAAAATTGTTTAAAGATCAAATTCTCTTCTCTTTCACTTTTCTAAGTTTTAAAAAACACTTTTTTTTCTTTAAGACGTTACTAGAAGAAAGTGTGTCTGTATGTTCTGATGAATGAAATTCAATAAGTGTCTAGACTTATAAATCCATTTAAGACCGTCTGATCACTTATATATAAAGTAGATCTTGGTTGCTATCGATACTAACTTAAGTCAATAAAAACTATCCTTATCGTAACAGAGATAAAAACATTAAATTTACTAATTTATGTAAGCTCGTAGGTTAAGGTTAAATTATACTTAGGGGCGATCATCGGCTGTGGATACTACGGTTCGTTCTTATTCTTCTGTGAAACCCTGTATGTTGTACAGCCGGTGATCCATGCAAAACAATCATACTTCAAACAAATTGAACAATTGTTTTATAATTGTCTTATAAATATTAAACAGTTTTACAGGGTTCTTAAACGTTTTGCGTAAATGCCTCTTTTGCTATGATAGTAAAGATGTTTTTAAATTGAAGGTCAATCAGGGTCTTCAATTAGTCTAGTAACAATAACCTTTTTTGTTTAATGAACGCATTGAAGGTTATAAACCATAATCCAATACAGTTTTAATTATTTTATCCGGAGGTCTGTTACTAATAAAATGATCTTCTACTGTAAAACCTTGAAGAAGATCATAGTAGTTCTAAGTTGAATCTACCAAAAAAAAAATTAAATGTGGTTTTCAAAAAAATATTAAAATATGTCTACCACACGATGGATAATAATTCAAAAAACGAGAGCATAACTACACAAAACATTCGTGGCCTGTATTAAACCAAAAAGGCAAAGAAACGATTCGTTTAACATTCGAACCGAAATAATTCTTATAGTAACAATAGTCATAAAATAGTCAATAAGTGTATAGTGGCAAAATATTCACAGAGGGCAAACCGAATATTAAAAAAATGGCAACAATAAAAGCACTTGACGCCTTTTCAGCAATATTATACTTAAAAATACGAAGATGAATAGATCTAGTGTGTATTTTCCACAATATAAGAGGTTAAATTGGTAATTTTATATTTAAAGGCAAGAAATATTTAGAAATTCATTTTGTACAGAAAATTGTTCTTATGTGCAATTCTTAATTCAACATTATATTTATCAATCTATCATCTGTTTACTATCATTCAGTTTTGCTTCTTACCTACGTATAGCCACATTAGCCTGTGATGAGATGTACGAT
Organism: Proctacanthus coquilletti; assembly: GCA_001932985.1. Classification (NCBI taxonomy): domain Eukaryota; kingdom Metazoa; phylum Arthropoda; class Insecta; order Diptera; family Asilidae; genus Proctacanthus; species Proctacanthus coquilletti. The sequence continues at coordinate 199,505 of MNCL01000070.1, forward strand.
ATACAAGTAAAGTTTACATTTCTAACCTCTTGATTAACGTTAAAATTCTTAGTTTAATAATAAAGTTCCCATTTAGTCAACCACTTAAAGCGAACGATTCTATGTACAACAGTTTTTCATTTTTTGCATTTATAATATTTTTTTCTGTATAATGTATTTTGTCGTACCATTAGAAATCTAACTTCACCAAAAAATAGTTACTAAAATGGCGTTCTATATTTCGATCTGTCCGTTAAAAACTCGAAATGCCAACGCAATTGTTCCATTATGGAACCGATTCTTTTCTAAACACTGTCCACTAGGTTTATCACCCGCCTTTCCTCTTACGTCCATTTTTTGGTATTTTAATTGATAGTATATTCTTCAAACGTTAAATATTTTCATGTATAGTAAGAAGGTACCTTAATTTTTGTATATATTTTTTATAATTTGTTCTGTTCATCATTTTTGATATTTCGTTCCCATATGGGTATACAATAGGCCCCAAATATTTTTAATTGAATTTGTTTGTCTCTTGTATCTTTGTTGAATTACGCGATTTTAATAATAATAATAATCAATAACATTATCAAGCTAAGGAGGTAAAAAAGCTAGACTAGAGGTTAGTGTTGTAAAAAGTACACAAACAAAATAGGTTTTGTTTTTTACAAGCTTCTCATTACCATTTTGGCTAAACATTCGTCCTACATTTTCCTAGGTTGTCATTTGTTAGTCCTAGCAAAACCCTGTATTTCTTTGCAAGCTTTTTTCTAAGGGCAAATTGTTTAAATAAAAAAATGTTTCTTTTCATTTTTGGCAATAATTCTTGGGATTTATATGAACAGCAAAAATGAGTTTATACATTGTGCGTCTGATAGAAGAAATAATTTTTTTTTGTTAATTATTATGTAAAGTCACTGATTTTTGGAAAATTTTTAGCACATTTCATTAGTAAAGTTTTAATGAATATTATAAATAAAATGTTTGAAAAATGTGGATAATTATTCAAAAAAACTTCTATATTTGTTTGAAATTAACATGGAGTAAGCAGAAAAAGTAGTTGCAAATTAAAGGAAATAAATCAAAAGTAAAATAAAATGGGTAATTTACCTTTGACTGCATATGTTCGGAATCTTTTCCTGTTATCAATAAAAGATCTTTGTTCTTATCTATATTTTGTTTCATAGCTTCAATAGCTTTTTATTCCAAAACTTAACTTTATTTTATAACTTGCTAGCAACTAAAATTCGGTACAATTAAAATGTTTTAAGAATACGTGATTCGAGGGGATTGTAAATTAATGTAGGGGTTTACATCTCTTTGGGAGGCAAAGACTTTTGACTGGTTATTCTCCTCCAATAAAAACGTGTATCCATACAGACCTAAGTAGGTCTAATTGGCAAGCAAACCTCAGCAAAAATTGTGACTCACGTAAGTAAAGAGAAAACACCTCAACATTGAGGTCTAAAAAAAAACCGCGAATCATCCGCCAGGCCAATAGACCTATTTTTTGCTTGCAGTTGTATTGAGAAATCTAAATAATTAGCAATGATTAGCGAAGATAATAGAGGTGAGGTTCAAACATAAATAAAACGGATTATAAAAATCTAATTGATTAATTTTGGAATAACTGGTGACTTGTTATCTCTAATAATAAATTCATGTACTAGGGAGTTGCAATATGAACCGCAGACCTTGTAGATCGTCAATTTGTGCAAGCAAGATCATCTGTTATCTGTTCTATATTGGATCGGGTAAAGCCCCTTTTATTTGCGAACTTTTTATTTAGGTTCAAAGAAATAATTCCAAACGGGATTCCCCATAGAGCAACAAGAACAAGGAGCGAATATAAAGAAGATCACCCTCTATAGATGCTCATTCGCTAAGTTTCTTTGCTTTACATACGAGGGGAATAATTTAACAAGTGAAAAAATATGAAGTTCTTTGCTGTGCTATTGTCCTTTGTTTTGGGTGAGTAAAGCCTTTTTATTCTATGGTGATCGATCTATTTCTACATACTTTTTTCTTCAGCTATTTCCTGCGTCTCGGCACAATATTCCTACTGTGGCCAGATTTGCCGGGACTCAGCCCGCATTGTTTGCGCTTATAATCAAATCTGCCATGAAATCTTCGCCAGCCCATGCGAGATGAAGCGACGAAATTGCGACAACAATGAAAGTATGAGATTACACCTTTACTGTAGTAATTCTATCATACTTACTTAATTTTTTTTTAAAGGGTTCAACGAAGTCAGCTTATCGGGCTGCTTATTATCAAACAGGAAATGCCGATGAGAAATTGACTTTCAATAATTTACTATCCCTTTTATAAGACTGTAAACTCTTGTTTCTGTAGAAGTTCTTAAGATATATTTAATATAAATAGATTTTGAGAAAAAAAAACAAAGAATGTTTTAATATTAAAATGCTTTATCTCTCATTTTTAAGAACACCAAACCTGCAGCAAATTCTCAGGGAAATAATAATAAATGCTTAATACTCAGATGTGGAGCATCCTTTTGCCTATTTTGAAGCGCAAACACAAGGAAAATTAAGGATTTAAAAGGAAATTAAGGAAATCATACATAACATAAAGTAACGAAAATCAAAACAATTGTTTTCAAAACAAAAAACTTAGAACTTGTTTAATATTTTCTTCCGCATTTTTTTTTTTTTTACATTATATAATGCTCTTTAATCATACATTTTACATCAATAACTAAATATCATTTTAACTTAATTATTTTTCCTTAAAAAAAGAAAACATAAACTAAATCATGTTTTTTTGCATTCTTTACATCTATTGAAAGGGGAAGTTAAAAAAATGTATTTATAGCAAAAAGAAATTTAAGAACTTAAATATGTGTATAAAAAAAATATTTCACACATTTCGTCATCATTGCGTTAAATAATATCTTAATAGTATTGAACTTTTTTAATCATTCGTTTAGAACGGAAGGATTTAGAAGTTGCCGTTTTTATAGTTGCATTACTATACAAAAAAAAAAAAATTAATAATAATAAATAAAAAATAAAAATAAAGCAGATTTCACACTTTGTGCAAAATTCTTCGGATTGATATGAAAAGCGAATTTCTAAACAACTGATTGAAAATAGAGAGAATTTTGTATTTGATATTCGGTAAAAAGCGAAATTGAATTCCACAATTTGAAAATTGCATTGCTCTCCGATTAAACAAGTTGCATTGAGTACTTGTTTGGAGTACAAAAGGTAAGAAGCTATTCGCAACAAATTCAACACAAATTAAGAACTTTAAGATATCAATTTAAAGTAAAGAAGTGCGCATTTTGGAAATTACAAACAATAATTATAGACTGTTATTTTTGCTACTATTGGAGAGATATCATAAGTCTAGGCTTTGCGTTGATCAGTCACATTTTTTTAAAGCTTTTTATCTTTTGAATAAAGGAGTATTATCGAGAAATAAAACATAAAATTTAATAATTTTAGAGAAGCTGTTGAAATCAACTATCTGGAAAAAAACAAACGCTGCTGAGATTTAGATTTTGTAGAAGAAAAATAACTAATACTGTCTTTCTTATGGGTTTTGGAAACGGTGTTAAAAACAAAAATTGTAGGCTTAGATGAATTCCTATTAATTTCCCAGATTATTTGATCTTGACAATCTCTCTAGTAAGATTCACAAATTATTTATGGACGTATCAATAGAACAATATGCTTTCGCTTAAATTAGCATGAAAAATACTAAATAAAAAATCTAAAAAATTATGATAATTCTTAAGATTTAAAAATCGTATTTCACTTTTCTATTTTTAGAGCAATAAAATCGAGAAGCACATTACGGTGAACACGTTGCGCAAAATTACTTAAACAATTTGATTATTTTCAAAGAATATCTAAATACTAATTAAATGCATTGAAATTTTTGTCAAGAAATATTTTTTTTTAAATATAAACTTTACTGGTCTAAAAACGAAAATGAGAACAAAAAGTGCTAAAAATTTTCCTAGTCTAAACGCATTACATACATTTCGAAGCTAATCGGGGGATGTGCTATTTTCAAGGCCTCACTTACCAAAAATATTTCATAAAAAGTAAAATAAATCAGTGATGTGAAAATGGCACATCCCCTAAATAATCCATTACCACCTCACGTTTGCATTTTTTATTTCAATTTTTATTTGTTTACTTCATTCTGTTCAAATTTGATTTAAAACTATTTCCATTTAATATTTTTTTTATTTTTGTACACCATCTGAAGAAGAAAAAAATATAAGAGGTGTTCCTTTTAGACACACAGAGAGACATTATACATAATAGTATTAATTATTTTATTATTACACATGATGAGATTCGAGGAAAAGCGTAAATGAGTTTTAAAATGTTACATATCACTGTTTTTACTTGTTTTTCTTAATATTTAAGAACTTCGCTGATATAACAAAACAAAAAATTGAAATAAAAATCTCTCTTCCGCTTTCTTGCTTTTCTAATACATTTTACATTTTAATTTTCGTAAGTAGATCTTTCATCCGATTCTATTGTATCTTCGATTTTTGGTTAAACACAATTAAATATTCTTAAACGTAAGTAGCTACAGCGTTAGAACCCTGTGATAATGGCGGCTGCTGTTGATTGTGTACTGGCTGAGGACTCACTGGAGGCTGCAGCTGTCCCGGAACATATTGGCCTATAAATGAACCGTCTTCTGTGAATTGTCCTGTTGGAGATAAGAAAAACAAACGATTTAGTTTATTGTCCATTTGACTAGCTAATAGTAAACTACTAAGCACCACGAGGGGGTAAATTATAGTTTGTCTGAAAACAATTAATGCTGGACGTTAAAGAAGACACCAAGGGAAGGATCAGTTCTGAAGAATGATGTTAATTTGAAATGTGTATTGGGGTAAACAAAAAGAAATAAAAATTCTCTTAAAAACAGGCGTTATAATGAAATAAAATAAATTCTTGTTCTGTCGAACAATTCGAGTATACAGACATGGGAGATAGTCCTAAAAATTTAATTAAAAATAAATAATGAAGGAACACCTCGCCCTGTCTACTAAAGAAAAAAATACGAAATTACATCATGAACAATTTGGGAGATTTTAGCAGATTTGGTACGATGAGTATAGCTGCAATAGGCCTGAAAGGCACACTCTGTTTAAAAAAATATATAGTAATCCATCGCTTCGGATTTTGATCGAAAAAAACCATTTACGGGCAACACGAAAATTATAGAAATTTAAAAAAATACCATTTGGGCATGCTTATTATGAAAAACCATTCGATGAAACTAAAAAAAAAACAAATGATAAAGCAAAACTACAGTCGAACACAAAAATATGAATCAAAAGTGGAAAAGAAGTGAAAACCCAACACCGATCATCAAATTAAAGAAACCAAGATATCTACTTAAGTGCAACATAACATAATTGATAATATTTAAAAAAACACTACTCTACCTCAAAAATAAAAATTGTAAGTCACGCCAAAGTAAATCATATCCATTTTAAGTGAAATTAAGTATTTAAAAATAAACGTGGGTGAAGTGGATTTCGCTGCTTTCTGTATTGTTTTGTAAGTTTTAAACAGAACACACAAAAACACAACTCGCAATAATACAACTTTTAGAAATCAAAGTCCTTTTCGTCCATATTGGCCAATAAATGAGCCATCTTCGTTCATGCCTTCTAGAAAAAATTTGTTGTAAAAAAATCGCTTAAAAAATCAAATGAAAAAAAATTTAACACTACCCTACAGAGGTGTTTTGCATGAAAAAAAAATAATTCAATTGCTTTATTAGCAAACGCTTGACTTTTAGTGATTTGATTATGTTCGGAAAAATTTGCTGATGGAAATGAGTGCGGAAGTTGCTTGTTAATGGAATTTTCTTATTACATCTTTCTGGAAATCTTTCCTCAAGCCTTTTTTCCGGGTGTGGAATCGGAAAAGGGTTTGTTAACAATGTTAATATTTGCGAAAGGAAGGCATAGATTTCGTTTTACAAGTAGAAATATTTACGCTGCTTTATTTTCAGTAGAACGTACGTTCTTCATGCATCCTCAGCACTTTGAAGTTACAGAAATTTTTAATACAAGCAGAAATTTTATTGAAGAATTATTATAGAATTTTAATGAGCGTGAGAAGAGTTGCGAATCAGCATGAAAACCTGTCGCCACAGCAAAATAACTGCTTGGAAAAAAAGGATTGTTTAATTACACAAGAAAACATTTTATTAGCCACTCTAAAAGCCAACCAATAGTAAGTAAATCGAAAGGAATTTACCTGTCCTTTTGTTTGCGCATTTAGTTGTTTGGCCTTCCGACCTCATTTCCATCGAAATAATCAATTAAATAAAATAACTTCTACAGATATTCCAAAGGATCTACAACTTACCTGTGTCACCTTCACCATACTCAGCCATTGAGTCTGTATCGCTCTCTGGTCCCGGTTTGCCTGAGCTGACTGACTGTCGTCCAGTACTCTTGTTGTCAAGTCTGAAATTGAATTAAAAGCGGCAAAAAAAGAGAAATCAAATTATAGGAATTGGACATGTGAATTCGTAATGAATGGAACTCACGGCTGCGAATATTCATGGAACCCGCCTTCATCGGGATAGTCGCGGCGCCCATTCGCCAACTCCCTGTCGTGCACGTCGTATTTCCCGCCTCTATTGCGCCTTATAATGCATATGATGATGAAGAGAAGGATGATGAATGCCAGCGCAAGCATCATTCCTATGAACCAGCCCGCATTGGCCACAGTCTCATTACGAACTTTAATTGGTCCCTCTACACCGTTCGTATCGATTTCCTGGGAGTCACTTTCGGCCATGAAATTGCCATCAACAGACACAACACGAAATTCGTAAACAGTGTCCGGTGTTAATCCCTTTATGATTTGGAAGTCTTCGTTTATTTCGTCCTTCGTCTGAATCCATTCTGGTTCACCCAGTTTCCTAATGATTTTAACAATTATTTTAAATCCGTTTTGTCTGTTTTTATGTTATACCTGTATTTTGTGAAGAAATGAGATCCAGCTTTTCCCTCAACATTCGGTTGCCAGATAACCCTAATGGCAGCGAGACCATTGTCGGAAGGCAATTGCTCCCACATGAACTTTGGTTGATCAGGCTCCTTGGCGCCAACACCCAAAGTTGACCTTTCAATGAAGTGCCTGAGATGCAAAACGTACCACATTTAGAATGCTATGATTATTGATTGTTTTATAATAATTACTCATTGCCCTCTCCAGTCTTTGTGGTAGCAGTGATTGAAATCCTATATTTGGTTCCAGGCTGTAGTCCAGCTAGTTTAGTGTGCATAATTCTTGGGTCGGCGATGTGAGGTTCACGCTCTTTCTTCTCTCGGACTTCAGTTCCGTGAACCTCTTGGAAGTAAATCTTATAGCCAGTCAATTTTCCGTTTGGATGGAGTGGTTTCTTCCACGTGAGCAGGAATGCAGATGGACCCAGTGGATATGCTTCAAACGATTGAACTGCTGAAGGAACACCTTCTGGTGTATCAAAATCTATCACAGCGCTTGGTGGCCCATTGTATCGGCTATTATAAACCAGGACACGGGCATAGTTCTTCGAATCAGGCTTAAATTTGGTAACTAGAGCCGATGTGGCGTCACCTTTAACGTGTATCTCACGATAATTTTCTTCGCCTTCTTCGTCAGTCCATGTTTGAATTTTGTAGCCCTTGAAGTGACCTCGAACACTATCCGCATTGACCGGATTCCAGTTGAGAACCGCTGATGTGCTGCTGGTTACCTGAGCCATTGTGAAATTCGTCGGAGCCTCCAGAGGAACTGTGGAATAAATCGAATGGAATGAGTTAGTGTGATTCTCCCATCTCTATAGAATGAATGATTTAGATTTAGTATGAACTATGAAAACTATTGATGAAGTAGATATAGAAGAACCACGCACGATAGAATCTAGTACGCATATTAAACCAGGTAAAGAAATGGGAACGAACGAAGGCTAATAAATAGATGGAAACTAACCTTAATTTGAGATTTTTAAGTATAAAAATGATTTCGGTTTTCTTTTTTAAGTAAAAAGTATTTTTTGTGTTAACCTCGGACCCCGAAATTATTAAATTAATGCTCGAATTAAAGGCTCCTAAGATCTTAATGTTATTATACGTGTTTTATTTTGTCGTAGGGAGTAATGGTAAACTGATAAACTTTGCACGTTTGAGAAAATATTAAAGAATTTAATGAATAATTTATTAATTTAATAATTTCGTATAAAACGGTATATGCAAAATGTGTCCAATTATTTGTATGATTATTGATTCATAATTTTTTACATTAATTAAAAGGAGAACTGACTATTCCTATTGCAAAATACTTTTTTTTTACATATTGGTAAAATGGGTATATGAATGATTTAATGACTTATATAAAAAATAATAACAATTAATCAATTTATCGAAGTTAATAGTTGTTTATACTTCATACAAGTTTAGAAATATTTAATTGCGAAAAATTTCCCGATGCGTATGTTAATAAAAAGATAAGACAGTTTACACCACAAAACAAAATCAAAATAACATAATGCAATAAATTTTGTTAGATAAACGAGTTTTTCACAATTTTTCATATAATAATTCAAATCGCAGTAAAGTGCAAAAAACATTACTCCACACGAAGAACAAAGTTAGCTTATTATATTAAAAAAAAAAACTCCTATTAAGAAGTTATGTCAGCAATCGGGTCAATATACAACAATTACGTCTCTTTAAATGCAAAATCAAATCAATTTAATAAGAAATGCGTTGCAGTTTTTTGTTCGTAAATAAGCCACAAAGCTTGGAGCTGTATAACTCACGTCTGTAGTCAATTGTCCTCTTATGTCGCCGCAATGGGGGCATCATTTCGGGATGCTCTCCTAATTATAATTAAAATTCGAAAAGAAAACAAAAGCGCTTATTTTCTAAATATGGACTGATTGATTTTTCAAACTAATTTTGTTACAAATTTAAGCAATTCTCGCGCCCATGTTTTAATAAATGTTAAAAAATATGGGTTAGGCTAGAATGCTGTAGAATTAAGAGAACCATTCGATGGTGTAATAATTTAAAAGCCTCGAATTTATTCCGCCCGGCAAACTTAAATTATTTCTTATAGTATAAAAGTAGTAAATTTATTGTTACTTACTATCTTCGCCCGAGTATCCAATGACTTCTTTGGCAGCAACATTTGCCTCCCCCATTTCGTTCATGGCGACGACCTTAATCAAATATCGAACAAAAGTGGGCTGGTCTGGAATCGTAATTGAGTTCTGATTCCAATCATCGATGTCGCGGTTTTCCCAGTTGGCAGCAGGAATATCGCGTTTCCATGAAACCCGATAGAGGAAACCGGGAGCATTGTGTTCGATTTGTGGCATTGGTGTCCATGAAATCACTAAATTATTTGGCTCGCTTCCCTTACCCTCGACGTTATCGGGATTCTTGTAAGGAACATCTGGTTGGGTCGTGCACGGACTACTATGCCCGGACGGTAGAGATGGACCTATTTTATTAAATGCTATTACACGGAACGTGTAATTTGCCCACGGGCTCATTGCGATTGTGTAAGTAAAATCAGTGGACGGCACTTTTTCGAAAGCAATTTCCCAAGTCTCTGGGGTGAATGAGGTATTGTACTGAATAGTGTAGAACAGGATTGGTGACCTATTGTCTCCCATCGGTCTCCAAGTGATTGTCGCATCTTGGGCGTTACATTGTATCGAGTCTAGCTCGGGTGCGTTCGGAACGTCCTGAACGATAAGTGTAGCCTGAGCGCTGGCTTCGTCGAGTTCAGTTTTAGCGACGCATGTGTACACTCCAGAGTCCAGTTCAATAGACTTGGAAATGGTAAGGGAATTATCGTTCGTTTTTACAAATCGTGCTTCCTCGTCAAAGTCAATAGGTTCGGTATCTTTAAGCCAGCTAATTTCAAGATCTAGTGAGGAGTCTGCTCGCGCGTTACAACGGAAGGTGGCCGACTGTCCAGCTGGGACTTCGTAATCCTCGGGGGCGTCTGTTATCAAAGTGGCTTCCTTTACAATCAAGCTGCCATTCGCCTGTTTTGTTCCAAACTTATTTTCTGCAAAGCAAGTGTAGTCGCCAGCATCGGAGAATGTCACCTTAGAAATTTCTAGATCACCATTGTCTAAGGTCTTGTATCGACCACCAGTCAATTCTAGACGATTGCGAAGCCATTTAACCTTTGGCTTGGGTGCGCCGAATACGCGGCAAGTCATGATAATTGTCTTGGATACAACAGTAACCTCCTTACGTGGTGCCTCTGTAATTTCTGGTGGAAGTGCCAACACATTAACATACACGTCTTTGTACACATAACCAAGGGAATTGGTGGCGTTACAGCCATAGTTGCCAGTATCGCCCTTAACCAGGTCTCGGATGATGATTTTATTTGTTTCAACAATACGTCTTGGATTTGCTGGAGCTTCAGAGATTGGCTTGCCATTGTGGATCCATTTGATGGTTGGTTCGGGTACACCAGACGCTTCACACTCAAATGTAACTGTCTCTCCTTCTGCGGCGTTCTGAATTTCTGGTTCTTTAGTGAAGTAGGGTGTGGCGTAGATCTTCAGTTTGATAGAGTACGATTGGGCGTTACCAACACCGTTCGATACGTCGCAAGTGTACGTACCAGCATCTTCAAAAGCAGTGTACCGTATCACCAAACTCTTACCGTAGTGACCCTGTGTGATTCGATCACTCCATCGTATGGGGCTTCCATCTTTAGACCACACTGTTTGCGGTAGTGGCGTACCTCCATATATGCAATAAAGTTCAACTCGTTTACCTCGAAGAGCAACCTCATTTTTTCGTGTGACATATTGCATTACGGGTGGATGCTTGTTCTGGCCGGGGCTGATACCAGTCTGAACGACATCTAGTAAAACCCGATTGCCTAATTTATACTCATTCCGAAAGACGGATGTGGCAGAGCAGGCATAAAAGAAATCGTCAGACCTATCATCCCGGGTAACATTTGAAAACCAGAGGTTGCCTTCGGGGTCGAGTGTCATACGAGAGTTGTTAATTGTCTTAATGCCACCATCGGATCGTTGAATAAGCCAATTAACTGTTGGTTTTGGCCAACCATCTGGAGGTTCACACTTGAGCACAAAGGGGTCTCCTTCGCTTGTTTGAATCGTCTTTGGAATGTCATCTTTGAAGGCATTCAGTTCAGCTTTACGAACGAACACAGAATTCGATGTAGCAACACCAAATTCGTTTTCAGCAAAACATTGATACTGTCCAAGATCTTCGTCTCGTGGGGACGTTATTACCAGAGTACCGCGTCCTGGCTGTTGTAATATCCGATTGTCGTAAGCTTGCCAATCAAAACGTTTTCCGTTCTTAATCCAACGATATCTGTAAAATAAAGAAGCGTTCTAGTTAAGAAAAAGTTAAAAATAACAACAAAGGAAAAGATAGACAAAATATTGAAAAGAATATGAGAATTCAATATCTCTTAAAAAGCAGATGGTAATCTATTCTAGGAAATGAAGAAATTTTCAAAAGCTTATAAATCGAGTTGCTATTTCATTCCAAGAATTTTTGAATAGCCTTGTAAATGTGACACAATTGGTACAAATCCTGAATAGGACAGAAGACATCTGGCTTAAGCCTTGACAAGGATTTTATTCCGCTTTAAACTGCCTAATTATTATTACTGGCGCTTCTGCTACCTTAAGAATAACTTCTTAAGATTTGAATGAGGGTGGATTTAACAAAAACACAAAGAATAATGGCTGTTTCGAAGCACGGCTATGTACTAATTTGTATTTCATTGTGCTAAGTCCAATTGTAGACTGTATGTTCAATCAAGGCGCTGGCAGGATAACAACCGATCTATTGTCCACCCCCTATATTAACACATCATTTGATCCCCTCGCCATACTCCTAATCCACTGCAGACCCATAAATAATGAACTAATGTCGTCGGATCTCTTGAAACGACAGAGCGTTGACAAATTGCCCATCTCAGTGATGCATTCGCTTCCTCCGGATGTGCTTTAAAAAGCAAATGAGGTTAATATGGCCACCCTTCGGGAGTTGACACAGCTTCAATATTCTCATTACGCGGATAATCATGGGGGATTCCTGTCTTGAGTGATTCGTCTCTGGAAGCACACCAGTGCGACACAATCAAAAATCAAAACCTGCAAAGTGTATATTTTTGTTTGCTCGAAAGAAAAGGGCCACAAAGAAAGGCCGTCTCGATGTTTACTTAAGGGCTTGAACCATGCGGTACAGCATAATCTGCGAGCATACTAAAACCCGTAGAGTCCTGTGGGAGCTTTGAGGGATCGCTTCCGCATTGAATCATCAGAATAGCAAATCTCCGTGGGCAATCGTCTGTGCAAGGGTTCAAAGGACATAAAGCTGGGACCACAGCGACTGCATAGAGTAGAGGGGATCAATAATACAATTCCAAATGAAATCCTTCCCTCTTTTTGTTTGCCTAGCGTTGTGTACTAGAGGAAAGTCCTTGTAGCCCGACTTTGGGGCTTTAATGACCAAGAATGAGGCGCAACATTATTTTGTCTATCCCGATTCCTGCTATGTCGCTGCTGTGGCGACATATCGAGTAACATAAATTTGTAGCGAAAATGGAAAAAAAAAACAAGGGCGACAACAATATCGACATTTTTATTGTTGCTCGCCCTTACATGGTTTGCCCTTTTTAACAAAAATCTGTTGTTGCCTAAAGCACTGTTTCCCCAATTTCCACTCAGATTTTGCGTCTTTTCAAGCTTTATTTTTTTGTACAGGAACGAGGGAGATGAAGGGAACCCCAGCAAAGGGATGAAATGACGAAAGGAAGTGGGGCTAGCAGTCTGAGCGCCTTTGAAGCACTAGAGATATATTGTGAATTCAGAGGCAGCGTAAATCCAAGACCTCCAGTAAATTGCACATTTACACGTGGTGTATTTCCACAACATTTTATGGACAGTAAGGCCACTTCCAAGTTTCGTCCGGTGAACTACATCTGAATATTCTGTTCAAGTTCTTTGAACTGTGGGAGGACTTCTGCTGGCACCTTCGTCGGCGGCGCGGTTGCTGCTTACATAAGAGCAAGATTATCGACGTAGCCAGTCAAAAGTTCCTCTAGCAAGAATTGATTTCTAGGGTCACTTAAGGACGACGAACCTTAGTTTCGTGACTGGCGGCAATTAGGTGGCGGCTAGATGGATGAAGCGGTGTTGATTTGTTTGATCAATACCTGGTTCATGCGACAGGTGAAACTGGTTATATACACGTGAAGCACATAAGCGCCCGGATATTTAGGACTTAGCTATTTCAGGACTGAGCCAATCGCAATTTCATGTTATTTTTATGTCCCTAGCGTGCTATGTATAAATCGTACTGCTTTTAGTACAAAGTGCAATATTCTAATGCTTCCTTATTTGAACGGTGGATGATTCACGTGGTTAATTGTTGTGGAAGTTAAGCACACATATGTTTGGTCGAATGTATTTTATACCTTCGTTGCATACCAAGGACATTAAACGTTGAATTTACAACAACGCAAGTTGAATTATGGTAGGTAATTTTAAATACTGCAAAGCCACAAACGACTTTGTCCCTGATAGAATCCTCTTTTCATATCTAGTCTTAAGAAATCTTGAATAGTACATTTTATAATCGATTATATTGCTTCCCAAATTTTAGTTTCTTTCACAATTTGAGTTCCTCCACTGAATGTGTCTACCAACCTCGACAATTTTCCCTAAAATGTTGAAGTCATTTTAGTCTAGAATACCTCCAGTAAACATACTTCCGTTATTGAGTATTGGCAAAGAGCAGCAATTAAATGGTTCTATACTCAAACTTGTTAAGGTGGAGTCCTTTAAAAGTTATCGTTTTCAAAGTTAATGCAATTGCTAATATTTGCCAAGTGCTAGACGGAACCCCAACAAGAAATTTCGCTCATAGCTAAGACCGCGGAAAGCATACCAAGTCCAAACAAACCACGCCCTAATGTACAAAGAAAACACTCATTGCATTGTGGAATTTAAATTTATTCGCCCTATTCCGACTGACTGAAAACAAACAAGGTACAAAACACGAAATACGTTCCCGCGAACTGAAATTGGAGTCCCTATTAATGCGCCAGGGGGCGCTAGTGACTTCGCTAGACAGGGGTTCGCCATTCAGGATGTGAAGTGGTTTTTGCTTGGACTATCTCATTACTGCAGGTCCAAGAGTACCCAGTCTGACCCGACTGCTGTTTGTTTGAATTTTTAATAAATCATACCGACAACGATCCCAGTCATATGTCTGATAGTGTCCACTGCGCTGGCCATTGCACGGGCGAGTTCGTCTGCCTCGTCTGTCCGTCGGTACCCTCGGGCTAGATGTTAGCCAAGCCAGGGGACAGAAGTAGATGACACACGCGGTAGATTTCTGATGGAAAGGAAAAGTGTCGCGTGTCGCCGAGCTCTTTTGTTCCATTTGTTGTTGGCTGCAATTATTGTTACATAGTTGAAATGCAAGACCCTGGGGTCAGCGACGGTTGCTGTCGGCTGTTGTGTAATGCTATTTGAGCTTTGTAAGTTATTGTATCGCCTGTGCCGGCTTTGTGCCACCTTTCATGTAGGCCATTCATTACAGCTCTTTGCGGGTGATGACGAGAGATGATGTCTCGCTAGGTGGACTCTACTGGACAGATAGACACATATGGGTGACTGCACTTCATCAACCCGGCTTTGTTTGTTTCTCTAGCTCTGTGTGCCCACAGAGCTATCATTCAAAAGCCATAACTCAATTATTGTTTTTACAAACTGTCCTACTTCTTTCATTGAAATTAAAGTTTAAAGTTCAACTTCAGTTTAGATATCTATAAGATTTAGATTTGAAAAGAGTGGATTTAAATAATGCTGACGATTAACAGCATTTCATTTTGTAGAACGTTACACTGTTTGAAAGTCTAATAAATACCACGTTCCTCTTGTTTTTACAGGTCATTTAATTTTCTGAATTTTGCAACTTCATAAAATTTATCTTTATTACTTTCTTAAAGTCCTGACTGCCTTCTTTTACGACTTTGCCGACTTTGTCAATTTCCTTTATCACGTGGCAAAGGAGCTCATTTTCATACCTCACAAGTATGGTTCTTCTGGAGCCAAGCGTTATGTGCGGATTAAGAAATTAAGAGGAGCAAAATCCGAATTTCCCATAACGACGACATCGTAATTCAATAAAAACACCGACATAAGAGTCGTTCACTTCTCCCAATGGCCCCAGGACGACGGGGGGCAAGGCAATAATATTCATGGGCTCAATGGAGGAAAACCTTGTCGATCCCTTCTGTTGGAAATTTAAGGGTAGTAGAGCCGGACTGGTGGCATTTCCCTATTCCAGGCAGCAGCGTGTCGTCTACTTAGCTGGTTGTAAGGGAACACGTAAGCATTTTTTTGAGAATTATACTGTAGGTGCCTTACCTTGCCGCCTTGCCGCCATGCCGTAGCCAGCTTCACGGCCCACACGTACGGGCAACCGGCAACATAATATCGCCCGGACGTAATCATTATTCCCGAGACACGCAAAATTAAAAAAAGGGACTTCTTCCTGTGTTCCTGTAAGGCCGGGTGACTGCTCCCCTTTTTGTTCCCTTATAGACCCGTGGCAGGGAAAACAACGTATGACGAATTCTGGGCCTTTGTTGCGTTTCCACGAAGTGGCTGCCATCAAGGTGGGCGAATCCACCAACGGTTAGGGGAAGTAACTGCCGGTGAAATTTTAGCCGAACAGAAAACAGCAATAAAACAAGCGTTGAAAATTGGAGGGTTGATGCCAGCCAACCTTCTTCAAGGAGGAGTGCACCTTTTCCATCACAAAGGCAAGAAAAGCCTAAAGTAGGGAAAAAGAGTCCCGGGAAAATATTTTCACATATGGCTAGGTGAGAATGAGTAATCGGGTTAATTAAGGGGATAACGGGGAAAGAGTGGCCGGAAATTGGGGTGCATAATATTTGCTCTCGAAATCGATTTTCCGACTTTCTGCTAAAGCTGAAAGCAGCCATACATTTCAATTTCTAGAGGAAGTGTGCAGGAAGCAGGCTGAGTTCGAGGGGTCAGCTGCCTTATCAGTTTTTTCAAGGCAGCCAAGACACGGTTCGTTGTTCACGGCTGTTTGAATGTAATTGGATCGAATTGATTCATTAAGGATTAATTTTGGATTAGCGCAGGATGAAAAGTAGAGCTCTCTTGGGGATTAATTCGTCCAGCCTCAGGAATTCCTAATTAAGAATTGCCTAGAGCTAATTAATGTTAGGTTTTATCTTACAGATCGTTAACCGCATTCGCTATATGTGGCGAGTTTCTAAATTATCGGAAAGAAAAACAGTGGTAGATCCATTTTATCATAATAAAGAAAAAGTTCAGATACAATGAATAAGAAAATAAATAAACGAGAGGGGATGGGGTTCAATTAAAAAGTTCTCAGAACTTTTATATTTAACACGTTAGTTATTTTGATTGAGGATGGATTTGATAGTAAATTAGTAAATAAGTGCTATTTTTTGTAAAAACTGTAAGCGATGGAATTCTTTGAATGTTTTTTTTTTTCGTAATCAGCACCATAAAAAATACTATAAACAGTCGTTAAAACTGAAGCAGTTATTTATGACTTAAATTTTGCAAGCCTGTGTTATTAATGCATTAATCGGATAAAAAAGATCTATTTACATTTTTCAGTTTCTTTAATTTTACAAAATTCACGTTTACTATAAGCGATACTGTGGCTTAATTCTCAATTTGCTATGATTATAAAAATTTGTGTTCTTTAAAAACATTGATATTTCTTTTACTTGTAAACGTACAAAAGAAAGATATCACACCTGTGATATGTGCTGAAAAGTGTTCATATAGTGTTTTATTCGTAATTTTAGGAGTAAGTTCTATGCGGTAATTTCTTCTCGTAATGCGTCGTAAAGAAATCCTACTAATTATGCTAATTTCTTTTAATAAGGTGCAAACGTGAATAATAATTTGATCTTCTGTCGTCCGTGCAAAAAGAAAACATAATAACAATAACAGATAATAGAAAATTTGGCCGCTTTAATCTTTCTATAATTTTTATTTGTAGTTTAATTGGAATAAAATTACATTCCTTACGCATGTAAAATGGGGATCTCCTAGTCAGAATAAATCTATTATCTTATAAGTTAATATGGTTTACATTTCAAGTAGCTTATTAAATTATGCATAAAGGACAGGTGAATTTTTAAAAGGTGTATTCATTGGATCCAGTAGTTCGAATAATTTGTTATGATTTTAGATAAAAAATAAAATCTACTTTCTTAACAAATTGAAAAGTCATTGTTGTTCTGCATTACTAAATCCTGCTAAAAATCAAACCAACTGCTAACCCAAAAATGAGAGAATTTCAATTAGAACAGAAATCAATAATTTAGACCCAATTTTAATTTAATTAACTTACTTCTCCATCAGCAAACACTGGATTACCCTTTGAGCACCTGCCCCAAAACTCTTGGCAAGACCTCAACGGCTTGTGTCCCCTAATCCAAGAAGACACCACCACTTTATGACCGCAGTAACCTCTCTGAATAATTAACTGGGTAAACTCTAATGTGCCATCATCCCAATTCCCAGATGAGCGATGTCCAATTGCATTTCATATGAGTTCATCCATGGCTAATAGACGTTAATCGTCGTTTGATGGCGAATAAGAATTTATGTAAGCGTTACGGAAGGATACCGTCATAGGAGGGTTCATTAACCTCGCCGGTGTGTCACAAGGCACGGCAAAGCAAGGCCCATCACTCACTTGCTTCACAGGTTCGAGTGCCAACCGCAGCGCTAATTGCAAAGTGCGAGAGGCCTCTTTACAGAACTGGGTTTAATTGCAATCTAACTGACGTTGACGACATGCCCTAATGGCTTTCGAGTCGTTCAGATTAATTGAGACTTCCTGTAAATCGCGCCAAGAAGGCTACAACTAAGTCAGATGCAAAATAGAGTTACAGTCTAATTTACTCCAAATTCTTTGCAGATCTTTTTTCTTCCAAGAAAGTCGAACGGAATTGTAAATTTAATTAATTAGACTTTTGCTAACTTTGTATACCGTTTCAAGTTGTGAGGTTTTCTGGAACGGTTCCCTGTTTTTGTTCTTAGATTCAAGTTAGACTTTCTTTTCAAATGACATCTACAGGAAAGTCTGCCATGGACTAGTGACTTAGAATTGGTCAACTGTAAAGTTTATTACTTTTAAAGTAGAAAGCGAGAAAAACTATATTTGAGAGAATTTTGATACCATACTATAGGCACTATAAATGACAACTTGACAATAAAAATACTGTTTAAAATAATTATCAAGGGTAATTAAGTAACCCATTATGCACTTATCCATATTATGGCACTGGAAACCGTCCTTTTTGGACTGATTAAAAATATTGCAAAATTTGTTAATCCACCAATTTAGTGCATGTCACGTTTTGCAGTTCCCTATGGCAGAAGTGTACACCTATTGCGTCGTGTTTCTCACTTTATTTAATATTTGTTTGCGTTTGCAGAAGTAAGTCCGTACGCTGTGATTATAATAGGGTCTACATAGAGATGTTATATCTTTATACATACACGTGCCTCTTTCAACATGACCATCAGCAGGTTGTCAATCTCGTTGATTTAACACTCGCTATGTTTTTGCGGATCCCGATTAATGAGAGTATGTTGTTTGTTCGGATATTGGGTTTACGGATATCTTTTCGAACAATGCATCTATAATAACGTCTAGTGAAAACATGTATACGACATGCATTTTATAAGCTGTTTTATTAAAGAGGGATCAATGTATTATCGTATATGAAATAAAATTTCGATAATTTTAAGTGATTCCAATTCGACAAACAAGAAATCATGTGTAAAAGTTAAGGCAAATACCAATTAAACTTGAAGATTTCTTTGAGGATTTGTTATTGGGACACGTGCCGAGCAATATTTGAAGTGTGCTCGTTCACAGTAGATTTAATTTTGGGGGAAAATTCTAAGAACATTCATACAAAAATCATTCAAAATTTTACATTTAACTACGTGCATAGTTGAAGAAGTGCAATCCTTAACAGGGATGCAAGTAGCAGACATTTTGAATTTCTAATGAGTCAAGGAGTGTCTGTATTTACACTAGAAACCACTTTTACATAGTTCCAAACTTTGATCACTCCATCTCACTAGACTTCATGTTTGTTCAAGCTCCTTTGTACTTACCTTTTCAAGAGGCCTTTGTCAGAAATGAATTTTACGAAAATGTGTGAACATTTTAATTAAAGGGCCACCACCTCAGGCTCCATTTGTCTGCAATGCAGCATCAGACAGACAGGCAAACAAAGTTAACGAACTTAAAATTTCCATCATTCACGTTAATATCTTCGTGCAGATGAAAATCAATGTGAATGTGGAATCTCTTTAACTCAGTTAAGGCTACGAATTGCTTGGGGAATGATTCGTACTGGAAAGAAGATGCAGAGATGCCCGTGCACTTAAAATTCAATTCACATGCAGTTTCGATTACAAAGAGGTATGAAAATATAAAAAAATATAAAATGAAAAGGAAATGTTCCTATGGGATAGCTTTCGTCACCGTCGTCCATTGAAAATGCACACACAGATGCGGTCTGGAACAAAAGATTTCGCTGGCTGGCAACGCCATAAATTAAAAGCGATTTGCTCAGGTGGGCTCAGGTGCTCCGGAAGTATCCAAACTAAGTAAGACTCGTCGGGAAGAAGAATGTTTTAATGAGAGGGCATGGACGTACTGGTTGGAGTTATGGAGGGAAACGTCGCCGAAGGGAGAGATTCACTTCACCAGATTTATTATTTACCGTTGAAGGAGTAAGCGCACGACAAACACGTGGTCGCACGTCTTTTTGTTATTATCGTCGTTTTCTTCCTGTTACTCTAACTGTGTTTTTGAGTTCCCTTCTTTTGCACCATTTGCCCAGGCAAACAGGCACTGCAAGAACAGGAAAGTATTGAAGACGTCGACGAAGGAGCACCGTTCTTAATAATCAGAAGCTGCAGCAAGATCAGGTCGCTGGAGTCAATGACTCTATTGCCACGACCTCTCTGGGGCACTAGTTTGTTTGTTTCAGGTAAACTCAGTGAGACGACGTTGGCGAGTATAGCGTTTCTAGCACGGATGAGGTGGGCGGCTGAATTTATTATAACAGCGAATATTTCCACCTCAGTGAATCAAGACAGTTGCCCTGGGGGGAATCTTGTGGAAAGACTTTTCTCCCTACAGTTGTATAAAAGCTACCGGCGACCTGGCATTAACCTCACCTGATAGGAAACATTTATTAATTACCCGACCGACAAGAAGGAGGACGCTTTAATCGGTCGAAGTCACCCACTTTTTAGAGGGGGTTGAGTAATGTAAAATTTAATATCGTTCCCATTCCGTTTCTGAAAGAGGATTTGCGGGTGAAAAATTAAAATCCATTTTCATTTATAACGAAGTAGAAACTAGGGAACATGAATTCTAGGGGCCATCGACAGTTGAAAATTTGGACCGCATTTTATGTGAACCTTTTTCGTTGCTTCTATGTATCTATGAAAAATTTATGCTCACTCAGGGGAGTTACGTTCAAAATTAACAGCCGATGCTGGATTTTATTTTTGTTTTAGAGACCCTTTTCTGGATTTACGCATACATTTTTGTGGTTAATGCTTTAAATACTTAATAAATAAAATATTAAGAAAAAGCTGATTTATCTCCTATTGGCCGCATTGGCGTCAAAATATGTTTACAAGACCTTTCTTAAATATTCTATTTAGATTGAATTACTTCGGACTAACTTTTAGAAAAAGTTCATTAAGTTTTACGAATATTACGAACATATTTCTCTTTAGAGGTCGGTCAGAAGCGGGTATCGAAATCGTACACAACGATTATTTCAATTCAGTAAAAAAGAGAAACTTTATAAATACACCAAAATAATGCATCTCTTTAAGCACGAGGTTAATTTGAATTCAATGGTTTTTATTTGTGAAAACAATAAGAATAAGTTTTTACTTCTTATTTATTATTCGAATTATATGATTTTATGATAAATGTACTTTTTAAGGAAACTCTAAAAAAAACATAACTTTTATGTGAATTTGAGTAATTTTATCTGAAAAAAATGCTGAAAAATCTGTTCTCAATGTTGAAATTTAACTGAATTGATGGAAACGAACGAAAAGTC
Organism: Proctacanthus coquilletti; assembly: GCA_001932985.1. Taxonomy (NCBI): domain Eukaryota; kingdom Metazoa; phylum Arthropoda; class Insecta; order Diptera; family Asilidae; genus Proctacanthus; species Proctacanthus coquilletti. The sequence goes on from MNCL01000070.1 coordinate 220,711, forward strand.
TAATGTCGATATTGAAGAACTCTTTAAGAAGGTAGAAGAGACTGAATAAAATTGTCTTTCCTTAAGGTCATTCTATGAAGAACTAAATAAAAGCTTAAAAGTGCGAGGCCGAAAATATATAACTGTTCTTTTAATAGATTTTTCCGAAAAAACGTCTTATAAATTGCTGTCTTTCCCAACGAAGAATTTCGATTAGGAATATCTGTGTACGTTGGTGATGAACTCTAGAATGAAGTCCATTTATCAGCAGGGTTTTCCTTGCTAGACAAAAATAATTGTTTTCCGGTTTGTAACTATTAATTGAAATGGAATGTTACTACGCTTTTCTAGCCATAAAAAAGTATCTGTGTTCGATTTTAAATGGGTATAATGCTTCAAAAATGTCATTTTGATTCCGTACGTCATCGATGATTTCAGCTCCAAGAGGTAAGAATCTTTGTTTTAACTCTTACGCAAGAAGATTTCGTCCACAGAAATGCACACACAAAGCCAAACGAAAGCACCCCATTTACTAACTTGGTCATATTTGCACTTTTTCCATTACTAATCTAAATGTGCACGGTATTTATTTAAATGACACGCTGCTTCATATGCACTGGACACCCCATTCTGTAATTTCACGCACCCCAGGCTCGTTCTCATTTCCCTGCGTGGAAATTATAAGCGAATATAAGAAAGATGAATGACCAGCGGGCACACGAGCCCCTGACCCTCCTCTCTTTCCTCGTATGCATACGGGCGGCTATTTAACGACATGTGGCACACTTAATGGCCATTCGGTCTCATTCTGGAGCATTTTCAATTTAATTATCATCCCATGTCGTGCCGGCGGTACTGGTACTGCTGCTGAGTAATATCCTCCTCGAACAATGACGTGAACGCACGCCATGCTCTTTGGTCTGGTGGTCTGCAGTTTGGGCGGTCCGAGCAACAGACATGAGCCCCGTCTAGGATTCGGGAGCGGATACTGATTTTTGGACAAGAGCCCCTTCCTGAGCCAACGAACGGCAAAGGCCTGGGAAACTTGAACCAGTAAATTGGGAATAAGTTGGTTTGGGCTGCATATAGCTGGTCTTGGACAGCGCATCTAGTGGCTGCTGATTTATTAAGAGCGCAACGGCCACAAATGAATTGTTCGCCCCTCATCTTGTGAAATCCTAGATGATTTACGAGCTATGGGTGTCGGGGCGGCTTATCTGGAACAAGTTTCACGTTGCCGCCAAATATTTATTGCACCCAGCCCACCAACAAGTACGAAATGCAGTCTCAAGAAACTGTCGACACGTCGGAAAATAATGTCCCAAAATCATTTTTAATCTCCGAGAAAATGTCTCCTCGTGAAAAGTGCATTTCTGGGATTATACCAGCCCTGCACTGAACCACCCCTGCAACTGTAGCGCCCATGGGACTTCCACTCGATGAAAAATTGCTTTTTGTACGTCGACAGCAGTCTCAAGTGCTACGACCTCCTGCACCCCGGCGCCATTTCCTATTTCCCTTCGAATGGGACGATTTTCAGAGCTTTTAATTTAATTAAAAAATCTGCTCCGGCAAGCCTGAATCTCGGCAACACATTCGGGAAGGAGTGGGAGGGATATGGAGCAGTGTTGATCGTGTTGAGCATTGTTTTTTACCAAGTTTTCCCGTTTTGCACTTGCAGAGAGCTTCCAACGAAGTGTAAATGGGCGCTCTGAGATATTTCATTCATTCCTCCGTTTCAAGGGTTTTAATTCCGCTCATAGCGAATAAATAGGGTCTTTAACATTTTCTTCCTTTCTCTTCTTCTTTTCTTCCAAGATGTCAACGAATTAAATTATTCATTTGATAACGAAATTCTTTCTAAGATCAGTTTTCCTTAGGGGGAAAAATTCATATAAAGCGATATGGATTTTGTGCGATGTAGAGCACAGCGAAATGTTTCTTTGATATCTTCTTGTTGTGAACGCGCACAAGAACTTTAATTTGAATTTATAGAGAAGACTTTGTAAGTATAAGAAAAGACGCAGAAGAAAAACCTAGAGCCAGAAATGGTGACTTTATTTTTAATTTGAATTTAAAAGGAAGAGAAAAATTAAAAATAAAAGTGAAGAAAAATGCAAGAAAATATTCAACAAGTATTTTTACAAGTAAATTGAAGGAATAGGAAACAATTTTGGTCGTAAAATGCGTTACCTACTAAGTTAATCTTGAAAAACTTGCTGATTTACAATAATTCGCCTTAGTTGGATTTTTGAGTGTCTGCTTCTGAGCACCTTTTTATACATTTGCTCTTTTCTTTTTGTTCTTACCTGGTCTAAAAAACTAAATTCCTACCTACCTGGTCTTATAAAAGTAAATTCCTACCTACCTGCCTAAAAAGTTGCTCAGACTTTGATAAATGCAGCAGATTTGCATAGAATTAAGAGGAAAACACTGCAAAGTACACCAAAGGTGCTTGAACCTCTTGGAAACTGGTGTTCATATATCTCATATTAATTCCTATGTAGTCATAAACCACTTTAAGAGGAACAATACTCTGCCCCCGAGGATCTGAGACACAAGACACTGTTCCATTAGATGAATTAGCAAAAACTTTTCATATATTGCTAAAGTTTCATCTTCTGACTGAGAACACATTTCTCTGGCCTGGGAAGTTTATTCTGGCGGCGTGCTATCAAAACGAGCACACATCACACAGGGTGTTTTGCTTATCAACCCCTACGGGAATGATCCCAAAAAAGGAGCTGCTTGTGTATTCAAACTTCTCAGTTTAATGAAAACTTTGTGAAACTTGATGAAGGATATCACGGCTATATCATATGTATGAAGTCTCCCTGATCTCCAACCAACCCGCACTTGAATATATTATAAATTCGACAAGTCTGGAGGCACTCCAGACCTATGTTATGCTATGTTTGCTTGCTTGCGAACCTAGGGAGACAGGTCGACAGAGATGAAAAAAAAAGTTCTGTCTTATCGTGCGATAGGAGATAAGTCCTTATCAGTCCCACAAAATTCGATAAGATCAAATAATCCAGGAAGACATTGTCAGTTTCCGGGAGGGTACTCCAGAGGGCATATAACCCAATCATCATTGGGAAACCAATTTTCTTCAATTATGTCCAGAAATAAGTTTGGCTTGAACGAACTCCGTTAGACTCTTGGACCATCTCACTGGACGAACTGTCCAGGCCAATTTTGTTTTCCCTCCCTATAATTTTCTTGACAAATCCGTCGCAAATATTCTCCTTGTCAAAGTGGGTGTTCCAGGAAATTTATTCCATTAAATAGATTGGCTAAATCGGAGAAGCTCCGCTTCTATTATTGGGGCTGTGCATGGATATTTGTGGCGCGCCCGGTGCCGATGGTCTACAGACCGTTTACATGAACCGGCATATTTTAGTCTAGACGACAAGGCTATGTACACTAAATTTCATAACTTTGGAACGCTGTAGGGTAGGCTTCAGTACTCGAGAGCCTCTCCACTATGCGAATCCAGATTCCAATTATGTCAGGCTCCACATTTACTTGTCCCTGTCCACTGCGTCGGCTGAAAGAGTTCACAACTTTTCTTTTTATTCTTTTTATATCTTCTACTTGGTCTGTTGGTCGGTCGACCGAGACTCTGTGGCGAGGTCAAGATTTTTGAACTTTTCAGTGGAGGAGAAATATACAGAAATTGCCGGAGAAGGTTCCTTAACTTAATTGAGTCTTGTTTTCTACCGACTCGAGGCATTTTTGCAGAGGCGTAAATGTGAGCAATATTAAACGAAGAAATTGTTTAGGAAAACATATACACATATTTATTTTATTCTACGTACTCGGGGAATGGAAGTTGTGTTTACTATCGTAATAGAGTGCTTAAATATACGAATGGCCTTTTCGTTCTTAGTGAAAAACAAAAAACATAATATATCGCCACTTTGGGAAAACCACTAATGAGTGTGTTTGGAGATTTGTTTTGGGGTCCATGACCTTAGTAAGAAGGGAATAATTTAGAAGTCAAAAGGTTAAAGCCCTAAAAATCAAATAGAGGAATAGTGAATATTTCAAGAAGTATAATTTCCAGGACTTAAATGACACTGAGCAAATTTCAACTAGTGAAAACGATTTAACAAGGTGGGTTAAAAAGGGTTTCCTATTAGAAAGGGATCTTGAAACTATTAGCAATAATTTTATTGGAACAAAAGTTAATTAAAAATAAAAATATCATAGTCCGCCAAAGGGTTTCTTGGTTTTGTGTGAAATATAATCGTTGGGCTTCAAAGAAAGCCCCGCTAACCACGTACCATTTAATTTTCCTAATATTTTGGATAATATCTAGTAATATAGAAAAGGGAAAAATTAAAATAGTATTTATAATATTAATTATCGTAAAAAGCTGCATTTTTTAAATGAGAGAATGCAAATAACAGAAAAAAAATTAGGAATCTCTTTTAAACACCTAAATAAAATTTGCATTTTTTAAAAATACTATGATTTTGATGATCTGTTAACATTTGAACGACGGATTTTATAGAAATAATGAAGAGTTTTATAAATCGAAAGTTTCTACAGTTTCTGGATCAATAGTTGAGTAATTTTACAATTTTTATAAATTAAAAAGTGGAAACTTTTTTAAACAACAAATTTTATAAGTTTTTTTAATTCTAGTCTAATTTAGATGCAAACCGCTCTAGATTATGATAATATATTTATTTTATATATTTTTTCCGAAGTGTGTGGAAATCGCGGCAGCTGTGAAAATAGTCCACCGCGAACATTGGTCATTCTCGCGTCATTTGTATCGATTCTTTCAAAGTTTCAATTTTTTTATGTTCAATAAAATACGATTTATAATTATACCAAATTTCAGAGTTTTATCTTTGATAATTCCTTTCCTATAAAATCCTAAAAATTTCACTTTTTATGGTGAACAAGGCAGAAACCTGTCTTAACTTGAACAGATTTCGAAAAAAAATTGTCAATTTTGATGTCCCTGCGTTGTTGATTTCTAAAAGGCTATTGCACAAAAAATCGTATTGTATTGAAAATAAAATAATTACACCTTCGTCGAGGTAGGCACAAAAAAATGAGCAAACGACTCGTGAAAACAGTGAGTGAGTGTAAATTAGATTCTTTGTTCGCAATTAGCACCATCTTAGCAAGCAAATTTTTCTTTAATATTTTTTTGTTGGGGTTAGACTAAATTCAGTCCTAATTCTAATTGAAAAGAGTCATGGTAGTTTCAAAACAACCTTAAATTAAGATAATAAACACACTTGTGTAATTAAAAGTTTTTTAAAAGCCTCTGTATTTCTTCAAACTGACATTTCTTCTGGCTTGTACTGAACACAACAAAGCAATGAAAAGGACGACAGAAGGAACACAATTCTCCTTTTAAAATGGCGAACTCCAACATTACTTTTTCAGAAATCTTGATTTCAGAAAAACACTAAGGGGAATTCAAAATCCTCATTGTATTCGCGAATCTTCTTTTACAAAAAATGGCTTTTGCCCCCTTTCTTCAGAGTTTCCATTGTACTTACCTGAAGAAAAAAATATTAATTCATAAAATCCGGAAAGTTTATAAGAACTGTTTGCAGTTTTACGTAAATACGACAGATATTTCGACAGATAGCAATAAAAACCCTGCCAGATGTGGACTATTTGGGAATATTTGGTGATTGGCAACTGAGCAAAACGACCTGCCTCTTTTGTGAGCTTTTCGATTACTCCCGGTACTTCCCATTCGGTTATATGCTATTGAATTAACGGAAGGCTGGCTATTCCCGAAAAGTTTGATTGATTGAGTCACCCTTCTGTGCGGTTTGTGCTACTCTAATCGATAAATCCCTTCCTATCCCGCCGCGGCTGATGAATTATTCCGGGAGAAACACTGAACCGACTGACTCTGATACTCAGGCTATTAATCATTCCTTCTATGTAAATGCCTCCAGCTGGTGTTATACTACGGTAGACCCATGGAGGAACCTTTCTCTCGCCGATAAATAAATAGACCCATCCAGCTCGTCCATACACCGTAAGTCCATAGTAGACTTATACTTTTAATACTTTTGTTTGATTCATAGCTCGGAGCCTATTAGGGAGACACGAGTAGTATTCATGCGGTAAATTGAGGCGAAGGTTATAAAACAACGCGGCGAAGTTCATCCGACGTTCTATTCACCCATTCTGCCCATGGCTCCCCACAATCCATAGAATAAAGAATTTAATTGTGGAGGCATAGCTGGGATTTTTTTAAAGAGCCAAGCTCTGGAGCGTTTTACGTTTGGAAAAAACGCCACCACCGTCGACAGATCGGTATCATCATCACCGTCAACACCGTCGCCCCGTTGTCGTAGTCGTCTTCGTAAAAGACGACCAAGTCCAAAGACTTTAGAGGACAGGGTGTAGGCGAAGGGAGAAAACTCATTGTCACATTACTCAGCACGATTGTGTGTTAATTGAAGTTCCTTCAGGTCGTTTTTGTTGTGTGTAGCACATAATGGTAGATGCTATGGGCGCTGAGAACGCAACAGTCATAAAAAAGCAGTTTCTTTTAATTTACATCCCGGCATCTCATGAGAAAACGCTATGGCGTCTAATTGCCTTTGATAGGGGCGTTATTACAGTGCGCGCCGGTGAATGATTGAGTAGTTCCCGAGATATTCTTCTTACAAAAGAGAGCTTTAGAGATCTTCAATATCGTCACAATGCTGTAGGAATTTATGAAACTGTTTTTCTTCATTGCCAAATGGCACGATCACTCCTTTTTTTGTATACAAAGAAAAGAAAATTTTATGATACCTGCTGAATAGATTAACCTAATTCGTTGACTGTTTACGTACATTTAGACGTATGTAATAAAATCCAAACGATTAATTGTATAAAAGTGAAACTCACGCACCGAAGGTTATGTACAACTCATAAACGGAAATGACTACTATAGAAAAATAATTAACTTCGAAAATCACAAAATTGACTGAAATGCAAAGATTTGAAAAGGGCGGCGTGCGACAAAACTTCTTTATTGATGTAAAGCGGATTAATACCATTCTCTTCTTCTATGCATTAACTTTGACTTCATCAATAAAAAATTAACTTTTAATTCATATTTCTTAATCCAATGTTAATTTTTAACTATAGATACAACAAATTATTAACAAAGTGCCTTTATTTATATATTTCAAACAAAACCCCAAACGTTCCTTATTTTATAAGAGGTGAAAGGTATGAAGGGAAAAAAGAGTATAATAGGAGAGTAATATTATCATTTTTCTTAAAGATGACAGTACTAGTACGCCCTCGAATCCACCGTACTTTACCAAGTTCTCTACAACAGCGATAGTGTAGAAAGGAGTGCATGTTTCCCCACGAATTACATACATTGCAACTTTGTACATTTGAATCGAAAAAAATGTACAATGAAAAAAACTCAAAGGACCTTCTTTGTAAGAAATTTTATGAGCTACAATTTTAATAAAATTCTTTCTCGAGAAATTTATAGCTTCCAAGGGAACTTTCAAGGTTTTGCTCAAAATATAAAAATAAAGACTCATACAAAAGTCTAGCTTGTTCATATTTTTTTTATGATTTTCCACTGGTGTGGTATAATTTTAAGGAGTATGCTCTCATTTGTACAAAAATAAAATGTTGCATTCTGTCGATACACAATCTTTCACCACTTGCACACGTTACGGAATCATAAGTTTTGCGAAGCAAACACGATTTTGTGAGTTTTCCATATTTAAAAAAAAACCTCTTTGAAACATTCTAGAAAGTATATGAAAAAAACCAATACTACTTTCTACTTTCTACTTTCCCTATAAAATTCTACACAGCACACTTTGTTTTCAAATATTATTAAAAATTATTATCAATTCTACAATTTTTTTCATATATAATCAGTGCGTGAACAAAACAGTTGCGTACAAAATTATTAATTGTGATGAAATTCTGAGCTTCTGGAGTTCGTATATCCCTTAAATTACATTAAACCTTAATCGATTAATTAAATGCAAGGTAAAAAGGAGTTTGTTAAATTAATATTACATATTTTTGTTAAAACCTACAAGTATCGAAGCCATCGTATAGTCTTCCCTAGACCCTTTCTTAATTATTTTCGCGACTCCTTACAAATGCCTACTTTATTCCTAAATCTTTGAAAATAAACATATTTTCATTGCTTATTAAATCTCAACCTCTTACTTAAATAGAATTGTAAAACCACGAACAACCTATAAACAATCAATTTCGTTTCTTATCAGTTCCTTTATGGAAGAAGTTCTTTACGATCCAATTTAAGAAAATTTTGTAAGCCATATTGACGAACTCGGCGGGAAAACAATGATCAGACAAGCTGCGTTACAGCGCAATCAATAAAATCATATTTGAGCTCCAATGGGAGCATAATTTCAGAAATGTTAGCTAAATACTGCCGTCGTAGTATTTATGACCTCTTATCGTTGTAAAATATGCTTTTGTTACCTCACATGTGCAGCATTGGCTGTACTGAAGTGAGAAATGGGAAAGAGCAGTGTTTTATATTCATGATAATGTTGAAACCATTGAATTTTCGAAAGCACGTAATAAAATGTGTTTAATAGAACAATAACAATAACAATTTATCTTACAAAGTGCAAAGGACTTTATCAACTCAATCAATAACTTTAAGGTTAAATGGAGCAGAGTTAGTTGTGTATACATTTAAATACAAATCCCGAAATAACATTTATCTGAATATTTGTTGGGAACAGCCATTCATAATTCAAATTAATTCATGCATATTTATGATTACACAATTTCTGTTGAAAATAGGTAAATTGTAAATGTAAATTGAATCAGAATAATTCAGAGTGCAATTCATTTTTGAAAACATACCAGACAGATTATGTGACTAATCTTACATAGAATTTGAAAATAATTTTTAATATATTCAACTTATTGAAATCCGTGCGTGAGTAAAATAACAACAATAAATTCATGCACTAACTAAATGAAACTAAAATGCTTGGAATTAATTATTTAGATGGTGTAAAAATATCCAGAAAACACCATTGATAAAACACCATGAATGCTACGCAAAAAATTCAAATAGTAAAATTTATTCTGCTTCGAAGAATTTAAGTCTATTTCATTGCTTTTCTGACCACTCTTTCTATCTTTTTATTAATAATTATCACATTAAAGTTCATGGTCTAGCTTAAAGTGCAAAAATTAAATAAAGGTTCAACCAAAGACTGAAATAATTTCAAAATGTAAACATTAAACAAATAACATAAACACATTAAAAAAATAAATAAAATTACAATCAACAAATTAGTCAGGTACGTGGATGACAAAATAATTTAAGTTATATGTTTTTAATTTAAATTATATGTTTATAACAAACTTTGTAACATTCAAATTATTATTAAAGAACTACTTTAAATGTTTCTAAGTTGATAAGAGGAAAAAGAAATTACTTTAGTTTTTGCAGAGAGCAATAAGCCTTTAAAATGTTGACACTAAAAAATCAATTGAGTTATTTTATTTCCCGAAAATACTAGAATTTACTAAAAAGAGGAATCCAGCCTTTACAGAAAAATGTATTAAATTCTTAAGAAAGTTCAATATTTCACTTCACTTTCACACACTTTCTACTTCACTTATAGCTGGAGAAGTTAGTAGATTAATTCTATTTACTTTTAGTTGAACAAATTTAAATATAAGTATCACTTTATATAGTATAAAATTGCAAGAAGAGTGTATGATTTAGGTAATTATTAAATGTGGCGAACCGATTTAGTAGGCCTGTGTTATATAATCAACACTAATAGTATAAAAAAAAGAACGTTCGTTTGGATGTTTGTAGGATGAAATTCCCTCACCATTAGAAAGATAGTAGCTTATGACTCAACATCTAGGATAGAATTCATTACAAACATTCAATTCTTAGGGGTGATACAAATATTGAAATGTTCACAAGATGAGAATTATTAAAATTTATAAAATTAGTTAGTTATTAAGTCTGATTTGCAATTAGTACGAATGTGTAACTTAAATTGGCACCTTCCACTAAGAATTTGTTAGCGTAACGAATAGTATACTAAATTTCCGGACAGAAAATCGTGTCCCGTGAAAGTATTAAGTATTCTTGTTTTATTTTTTATAATTTTTAAAAGTTTCTTTTGTAATTTACGGCCCCGTGGAAGTATTCTTTTTTTTAGTATCCACCCTATTATAAAAATGTCCGATGCCCTTTTGATTCTTTTTTTTTTAGAAAACATAAAGTAAAACGCGTATGAAGTCGCGGGCACATATAATAATAGGTATAAAAAATAAAATAATAAAATTTATATAATATAAGGCAATTTAGAACAGATACACGTTTTGAAACGTTTCGTCACTTGTGTTAGTTCAACTAGTTAATACATATCAAAATAATGCACGAAAGGATTCTAGATTTGAGAACTCTCTGTAAAAGGACCTTCAATGCCATTGTCGTCATATTATTTTGAAGTTAATCGATGAAGGCACTGAACAAGCATAAAAGGGTAATAAATTAGTAACTCAACGACATAAAAAACATATAACACTTCGATTTTAATGGTTGCAACATTTGTTATAAATTAGAATTTACAAAAGTTCATCCCCGGGGTATTACGCTTGTCGCTCCATCAAAACGTCACGAAATGTGGCCGTAGATAATTCCCTCAAATTAGCATTCCCTTCATTCTGGACTGGAACTGAAGTTCTTCTCGAATGAGTTATTATTCAGTGCGTCTCCCGGTGTCAAGCACGTCAATTCATGCGCGAAGTCCCCTGGTCGCAAAACTCCCACAACGCCAATAAATTCAGAAGATTTACAGTTCGAACTTCAGACGCTTTCCCCAGTCTTGATCTTAAAATCGCGAGAGCCAATAAATAAGAAAAGAACCTTGGACAAAATTTCTCTCGCTACATAAATCAGCGAGCCGTGTCAGTAAAGAGGCTCGTTACGCGAAAATTTGATAAAAAAGAAAACAAAATTTCAAAATCCAATCCAAGGTAAGAAAGTTAGAATCTATTTTTGCACGCAATGACCTCTGGATTAATGAGACGGAGCGTCAATTCAATTTGACCCTGCAATTTGCTGGACAACATTTCGGGGAGCGATTCGTCACTACTAGGGAAGTTCCGGTTCCTTCCGGGAGGGTTGGCCAAGTGCTACTGCTGGTCGTGTCACAGCAAATCGATAAATCCAATCCCACAGTCGAGGAACGCACAGAGTCCGTCCCTGTCTTCCCTGGCGCTAGCCGGGGGACATGGTGAATTCGATTTCGTCTGCATCGAACCCAACCCCAATACCTCCCCCTCCCTTCTGCCCGCATCGAGCTGCGGTCGGGGTATCGATGAAAAATGAGTCACCGATTCAAGCTCGAGTTCCCAGTGCATCTCGGCCCTGGTGAGTTTTCCACTTTTTGATATTGAAGAGTAAGAAGCCACCACAGGGAATTGGTGACTCAAGACGTCCAGACCTCCAGACGAAGCCACGGTTGAGCTTTTGGCAAATGGGGAAAGTTGCATGACTTCACCGGCGTGAGCTGGAACAGATGACTTACGTGACTGTGGGGCAAAAATAAGTCACAATCGATCCAACAGAATTATAAATTTAGGGAGATAGCGCTCGTCATCGTTATTTGCTCCATGCCAATTATTGTTGCCCCACTGGCCGTGGAACTATGCCAACTAAGAGTACGACAGGAAACGATAAAGTCGTGCTTCTTTTGCAAACTTTGAACTTCTTTATTGGCCGTGGATTCCATGGCAGATCAGGAAATTACTCATCATAAAATGGTTAATTAGCTTTATAGAACCGCTGTCATCTCTAGCGGTTTTTAACCTAATCCAGATTACTATCTAGAAAACGCAGTGAATTCCACCTCTGCAGTTTATTCTTTAATTATGGTCTATAGGTCAACAAAATACGACCTCTTAGCATTTGGTTAAGTAATATTATTAATCTATAGTAGGCAGTAGAATCGTACCTACCTAATATTGTAAATTCGAAGATTCCTTTGCATGTTTGCTAATCAATTTAATCTCAGCTACTAAAGAAACGAATATGGAGTTCTGTAATAATATGCAGTATTCAATTAACCCTCATATAACGCGGTAGTTTTATAACGCAATTTACAAATTGTGGGAATTTTTGGTTAACAGCGTTATGTTTCTATATAAAGTGCAATCTTACCTTGTATAACGCGAAAGCCTGGAAGCCAGGTAAAAAATCGGAAGATCCAATCAACAAATAAGGTTTTATCAAAAGATGAAAATTATGCTGAATAAATTTCATCTCCGCTCAACGAAGCGCTCACTATTTTAGCGAAATGTTAATTTAATAAGATATTTTTTGACATGGGATGATGAAATGAAGCTAATTTATGTATGCACATTATGTCAATTTTAAATTCTGTTAATTTTTAAAAATTAAGTTTACTTTTTAATTACCTTATAATATACATACTCGTATTTGGTACTTCATTTGAGGAAAAAAAAAACACGTTTGAAGTGTTCTAATATCATAAAAGCGTTGAAATGAAAATGCATTCACTTATAATTTACTCTCACGCACCGCAAATCGTAAATTACGGCAAAATGGACATAATTCTTCGCTAATGACGCCAGACTCTGCACTTCCCGGCGCGGCGGAGAATTTTAACTTTGTTTTGTTTACTTCGAAGTAGTTGCCTTTTGCGGGTCGTAAAAGCGCCAAACTTTTATCAGCGCCTTTCTATTAATCATGGTAAGAACACCCTACGAAGGAGGAGAACTTAAAAGAACTTAAGAACTTCGATAGCATCATAAATGTTTCCATTATAAACCATTAAGAGTATCGCATGGTAGAACTTCGTTGTATGATCAAAAACAGCCGTACTGGAGTCGCTTCTTCGTCTTAATTTCCCGTACAAAAGGAACGTCTTAATTGTACCTTAATGAAGCCTTTCTCCGCCTCCTCTGGTGCGACTGCGTTTTGCGCTTGGTATTTTCTTTACCTTGACGACGACACTCGATACACGAACTAATCGCTCGGATTTCACGGTGGTTTCGCGCAAAACCAGGGGAGGGAGACGGACATGGCGATTTACATAACTCACCAGAAGAACAAGCGAAGAACTATAAGAACAAGAATTTTCACACCCCAATTATCGCGGCGTCACGAGTAAACCCAAGTGAAAATCAAATGGCTTTTGTGATCTTAATTAGAAAATTATTTTTTCCGCAATAATCAAAACGTGATTTAACGCCTGATGCAACGATCCTTGGCAACTTCCGCAGACGAAAGACGCTCTCTTACCTTTTGTTGAACATCTGCGGCGTTTCTTATTCTTATGAAACAAATGGAAATATCACCGTTGATTCATGGCAATGGGTAGGAGATAAAAAGGAATAAAGGTATAGGATTTCTTGGGACTCCTTTTATGCACCAATAGCGCGGACGGGCATAAATAACTCCTGTGCCGCATCGCATCCTAGAAAAGTGAATTCGTAGTCTGGTGCGCGTTATTTGGAGCCTACCATCTGCGACGCAAGTCTTTGTTAGCCAAGAAGCTCTGGATTTTGTTCCGTTGTAGGTACCCTCGGGATAACCACCATCGCCCCCATGGGTTCGGAGGGTTTGAATAATGCAGAATTGCAGGAAAATGTTGTTATAAAGTGCTCGTCGACGTTTCGTTTTTCTCTAGCAACAACAGGCGCTCTATGGAGCCCCGAATGGAACTGCGTTTACTTTACTTTACAGGGAAATTGATTTTTTCTGTTGCTCGAGCCAGTGGAATGTTCGCCTAAGTGATTTAATACAAAGGATTTATGGAGATTAGGGACGCGTACACGGGATTATGTTTTGGCAAATAAATTGTATGCAACTGAAAAGCCTCCAGTTGCTTTTGAAACTCAACTGCTCTCGTATGCGAGTTCCATAAACTTCTAAGTGGGGACTAAAAAGCATATTTTCAATTAAACTTATCTCTAAACCGAAGGGGGGTTTACCGCATTGTGTCGCTAGGAGAATATTTAGTGATAAAAGATTTGCAGTTTGTTTCCTTTATAAAGTTTAAGAACTTAAAAATAATGTTTACTTAAATTTAAAACACGTAGCACCAAGATTAATTTCTAAAAACATGGGATAACCCTTTGATGTAAATATGCAAAGAATGTTATGATTGTGTAAATGTATGTAGTCTTATAACTTTAAAACAGCTGAACCAATTTTGATCATAATATTCGCCGTAATTGCAGAAAAAACAGGACTATATAAAGTGTATATAAAATAGTAGCACCGAAACACCACATCATTAGAAAACAAAAACAGAATTTTGTGTAAATTTTTTTTTCCATTGACACAATCGTGTTTTGTTTCCGCTTGTATATTTTACAAAATTTCAAGAATGTGACATCAAAATTTTAGTCATAATTCCAATTTAGGTTAAATGGGCAGGTAAACTGAGGCGTATTTAAAAAGGCAATAGCACCGTTGAAACTTTAAACATGTCCCTCTCGAAGTGAAATTTTTGCCATGGACGGCATAATTACTGTCCGATTTTCAAAATTCTTACACAGGCTTTCAAGCCACCAGAAACGTGTATCAAAATAATGCTCGGTTTTGGTTAAAAGTTGATGTCTAATGGACTTTGTAGCCAATATTTTCAAAATTAGTGGACCTAAAAAATGTATATGCAGGTCGTTAGTCTATAACGAAGTTAAAATGAGTTTTTAAAATCGATTCTGCAGATTTACAATAATGGTAAAGTAAAAGAATGTCACTAAAGCCTTTTCCAAATATTTTGGCATGACTAGATTGTGATTCATAAATCCTGTGATCTGACAAAGGCTTAATCACTATGTAGAAATCTTAATTGGCTCCTTGAATATTTCATTTTAAAACTCCTACAATTATTTTCTTGGACAAAATTACATTCTCGGTAAATCTTTCATTCTCATAAATAAAATTGTAAAAGCTCTAGCAACTTATGAATTCCCCTTCACTTATAGCTCTTTTGTGAACTAAGTTCTTTATGAGGCAATTTGTGGAAATGTACAAAGATATGTCTTAGAGTTCAGCAGGAAAACAATGGTCGTACTTACTAGGCACTTCTTAAGTTCAATCAACAAAAGCATATTTGTACAGTGGTCGGCACTTTGCGGAAGTAATGACCGGACATTTAAGGGATATTTATACGCCGCGGAAGTAAAATGTGTTTTTATTACGTACGTGTTGTGTGGCACAATGAAATGATAGATGTACTTTGGAAAATGTGTGATAAAATTTTGTGTGCCGAAATGTAAAAAATACGGAAAGATATAAATGACTTTAATATAAACTTTAATTCCACATGGCATTTATAATTGCTAGTCATTTACAGAAAAAATGCTACACATAAGTGGAAAAAAAATACAAATTCCTGAAACCACAATATGTTTTCAAATTCGGATCTATTGAAGCGGCAATGGAAATAAACACCTTGGTGCAGCTGACTGACTCATGGCTATAGCCACAGACAATGAAGGCCTTTGTCTTTTGCTAAGATAGGTAATCTGTCTAGATTCTCTTTAAGGAAACCACAAATAGTGTCGACTGTTGGCTCGATTGATAGACATTTAGAATTATTGTTGCTAATTTATGCATATCTTAATCCCTCCAGACTATGGAACTGCATTCTGTTCCCAAGATATAAATGATCAGCCACAAAGTCGAATTTCAATCTACAATTATACGCATAGTTTCAGGCAATCTATATCAATTAAAATTCAGATAGTCCAGATATTCGACATATGACAACATGCATCTACACCCACTCGTTCAATCATTCGAAACCTCAGTGATGTAATCAGAAAGGTGCAAGGTCAAATCGATCAAAAGAAATCAGGCTATCGCCTAGGAAATCTTGTCCATTCACAACAGAGCACCCAAATTAACAAGGAAAATTTAATTTTAATGACCGCATCATGCCACAAAGCCATTTGACCCAAATATTTTCTTCGTTATACCAATTTGTGCTCTGAATGGAAATATGATAAACCGATGCTGTGCCCCATCTCATATGGCCCATATGGCTCATATGTGGTCATGTACCTAGCCTCATAATGAGTCTTATACGAAACCTACAAGCAACATATGTTGTTGTGGTGGACAGGGGCAAAACAAAACACAATAATAAAAAAAAAAAGAAAACAATCAAGAAAGACATAGAAGCCACGTATACCAACCACCGACCGCACCGGTAGCTTTTGACCTAGCCTGGATCTGGATGCGGTGGCAGAGATTGGCGATTGTGTGCAGATTCGCGGTTTGAATCGGTTTAAATCCACATCTCAAAGCCGCGGTATTAGACCGCGATTCGCGACCTGTGAGAGAGAGCTAACCTAGCCGCCAGTCGACGCCAATGAATGGATTCATTGTCGGCGACGACTACTTTTAATTTAATTTCCAGCTCTAAACTGTGCTCATATTTTATTCATGGTCGATTACGGCGAGTATTTTATTTCTGCCACGCTTTTTTCAGTATGCTTAGTATTAGTAGAATGCTTGGAGCACAGCGACGACCACGACGACGATAGCGGTCACATTCTTTTTATCATACCTCTCCTATTTCCATCCCAGCAGAGTATACCGGGGATTGTGTCATCTTTATATTTACACAACTTGTATTTTTTGGCCAACGATATTTTGTCGAGGCGATTAATTGTCGTTTTGTTCTAATTCCACTATTTTCAAGTTCATTCGCGAATTTCTGCTGCCACGGTTGGAAATAAAACATTATAATTTTACTTTTTTAAAAGCATTCTTCTACAAAAGTATTAAAAGTTTTTGGGTCAGTGACCTGATTTTACCAAATTGAGGTAAACATCGAATTCCAAAATTGTTTTGTTTTGTTTTGATAGCACCATGTTTAAGGAAATAAATCAACTGGGCAACGCAAATTGAACACAGTGGATATTTTCAGTATGAGAACAGAAAACAGGAAATATCCGTTTTTTCTAAAGAACTCCATTCATTTCTTTTGATAGACGTTATTTTTATTTATTACTAGATGCTTTACTGCATTTTTTCAGATTCCACTTTTTTATTTTTTCTTGATTTATTTAGTTCAAAAATAGATAAAGAATCTGAAAATATTTTGAAATAACAAAGTTATAGTCTTTTAAAACTAGAAAGAGGTGTACCAAAGATATTTTCAAACTTACTAACTCAAGATGATGATTATACTTGAACGTTGGAATTTCACAGATCTTCTTCAAATCGCTAATGTATTTTGAAAAGTCAAATATTTTCAAAACCAGTTTTATTTATCTTCTGTAACAGTCGGACTTTTTTGTTACTGCAAACGATTCCGTTTTTTTGTGAAGACATCTTGGAAGAAGTTTTACCTTGGTCGTTATTTTGAATAATTTTTTAATGGGATTTATTGAAGAAATTCTGGTAAATAGTTTATTTTTTTAATTTGTAGATTGTATCTAGATAGCTTACAGCAACAAATGTCCATAAGTAATTTTGATTATCTTTGAATATGTAGGTTAAAATAATATGCCAAAAAAAGGTATTATGTCACTTAAAAAAAATTTAAGTAATCAATTACTAGAAATATAATTTTAAGCTCTTTCTTACTATTTTTTATTATTGTTATTACTTTTAATTATTAGAAATAGAACCCTGAAATACCAAAATCGCATAAAAAATTAAACTAATTTAAGAATATTATCAAGAATCTAAAAAGAACTCGAAAGGGGATGTTCTTGTTCACAGGACAAAACAAAAACAATTCTTTATTTGGTTTGTACTCTAAGGATTTTCGTTTATTTTCCACTTTCCGAAGTCGCATCAAGACTATGCATACCCCAATTTACTTCTAGGTCACCGATTTATACAATTTTTGAAACGCGAGCGAAATACACGGAGTAATTTTTGTATCATACTACAACAGACGGTCGAGTAGATAAAAATAGCAATAGGACATCTGTTCTAACAATTAAAAATTCAGCGCATTTGTTCATGACATTCTTGCTTTTATATTCCACGAACTTCTGTTTTATTGTAAAAAATGTTCTCACATGAAACTTTATCGTATCTAGCATACTATTTTTTACTTTTTTTTTATTTTATAAATAAATTTATCCGATCTAAAAATATGTAACACCTTAAAAACAAAATTCCTTTCATAACCCATTGACTGACAAAGCGGAGGAAGCAATTTTAGAACTACTAATTAGCAACAATTCATCAATTTAAACTTTGAAGTCCGTTTAAATTTAAAGTTGCACATAACCAACAATTATCTAGGCAAAATAGTCATCGTGGAGTTATTGTATCAAGCGCTTAATTGAACTATTGGAAATAAATTGCTATTGGGGAAGTGATTTCTGTAACAATGTTCTGTGAAGGACACGCCCATTTATCTACTGGTCTTATTTTTAGAATTAACGAAAAGAATTGTTATTATTTTATATGATATATGTAAACTATAAAAAGTAACTAACGATATAGAAACCGGGAAGCCCAGAAAATAATTATTAATTGGATAACACAATCAGTCATGAGTAACGAAAAAATTATGTATGTAGATTGGAACCTTGTGGCACCTGGGCATAAATAGTTTGCAAAACCAAGGTTACATCATCGGAAACCTGGTGTCTTATCAACATTCAAGGGTCTGCTATAAAAAATACTTCCCGGAAATATTCTTCGAATTTAAAACATTTACAAAGCCCTAAACCTTTCAGCACCTACACCAATGCTACTGTTGGTAAAACTTTATGGCTGTAAGGTTGCTCAGCCCTGCAAGGTTTAGGTTACTTCTGAAGAAGTAACGGTGGATAAAACTATGCTAGTAAATGTATCCACCTAACCCGCATTCGGCCGCCAGGTGATTACACGTCCGGTTGGCTGTTGGGGATAAATTAAAATGCAAATGAGCCGAACATTCAAAGCCTCCCATTTCTCTAGAAAAAAAAAAAAAGAGGTAGTCACGTTTGTCCTCTTAGAAAAACACTCGACCATAACTCAAACTAGTTTCTAGCTGCAAAATAAACCAAAGAAGTAAGTCACTTCCCGTCAAGACGAGAATCGTACAAGTCCCGGAGCACATATCTTCTTCAAGTCTCGTCTTCTGGCTGATCTTCTCCCTTCCCCTCCTCGGGGGGTTATCCAGAAAAATCAATAAGACTTTTCCGGGCCTACCCGCGAAACTACGTTTACGGTTCGCAGAGAACAAAAGAAGAGTTTCGTGTGTGACAAATGAGCAAAAGTGCAGAAAAGAGGAAAGGGATTTTTCTGTTGCTATGTAGAGGGAGTCACAAATTTGCTGCTCTTTCGTTAACCGCTTCTGGAGGAGAACTGGCTGGCTGGAACAGGGATTGCTATTAAACAACTGCCTTATTGCGGAAGGTCTCGATGGTGCTAGAGCCGCTATCAATGAGGCCCGAGTGGATTTAAATGGATGGTGGCATGGTGGAATCAATTGAACCATGGCGACATAATGTGGAGAAAGTTTCTTGGCGGTTCTTCGGTTTTTTTTTATTTACTGGTAATTCCCGCCACTCGCGCGTCTCAAGGGAGACCTTTACAAAGTTGACGACAACGATTGAAAGACCTACAAAGTGTACAATAAAAAGCCCCAGCGTCGGTGTCTATTGCCGGGAAACTATCGGGAACATGGTGGGAATCCTTAGGGATC
This sequence comes from Proctacanthus coquilletti, assembly GCA_001932985.1. Taxonomy (NCBI): domain Eukaryota; kingdom Metazoa; phylum Arthropoda; class Insecta; order Diptera; family Asilidae; genus Proctacanthus; species Proctacanthus coquilletti. The sequence goes on from MNCL01000070.1 coordinate 240,363, forward strand.
TTGCTTTGAAAACGACAAATGAGGAAAGGATCAAATGGAAAGTAATAACCACCGATTGGAAATGCTTTGAAGTTGGCAAACTGCTTTGATAGAGTTTTCAAAACGTAATGAAAATGTACATCCAGCATACGAACAACGCGATTTGAATCATTGTCGTGCTCAAGAGTGTGTACACGTATGAGTTCCCTTCGGAAGTTTTCCTTTTAACTTTCTCAGAAAAGGAAGGATTAAAAAAATTATATAGCTCCTTTATAAAGTGGGTTTTGGAATCAAGAGAACAATAACTTCTATTAATACACAAATTCGCAGTCAAACTGGATTTCTTTAAAAATCCACTGTTTCTATTATAGGACTTTTCAAATTGAGCATTCACGAAGGTGGTTTAAAAAAATTTATAGGAGTGCGAACATATGCACAAATATAGTGTTTTATGATAAGTGTTACAAAATTCGCAAATATTTGTTTATTAATAATTATGTTCCCTAATTTTTTTTTTCATTTTTGAATTGCATGCATTTTAAAGACTCACTAAAGTACCTTTAATTAATTACCAGCTAATTGTTGATTTAACAAAACTTTTGGTTTATTTTACTAACGACTACAAGTCCTCAAGGTTATTTTTAAACGCAAAAAATAAGTAAATTAATCTATTAACTTTTTTAATTGCTTTTTTTTACATTGATGAATAATTTTCGCAATAGTTAAGATAGAAGCATGCTTCAGTTTTTAAAACCTGATTCTAAGAAGTTTCAGTGCAATGTACGTACATGTTTTTTAAATTTATCACCATTTAGTAATCTACTAAATCTAATAACGCGAGTGTTTTTTGTATGTTTACATACTTGTTGCTCAATTATTTTTAATGATAAGCTACAAACAGGATAGTTTTCACCCTATTTTCATCCATGATACGTGACGTGACAGTGGCACATGGTCACTAGTATAAAACACATGACATGTGAGGTACAGCACGTACATGTATATATATTTATAAAATTATAGTTTTATAAATCTTAGACAGTTTATATTCACTTAATCTGGAATTTATTAACATTCAAACCTAAAGTGGACGTTATTTGTGCCATTTACCTTCCCATCAAGAGATATCAAGTTTCATTCCATAGTCTAGTCTGATTAAGGCAGCTAAGTGTTCATGCAAGCGGAAATTTAATGCTCTTAATATAACTAATTTCTATTTGTAATTAGTACTTGCAAAATAATTGCTCAAACGCCTGCAATTACAACAAATCACGCAAGTGTTGGCGTGTACATTGTCATATTACGTGAAAGCATATCTTTTCAAAATTTGATTTTTATTGTTTTAAATTTTTTTAATATGTAGAAATAAATTAATGTCAAGATGAATTAAAATGCAAATGAGCCAACAGTTTATAAATTAAAGATCATTTTTAAAAGAAATAGTTATTATTTTTTTATTAAAGTGTGACCTAAAAATCGTTCCATAAACTTCGGTTTTCAGTTCAATTTTCACATAATGAAGCCTTATTATGATAAGACTTTAATCAGTAAGCACTTTTATTTTTAGTTAAGTATAAAAAAGGTGTTCGAAACTGGCTCGTGCACTGTAGTAATTGATTACGTGACGTGACGTGAAATACGATTTCGAAATTCAAGCATATACAACTAAAATACAAATAAAGAATACAACAAAATCTAAAAATTATATAAAAATCATTAAATATAAATAGAATTAGAAATAGTATTTCCTGCAATAGTACGGTAACGTGACACAAGCAGATGCATGTGATATTGCTAGGTTTTTACACGAATTTGAAATAGCACGAACCATTTTTCTATTTTTACCCGATTTGTTTGATTTAACACGAATTAGAAAAAAAGTGTATTTTCATTTCAAATGATTTGGTTTGATTTAACACGATCACCCCAATTATAAAAAAAATGTCTTCGCAATTAAAAGATAAGAAATGCTAAGAATTGCTAAGAATTGTTTTATTTTCGTGATTTCTTATGTCTGAAACCAATCTCTATTTTTCCATAGATGTAGTATATTTTTTTAATACAATTTTTTTACACGGAACTAATTTATCGTGTAAAAACAGAAATGGGTGTATTTTATAATTGTATTTAAAAAATATTAACTCTTTTGTACATTCTGAACTTCTGAAAACCACATTTGATTAGTAATTTATAATTTTTAAAATGTTTTACATTTTCTAATGTGTACCGTGATTCAATCTCAAAGAAGTTGACTTGTTCTTAATGCCTCAGGGTTAGAATTAGATTTAGATCAAAACATTCTTTATTTGGTGAATTATTTCAAATGAACCGAAACGTAAATTAAGGGGATGATCCTTGGATTTCTGGTCTATTGTATTTTTTCTACGTCGATTCCCGTGAAAAGAATGAACGATTCTATGTCATATAACACTTAACTTTGCGAAATACTCAGTTCCTGATATTAGCGCCGCGACAGCAAAAAAGTCAATACCAGAAAATATGAAACGCCCTGTCTTCGTTTTACTTGAAAGCAAAATTTCCACGAATAATTTTGTCGATTTTTTAATAAAATAAAGAAAACATCCTCCCAAAAAACCTTGAATAGGCTTCTTTCTCACACACTCAAGTATCGCACAGCAACCATAGGCATGTCCGTGTTCCCCATTGAAGGGTCGGCACGGGGACTTCTCGGTACAAATCTTCTAGCGACAGTGAGAAGTGAGTTTTCTTAACGAAGGAGGCACTTCCTTGCGGATTCTGAAGAAAGTTGTCTTGGCCGGACGTCAATAATTTACTCGTCCTTGACGAGTGGAGAGTGGTCGCAAGAAAGAAATGGAATGGGGCTAGTTGCTCGCACAGCACGACACCGTCGCCGCAAAACCAGCCCAGAAAAATGATTTTGTCATAACTTTAATGGTACCGAGAATCTTTGCTGCGGCGTGACATCATGCATGCATATTCGCGGTATTAATGAGCACCTTCAGATCGACGTGTCGGCAGCGGTCGGCGGTGCGATAAAAAGTGACATAATTTTCAGAATAAATTACTTCAGGATGGCTAGCCCTGATAAACACACGGCTTCAAAGTGGACCCCAAATGGTGGTGTCAATTTTATTTTATGCCAATCTTTTTCGCGGTGCACGGTATTAATAGGAGCTGAGCTGTGCACACCTTTATAGGTGAATCAAACCGATAAGGTGAAGTCAGCACCGCTTTAGGAAGAGACTGCTGAGTGAAAAATTTTAATCATGTATCTAAATCTAAGTCAGTTACGCATTTTTATTCGAAATAGGCTTTTTTCTTCAAAGAGCTAGCAAATAGAAATGTTACATCACAATTTTGTGTTTGTTAGTAAAGGAAAAATGAGTAGGAAAAGTAGTTTTAATATAGGAGCACGTAAGCTAACTTTAAAAGGTTACCCTTGCCATTTTCAAGGTATCTAGTACAAATTAAGGCCATTTGAATGAAAATCACGAAGTACAATTACATCACATCGATGGTATTAATTTAAACGAAAATGAAAACAATTAAGCCAATATTCAAATTTCTTTCTTCTATATCAATAAGAGGGATTTAAGAAAATGTGATGTTATTGAAATATATTTGCACTAATAAATGCCATTTGTGAAAACACTGCATCACTTTCCAAAAAATTGTGTTTTGCGTTTTGTGGTCCCATATCATATTTCTCATCAATATATTCCTTGTATTAATCTAAATTCTCACTTATTTAGCTCACTGAAAAAATCTACTTTTTATTACATAGTTGCTGTAACCATATTATAGTTAGTAACCATGTGGTAAGCATGTTAGGCTTGAGGTGAACAAACTTTCCCATTTGTGGTCAAATTATTCGATTGTCAGAAACACATTTTGGTATAAGTGAATTTAGATTAATTTTAGATTTTCGTTATAGTCATCATTGATGGCGTTTACATGCTCTAAATCTACATATTAATTTAAAAACATTCCCAATTTGCGTTGAATTTGGGGTAGATGTTTTAATTCTCTACATTTCAGTCATATGATCTGCCACTAAAATGATAGTTTAAACCGGTTCCTTTAATTGTGTACTCTTCTTTTTTCGTCTACTTATTTTTTATGAAAGAAATATTGCATGTTTCAATAGTACGCATAGAATTGGTATATAATACTTTAAATGGAAAGCATTTTTCTGGTTACTGTGTCATTCTTCATAATTGATCCAAGTCTAACTCTTAAAGACGTGGTTCCCGTAACCAACCGGAAGGTAAAGACATATTTATTGCAAATATAAACATATTTAACAGAATCGTACTTAACATTTAAACATAATTCAAAGAAACATAAATAAAATAGTTGCAAGCTATACCGTAGTTTGGATTTTTGACTGGAGACGTGGTTGTTTTTTATAACATGATGAGGCTACCAAATTTTTGAGGATTATTGTTAAGGAATAATTTGAGATTTATGAATAAAAATATTTTTACTGCTTCTTAGTGGATTTAAATAAGTGAATCTAACTAAATTTTACAGGAGAGATAAAAGAGAACTGTTCCGTGAAGAAACCTCGTATGTGTTTAATAAGCTGCCTTCAGTTAAAATAATTTAATTTTTAATTTTTTGTTTTATATTATCGTCAAGTTCAACCTCGTAAGTTGAATCTTTGAAAAAAGTTGAAATAAAAACTTGCAACAAAATTAAGGCATATCACATCCAAGACAAAGATTCATAAGTCTACGAAGTTTTCTATTCTCTTAGAAAATTTCTAAAACGAAATTTTACAAGGTTTTGCCATATTAAAGTTCTTTAAAAACATTTTTGTGATAATAATTTTTTTTTCTCGAAATACAGAATTGTTTGTTTTACAACTGTGAACAGTCATTTAAAAATATTATCTACTGTAATTTACCTTTTAATAAATAATCAAATTAAAAACATTTGTTTATCCCTCCTATTACTAATTCTCAGTTCCAGAAATTCACTTTGCGGATCAGTAAGGCAATTTGTCTGTACGCTGAATGATAATGCAAAATTACGTTGTAAAATTGCGCAATAAAGAAATGGAAATGTAATTTTTAATCTAATAACTCTGATGTTAGCTTTTTTCAACATTACCATAGAAATAGTTCCCTTAATTTTTATTCACCTTTAAATATCCTGTCGATTTAAAATGCTACACGCTTCTAATATTTGATGATAACACACTTTCTAGTCTTCGTTATCAATCGGTCATTATAACGAGAGAAACATCCCACTAAAAGAGTAGTCAAAGTTTGATACTTTTGATATACCTTTTCATCAACTTTTTTACAAACATTTCTTGGTTAAATGTAGACCTACATTTGATCTTTCATAAAACATAAAAAATGTTAAGAAAAAGTTAAACGTTTTGGAACAAGAAAATTAGCGAAATTATCTATATTTTCTGCAACTTAAGAAAATCACACAATATGAAATTGTAAATAAAATATTTTTAAAGCCGTTTCAAATGATACTTCGCACTATCGAATAGAAAAAAAAAAAACCTTTCCAATTTAAATTCTTAAAACCTGAATATTGTAATGTTTATATAGGTTAACATCATAAGAATATCAAATTTACGTTTAATGTCTTTATTCAGTTTATTTTGAAGTATGGAGACAAAAAAGGTTTTGCTTTTTCTTAAATTTTAAAACAATTTATAAAACATTAAATATCAAAATTGGGGCCTGCTTAAAAATGTTCAAAGGTATGAAGCAGCTTCGGAGAAATTTAATTTAAAGGGCCCAGGAAGCTGTTTCCCAACATCTAACCGTAACAAATCGAATTTCCACCGAATCTAATTTCTTCGCCAACATAAAATGAGAAAACTTCAACCATTAAATCCTATTCATTTCCCGGAAGAGCATAATTTTCAGAAAGAGGCATCATAAATCATTATGAGTGCGTTCTGGCAACTTCTGCTCACCGAAAAATGATGAAACTAAAATTTTAGACGGAATCAATTTTATGCCGTCAAAGCACAAAATTCCACCCACAAATCGATGTCACCCTGTTCAGGTAGGAAAGTGAAAGCCCCCCCGAGCTGAAGCGCGCCTCCAATTGAATTGACTTTAATCTCGTCAGTGGCTCAATTGGAACCCATCACCATAGCCACCGTGCTGATTTGCATCGCTGGTCCAGACAACTATCCTGTTCTGGGTATGAGCGGACGCGCAAAATTGTTGTATTGTTTTTTAAAAAACAAAAAATAGGCCTTACACAGAAAACTCAATGGGAATGAAGCGAAATAAAAGCGCAGTCCTCGTTTTACCGCCCGCACTCCCCTGTCACCATGTACCTTATAAATAGCATCGGCCAAACTGAAATTGTGTCAAAATTTTCAAGTTGCCGACTTCTGTCTGGAGGGTGCTCTTCAAATTAAATCTACTCTGTTTGGGCTATTAATAGTTGACACCGATTTCCGATGGGTACTGAGAGTGCAAGTACAGAGCAGGAATGTTGAAAGACATATGGTTTTTGCTACTTACGTTGGATCCGGATGACCTTCAGCCTCGCACTCAATGAAGAATGGCTTGTCCGTTTCCTGTGATTGCTGCGCTACCTTAAATAGCAGCTCATCTGTTGGCGGCTCCTTGATAATATGAGGAGGTGAATTTGCTGCAAAGAAAGGAAAAAAAATAAAATATTACAATTGCAATTCCAAGTGTTAGAACTCAATAGGGGCTTAAGACATGCGCGAAAAGTGCAAGCACCCAAGTCTGACTTTTGATCGATCGAAAAACAGACATTAAAAAACATTTCAATTTCATGCTCTCGTTATGTTTAACATTTCTTCGAAAGTCCGCTTTCAAATTTTAGAACTTTCTATCTTTAGTAAGTTGTAAGAACGTAAAAATAAATTGACTTCCCCTTTTAAAGGGTTACTACAAAAAAATTCCCTGATGACATCCGAGATAGTCCCTGCCTATATAACCTCAGGTGTCGGAGCGACTAATCACAGATAATCTGGGATTATCTTAACAGTCGATGTGCTCCATCTCATTTAGGTCGGAATTCCCACTTGATTCATACCAGCCAGACGAAGAAGACACATTATAGTACGTACTAGACTAGCTCGACGTCGTCTGTACTCAAGAGTCCCGGAAAACTTTCCCGGGGAATGAATATTTTCTGAATTGTAATCACTTGAACTATGTGCACCGTCGAGACCCCATTATGGAAATTATTCATATATGCACGGGCGCATACATATGCAGATGCGACTGCCGCCGGGTGGAAACTGACAGGCACAAAAACACTGAGGACTGTATGAAAAAATCCAGAGGCATTTCTGTATTGCTTTCAGTTCCCATTTAGTGGCGAAATATGATGTAAACGGCGTGAACGTTTTTAAATTTTAATGAAATCGTTGAGGTGAAAATATTTACGGCGAGTTACCGTCCCTAGCTTTTTGCAATTACACGGCAAATGCTTCAAAATAATTCAGATTTTTCATTAAAATGCAAAAGTTCAAAATTGAAGACGTATACGGTCAAATTGTTTGGAAAATATGATTATAAATATTTAGGGTATGGTGATTTTTAATAAAGTAAAAGATATTTATCAAACAAACAAAAGTCTGTTTCTATATCTTCTTTGTCATACTATAATATTTTGAGTACATCGATTTATATTTTTTTGGAAACCTTATCATATCTAACACAACTAACAACTTTGGATGTATGGAATTCTTTATAGTTTCAATAGGAAATGTTTTGAGCAATGAAATTAGGATATTCGGGAGAATTTTACGGAGATTGTTATTAATTTTTACTTCTACTCTACAAAAGATAGCAAGAAAAAAACTTGAATACATATTTTTGATCATAGCCGTTTCATTTTACTGTATGTAGATTCACCACTAGTCTTAGACCATATATGAAAAAGGAATATGTCGTATTGTGTTGCATTTATGGATTTCAACCGAAATCCTCGTCTAAAAAAAGGGGAAAAGTATATATCGGTACATTTGTGTATACTGCAAAATCTAATTGAACCAGGATGTATCCGTCATGGAAATGCAAATACGAATGCTGCATCATCAATGGAAAGAATCGCGTTACATTTTCTTTCTACCTGATTTGTCAAAATAGTATGTTTAACTGTAATCCGGAAAGACCTACAAAGCTCTTGTGATATTTTTTTAAATAATAATACTAAAAATATTATAGTATCCGAAGAACAGAATTTAAAAAACATTTCTTTTTAATTTTAACATATTAAATATACGTGTCGTAAAATAATTTGGCATATAAAGGATAGAGGATTAGGGTCGGCAACCCAATAAAAATCGCCTCTAGAAGATGTAAAGTTGTAAGTTCGCTAAAAGTCTTAGTTAAGTGCTTTGTTAAATTGTAACATTTGATAATGCTCATGGTTTTTATCATAATTCGTCCATTTCTTTTGTTGCTCCAACTAAACCGATTTTCGACCGTTTGCCATTTTTTATATATTATATATTAATAATATTTAATTTAATATAAGTATAAACATAAAAGTGTTACCTTACTTCGCTCTTAAAAACTTTTCTTCTAAGGGTTAAATAAGAACTTTGTAATTTTTTATTAAATATGCGAATAGTGGCCTGATTTAAACACAAGGAAAAATGCATATTACAATAAAAACTTAAAAAGTACTGAATTAAATTTTTATCGAACTTCGACTTTTATCTTTTCCGGGGGTCATTTTGGTTAAATTATACGTTTCAATCCTTTTCACGGAAGACTTCTAATAAAAATATTCATTGGGAAAGAATAGAAATTACAATTACTATATTTACTATTAAAAACAGTTTCCACTTATATCATTATTTAAGATGTTTGCTCCGTTTCTTAAATTTCGAAAAATACTACACAAAATCTAAAGGAAAAACGAAACTGAGAAAAAAAGATACTTTTACGAATCCCTTCCGTACTATGATTCGACTTAAATTAAATCGCATACGCCCAACAAGGCTCATTTAGTTAAGGAAGTCTGAAGAAATTCGGTTTTAATTTTAAAAATTTATCTATTCTGACTTTTATACTTCTTCACATATCAACATGATTCGAAAGCGACTATTTAATTTTTATCGTATTTTAGAAGAGAAAACAGCTGATTATTTTGACAAAAATTCTATGAAGTCAAAGGTAATTAAAATAAGCCTTTATTTCAGACTTACTTATAGTCGTTTTCGGTTTGTACAATTTTTTGTCTATAAAACGTGTGGGAACTTTCTGAAAACTAGTGGACAAGAATAGAATGTTGCAACATTCAGCATTAAGTTGTTCGATGCTCAACTCCCCATAATTTATTTATATTATATATGTTTTTGAAAAAGCAATTTAAATCATTTCTTTTATTTTATATAAAACAATTTTCAAAAGTACAGTAGGACCAACCCTTATACCAAGAGATCTAGAAAATTTAAGGGCATGCTTTATGCAAAGTAAATTCAATATACTGGAAGCAGTTTTAAGTAATTTTTAAAACGAAAAGTTTCCCTTTCATTTAAATGAAGCATGAATCATTTTAATTTGCAGGAATTTTAAAAGAGATAGACAGAAATATTTCTATCCTCCCTCTGTAGCTGTAACTGTAGAGCAATGCCATTAGGCTTCGCGTTCGTATCGTAAATAAGCTTAATTTAAAAAAAAAAAAGTTAAATGCCTCCAGCTGTCTCTAGCAGATATTTAAAAAAGCAGACAGTGCCAAATCTTCCCTTACCACGGGAAAACAAAAAATTCTCTTAAAGCTTATCAGCCATATTTAGCCAGACTATAAATAAAAAATGAATTTCCCACATTTCTGTGGAAACTGAAAAAAGGCAAAGGAAATAACTAATAGCAAAATACTTACTCGTACTTATAGCTTGAGAGCTTAATATAAACGTCGTCAGCAGAAGGACGGCAAAAGATGATAATTGCCGTCCCATCTTAAGTTTTCCTTTTTATCTCAGATCAGTAACAGCCAGCAGTTTGCCAGTGTATTCCACTTTTGCCTCCTATAACGAGTCTAACGCGCGGTAGCAAACACTTCACGCGACGACGATGGCGAACAGGGAGGAAAAGTTAAAACGATATTTTTTCTCCTTCGTTGTTATATTATATATATAAAACAGTAGAGCGAAAAATATGTGCAGATAGGGATTTTATCGATCCGCGGCGGAATTCTGAAAAAGAGAAGAAAAAACTTTCTTAGATGTTTCGTTAACAGGAAAATTCAAGAGATGTGTCTTATAAAAATATATTCATGATAAGTATTATAAAAATGCGCATTGAGCAAAGTCTAGACGTTTGGCGTCTGTAACGAGTGGACGGAAATAATAGGATTCCCCCAGGACCAGCAGTTATGAGAAACCCTAAAAAGAGATTCCAACTGGCAGAATCGCCTGCACAGAGAGTGATTATCCCTGTAAAAGAACATAATGTGCTCCCATTAATCTACGTCAGTTTACATCGCTCCGCTGTTTAATTGAAAATGCATGATAAATTGATTTGTGTCATTTTTCAATTCTGAGTTATTTCCCTCTAGGGGAGTTTGTGTAATAGAATCTATAGAACCCCAACCACCCCTTCTTCCGAAAATTCGGCTTAACGTAAATAATTGTAGACATTTTTCTACTTCCGTAGGGAAGCAGGATCTTTAAGTTAAGTGCAAGACAAAACCAACAAACTGGTGTAATTGGGAAAAACAGCACAAAACAGAAACAGTCCTATTCTACTTAGCCCCAAAATGAACCGAAATAGGCACAATTACTTAAACACAAAACTTACACAAAAGTCCTTTACTTGATAATAAAAATGTCTTTAGGAGGGAAATTTGTTCTCATTCAGGTAAATCAAGCTTAATAGCTTCAAATTTGTCCTTAGTACCTTTTAACCTACATAGGCATTAAGGGAGGGACCATTAAAAGAAGAGAAAAGGCTAAATTAAAGGTTTTTGCTTCCGAAACGAAAACGGACTTCCAGCGCACCGTGCACAAGTGAGATGGCTTAATAGTGATGCTTATTTAGCACACAAATGCTGCGTAGAAGCTACCAACTGTATGCTAAAATATAAGGCTCTTTGTTTAACCCTCTAGTCCTTTCGCTCCCTAGATACGTTGGCACTGTAAAATCTGAATAGAGCAACTTTGTAATTTGCATAAAAGTTATAGCAGAGTATTCGAAATTTTCATAGACCTTTCCAAGTCACGTAGGTGTCTTTACAGGTAACTCCCTCCGGTAACAACAAGTCTATACAATAATTCGCTAATGAGTAAAATTAATTGTTCATTCATCCTAATTACAGTTTTTATTTAAATAGCACAACTCACTCGCCAAATTCCTTCTCATCGCACTCAGCACCTTCTATTGCGTGTTTGCCGTAGCTCGGATCTTGAGTGGTCATGGGAATTTCTTCAATGAGGGTTCTAAGACTTGTTGATTCCACACCTTTGTGCCGTAATTAATGTTGCAACATTTCCTTGGGCTCTTCCTGACCTAAATGGTGTTTTCCACCTACAATTTGTTTGCAATCACTGCGCGGCGTGTGTACCGCTATTCAAAGGCAGGAGAAAGTGCTTGTTAAAGTATTAAAGGCTTGGGCCGACTTGGTGGAACAAAGAAGACGCCGAACCGCAGACCAAGGGAAGCTTTTACGCGGTCATTGGTTTTATTGGGTATTTATGGGAACAGGAAATTCTTGCGGCTGGCTAATTATCGGCTTTTGAAGAGCTATCAGCAATGCAAGCTTTAGAGACTGCCAATAAATATTCTGAATGCATATTAATGATGCGGTTGGGCTTGAATCAACATTTTAATACCCACCTAGCTCAGGAAGCGAGCTTTCCGGTTCTCACACGATGCTCGATCGCATTCATTTGAAATATTACAAAACCCACGGATATTCACAAGTCAGAAGCTGTACGCAAAAACGTACGTTTTCAATTAAACTGCATGCATGCAAATAAAAGTGACTATTGCAGTTGCCCCGTTAAATTTGCATCGAGTGCAATTTTGTATGACCTCATGAATGCTAATTTAGAAAATAGGCTTAATACCTTAGAATGAAATAAAAAAAAAATTGAATTTTTGTTTTCATGATGAGTAAAAAAAAGGAATAATCAATTTAATTTATTTTTTTATGAAAATGTCGTACAAAATTTGCTTCCGTGTTAAAAATTGCAAAATGAGTAATTGTCAAATAACTTCAGCATTTTGTCATTGCGCATGCAAAACCCGAAAAACATGTTTTTTATAAATATAAAATAAGTTTAAGTGCATTTTCGAAAAAAACATGTTTGTCGGGGTTTGCAGGCACGGCGACGATTTATAGAAGCATTTAAAAAAAACGGAAAAATATAGCAAATGAAGCCTTAAAGACCAGGTCGACATCACTTTTTCAAGACTAAAATAAACAGAATTTATTTCATAAAACAGACAAATGAAAGTAGATTTAGCCTTTAATCTAATTTCTTACGTACCTAATAGCAAAAATAGCGCCTTTATATCGTGTTATTTTGATTCGCTACAAGTCAGCAGTTTTTTATTGGATAAAATTGGCCAACCACAAAACGACTTGACGGTTAGAGAGATGCCGCACAAAATATAGGAAACTTATAAAAAGAGAAAATAGGCTAAATGTGCTACACAATGGCCTAGATGCTCTCGAAGCCGAAGGCGAGAACAATGAGCTTATTGAGCCAAGAAACGCAAGCGAAAACGCCAAGATTAGTGGCTTTATATAAGACAACCTAATCCAGGCAGCCCATTCAAAATCCATAAAAGCATGAAAAAAAAGAGCCCTGACATTAAAAACGGAAATTTCGCACCATCAGCACATGGTGTCAAGTTTCAATAGATGTGACATTGGGGGGTTCGAGAATCGAACGAACCTTTGGCGGCCACCGTCGTACTACCGCAAAGGGCGCATGTCTTCGGCAATGGTTGGGCGCGGAAGAAACTTGCAAGATTCCGGAAATCACATACGCCCGATATTACACTTCCCTTGGTATAGAAGGTGTTCTGTTGACGTTGCTAAATCAGTCGCTAATTAAATTAGTGCAAAAATGCGCCGATGCTCGTAGTCTGGGCGAAAACTACGCATTGTTGGAAAGTTTCGACGAAGGGTTTGTTCGTTGTGAAAGGATTTCCAAGTTCCCAGACGGTAGTTTTCTTTAAGACAGTGCCGATTTTAGTGCGATTAATTCGTCGCGATGAGTAAAAAGATTAACGTGGATTACATTCGGAGTGAGTGGAACCCTACTTTATTCCATTTTCGTATATAATTAAGAGTGCTGCTCTATTTTAGACAAGTTGGACAAGTTGCCACAGGTACAGCTACCCCAAGTCCAGCTACCAAAGATCAAGTCCCGGAAAATTTTTAGTACAAAAGGTCCTGGTGAAAATGTACCTCCACCATTACCTAAGGTGCCCCCTCCTACTATAGTGGACCGATGGCCTGTAACGATATCGACTATCTCGCAACTGGTCGATGGTGCTCCTACATACGACTACAGCTTTGGTGGTGCTGAAGTTCGAGAAGAAATAGTCGAACGCCACCAAAGGGAAGACGAACCAGCCAAAGAAGAGGGCAGACCCGCTAAGGCTAACCTACGGTTTTCCGAAAAATTAACGAAACACTATAAGGAACTGTCTGAATTCAAATTCAAGAACATTTTAGGCAAAAAGACGGTGGTTAAAACGACCGTGATACAGGTGGATGAGTACAAACGAAGGTACGAGGAAGAACTTAAGGATCGTACATCAGATCATTCGGATTACGACTTTGAATTGGATTCTACACCGGCAACGTCTGCTAACCCAAGCAGAAGGTGCTCCATGAGGACACCATTGCCGGCAAAGAAGAGTTTTTCAGAAATCCAACTTAAACCAGAAAGTCTCGATAACGTGGGGGAGCTGGAAGAGGTGCCACCCAACGATAGTAGTCTGTACAGGATAAAAGAACGAGCAAAACTGAGCGCCAGCAGCATTGTCATGGTCCAAGAAAGTTTAAAAATATCAAAAGAAACTGTAAAAGAAGCAGCGAGAGGAACACTCGTATCCGAAGGGAGTACCAAGAAGTCTCACCGTCAGATGTTAGATAAAGCATGTGGCAGAGCTAAGAAGGCGGTTAACGCAAAATTGCAGAAACTGAAACAACTAGCGTCTAAGAATTCGCAAGATCAGTCACAGGACCAAAAGGTAACCCAACCAAAACTCAGACGGAAGCCTGAAATCAAGAGGAAAAATACGAAGAAGGAGACACCTTCCATTAGGAAGGAATCTGTTTCCGACTCATGCGAATCGGCACTTTCAGAACAAGAGTCCCTAGATAGCAAAAATGTAAGTCTAGATTTGGAGCCTCCACGGCCTGAATGGGTTGCAAAGAGAATTTTGTCCAACGAGTCCGAAACTCCACGCTGCTTAAAATCACAATACTCCTTGGACAGCTATGACTCGGAAAGAGAAGTTATTGCAACGCGATCGGCACCGCCACCTCCACCTCCCAAACGCCTGCAGGAACAGCAACAAGAGCAGGAACCTCCTCTGGACGAATGGGGCCCTCCGCCTCCACTATCTAGTCAGACTAATGTAATTTTCCACAAAATATCATCACCAGTTCTAGCAAAGGGTGCTTTCGCGGAACTCCCAAAAGGACACCTAAGGAAGCCATCCATGGATTCAATTGATTCTGACTCTTGGATCCCGGAAACTTATAGGAATACACCACGACCACAAATTGGATTGAATAAAATTGAAGAGAACGACCCGGAGCCGTGGTCGACGCAGGCCGCAGTTATACCTCAGGCTCCAGGTGTTTGCAGACGGCAAAAACTTTCTAAAAAGAAGAGCATTGATATTTTTGCCAGCGAGGAGGGCGAAAAGGCCTTTGAGGATTTCGACGATGTTCTGAAAAACGTTCCCGTCATTCCTATAGGGACTGAAAATAATGACGTAGAGCTACCTTTACAGGCCGAGCCGCCTTTACCAGCGAAACCCCTCGTTAAGCAAACTTCGCTTACCAGACAGTTTTCAGACGACATAGAGGCAGAGAATCTCGATGCTATCGATGTTAACAAACTCATAACACATTTCGAACCGCTCCAAACTGATTCTACCTTTACTGAAGTGAAGCAAATCCAAGTGATGGCGATAATGGAGCAAGGTAAACTACAACATCCAAACTCTTTGCCATCAAATATTCTACCATATGGAACCGAAATAGAAGCATTCCCGAAGTTACTGCCACCACCACCACCACCACTCCAGAAACATATTATCCAGGAGCAATCCATCATTACAGTGCTCTCCCAAATACCTGCACCTTTCCCAAACCAGGAGTCCCAACAGGTTGAAATCGCAGCTTCAAGTCCTACTGAAATTCCCGGCACTTACCAAATACAGGAGCCTCAGCAACCACCCATCTCAGTTCTAAATCCTAGCGGAATCCTATCAACCCACCAAATTGAAGAATACCAACCGCCTACCAATGCAGGCCCAAATTTTGTCGAAATCCTTCCAATCCATCAAGTTCAGGAGCCCCAACCGCCTACCATTGCAGCCCCACATCCTTGTACACTACCAAAAACCCAGGAAATCCAGGAGACTCAGGAATCTACCATCGCAGCCCCAAATCCTTCGGGTGAATCCATCAAAACGGCGCGCACTAGACGCATCAGCGCGAAGGAGTGGGCAGTGCGTGCCAAGGTGACGAGGAGTCTTGATTCAGGTGCTCAAGGGTCTGATGAAATCTTTTACTCCTTTGACAAAGAACAGCACGGTAAGCTAGCCTTTGCCCGATTCCTTAGTAAATCTCGCTTGATATAAAAATACGTCTTGATTAGACATTGGTTGTTGTCTAGTGTGCCATTAGGGAATTGCAAGTAGGTTTGCTAATTAAACGCTACCGCTGATGATGGACAGTAATATTGCAAGTTCAGATATTTTTCTAAGCTTATTTCTAATTAGAACTTCTGAGAAATTCTTATTTTCTAGGTGTGATCCCGACCAGCCCACAAGAAAAAATTATTCGACAAGTATACAGAGTTGACCTTTAGAATATCCTGCAGAAGTTTGATGGCTTTAAAAAGTGTTGTTTGCATTATTTCAAATGCAGAAATTGTTATTTATTTTCAAAATAAATGAGTTTAAAAACATGGCGACATTTTTTTAATTGTTCCTTTTCGTTCAAGTATAAAGATTCTAATTCTATAAAAAGGATGAAATAAATGTGTAAATCTGTTCTAGATCGTTAACGGTCTTGTTGATAATTTATATAGTTTTTCAACTATTTTACTAAGATAAAAAAGTTATGCTGAGATTAGAAATAACCACTATCAGATCAAGATAACTTAAGCGTAATTTAGTTCTAATTCCTACACTAAAAACAAAACAATTAGTGCAAATCCAAGAATATTTTGGGATATGGCTTTTCGTAACGCTTGATTTTTTCTTATTTATTAATTAAATACACATCCTTGTACTATTCAATGCATTCATATATGATTATTCAGGGGAAGAGTGTTGCTGTTATTTCTGTCTTATCTTTAATTATTCTTTTAACAATTGTAGCTAAAATTCAGCTATCTGGATTTGATTTCACTCTAATCAAAATGCGGCTCCAACTTCAAATAAAAAACCTGCTTAAATCTATTAAATATTTTTAACATCTTTGCTCAACTGTTTACAAAATTTATAAATAACTTAAAAACTATTGGTTTTTATGGGAAAATTTTAGAATTCGTATATACAACTTTTTGATTTAGCTCAGATTCACTACTTTTAGAATTTGAAACCTTTAGTTTCCTATTACCGACTAAGCTAAAAGATTTCTACTCGTTTCGCACATGCATACACCATTCATTTAATTTTGCATTAATAAATTCAAAATCGCTACCAGAGCGTCGTAATGTTTTTTGGTCTTTTATTAGACCTAAATAAATTTACTGATTTAAACTTTTACTAGTCGTGAGAAAAATATAATTGCTTAGTTTGTTTAAACGTACGTTAAAAGTTAGTCATAATAATGTAGATAATTTGAAGAATCAAAACAGCTTATTTGCATATGTAATCTACTTTTTTTTATAGATACAAGTGATATAATTAATCTAGTCTGAAATATAGTAAATTTCTGTATTCTGAAAAAGGGTTTTATTAATTAGGTTAAATGACTTGAGAACATTCTTCTCGGAATTAAAAATTACGATGAAGTCGAATTCATCGTAAAATAAGCCTTTCGTTCGAAATAGCTTGAAATTAAATAGAGCATTTTGGTTGACTCATTTCATAGCAATTAGACCATACATTCTAGATTTGAAACAACAACAATTAAAGAACAGACAAGACAAACATTTGTTCTCCTAATTGTGTGTCCCAGTCATGGTACATTGCTCCAGAAATTGCAGTGATCTACCAAACGACATTGCTTTCGGTTATCACCTTTCCAGGCGTCGTTTTTCACACCATTGTGGTATTGTAGCCGCGGCTAGGCTCAGTTCAGCTCAGCTCGACTTGGCAAAATTTCTGGATCAACACTTTCCTGCTGGGCGATGACACTAACAGTCGTATGTGGCCGTATGAAACTTCGCGCTGGGCGTGTCTCCCGCACACGTTCCAAGTCACTTAGAGCCCACACGACAGGGCTTAATTGCCCTCATATGTGTCAGCCGTCGTGCTATGATGAGTTTCCCCTCTCCACGAGTTTATCCCCCGTCCTTATACCCAAGACTAATTTTGTTTTAGAGTTCGAGTTGATTTCTCTGTTCTGCGGTTTTATCACCTTTAATTAATTGAGCGAGGGCCTTTTCGTGGGACTAAAAGGGAAGGTGCGTATTTATGAGCTTTTTGAAATAACCTCACAGAGTCCATTGGGAGTTTAGAAGGTCAGGGTAGGGTACTGCCTTCACAATGTTGTCAATTCTCTTTAAAATGTAGGCCCATTCATTGATTTTTCGCAAGGGCCAAAAGGTTAAACCTCTTTTAATGGGGAAGTTCTATTTTTAGACGGGTTCAATTTGAACTAAATTTGATTCTCCATATTAACAATAGATGAAGTCTTATTTCGAGCCTTTCAGTGAATGAATTTCCGTATTTTTGGCAGATAGAATAATTTCGAAGGTTTATAATTCAGAGCATGACAACAGAACATTGCCGGTCTTTTTTTTTATCAAGGTTTTCTAATAATAGTATAGATATCTTGAAGAGAACAACAGATTACTATATACGACGGGAATTCCTTTTCTCGACTTATCATCTTTTATAAGCCTAAATTTACCTTGAACATACTTTTCGAGAAAACCTCCCATGAAGTTTGGGGAAATTAACCATTTCGCTCCTAAGTAAAATAGTAGCCAGACTGAACCTTTTGCTATCCTCTTCGCAAGATTTTAGTTCAACCTTTAATTTTACTAGGCTAAATTAATAGTGATATTACGCTTACTGTAGAATAGTGGGAAAAGCTGAACTAACAGAGCATTCCTAATCAAATATAGCCTCAATCACGTCATCATTAACTTAAGAAAAAAAAGGAAGAAACGAAACGACAAGGAATTTGTGGTGGACAAGTACGTACTTGTTGTAGAAGTCTAGAGAACTGGGTTTGGTTCTCACCTCAGGTCTTCTAGTTTCTTTTTTTTCTATTTATATTATATAATAATTATTTTCTTCCTTCCTTTTTATTTCCTGATGATTTTTTCAGTTGGAAAAACGAACTTCCGACGTTCATATTTCAATAGTGATACGATTAAAAAAAATACCATATGACATGTTTATTGCATTTTTAAGAGACCTTTGATTTTGAATTGGTATGCAAAAAAAATTGAAATTGTAAGGGTTCCTAGTACCTAAAGAACCCTAAAAATCACTTGGCCCGAAAAACATCCTCATTTTTTGCTTTATAAGCACATATCCCTTTTCAGATTTAATATTAAAAGGACGACGTGTTGTCACTACCTCGATTTGGCAATTATACATGATTATGTTGGATAGAGTTTTAGAAGACTGCTCTAATCGGGAAAGGGGACTAGTTGCTAAGTTGGAATAACTTGGAACATCAACGAGTACTGAAATTCGGTGTTTACCAACGCAAAATCTTACAATTGTCCGATTAAATTAGAACATATAAATGTTTATAATGTTGAGAAGAAAGATTTGAGAAGAATCTGCAAGATTTTTTCTATTAGACCACTTTTTCCCTGCACGAATTTCTCTAGTGAATTTAAAACTAGCTACGTAAGATCGCAATGTCAATGAAACTGACTCCAGTTCATGTCAGCGCTTAAAACAAGTATAAATGCACGTGTTATTGAACTTGTAGGAAGTAGCCATTCATCTAGCTTTAGAGCTAGTTAACTTCCTGGCGAATACACTCGACTACAAGCGCCAGATATAACACCGGTCTGCAATGAAATCCTGCCTGAAATGAAAACACAAAGCTGAATTTGAATCTGCAGTTATTTTCTTTTACCTGCCACGTACCATTTTTTTATATTCAATACGAATAAAATTCCGTAATTTTGACATTTTTTTTTATATAAAAACTTTCACATTCAGCCAAACTAGCGTATATAAATGCAATACTTGTTTTAATTAGTTGTTATTACCAGAAAGAAGGGAAACGATATCGTTTAACGCGTTAGGTTGCACCGGTGCAGTTTGTTTTTCCACGGGGCAGTATCAGATGAACATGGTGAACAATTTAATCAGGATATACCAGAGATAAAAAAGCGGTACAACGGGAAGCTGTGCTTGCAGATTTTTGTTCGTCAATATTCATCACAAAACTCCAATAAAGAAATAACTGTTTATAAATAATACAATAAATTATCAATGCGTCTATAAACATTTGTAGAGAAATTTTATTAACTAAAGTAAAATACAGACCACTTTCATTTTAAAAAAATGTGCTTAAGTTTTAAAGTATTATTATCCAAAAACTATACCCGATAGTTCACCACACCTTAATATTTATACAATTAACTTTTTTTTCGGCAGCCCAGTGTAATTTCAACACGGAAAAAAAATGCTGGATAGAAATAGATAAGGTGTTCAACCGTAGGAAAACAGTCCGTAATAATATTTTCTCAGAAAATTTGCCGGCTAGCGATGTGTTATATTCTAACTAACTTTAATACTTTAAATTTTTACATTGTTGGAAATTTATCTCCCAAAATTTGTTTAGATCTTTTCCTTATACCATAAAGAAAAAGAAATTTAAAAAAAAATGCCAGACTTGCGGAATTTTCTAATCTAAACAAGTTCCTCTTACGTAACTTCCACTCAGAAGATTTTTCATAAATCTATTTCCAGCTCACGGCGAAGCATAGGTACATCATTCAAAAAAAAAAAAATTATCACCTTCCGACAGCGGGTGTCGATATCATCTGATTCCGGCACACTCCAAACAGAAAATCCAGAAAATCTGGCTTTAACCCTTTAAATCATCACTTCCATGTTATAAATACGCGAGGCGCCCTACCCATGGGGTACCTAAATCCACGGGACACCAACGCCACGGTCATAATGGGTATCATACACAATGCAAGAAGTGTTGACAGAAAGTGATTGATGCGGGTCGCATTTTAGGGTTTTAAACCGATTAGAGTATCACCCTGATGGATGGATGGGGTTTCATTACCCGAATTTAAAGGTGATTTGCTCCGTACCGCGCGTTAGATCTGCGACTGATAGCGCAATTTCGGTGGATCGGATAGGACAACATTCCGGAAATACTGCTAATGTTAATAAAACAGAAATTACATATATTGCTTCCAGAAGGCGCTCATAAACCCTACGTTCTCATGAATTATTTAGGAACGACCCCCGGGAAGATTACATCGTCCCGTTTGTGGGCTCCCCCAGACGGTGCAGTTTGCTCAGGGTACCATTGACCCTTATGAAAATTCAAATTTCATGCTCATAGCCGCCAGCATCTATGGTTTAATTAAAAGGGCGTTAATTTTTCGTTGGTTTAGCCAGATGAAATATGAATAGCCCGACTCCTTTAAATCAAGTCATTTCCTAATAAAAGAGGAGATTTATGATCTTCTGAAATTCAAGAGTTTCAATAGGATAAACCAGAATTATTGTTAGCTAGGAGTTACATATTGCAAATTCGAACAGCATGTTCTCTTCTACATGTTTTTCTTGTTCTGAGTAAAATTTCGTTTCACCTATTTGAAATGAAATTTTTGGGAAACTCCATAAAAGATTTATTATCATCGATCGTCACATTCCCTGGGATTAAATACAAACCAAACAAATTCAAATCCGCATAAAAATGTTCGGCATAAAATGAGACCTGAGTGTAATCAACTAAATTTTTTTGTTCTTATATTAAAAGTTCAATAACAACACAATTTTCGATCATACTAAAAAATATAAGATCTCTAATAGTTGCTAAGATATACGTTTCGATAAAACCAAATAGAATCTATGGTGCGTCTTTTCAGGTGTCCTGAATAAAAAATTGCTAACTAGTTTTGTGCTAAATGGTTTTAAAATGCAATCTTTCGCAATTTTCCAGCTTCTTTACGAATTAACTTAAAAAGACGTTTTTCGGCGTTATTCTAGTTTAAACGATAGAAAGGTATAAATTGGTTGAATTGAACTGAGATAACTTGGACTGAAAAATCAAGAAAACAATGCTTAAAGTTTAGTGCGTTCAACAACGTGGTTTGTCCTGTACTAATATTTTGAAATATTTATAAATTCTCTAATCTTACGAATTTAAAAACAAAAAAACATTTTGCGGGCAAATTTTTCAAACTAAAAACTTTAAGAAAGTGTAAGTCGCCTTTTCGAATTGCCGCAGTAGAACACCCTAAGAAAATACACAGGCCTAAAGAAATCAATAAAACAAGACTTTTTAGAAAGGGCAAAATCTGTTCATAAAATTTTCTAGTGTAAAATTCGCAAGATTGACGGTGCTATAAAATAATACCTTCAGTGTTCCATGGTTTAAACATTTTTCCAAATGTGCCTCGAAAAATCGCTATTAGGAATATCTCAAAAATTTAAAAATATATCCATTAAATTAGTTTTTATTTTTAAACACGTTCTTTTGGTTCAATACCGCCAGGGAATTTTTTGCGAAAAATCTTCAAAATAAAGTTTGAAAAATAAAAACGTGATAGCCACTTTACTGTTTCTATTTTTATTTTTTTCTTATTTTAAAATTTGTCTAAATACTCTCGAATAAATGCACAATAACACATATTTTTAATTTGTAAAATAAAATAAAAATATTTCCTAGAAAAATATTCCCATAATTAACTTCTTCTTCTACCCCTTAGAAAGCATTCAACCTTTTACATAATTTAGAAATATATCACTACAATTTTGTACGAAATCGTTTATGATTTGGGGAAAAATCATTAAAGTAGTGAAAATTTCTTAATAGTAGGTAAAATGGTCTTCACAAGTGTTCTCAATTAATTTATTGTTAAAAGTGTGGCGGTACTTTTCACATTCGCTAACAAGTCACCGTGGTTTTGAGTTTTTGTGAAAGAATCGTTATTAAAATCGTCTAATAGTTTAGCTGCAATATACGAATCTATAAAAATAATACCTAGACGTCTTTAGCGCCTAAAACGCTTACCAGTGTTTTTCATATATTTCTTTTAATTAAGGTTATTAACGCGCGATTCTGAAAACCCTTTTTCTTCAGTGTTCACTTTACTAGTTGACAAAGCACACGATAAACGTCCAAATCAAAATTTCTTTTTTTAAAAGGACAGGCTTTTCCTTTGATTAAAATTTTTCTTACGGCCATTTGAGATTCTTTTCGTTTGGTAAAGACATCACAACATTTAAAAGAGCCAAAGGAAATTTGTACTTTTACTACCGCCAAGAAAAATTGATAAAATTTATTTATTATGATTAGGTTAGGCAATTCAATAATTTACAATCTTAAACTGATAAAATTTTACGAGAACCAGCGGAATAGGGTCATTAATTTTTAAGAACCTTTAAGTTTATTACTACAAGAGGGAACAATAATGTTAAAAAGTAATTTTCGAAATAGCTTTATGTTTAAACAATTAAAAAAAGAAATAAAAGTTTAGCACATTTTAGAGATAACTTTCTGGAATTATCTCAACATCTTGAACATCCTTCCGTATTCTTTTGATTTCTCAATTTATTATTCAAATCAACAGATAAGGTCGTATATTATCCACGGTAATTCCAAGATAGACTGGCTGAATTGCACAAATATATTTCTGGGAGGCATTTCCATTAGAATTTTATGGCTAGTTATGTTAAACCCTCGTCATGGACCGCAAAACTTTCCTCCGAATATTGTCTGACAATGTAAACGTGATGACCTGGCAAATATCGATTTGTGTCCCCTTGTCCAAGACTTCCCTCTACTACACCCAGAATCGTAAGAAACGTGAGATCTAAAACCCATCAGTTACAGCTGTTAAGAAAAGAAGGACCAACAGTTCTACAACTCCGCTCACATAATACAGAGGCGAAAGTGGACAAAAACTTAGCAAAGTTGAGAAACACTAAATTATTACGAATGCCCGCTCATCCTGGTCGCTATTAATTACAAACTTTTTCCATTGGGAGCACTTTAATTGTACATGGCCTGGTCATTCGCCCCTTTCAGGAAGAGGCAGGATGAAAGTAACTCGCCGCAGGGCAGGATAAGAACCTCTGTCTACTTTATAGAAAAAAAAGGGAGAAAACCGAATGAATACGTGATTCCACAACACTTGCTCGTTCAAGGGGATGGTTTTCTGGGGGTACATTTTTTCCTCCATTTAGTCGCGCAATTGTTAATTTTGTGGGTGTTTTACAACCATGAACGCATCTTCAATTGTGCAATTCACGGGGACTTATTGGCCCATTTGCTGTGCATTAATTGATCATAAATTACATACCGTGAAATATTGCCGTATATTTGCACCAGCAGAGCGTTTCGGATGCAATTCCGGAATTGCGTGCAGTTACAAACGCTACTTGTTTTATGGATGATGCGGATTCCCATCGTTTGTGGTCTCTTTTGCAGATGCTTGTTTTTCTGTTACGCACATTATCGCCGTTTTGAAGACTTTTATCACGTTTGCTCGCTGACTGTTAATTAGGGAATACATCACTAAATACATGAAGAGCTTTCTCCTGTATGGGGACCTATGGGCTCTACAAGGTTTCACCGATACACAAGCTAATAGAACAAAATTTACAATTTACAGTTTAAGATGGTATATAAATTATCTAATTAAAAGTGTGCTTAAAATCTGTAAAATAGTTCTGATAATTAATTAACAAATAAACAGACAAATGGACAAACCGACAATTAAATGTGACAGCATTGACAAAAAACATTTACAACACTTCGAATTTTCACTACTTAGAGAATAGAAATTTCTGATTTTAATATTTTCAAGGTCTTTTTATATACACCTGAGTAGGATTTGCAGCTTCTAGGTTTTCAGTCACATCAGTTTGAAAGTCACATTAAAAACGTCTCTTATGGTAGGCAATCATTAGAAAAGTGAATTTAAAAAGAGGATAATTGACGATTTTAAAAGCGGGATGAAGGAATCTGGCATTGCTAAAAAATATTCCATTAACAAAAATTTAGTGTCGCGGACACTAAAGCAATACAACGAAACCGGGTCATTAACAACAGTTCATGGTGGTAGACGACCCAGGATGAACTCATCTTTCGGACCATCAGAGCCAAATTCGATGTTGGCTTCGAAAATAGTTACCGGTTAAGGTAGGGCCCCACTGTAATGGGTCCGAAAAATTAATTGTTTTTTTTTTTTGCTATTTTTTGAGTCCCCTACAAAAACAACACGTCCGCCATTTTCTGAAAAAAAAAAGAAAAGCCTACGTACAACAGAAACTAAGTTTATATAGATTACAAAAATTTATATCTATATATTCTTCAAGACTAACCATTCTGGAGATAGCGGTCCCGCGGTTGGGCCGCAATTTTTATTATATTGCCGTATGCTGAGGAGGAAATGCCTCTTAACACGATAATGATCCTCAATATACACGATAATTATCCTCAATATACGGCAAAAGTCGTTAAAACATGGCTTGAACAAAACATGGTAAATGTTAAAATGGCTAGCGCAATCTCCGGATTTGAATCCTATAGAAAATTTATGGGATATGCATTTTACACAGCAGTATTAGAAGAATTGAGGAAAATTTCTTCAGAACTGCAATTAAATTGATTGAATCAATGTCTAGATGGTGTGCAGCCGGGTTAATAAAGGCTATGCATAAAAATATTAGTATAAGAAATATTGATTTATTTGTTAAAATTAAGAATTTCAACGTTTAGTTGTTGACTTGAAATAGCCTTTTGTTTTGTTCCTTTTATCTTACGGATTTTTGTTATTCATTTTACTTTGTTTAAAGGTAGAAGCCTCAAAGTATAAAATATTATATATGCACTGAAAGTATTTGAGTATGGAGCTTATTCAGCAAAGAATGGGAATTTGAAAAGTGTTGCAAATGTTTTTGATAAAACTGTGCATAACAACCGAACATTTAAGCTAAATATCCGTAAAAAAGAACCAAGGATGGTTAAACAAATAAATTATTTATAATAATAGGCAATCTCCTCTACTTTAATTTAACGTAAAAGATCGTCAGCTGCAACTTCTTTTTTTAGGAATACTCCACAGGCATTGGAAATGGAAATACCATAAAAGAAAAACATTTTTAAAAATTGACTTTCCATAGGATGAAAACATCTGGCTAAGAATATTATTATTTACACAATTTTGCATATTTCCCAGAATTCCCATTGTACCCACGCAGACAATATCGCCCATTGAACATGGCGATATCTTCTCAAAATTAACATGATTCCTCTCAGATGCGTCCCTCGTTCATCCACCATTGAAATTCTACCGTCCGACGATAGCTCTTCGAAAATCAATTATTCCCTTCACAAAAGGATCACTGCATATTCTGAGCTAAGAGGCCCCCATCATAAGCCAGAGGACAAATTGTTTCCAGTCGAACGGATGACTAAGGGCTTAGCCCAGTCTAGGCTAGTAGAGGAGCAGGGGGAAAGTGGGAACAGAACATGAGGATTAATCGGCACTATAAAATGACCCTGCAAAATAATAGTCGTTAAAAGTAATCACTATAACCCGGAAAATAGTAGGGAAAATAGTTGCGTTCGTCTGCTCTGACGTGAGGAGCAAACAATCGTTTGTTCCCTTCGGGGATTTCCCGAAGTTAGTAGTGATCCTTTTCTGGGATTTCCAATATCTAGCCGTCGTCCCTCCCCTCTCGCGACAATGCGATGTTTGCATGGTGCAGTCTGTTTGAACGATACCTCGATGGGTGTTGTAACAGGCGGTTACAGTAACAACACTGAAAATGCGAGCGCCCGGAAAGCCCCCATCGGATTTTGCTGGTGCAGTCTGGATTGGCGGTTTGTGGGAACGAAATCGAGATGCAGCAGATGCCATCTAACACTAATCTGTTCTGCCATTCCAGTCCCTGATTGAGGGTGGGATTCTCAAACAGAACAAATTAAGGGTGTCAATTTGTATCAAATTTTAACTTGAAAGCGAAATAAATTTGTTTACAATGTAGGCGGAATTTGAAAGGAGTACATTGCACACGATTTAAACTTAAAAACATGCACTTGTATATATATATATTGTATATATTTTCTAACAAAGATTTGAAGAGTTGTAATACAATATAATTTTGAAGAAATCCCGTATTAGCACCATATTGTTTAGATAAAAGTAAATGAAACACATCACACCACATCAAGATTTCTTGTACCACTTTCCAATTTCAGTCATAGCCATGAGTGTCCTTAAAATTCTTACAGTCACCCTGCAGTTTAATATAGAAAATTTTTTCCTTACAAAATCGGAAGCAATTGTAGATTTCGTATTAATTTATTTTTTTTATTTGTATCCATGTAAATCCGAAATGACCGAACCAATTTAAGATGTCGAAGCACCCGACCCTTTTTATGCGAAGATTACGTTCCACGAAAATACCGCGTTAATCGAAACCCTGTATATTAAGACCTTATATTCATACTAATATAAGTAGTATAACTTGTGTGCAAGCACTAACAAGTGCCGTAAAACAAAACTATTGTATCAAATATGTAGTCGATCGTGTATAATCAAAACTGTATAAAATAAACCCGCGTGAAACTAGGGTCTACTGTACACATTTTAATAGGATTCACATAATATGCATACTCTATACAGATTTATATAAGATGCTAACTTTACCAGGCTTTTGTTAGCTTTTGTACTTGATATAACTACGTGCTTAATCAATAAAAATATAACTTTATGTGACTGAAAACAACTGGACTTTATCGAGCATAGCAATTAGATTGACACGCCAATACTTAGAATCCAGGACTTGTCTTAATTTATTGCACATACTAAAATATAGGACGTCTTCATTACAAATGAGCAAACTGGCATTTCTGCTAGAACAACTTCCTTTCGTCCAACAATTCCCGTCGTCGATTAATTGCACAACAAACGCAGTCAAGTCAAGCTAGATTAATGGTTACCCGGTGAAAATGGGAAATTTCACATCATGAAGAAAACAAGAACTTTGTAAAAAAGAAAAAAAAAAAAAAAGAAACAAAAGGAGAAGCAATAAGAAGCCAATCGCGAGTTCAAGGAACGTCTCCGAGCATAGAGGAGTCTTCCCAACATAGACGATGCCGGTGTTTCCGTTGCTTCTTCTTCTTCTATGACTCCTGGGGTTAAAGGAATTCGCTCGCATGAATTACATAGTTTCATGCAAGAGCAAACTTCTCCAGATTGCAGCATAACCACGAAAAACTGTACCTTAAAATGGAACGAAGTATAAATAATTGAGGAGAATACCTGGCACGGTGTGCTCATGTTTAGTTAAGGGAGTCGAGAGCTCCTCTCGGAACGCTACTCCATGCATAGAAATGGCAGCACCGACAGCCTAGAATTATGTTTTTAAGAAAAAAGAGCCCGACGATGACAAACAGCATAAACATGGAGAAAAATAAAACTGGAAAATATTTCTATCTGTGGCGGACGGTGTGCGTGCGAGCTCCGGTGCTCCGCGGCACAGGAAGCAATTGACACGGCGAACACTAGATCTCCGTACCTATCGCGTCGCCATTGACCGCTCGACGACCGCAAGCAGACCTGACTCTGGAGCTGGCTTCAGGCGGCCCCCGATCGATAGATAGCGTTAGCGATACCGCGACCGAACCCGTTTCGCTTCCAGGTATCAACGAGAGATGGTTCGCGGCTCGTTTCCCAGGAATATGCTAATTAGGTTTCCACCAGGCATGGGCCAGGTGATTGCCATTTGTTAACGGATTCTCTCGACTCTAGAGGATAACCGGCTGGAATATCGAGAGGATGCAATTTGCTGTGATAAATGCCGGCGCTTAACAACCTGTATGGGCTGCACCTATTGATTGCAGATTGGGACTGGTGATAAGGTCACTGGAGCTACCATTGTGCAGAATCCGTATGGAGAAATCTGCTAATTGCTATTAGATGCGATTGTTAGAATAATTGCGCTTACATGTGTAGTGCGCATAGTCATGTCCGATGGACTTGTTTCGCTTCAATTTATAGAACAGCAATCGAGCGTTCATATGCACTGTCCAATTGGAAATAGTCCAGAAAATTTTTTTCATAGGTCGTAAAATAAAGGCCCTTTTAAAACAAAATAAATAAAAACGAGCAAAGTGCGAGTCAGACTCTGTACAATATTTAAAAAAAAAAAATTAACAGATTTATTTATTTTCTTCGGAAACTACAACTGCATTTTACTTTTTCTGTAAAATATATCAGACCTATTAGTACGAAATATTTCAGATTTTTTGGCTTGTGAACTTGGGGGGAATGGTATTTTTTTCACACATACACGATATATACAAAGAAAAAAATGTTGGGTTCTAGATTTGGCCCTATTTAGTTTTAATAAAAATATTTCTGGTAATTCTTTCACCCGGGATAGAGTAAATGAGTTCTACAACTGTGCCAAATTTCAAGTCGATAGCAATAGTAGTTTCTGAGAAAAACGGCCGTGACCGACAGACAGACACCGAAGTCTCACCATAAGGGCTCCCTTTTGACCTTTTAGGTACGGAACGCTAATATCACGTTAAAACAAATTAATGGAGTAAAGTCTGTACTTACGTATTTTAGAAAAAGAGATCTAATAGGAACTTAAACCGCAAATGCAATTTTTTCTAGATAAAAGTTTTATTTACTGACCATGAAAAAGGAAGCTCTAAAAATCGTATGATAAAAACTAAAGAATGAATTTGTTTCTTTGCTGCAAGATAAAAATGTAGTAAAAAAACAGCAAGTTTCCCGCCGAGATGTGACAAAAAATATTAAAACGCTACTTGCATGATCTCTGGGGTTTTCTTAAATAGAAAAAAGTCTTGCGATGACCATATAAACCATCAGTTTATATTAACTCTTCAGCGACAGACATGGGCTCCTCAAATCCAGGTGAGGTGGGTTCGTGAGCCGATCCCTTTTATTTATAGGCACCGCTCTACATGACTTTACCGACATACGAACTTTTTCCTCTAGATACGAACCGTGAAATTTCCGAGTACTGTAACGCACGTTTATAATTGGCAATGATATTCTCATTATCATAAAATATTTTTTATTTCTGACATTATGGGGCAGCGTATCGCAAAGAAGGTTCATCGAAATACTGTAATTATTTTTTCTGTTGCAACTGATACAAACTACTTTAAAAAATGTGTACAGCATGAAAAATCAATAATATCAATAAACATATTTCATTGTTGAATTTAAGGTTTATAGAAATTCTACTTGCTATAAGAGACAATATCTCATTTGTTGTAACAAATAAAATTGCTCATGAACGATAAATGAAATAAGGTTCATAATTGTTTAATTCTACTGAAGAGAAAAAAGGAATCATCGCACATAACACTTTGAGAGACCTTGATCAAACCTTGACGTCAGAACAATCGTTGTCTTATCGAGATTGTACACATTTTTCGATGGAGTTCTATATTTAGGAAATCAGTTCGTAACTGGCTTAAGATGAAAAAAACTATAATTGTACGAAAACATTTTGATCGGATGAAAACAACAAGATTTTATAATGCCCAAAACGATAACGCCAAACCGCAGAGTGTAAAATTTGCTCAATAGAAAATTATTATCAAGAACAACTACCACAGGCCGTTGCCGTGAACTTCTGCAGGAAAAGTGAAATCAATGTGTAATAAGATCAACGTTAATCCAACAAAAGCCTAAGCAAAATATTATCATTAAACAAATGTTAATCCAATCTACGTCTTTTCCACTAATTCGGCATAAAGTCAACAATCAGCTTGGGCTAAGAGTGCCCCGGGAGCACCCAGGTGGGAACGCCTGACGCAGACTGCTGATAGATAAGTACCCGCTGATAGGGCCTTGGATCGACTTACTGGAAATTCTCGAGCAGTTTGTAAGCATTTTTCGGTTAAATTCAAATCCACCACTTGTACGACGGCAGAACAAATGCAAAATGCCAAAACACTTTTGTGAGCCATCAGCACTTGTCGCCTGGCAAAGAGAACAAAAATAACAACCGAAAGTACCTCACGTTCTGAGGGGGCATGGAACACCAACGGACTGGAGCTAGAGCTCTTAGCTCACGCCGGTAGATTATCTGTAGAGAAAGCCTGCAAAAGCCAATTACCTCAGGAGCATATGTGTTCGATCGGTGGAATGAGTGGTGGTCGGCTATACAGAAAGTGCTCACCTTGACCGGACTTAGATCATCGTACTGAATTCGAAGGGGTCATCTTCATCATAGTAATCAGCCCCGGAGCCAGAGCAGCGGCCTAGGATGTTCTTAAGTCAATATCTTCCCGGCGAATGCCCGGTCCATGACCAATCTGAAATATTTTTAATCGGCCGAGTGCTAATGGACTCCGAGCGGGAAAAGAATGCCACATCGCTAGAATGGACCGCGCGAATGTTTCGCAGTCCGGTTTTATGTTTACAACTCTGCTCGCTTGGGCATAGCAAAATGAGCGATGGGGCAATGCCAACAGTTCGCTGGGCGGTGTGGCTAAGCTTCTCGGAAAATAAAACATATTTAGAAACGGTGACGTAACCGTCATCTTATGAGTCGCGGTGTGATATCATTTTATCGAACTGTATAGCAACGCGCAGCGGTATATTGGAGATTGAAGGCGCTCCAGCTCTCCATCATCATTTTCGTATCTCAAAATCGTCGGAAGGACTCGAAGGTTTCAAATTATCGCACACGGGAGGTCGAAGCTTTCGTGTTTTCAGGCCAGAGCCCTTCAAGGAGCTTATCCCCATCAATCTTGGATGCCCTGAGTCAGCGTAGTCCCATTTTTGTATATCATTTTTTTTTCTTTTTTCGTTTGCCTTCGGTAATTTTCAACGCTTGAGTGATACCCGAGCTTCATGTTTCTTTCCGAGAAAAATTAATGACATTAAAATTTGCATAGAGCGGTGGAATTAGTGCAGTTTCTTTTAAATATTGCCCTAAAGTAACAAGAAGCAACCTTGTGCGGAGACAATTGCACAATAATTTTCGATTTGCAAATCACATAGGATTGAGATTCCGTCACTTAGGCCACACTAATTCAGGTCTAGGCTCAACCTTATTCCGGATCGTTAGGATGAGCCACCAATCCGAAAAAAAATCCAGCCATTCGCATGACCTCAAAAGTAATGACCACATCTGGGAGGATCGATACGATGACATCATATCTTGTCGGGTCCCACAGCCCAGCAGTCGCGGTATTGTGGCGCCTCGCGTCCATCATCGACCACGAACTGTTTATATTCTTTGCGGTGGCACAAAATCGAAGGGAAAATGCAATTGGGCCATAGTAAAACAATCGGCCTTCTTACCAAAACAGCGGAGGTAAAAAAAAATTTATCCCACCTGTCAATCTCGCGAGTAACGAACGTATCCACTCGTTAAGGTGCTCATGTGTTTGTACACAACATTCACACACACATGCTCTGGGAAAATTTTTACCTTTCGTGCGTTCCCGTTATGCTCCTGGCTTCTTGGCTGCTAATAAGAAACTAAAACACGCACTAGACACTCAAATCCCGAGAAATTCCTCACAATTTCCAATTCATCCAGGTGGACCACGACGGATTCTCGGGCGACTGCAGCCCGCTGTTTTTTTTGCTTTATCTCCGCATCAAAAATGGTAGCAATTGCACTTCTTCAACACGCACACACTCACACGCTCTGGTGCTGCAAGAACTTTTTCGCTTTTTTCTCGAGGAAATTTCCTCCGAGTTTCGCATTGACTTCCTTCTCCTGGTCAATTCCCGATGCACTGCCCGAACTAACTAACGGCTACTATGCACCTGGACATGTCTTTAATAATCGCACTGGTCGTCTCTGCTTGATTTTCTCCTGACCGAAATGGGCGCGGTACCGCTTCTCACTGAAGAAACGCGTGCCTCCTCACTGGTGCTGTTACGTCGACTGAAAAAGTCAACAAGCAGCAGACTTCTGCAAATGTCAAATGCTTGCAGACGGTACAGAAATGAACAGGATAAACCAATGAATGAATTGAATGAATTAGTCGATGGGGTAGTGTGCGTGTCTCTATGTGCACGTATACGCAAGAAGAAGCCTATGGCCAATTTTTGGCAAGCAGAAAGTCTGCAATGTGCAGATTTTTTCCACTTGCCAAAAAATTACACCACTCTTCTTCTTCGTCTCATTGTTCAACATTTCACAATGAGATGTCTCTCTTGGCGATTTGCTTTTAATTTCGTATTTAATGGAAACGGAATTAATTTCAATAAAACTATCCGTTTTAAATTATCGTCCAACTTTTCTGTTTTTCTTTTCCCATTTCCTTCTTGTCTGCCTCCTTTTCTCTTTGGTAGTATACAAGATTTTTTGCTAAAATTTCGAATGGTGACACCCTTCAGACTTTTGTCCGGGTATTAACATTTCACTTATTTGAAAAGTACGTTACACTTTCGATGCGTTACAATTTTCTGTTAAATTCAATTAACAAAAGCAAATAGCGCTGCCAACGAATTAAAAAGAGAAAAATAGTTTTGAAAGTCAAAAGAAGGGAAAAAAATCAAAAACAAAAATTGAATTTACCAATTGAACTTGTGAATAAAATAAACTAAAATGAATCAGATCCACCCCTGAGTATGCACCTGTAAATCTTATTTCGCCACCCACAAAAACAAAGCCAAGAAAGCTTTCACGCTCCGAAAGTTGCCGTATCTGAGGGGACTGTCAAAGAAAACTAGAATTTGCATCGTTGGCAACTTCACTCTGGATTTGTCATTGATGATCAAATCGCACGGAAAAAGGTGAAGTGCACACACTCGTCAAACTGCTGTCCAAAAGAAATCGGACGGGATTTCATTTTGAGAAAAAAGCCGAGTCCTTGTGCGTCAAACCAATCCGCGAAGTGTTCTGCCGCTGGTTGCGCGGTCTTCGATGAAATACGCGACTAGAGTGGACCAGTGATTCTGAAAAAGTTGTGAGAAAGAAGTCTCTGTCGCGACAATCGCCGTTTGGTCGTCTTCGTCTCTCCACAAAGAAGCCCGTGTGTCTTGTTGTCTTCTAATTTTTACTTTGAGAAAAAGAAACTCAGCTGTGGGAAAATTAGAAAACGGAGAAAGGTGTGTTGCTGCGCTCCGACCCAAGACAACATCGCACAGCCAGCAGGATGGTTGAGGTGGAGACCCAGATGAACGGGCTGACATCATCGATAAAGAAGAAGGACGGCGTGGATCCTAAGGAGAATTTGTGGTAAGGCACCTGAACCAGCAGCGGTAGCTGCCACCTTTTTCATTTTCGCGATCCCGTCTGCCCCGTTCGCCCCGCGGTCTGTTGTGCGTCACAAACTGTCAAATGTGTCACACCTTTCCGCCTCGTCCAAATGCGGAGTGAATTATGCTAATTGCGGGAGCTGCACCAGTCGCAGTGGGACTCTTTCTTGTCGGATCCGGGCCGCAACCTGTTGACGAGCAGAATTCTAAGTCCGCTTCGTTGTGCAATTGTGATCTTGATCGCGACGCTCTTTGTTGACTCTCCGCCGCCGGCCAGACGGTCCGAAGTTTACTGGTTCGGACTTTGTTGTGTCCCATCTGTGTCTGGCCTGGAGTCGTCTGGAGTTAGTCACGCGGTCGGATCCTGATCGATAATTCCTGCGTCGTGTCACCGAGTCGGTTGCAATTCAACCCCTGCCGGAAGTTTGGCAGAGTGCCCGTGAACGAATTCATAAAATTGTTTTAAAACTGCCTACACCACTCTTCGGGCACTGCTGGACTCACGAGAATTCATTCAATATTACAAAAACTACCGGCTAGTGTTCTGAAAGTCCAAACATTGGGCGAAAATCACCGGAAAGTGAACACGAAGGCCAACCCAGTGTATTTATTAATATTTTAATTAGATACATATTTTAAGCATCCCAACCTGTTTCAATAATTCAGCAACACCTGAAGCTTTCAGCGCAATTCTTACGGGTTTTCTATTAAACCTTTGCGTATGATGAATCATCAAGACTCGTCTCTTTCTGTTTTTAAAATGTCCCAAACTCGTCCAGGCGCATGCAGCAATAAACTCAGTTTCCAGAAAAAATGCAGCACGACAAGAACTCCTTTTTATGTTGATACTGGAGGAAATATTAATACCTTCAGAAAAAATCCTTTCTTTATTCTGGTAAGGTGTTGAGGTTTTGAATTTTAGTATTTTTCCAGAAATTTGGATTTCTTTTAACAAAGTTTGCCGTCTGCATAAAATAAATTATTTATTTTTGACTAATCCGCTGTGGTGATCAATTTCTACAGGTTTATTATTTTCTACTTAGATGATAGAGTGTACGATTTTATGTCTTTGCGCTGTATCAATTTTTTGAGCTTGTATAACGAATTTTTCACAAAAAAAATTAAGGGAGACCTCTAAATTGCAAAGTCAATAGAATAAGGACTTGGCTTAAGAAAAGTTCAGTATGAGAACAAGAGCTGTATTTCGCAAAAGGATCAATATTTTTTTGGGGTTTTAGAAAATCTTAACTCTTCCAAACGTCTTTCCTATGGAACTTGAAATGGATAAAAGCTAGAAAGACAAAGCTGCCTTACAATTCTCAAAAGAAAGTTGATATATGATAGAATTGTTCATAATTTATATAACCCCGTAGAGAATAGCCCATAGTGCTTCAAAAGAATCTCGTTTTTCCTAAATGTGATTGATTAGGCTACTCAACATTCAAATAATCAATTTTAAAGGAATATGAGAAAAATTTCTCACTTAATTGGCTTGTAAATATTTCAGGGAAGGAAAAGGTCAGGAAATGCAAAGGTAATCCTTCCTGAAAAATGGTTTACTCTTAAAACTCTCAGGGACATTTACTTTTAAGGGAACTAAAATCGCAGGTCTTTTCTTAGCCTTACTTAACAAGCCGCTTATGATAGCCATAGTCAGTAGGAGAGAGTTTATGTTTAGTAGTAATAAGATAAGCAAAACAAACTTTTGGAAGTAGAGTCAACCTTGGTTCCAACAATACAACGTTGAAAAATGAGAAGGACGTGTAGAATATAAGCTTTCCATATTTGTTTTCAAATTAGCTTTCACAGCAACGATGCAAAATCGAGCGAAATATTCAACACAAAAGAAAAGAAAATAAGTTTGATGTGCGTTTTCAAAGAAAGCGACAATGTGCTAAGTTAAATATATCAATTAATGCATAATTATTTTTTTAATGTGCCATAAAAGTAACCAAAACTAAGGTACTGGGTACTAAGAAATATTTCCTTATTTCAAGGTCTGCAATATTAAGCGAAGTTCAGAAGCAAGGCAGCACAAAATTACCTTCGAACAAATCAGTTTTAGTATTAGGAAACAATGCAACAGGCAAAACTACACTAATCGCAAAACTACAAGGTGTCGAGGATCCAAAGAAGGGATCCGGCCTTGAATACGCTTATATCGATGTTAAAGATGAATACAGGGACGGTATGTAAAACATTCTAAAAGATTTCAGAGAAAATTCATGGCGCCTTATTTTCTCTTGTTTGATCTACAGATGTTACTCGATTAGGAGTTTGGGTCCTTGATGGCGATCCAGGGCATACAAACCTGCTAAAATTTGCACTAAACGAAACAAACTATGCACACACCCTAGTTATATTAACAGTATCAATGACCACACCATGGAGCTGGCTAGAAGAGCTTCAGCATTGGATTAAGGTCTTGGCCGATCATATCGATAGCTTAAAGCTGGAAAAGGAAGAGAGACAGCAGGCCAGACAAAGACTGGTATCGACTTGGCAGACGTACTGTGAGGTGGGCGATGATCTTGATCCGGGATCACCCATTAAACGGAGTGTCCGAATGAATTCGATTGATGACGATGACGTACTTCCTCTCCCCGAAGGAGCATTGATTACAAATTTGGGTCTTGATATGGTCGTTGTTGTCACAAAGGTGCGACTAACATTTATTAATAATTTTCTGGATAGGTTTTTATAAGATATCTTTTTCAGACCGACTATATGAGCACCCTAGAAAAGGAGTACGATTATCGAGATGAGCACTTCGATTTTATACAACAATGGATCAGAAGATTTTGCTTGCAGCATGGCGCAGCTTTATTCTACACAAGCGTTAAAGAAGACAAAAACTGTGATCTCCTCTATAAATATTTAACACATCGAATTTACGGCTTACCATTCCGCACACCTGCCCTAGTCGTAGAAAAGGATGCTGTTCTAATGTGAGTTCACAGGGATTTAAGTGTTTTATTATATAATAATATGCTTTTTTTAAAACTATAGTCCAGCTGGCTGGGATAACCTTAAGAAAATTAGTATTCTTTATGAAAATATGCATTCATGTAAAGCTGAAGATTATTACACAGATGTTATAGCTGCGCCTCCTTCAAGAAAGGTAGTGTTTTCTAAACGGTTTTAGATAATTACAGTGTTTATTGTTTTATTGTACTCTTAGACTGTCTCAAATCGAGAAATAGAAGTGCAAACAGAGGATGAACAAACATTCTTAGCGAGGCAGCAGCAACTCCTTCAGCAAGGACAAGCACAAACAAGGGGAGAGTCTCCTTTAAGGTCACAACCTGGAAGTAAATCTGTTACCAGAACACCCGGTTCAACTGGCCAGAGTTCACCCAAAAAGGTAAGGTTAATAAATTTTATTTTTTAATTCTTCAAATATTAAATACATTTTCCTATTTTTACTTCAGATGGACGTTAAACTGAATCCTTCAACGCCAGGCGGAGAAGGTGTCTTAGCAAATTTCTTTAATTCATTACTGCACAAGAAATCGGGATCCCCAGGTGCCCCGCCGGGTGTTATGAACTCTCCCCGGGCTCCGAATGGAACAGACATCGGAACACCAGACAAGATCACTGTGCGAACAGATGCAGCCGCTGAATTAGATCGGCTAGCAAGAGTTGTAAAGAAAGAAATGGACTTTACACAAAGTGATTGTTAAAAAAAAGAAGAAAACATTAAATCTTCAACTAAAACTAAAAACTAAACAAAGTAAGAGTAATTTTTGTATCTTAAACATTACTTTAATATATTTTCCAGTTAATGGTAAAATTCTCAAATAATTTTATTATTTCTCTGTCCATAAAAGATAAAACGACAATGCAAACTTAAAGCATGTGCGTCTAAGAATTGTCAACAAAGAAAAGTAAAAATGAAAAATTAAAATTAAGGAAATCATAGATCCTCCTAAACTGTTTAAGAAACACAAAAAAAAAGACATAATGTGCATCAAAGTTGTATTCAAATAGGAGCCCGCTTTTACGAGCGTTATTATCCGTAACTATTGAAAATACTTCTAGGAAGCAAACCTAAACAATAATATGAAGAGTTTATGTAAGCCGAACGCGAGCGAGGGCATCTAATGCACATCGCGAGCAGGAGGCGCATCTTAGCGAGACATAAACTGTTGGTGATTATTTATATTTATTTGATTTTGTTTTAGTTCCGATGCAAGCCACTTTATGGTTTTACATTATAATTTTTAGAAGAGCGCAGTATCTATTTATTGATTTTGTTCTTAAAGCGATTTAATATTAATAAAACAAAACTAATGTGTAAAAGAAAAACAACTCATTTCTCTTTTGAGAAATTTATTTAAGCTGTTTTTTTTATCTTAAATTATTTTTCTTTTTATTTTCGTAGGAGATTTTTTAGCCATGTACTTCTTTTTGATTTTTGCAAAAGAAGTCGCCATGGAGTAAAGATTCTTTTTTTGAGATTCTAATTACAGTGGAGTACTACTATTAGAATTATTTTTATGTTTTATGATAGAAATGCTCTTTGTAGTTATTTTTTGTGTCCTAATCCTAAAATAGTCCGAGGCAAATTTTTATTCGTACTTATGAATAAATGAGAAGAAAGATAATTATGGAAAAAAAAGTTTATTTTCCCCCCAAGTGGTAGCCACTGAAAATTTATTGTAATAGCACTTGAAATTCCTTCCTTTTTATATTTTGTTTGAATAAATAAATATTAGCCAATTAGAAAAGAGCATAAGAGCCTTACTTGATTTTTTTACTTACTGCCCGCTCAATGAGGAGCAATGGCCATTCAAGAAAAAATGCTAACGTTGTTGCTAAATTTAATCACTTTGCCACTTTGAATAAAAAACATTCAAAATATGAATTTGGAGAAAAGTACATCTGACTGAAGCAATTTCTTCCATGTCTTATATTCAACTGTGTCGGAAATAAAAAAAAAAATTATTGAAAAAAATAAGCTAACTGGTTTAAAAGGATTTAATAAGAAAACCAAGCTAAAACATTGTAAAAAAATGCGTTTAAAAAAAGCACTAGCGGGCGCGCAGTTGAGTAGATTATTATAGTTTTTTTGTGTAATGCAAAGAAATGTTGAAATTCTTTCTAAAAGATATGGGAAAAAATTAAATCGGAAATTAACCACAGTGTAACAAAAAATTAAATATGTATTCTTAATATGCTCAAATTGCTTTCCTTCTCTCAACAACGAAATTGTTACTACTAAAGAAGAAAATAATTTAATAAATACTTTAAAGAACCCCAATGACCAATGAAATCTTTTAAAGCCACGGCTTCTTTCTCTGTTTTTACGTCCATTAAATTTTATTGCCTTAAACCTTTGTTAATTGTAATTTGTCTAATGTAGAAACAAAATTAGTGTTTGTACTTTCCTCTAGAGTATTGCTAAAAGTAAAAACAAAAATATTTTTAAGGGAAGGAAATGATGTTAATAATTTATTGTAATTCTATTGGAGTAGTTTGTGGGACTGTTCGAACGGATCGTGCAATGTGAGATTTGAATATAAAATAAAATTATATATTTCTTCCTAATTGCATTTTTGGACTTTATTTTTACTTCACATTGGAAGTTTTCTTTTGTTTTTCTTAAGTGTACTTGGAAACAGTGCTTTTCTGCTAACCATCCACTACCAACTTCTCTAACTGTTTGGATATGAGACCAGGGATAACACCTTTCTCAAATTCAAAATCCGGTGGACTATACCTCCCCAGTAATTCGGGATGTGTCTTCCAGAACTTATCCTTGATTATATCTTCATACAGAGGTATCACCATTTGCCTTTTGCCAGATCCATCCGGCAGTTCTACCCGTTTCCTCAACAGAATTGTTCCTTTTCTAAACATCGGGGGGAGGTCGTTGTAGTTAATCCCGAATTTCGAGAAGAGGAGTTCATTTTTATCACAGGAAAACGTCCCTCGAAGTTGTGCCTCCGCTTCCTGATTGCTGAGCCCGTCTTTGAGGACCAAATTCCAAAATGCTGTATTGTATAAGTTATTAATATGTACATCAGCTTGTCTCCAACCTAAGTAGTCTCTTAAATTTTGATCCGAAGGGTACAGGACCACTCGGCCATCAAACACAGGCGGATACTGCAGCTTCTTTTCAGGGAACCAGGTGCTCCAATTGAAAGTATACGCGGACGTAAATAAACTGGTTATGTAAGACAGAAGTTTAGAACTCCTTCTGTTGTAAATGTTTGCATCTTTTCGGAAGACAAAGGAATACTCGTCGCTCTGTCCATACGACAAGATGATGTCACGGAACTCCTCCATCACTTGGATCGCTGCTTGATTCATCAGGTTGAGTGCTGAAATTGGGGATTAAAATAGGTTTTGATTGTTTGTTTTTGTTTTAAATTCAAACCATTTACATCATTTGGCTTCTCAAAGTCGTGGATTTTGGAAAATTTGTGGAAACCCCGGCCATCAACTCGGATAACGATCCAGACATTG
This sequence comes from Proctacanthus coquilletti, assembly GCA_001932985.1. Lineage (NCBI taxonomy): Eukaryota > Metazoa > Arthropoda > Insecta > Diptera > Asilidae > Proctacanthus > Proctacanthus coquilletti. The sequence continues at coordinate 280,588 of MNCL01000070.1, forward strand.
GGGAGGATTCTGTCGTCTTGTTCAAAGGTTTTTACATACTCGTACCGACTGTTGGCCATTCTTGATCTGCTGTTAAATCTTTTTAATTGAGTAATATACCGTGGGAAAGTAAGGAAAGCGGATTTAATCAGCATCGGATTGCCGGCACACCACAATTTTACTTTGAAACAAAATTGTCATTAGGCTGTGTCATGTGCAGTTGTTGGATTGGGTCTCTGATTGCTTTTGGTTCGTGAACTAGGCTATAATTCAAACGAATTTCAACTACTCCAATGTGCTGCAGTTTATTTGACAGCTCCAAACAATAGATTTGTCACTGATACGAAAATAAACAAAATTCGAGGTTTTATCCGGAGATTTTATTTATTAATCCAGCAATAAAAGTACATCGATTGATTTTCTCAATTGCTCAGAAGAAATATGGAAGGTTCTATGGACTGGCAGAATTTGTGCCGTGATTTAAAATCTCGTGGACTGTACCTTCTCGAGACGGAGAAATGGTCCGACTGCAGATTCCTTGTAGGCACGGAGCCTAATCAGCAAATGCTCTCCGGGCACAAGCTTATCCTGGCAATGGCCTCACCTGTTTTCGAGCGAATGTTTTACGGAAATGTCCCCGAGAAAACCGACCCCATCTTGATTCCGGACGTACAGCCCGACGCCTTTAGGGCGATGATGGAGTATATTTACTCCGATAAGATTAACATAAGCTCCTTCGACAAAGCCTGTGAGCTGTGCTATGTGGCCAAGAAATATCTACTGCCTCATGTTGTAGAGCAGTGCACCAAGTACTTGTGGTCAGATCTTAGCCCCAAAAATGCTTGTCGTGCTTACGAATTTGCAAAACTGTTTGAGGAGCCCCAGCTCATGCAGAGGTGTCTGCAGGTAGGTATTCTTACCACTTATGTTTGAAAATTCGCGAAAAGTTGCTTTTTCTTTCAGATTATTTCGACAAAAACGCGAGAAGTGCTCGCTGATCCTACTTTCATGGAAATAGAACTTACCACTTTGTTGGTAATCTTCGATCAAAATCAATTAAACATTGACTCAGAGTTGGATCTGTTTAATGCATTAAGCAAGTACGCATATGAGCGCGGATACATTTCAAAGAAATGCGAGTCCACCCCAGAATCCCATGAGGCTTCCATGGAGCCTCAGTTAGACGTTGAAAGTATGCAAGAGGCCAGTACCAGTCGGGAAAGCAAAGAACCGTCCCCTGGTGAAGGCACATCAAATCGAGAGGAAAGCCAGGAAACCCAGGATACAGAGGACAAATACCTAGACGAGTTGCTCATTAAAGAGGCTGTGAAAAAGATCAGATTTTTGACTTTAACGCCACAACAATTTGCTGAAGGTCCAGCTCGCTCAAGGCTGCTTACACAAACAGAAGCGCTTAATATATTGATAAATATATCAAGTCCATCGATCAATGACTGTCCAATGCCGGAGGGCTTCTGCACCAGCAGAAATAAGAGGAACTGTTTTGCTCGCTGCGACGAACAGCAGGGCCCTTCGGGAAGTTTTTCGAAGCAAAACGACAACGTCACACTTGAATACGCTTTTTCTCCGCCAACAGTACGACAAGAGTGCATCCGTACACCGCCGGTTGTATCAAGCGTCAGCTACAACTACCAGCATCCGATTCAAATACCTGAGCCGGACATGTCCAATGCCATGGAGACCAGAAAGTTCTACTGCGTTCGCACAATACGCCAGCAGATCGACTATAGGAATACAAGCGTTACTGATTGTGCTTTGACCTTCCATACAAATGCGAACATCTTAATTACAGGTAAGTTAACAATTTGTTTCATTTTCATTTCATGCTTAGCAATAAAAAAACTAAAAGGTTTAAAATTACAGAATAAATTTATAAGATTTTAAAGAGCAATAAAATGAAAACATGTACACAAAAATAATATTAATGAAAATAAATAGCAAAGGGTCCAGTCAATCCCTCAAAAAATACTCTTAAAAGGACAAACAAATATTTCCAAACTTGATACGAATGAAATTTTAAAAAAATCTATAAAAGTCTTAAGAAAATCGAAAATCAATACTTTTATTGACAAATTAAATTTGTAAAATTAATACAATTTCATCAATATTGATTTCAGGTGTTCAAGTACCGACGCAAGTTCTCTGCGGCGAGCTTATGAACTCGGCAGGTTTTACTGAACGCTATTCAGAGATTTTATACGCACATCTCTTGGATGCCCAGGGATCTCGGTTGACCTACACGCACTGTACATCACGTGTGCGATACGATTCTCTACTGGAGATTTCATTTGATCGGCCAGTTTTCATAATTCGCAATAAAATGTACAAGATTGGTGTGGTCTTCAACAAGGTCGGCTGGTATCCAATGTACACTTGCTATCCCGAGGTGACTTGTGACAATGTCCATTTCACTTTCAACGTGGGTGCTCCACACGAATCTTTGCGCGATGGTCTGATCAGAGCCATCGTCTTCACTCACCCGTTTCCGGCCTCAGTTCAGTATAGTATGGTAGAAATGTAATTCTATTTGAAAATGTATTGTATGGCATTTTATTTATTTACGAATTTACTAGTTTTACTAGGCGTGTGCGTGTGTATTTGTTTTTATTTGATTAAATACATATGAAATGAAAGTTTTAAGTTTGTTGTGTGGGGAGACTTCATTTTATTTAATAGGAACCCAATGTTTTCGAAAGGTAAGTCGACATTTACTAATTTTATTTTTAGTGTAAAATCATTCAAAATCTCATATTTTCCTTTCTCAGCTGCCTTATTTTGTATTTGTAAACACTCTCCGATTCTTACTTATACTAGATCCACCACAGCTCTGTCTTAATAAGACCTTATGATAATTTGGCTACATTTATGACTAATCTTGTTTTTTCGTTCCTTAACCATAATAAATTTATTAAGTACAGGCGTCAGTTATTACTGTTCTCAGAATTTATTTGCTTCAACATAGTCAGGCCTATTGGTAGATAAATGCAAAGCAAAAATTTTTTTCCCCATTAAAATTCCGCCTATTGTAATCAAATTATCCACAACGGTGGATGCGATCATTTAAAAGACGAACACTTTTTCTGGGCTCTAGTCTGAGAAGAACGTTTGAACGATTCGGGTGTTTCAATAAATTTTGAATATGGTAGAGTATTCCTTGACCATACTAGTGGCTATTGCTTTTCAAGTAATTATTGGGACGTTTGCGAAGCCGGGCAACTATCACCTAACTGAGGAGCAAGCAACTCATATCAAAAACTACCTTACAGTGTGGAAGGAGGTGCTTAATTTTGAAAAGAATCAATGCGAGGAGTTTTACGAGTTCGTATGCAGTAAAAATGCGTATCCAAATATTCCAAATGGAAAAAGTGCCAATGAATTTATAACAGAGTTTTTTAATGATAACCCGAAGATGTTAACTGAAACTGAAAAGAAATTCATGAATTTCTCAACGATGTGCGCCAAACCTACATCAGAGGAAAAGAAGGAGTTTATAAGAGAGTACCAATTCAAAAGCATTGAAAAGTGGCCTGCTTTCAGCGGAACGTGGGGTGCCAATGAATTTGATTGGCCACTAGCCATCGCTGAAGTGAGCTCATTTGTCCGTATGGGAGTTGTTTTCCAACAAGATTTCGATTTTGATCTTCAAATTTCCAACAACAGCTACTATAAAATAGGCAGAAACACATTGTTAAACATGACAAAAGTCGAAAAGCTGTTAAAGCTTAAATTCGAGGAACTTGGAATCAAAAATCCCGAAGAAATTATTGCAGATGCTGCTGTTTTTATAAAAACTTTCAACGAAGCCTCTGATTCGATAAAATCTACTTTCGATATTAAGACTAAATTTTCAGAATTAAAAAGGCTCCTACCAGAAATAGACTGGTACAAGCAAGTTGAAATAATATATGGAGTAGGATGTCCAGACGATTACCCGGTTATAGTAAGATCTTTCCAAAAACTCAAAAAGATCTGTACTGCTATTTCCACGTTGAATCCCAAAGTTATCGCCAACTATTTATTTTGCGCCTTCGTGTATAACATAAACGAAATAGACTTCATGAAAAGACAGACGTATTTTATGCCTGTATTCAAGGGGGCTTTAATGAAATACCTTTATAAAAATAAAAAAGATATGCTCAAGGGGATGTATATGCACGCGCTGGATACGTTTAGAGAAGTAGATGGTATTAAAACCTTATACACTACAGAAGAGATGGCTAAGTTTTTGAACGAAGATGTTTTTGGCCCCGTAGACGAAGAGGCTCTGGCTAAAGAATATAAAGATATAACAATAAGCGACAAAGAGTGCTTAAAGACCTACCTTCAGCTACAGAAGTTGTACAATAGAAGATTGGCAAATAGGCACCTTAACAACATAAATGACTTCATTTCTGCAATTGAGGATAAAATTACAGACGATCTGGTTGGAAGTATTCCGAAACTTATAGAGTATCCCTCCACGGCCATATTTAAACCGATTGTCTTCATGGCGTTTTCTTATGTATTCGATCGTTTTAATAAGAGTCATGGTCATTACAGCGATGCGCAAAAGGAATGTTTTTCCAAACAATTCACCCACGAAATTACGCAGAACGATTTGGAAATTATGCGAGGCACTCAATTCGTATTGAAAGTATTCTTAGAATGGGCGAAGAACTATGCGGATGTTTTACAGGAGGAGAATCGAATTTTTAAGGAATCCGGCTTAGCTGTTCAGCAGTTGGGAGTCATTTCTCCCTTCAAATTAATGTGTAATAATGTGAAGTCTTTTAACGCAATAATGATCGCACTGGCCAAATCAGACGGATTTCAGAAAATATATGACTGTCCGGTTGGATCCAAGTTGAATGCCCATGGTAAATGTAATTTGTTATCATAAATTTGTTGACGCTATTGTAAGATACTTTCCTAGAAATAAATGTTTACCATAAATTGATGATATTTTTCAAGTTGGTGATTTCAGTAGTAAAAATAAATCAATATTGTGTCACCGGGTCGCCACGGGTAGGTTTGCTTATTATTACTATATAATTTGTCCAAAAAACTCCTATTTTTTACAAGCAATGAAGCTGAAACGCTAAAGTAAAAACAACATAAAGAACATTGGTCACTTAAAAAAGTTGTCTTTTCTATAGATGAATGAAGCTTCAATTCCACAGTATTAAATTTACAAACATTTTTCAAGCTAGGAGGAAATACAGTAATAAGACGAGAAGAAATAGAATACAAGAATAAAAGAACCCAATTGGTTTTCTAAATAACATTCTTCTATACATTTCTAAATAACGTCCTTTTGCCATAAGATGATTTTTAAAAATCTCTCGAATTCAAAAATGTAAATATGATGAATTGTGAATAATCGTTCTGTAGCAGTTCAGTCTTCTGTACATGAACATTTTGTGTATTTTTAACAATGTTGACTTATTTGGTTTTTATGAATTATATAACACCAATAGCTCTTGAAAATGGGGTTTGCGAGGACCACGATTGAAACAATTAGATCCATTTGAAATGTAGAAAAACAAAATGTTAATTTTTTTATCATGTTACTAATTGTTTGGCTTTCGAAATTTTTAATTCGGGTTAAAAAGATGAAAAAACAATGTTTTTGTTAGTAAAAATGTATGGGGAAAATAAACAATTATCTTAATCAACGAAAATGTTTATTCGTGTTGAATAAGCCTGCAAAATGTGATTTAGTTTTTTGTTGTTGTTGTAGATAATACTGTACTTTGTGATAATGCGAAAATTGAACTATTTTAGAAGATAACATGCTGTTAGAAATTGACTTTCTATAATAAATCTTATTAGTTAAAAACTTGTCTAACTTTTGTAGATAAAGCTTTAGTATTTTTTTGTTCAATGCCGAGTTTCAATGAGTAAGGCAGATTTTTTACTATGATTGTCCCAAGTTCAATCTACCGAACTTTGAAAAAAAATTTGCTAACATATGAATAAAATTTAAGCACCTCTTTAATTTAGAGGGATCTTTGACGAAGAGAATTAGCTAGAATAGAAAAAGGAAAATAATGAGCAAACACATAAAAGATGTTAAAAATAGCGCTGTGTTCACGATACAAAAAGTCGATTTGCGCCAAAGCATTTTTGACTTCACTTCACACTAAAAGTGGCCGTTTAAAATGTAAATTTTCGTTGCTTTATTTTATTTAAGTATTACAATATGCCTACAGCACTTTTTTTGTTTCTAGAGTGATCAGTTTTAATTCATAAATCAAAGCGTAAAAAAAGAGGAGAGTTATCATTGACATGTTAACACGAACGGTGGATGAGATTATTTAAAAGGCTAAGTATTTTATTCGGCTTTAGTCTTTGAAGAGCATTTGAGCAGATCGGGTATTTTAATAAACTCTGAAAATGATCAAGTGTTCGGTGACACTATTAGTGGCCATTACTTTCCAAGTTGTTTTCGGAACGTTTGCAAGATCAGATAATTATCACCTGCCTGAAAAGGATATTAATAAAATTAAAGCCGTCGCCGCGCAATGGAGGGAAGTTATCAATTTTGAAAAGAAACCTTGTGAGGAGTTCTACGATTTCATTTGCAGTAACAAGGTATTACCGAGACAAGCACGAAAACGTGATGAGGAATTTATAGAATTGTTGCTTTCAAAGCAAAGATAATTTTCAAAAAATATTTCACTGTCCAGTTGGATCCGAGTTAAACCCAATGAAAAAATGTGCCTCTTGATTTTCACAAATTGATTTTTTAAGCAACGAGGTTTTTAAGAATAATTGTAATGATTTTTGTAACGGAACGTAAAGTGAAATACTAAGGAGTTTCTGTAGCGACGGTCGTGAGTCAATTGTTAGGAAGCGGTTGTTTGTTACGCGTGAAAATAATATTTACACGATTCATTACTTTGGTTTTACATGCGTCAAGCAACAGTAGCTACGCAAAATCACTTCTCTCTCATATCAGGTTGCTCCTTGACTGTCCATAAATTACAAGCGGGTACATTCGAAGGAAACCACTCAGAGCAATTATTGCACGTTGCCTTATCAAGAGTAATTACAATCGATAAATTATATTTTATATTAAAACCTAAGAATTCTATCACGACAGAAAAGAGCCAGAGTCAATCTTTTCGTTAACATAAGAGTTTAAAAGACTTTCACTAAATTCACTTTAGAATCAAAATCGACAGACTTTATAAGCAAGGGTTTATCAATTTATTCGACCAATATACAAAGTTTACGAGCTCACAATGTGAATTTTATCTATCGATAATGTAGCACGAAATTCTAATACTTTAACTTTGTCTGAGACGTGGATTAATAATAACGAAGATATTGCCAAATTTCAATTGTATCGTTAAATATAAACGACCCAATGTACGATCAGGCGATGTAGCTATGTATCAAAATATGGATGATAGCACTCATATATGGACATCGAACTACAGCGTACGCAATCAGTCGGAGTACAAATAACCCTATAGGAGAAATATGTGCATCTGAATGTACTACGTAAAACGGACAAATAATTTTATTAGTAGCTATTTATATATCCAGACGATTATCCAGTTATTGTACAATCTCGTAAAGAGCTGGAAGTAATTCATAAAGCCATTTTCGGATTTAGTTCTAAAGTTTTCGCCTACTTCTTTTGTATTTTTGTTTATCGTATACTAGACAATGAGGGGGTGGCGGTTTCATACTTTTTCCCTGTGATGAAAGGAGAAACACCTTGAAACACCTTTATCATGAAAACACAAAGGAAACGCTTAAGGGGATTTATACAATAACCATGCATATTCTTAAGGAAATCTCTGACGGATTTAAAATTCTATACACTTCGGAGGAGTTTACCAAGTCCTTGAACAAGGACAGTTTTCCCACGATATGGATCTAGACAACGTATTTAAAGGTACGGTAAGAATAAATGATGACGATTGTGTAAAGAACTGTTTAAAATTTGTAAAAACCTGGCAAAAAGGGTTATCGGTGAACTACAATATCGTTAATTACATCCTGTCTGCATTTCCGGAGATAATTAACCTTAGTATCGTACATACTATTCCCAACATCATTGGCGGGTTTACTGACCGTTTCATTTCACCAATGAGCGAAAGTAGTGCTTAAAGACAACTCACCAGCGAAAATATTCGCGAGGATATGAAAGTATTCGAGTGCTTGAAGTCTCTTTAAGGTTAATTCCTATATGGTTGGAGAGTTCTTAAAATGTTGTGAAAGGAGAAAATAAAATTGTTCAGGAATACGATTTTACCTCCGGAAAATTACTCATTACCTCAATTATGAAAAAACCTGGCGGCTTTTAAAGCAGTAACAACTGCACTTGCGAGCTCAGACGAATTCCAGAAATTGTACGAATGTCCAGTTGGAACTCAACTAAATAAAGCTGAAAAGTGTTCCCTATGGTTTTAATTAATCGAAAATAAGTAACGTTTTCGCAGTGTTGAATAAATCATTTCTAATGTGTGATATGAGATTTCTTACAATATGGGCTTTTAAATACGTGTATATATGTTTTTGCTTTTAAATACGTGTAAATATGTTATGTTCCCAAATACGGTTTAGTTTTTTTAATATTCAGCTCTTTAAAATCCAAAATATCAGTATTGTGAGTAATGGTTGGACTCGATCACACACGAAATATCAAAAATAAATACAACAATGCTACAAACTAAACGCCGATCTTTTTAATTTGAATAATTTAAAAACATTCCCTTTATTAAATGTATCAACAAAATAGTGGCCAAGAGATGTTCTTTATGGGGTTTAAAAGAGGTTAATGAATCAAAGATATAGTGGCTTTTTTACTGAGTTCACAAGAAGTCGGTTCAGAACTTTTTTTCGTGTGAGCATATACAAAGTAAATACATTTAATCAGTAACAGAGTGTGTCGATCATTCTAATGAACTCTAGTCATTTGTCTTGGGAACTCTTGCAAGACCTTATAAAGTTCCTCAGCTGGAGGAAGATTGAAAAGATTAATTAATTCTAAAATAAATCTATGAATTTAATAAATTCGTGATTGGTATAAAAAAAAGATGGTATTTTAAGCTAGAGAAAAAAGTGAATGTTAAACCCAAGAATTATTCAACGCAAATTCATTTGTTGATTTAAGTTAAGAACCAGTTTATACAAAAATTAAGGAAAAAAAATATAAATTTATTAATTTGAATTTGAAAATACTGAAAAACAACATGCTTTCCAGGAAAATTAAAATGATAGAAAAGTGAATTTACCGGCACCAGCTGTCCTAAAATTCTTGTGAATTTTTGAATTTTTCTTCTTTTTAAAAGAAAAAATGCAAGTTAGTATGCGTACAAAAATTCTGAATAGGCCTTATATTTTATCGAAATTTCAAACAGAAATCAATAAAACTCCGAAAGGTCAGATTCTATTACTAGATAAAAGATCAAAATTAGAATAGAAATATTATTTTGCTAGACAAGGTGCTCTAGTTGTAATCAAATTTAAAATACACAATCAGTGGTGGGACAAAGGTGAAGGTGATTCGAGTACGTTATCATTTCTTACCAAATAATATAATAATTTGTAATGTTTTTGTCGGTATTTAAAATTATATAGACCAAGTTCGCAGTGTTATCACATAGGAAAGCTTGGAACAGACCAAATTATCACTAAAAAATAGTGCCAGAACTGGATCCAAGTATTTAAAAGCCGAAAAATTTAACAGCCAAGTTAGTTTGTGAAGAATATTTCGATGGTTCGCGCATTCTAATAATATTTCAAGATGATCTGGTGCTCGTTTAATCTCATGGTGTTAACTATTCTCCAGATGGTTTTCGGTGCGATTGCAAGGCCAGACAATTATCATCTAACTGAGAAGCAAATAAACAGACTTAAGGAAGTCGCTGGCCTATGGAAAGACGTAATTAATTTCGAGAAAAATCCTTGCAATGAGTATTATGATTTTGTGTGTACCGACAAAGAATATCCACTACCAGAACGAAAAAGTGGTGAAGATTTTATAAAGGAGCTATTTAATACGAACCCTGAAATGATGACTGAACCAGAGGAGAAATATTTGAAATATTCGACAATATGTCCAGAAACTAAGAACGAAGAAAAAGACGAGTTCATCAAATTGTTCAAATTAGAAAATATTGGATCATGGCCCGCGTTTGAAGAAAAGTGGGATGAGAACAAATTTAATTTGCCATTAGCAATAGCTGAGATGACTTCCTATAACATTCCAATTGTTTTTGACCAGGCTTTCAAAGTTGACATCGGTGATTCCTTCAAGACATACTATCAAATCAACAAACGGGTCTTGATAGGTATAAATGAATTGAAGGATGTTTTGAAAAGTAAATTTGAGGAACTCGGAGTGAAAAATCCTGAAGAAATCCTCAACGATGCCGCTCTATTCGAGGAGACCTACAATGAAGCTGCTGACTTGTCGGAAGATACTGCCGACATTAAAATTATGTTCTCAGAATTAAAAGATTACCTTCCTGGAATAGACTGGGAAAAACAGGTAGAGGTAATATATGGCCAGAAAGTTCGTGAGGATTATCCAGTTTTGTTGGAATCTCATAAAATACTTAAAAATATTTACACAGCCATTTCTAAGCTCAGTCCAAAAACCATTGTTAATTATTTTTTCTGTGAATTCTATTTTAATACCAAATACTTAAACTTTACATACGGGCGCACACTATTTATGCCTGTATTTAAAGAAGCTTTAATGAAGCACCTCTACGATGAAAATATGAAACAAATCCTCAAAGGCATGTATACAACAATGTTTGAAATGCTTCATGACGTCTTCCCCGATTATAAAACTCTGTACACTATGGATGAAGTCACCAAGTTCTTAAATGAGATTTTTGAACTCGCTGATGAAAAGGAATTGGAAAACGAGTTTAACGAAATAACAAAAAATAATAATGATTGCATCAAAAATTACTACGAGCTACAGAAACTGTTTAAGAAGAGATCAGCAAAATGGTTCTTTGATTACAAAAATATTTTTAAAAATATAATCAAAAGTGAAGTGACGCATGACCTAACTCTGTACCTTCCTAAATTTATCAATGATCCATCAATATTTATATTTCAACCTATAATTTTTTCAACAATTCCAAGTATAGTTGGTAGTTTCAATAATACAATTCTCACCAATGCTCGGAAGGAGTGTTTTGCGAAGCAGTTCACCGATGAAATCACTGACAACGATGTGAACATTTTCTTAGTTACTGAACTTATTCTCAAAACGTTTTCAGAATGGATCAAAAATTATCCCCACATCGTACAAGAAGAGAACAAAATTCTGCAGGAGTATAATCTAAGTGCTGAAAAATTACTTGTCATCTCTATTGGAAAATTTGCATGCCGTCAGCAACTCTTTAACATTTTAATGACTGCTTTTGCAAATATTGAATATTTCCAAAAAATATTCCAGTGTCCAGTAGGGTCTCAATTAAACGCTTCTAAAAAATGCTCTTCTTGGTAGTTTGGTGGTTTGTCAAGGTGAATTTTTATAAAAGCAACCATTTTATGAATAAAGATTCTGTTTGGAATGAAGCTAGTTCCTTTTTATTTTTCCTTACGGAATAATTTTCAGCAGAGGTAGTTTTTTTTCCATCTAGGAAACGTCAAGATATAGGCAGTATTGTTTCTGCTTTACGAAGGACGAAATTTGGTTAAATTGATCATCCAAAAAGCAATAGTTTTTATTTCTGTACCCAAAAGTAATAATCACAAAAATTTAAAGACATGTTGGTAATAAAATCAAAGGGGGACCATGGGAACACTGACCCAGTTTAATTTTTATTTAAAAGTGGAGGGGAAAGAATTAAAGCGTTTCTTATTTATTTATCGAATATTTAGCAATATTCTGAAAAATAAACATTGTAAATTGTAGGTACACGCATGAATCAAGTCTGTAATATTATCACATATGAGAAATATCACTTAGATACAATCGACATGAGTTTTTAAAAGTCGAATAACTTTATTGAACAATATTTTCCGAAGAACTCTTGGGTGGTTCGAATGATTTCATTAAATTTCGAGATGGTGAAAATTTCAACGTTTTGTTCAAAAATTAAGCCAAATGAAAAAGAACTTGCTGAAGATTTCATTGGACCATGGCCTGTTTTCGAAGAAAAGTACGATAAAAAATTTTAATTTTCTCTAGGCATCGCGGCAACGATCTCCTACGACTACCCCGTTGTTTTTGACTTGGAATTTGTAGTTGATACAAATGATAACTTCAAAACTTATTTTTACGTCTATAAGCAAAACTTAGTGGACGTCGAGGGGAACAAAGAACGTTTTAAAAAAAGGATTGGGGAAACTGGTTGCTTTTATAAAAAGATTTAATGAAGAATTTGAATCTTTCAATTTTACCATGGATGTTAAGATTAAGTTCTCAGAATTGAAAATTTACCTTCCCGAAATAAATTGGTAAAAACAAACTAAAGTAACTTTTCGAAGAGGAATTCCTGAAGATTATCTAGTTTTACTGAGGTCATTAAGGTCATTTCTAGTCCGATCATTCTAGTCCTATTTCTTTTATGTTTTTGTCGTTTATGAAGAACACGTCCCTCGCGCAGGTTATTCGCACTTGCGTTTAAAAACGCCCCGATCAAGTACATCTATGACAATACTATGAAGAGAATTCTTGAAGGAATATACATAACGATTTTGAAAAAGATACAGAAAGTTTTCATCAAAACTCAATACACCTCAGAAGGTATTAGGAAGACATTGCGCCCTCACAATCTGAATCTTTTTCATCTTTTGCGTTTTCTGCACTCTTTAAAAAATCTGTAGATTTCCTGACATGGATTTGATATGGAAATTTTGCAACTTCTATGTCCGTAGTGCGTAATTTACTTAGATACGTTAAATAATAGATGTATCGTGTTGTAACCGTAACCCTGTTGTAGGTTGCCGTGTTATACGAAAGTTTCCGCAATTTTCTTATCGTGTAAGAGCGAAACCGTGTTGTAGGAGGATTGCCTGTATCTGATATTATTTAATAGTTAGTTCATCTGAAATTTTCACTTAACTCGTTGTTTGTTAAATCCTTGCCCAGGAGTCTTTTTCATAACGGTGGGAATTTAAGAATCGGCCGACTATGCGCGGGGATATAAGAGATCCCACTGCCGTAATTTAGAAAAAAAAAAAACATTTTCAGTTTTCGGAATCCCTTTAAATTTTTTTGTTCTTCTCAAAATGGCTAGATTTCATTTTTATTTTATTGTAATATTGAGAATTTTGTTTAAAAATGTCTGTAAAAATATTTGCTCTTAAAAAATTGTTGTTACGTAACGAATGGGGCGAGGGTACAAAAAAAATGTTACTTGGCGTTACATAGGGGAGAGGGAAGGCACCCGAAATCCTAAAAAGAACTACGTTACGTAATTTTTGAACGAATCCTAGTCCATGCTCGTGCTGTTCAAGGACGATGTGATTTTGCCCCCGTGTCAAAGTTTGGATATGCAAGACTGCATGCAACAAATGCAAAATTCACACAAGTTTGAAGCATCAAACCAACCGTTTGTCCAAAATGTTCAATTTAAATTAAGACTGTTAATTATTTCTAAAGAATATTTGTTTTTAATAAAGAAGTTGATTTATTTAAAAAATTCTCTAGTATTAATTTAAAATTAATTTAAAAGTTGTTCTGTTTTTGGTGAGTTTCTACGATCGGCGTTTTTCATGAGGCAAGTTTGTAATCACAGCTTTGGAATAACGCAATCGAGTGCCAGGTATTCAACGGATAAAGGTAGCTCTGATTTGCACTCTGCCTGGGAAAAGTGGAATTCGTTTATGTGGCACATTAATCGTCACGTGTATTTATAATAATTTTATTTTTACTTTTGTAAAGACGATGCTTCAATTTATGTTAAATGTTAATGCTCTATTTTAGCTGCAGTCAAAATGGACGAGATATTAAAAATAGTTTACGAAGCTTTCTCATGGCCTAAATAAAATGGGAAATTTTTGAAATGGAAAAAAACAAAGGTATGATCATTAAAATTTTATTTTTTACATAAAGTGTGTATTATATGAGGTATTAAACGTTTTTGGACGTTGCTGTTACCAAAGGTTGCACTTCTGGTTTGAATTTAATTTGGTTCCAACTGGACAGTCAAATTCTTGCGAAACCTCGTTCGTATTCGCTAGAGCAGTTTTTAGATCCGTGAAATCTGGTTCGTGATTGCAGAGATGCTTCCCAAACGAAATAGTGAGGAGCTTTTCAGAAGTAAGACCATATTCCTGCAAAATCTGGTTTTCCTCTTGTATAACATCGGGATTGCTCTTTGCCCACTTCGAGAATGCCTTTATAATAAGCTGGCCCGAAAGCATAGTTTTTATATTCTCGTCAGTAATGTCCTTTGAATGGTTGAACTGTTGACTAATACATTCCTTCTGTGGATTGCTGGTACTCGCTATAGTCTCGTTCTCAAAATATACGACTATATCGGCAGAAACTATGAGAGCGATGGGTTCAAATACAAACGGTGATGGTTCCACGAGGTTCGACGTGTAGATGAAAATATCGATTAAGTCTCTCTTAATCATGGTGACCAATACATCTTGATTTTTTAAGAGTACTTTAGCCCACTTTCTCATAATATGTCTTTGCAAGTAGTGGGAATTCCTCGCACAATCTTTTTCATTTGTTGTAACTTCTTTGAACTCTGCGGCTAAGTCCTTTTCGTTGGGAGGTGCAAATAGATATTCGTTGATAAAAGTAGTGGTCTTATTTAAGATTCCTTTAGATTTTAAATCGGGGAATACTTCCTCGGACATCTCTATCAATGCTGTGAACATTTCCTTAAAAATTCTTAGTCTCTCTTCGCTATACAAATGTTTAAATATGATTCCTTTAATCACAGGTATAAAGTATATACTTGCTTTATTCGCAGGTTTTGCGTCAAAAGTGGACACATAGCAACAGAATAAATAGTTGGCAATAACCTTGGGACTAAACTTTGAAATAGCTGCGTAGCTCTTTTTAAGCGCTTCATAAGACTCCACCGAAACTTGGTAATGATCCGGAATCTTCTCTCCATATTTTACCTCTATTTGCTTGTCCCAATCTATTTCAGGAAGGTAATTCTTTAATTCTGAAAACTTGATCTTAAGGTTCGAAGTTGATTCTAAAGAATCCGCGGCTTCTTTGAATGTCTTTTCAAACAGAACAGCATCTGTTATGACTTCCTCAGGATTTGAAACTCCAAGATTCTTAAGTTTAGTTCTGAGGACACTCTTTTGCATATCAGATTCTATATCTAGTAAAATTCCTTGACGGATTATTAATATATTTTTCATTTCAGTATATTCAATCCGCAGCTCTGCAGAAATGATCGTATTGTAGTTGTAGGAGCCCAATTCAGCAATAGCCAATGGCAGATTAAATTTGCTTCCATCCCAATTTTCGTCAAATGCAGGCCAAGTTCCAATGTTCTCGAATTTAAACGATTTGATAAAGTCATGTTCATCCTTTGGTTTTAAGTCTTTGCAGACTGTCGAAAATTTTACATACTTTTCTTCAGCTTCCGTCATTAGCTCTGCGTTTTTATTTAAGACATTTTTTAAAATATCATCAATGTCGGGATCATCATTTGCCCTCGGATGTTTCGCGTCGGTACATACAAAACCCTTGAATTCCTCACAGGGATTCTTTTCCCAATCGATAACTTCTTTCCACTGTTTTCCCACCTCCTTAAGTCGTGTTATTTGTTTCTCAGAAAGGCGATAGCCGTCCGTCTTTACAGGAGTTCCACATATCCCTTGGAAAGTAATAGCCACTATCAAAATCAACGAGAACTTTTTCATATTGAAAGCTTTATAAATCACTTAAACCACTCAAAAGCTATTCTCGCACTGACATCAATAAATCTTGCAGCCTTTTAAATAGTGGAATTCAGGGTACTACAGATGATTTGATATTCTTCTAATTTGTTGATAACATCATGAACTTACTTCATAAAAGTTGGGAAAACATAACAAACGATAAGTATGACACATGTTTTGTAAATGAAGCCACCTAGGCAATCGAGTGTTTAAACTTTCGTCTTGGGTTTATTTTCTGCTTTGAATTGGATTGGGAAGGATGAAGTCAAATATTGCTTAATCACAATTAAGTGTATGTTGTTATGTTTACATCGTTTAGAAGACAGAAAATGCAAATATATGTTTTTCTTAAAGTATATCTGAAAACTGCCCTTAATCCGGAATATTCATATAATGCGAAAATACAATAAATAAATTAAGTGGACGAAAACAATTCTTTTCAATTCTGACCCGCTGAAAGTTTTCTTCGTCCTAAGCATTAATTTCATAATAAAAGAATACGGAAATACGGAAAATATTAAGAAGCATTTAGCATTATTAGCAAGCATCGTAAGTATCATATGAGATACCCCATTTGACCTTATTACCTCACCTTTAAATTTTGATCCTCTGTTTTTCTCCCTCACTCCCTTTATTATTCTGAAAATAAAGATATTTTTAAAATTCTCTCACCTGGAATAGGTGCGGTCAAACATGTTCTACAAGTGTGTCAAATTTCAAGTCCATAGTATTAATAGTTGCTGGCAGACAGACACCAAAGTCTCTCCATAAAGGCTCCTTTTATACCTTTGTGCCACGGAACCCTAAAAATGACAAATATAAAAAATAGTTTTGCTATTGAAAGAAAACCTCGACGAGTCACATTCACTAAAGAATATATGATTAAAATCAAATCTTTTTATCGCAAAAGTTTGTAACTATTTCGATGTATTTTGTTCAAATGCTTATTCGATAATTTTACCAAATTGTGTCAGTTGAAAAAACAATGAACCTTGAAAATGTAAAGGAGATGACTTAGGTTCTTGTTTTTAATATTTTTACTGTGTTATTACGTTTAGTCAGAACGCAAAAACATAATTTAAAAAATCTGACACAATGTTATCTTTTAACCATAAACAATTTTTGATGTTATGAAAGACCGTTTCATACGTGTGAACATAAAATCGCACTTCTTTAACAAACGCAGGGCAATTTGTAAACAAATATTTCAAGTATTTCTCGTTATTCCGCCTTGTAATCAAATTCATATTTAAAAAATCCATTCATCCTTTGCACAACATGTGCTACTATTATCGCTTTCATATTATTTTATAGAATAAGTTCACTATGTTATCAGTAATTGTAGAAAGTGTAATTATCAGTAAAACGTCTCTCGTATGATGCATTTAATTATTAGTAAAAGGCTGCAAGGTTTTTTGAAGTCAGTGTGAGATTAGATTTTAAGCGGTTTAAATATTTCCTGCAATTTATGGACAATTTTGTCACCATTTTTGTTTAATAACATATTTGTTTTGTAGTCACTTTACCACTTTACTTTATTACCCCAACTGAGAACAAGTTTCAACATAAAGAAGTACACAATCCAAGGGATATGTAGAACACCTGTGAGACCAGACAACTACCACCTTTCTGAGAAACAAATAACACGACTTTAAAACAAGAGTTGATATCGGTTCCGATAAAAATCTGTGTGAAGTATTCCGGGGTCTGTGCGCGTTAATAAAAATCCTCCGCGACCAGGTCACTATTCTGAAGCCTGTATAGATCTGAAGACAGGGGGTGAAAATGAGTTCATCAAAACGTTTAAATTCGAGAACATTGGAATGTGGCCTGCATTCGAAGAAAAGTGAGACGGAAGCGAATTTAATGTGCCATTAGTCATTGCCCAATTGGACATCTACAACTACCCTGTGGTCTAGAAACAGAAATTCAATAATGATAATAATCACATGAAAAAGGTTTTTGAGATCAACCACGCGAAATTGGTGGATGTTGAAAAGAATCCTTCAAGTCTAAATTTGAGAATCTTGGAGTGAAGAATCCTGAAGAAGATATTGCAGACGCTGCTTTGTTTGCGAACACCTTACGTAAGGCCGCTGATTTCTTAGAATCAACTACAGACCTAAAGATTCAGCTGTCCAAATTAAAAGACTACTTTCTTGAAATAGATTGGGAAAGGCAAACAGAAGTAAAATATGGAGAGACGATTTCAGGCGATTATCCATTTTCGGTGAAGTCTTACGAGGCGCTTAAAAAGATCTACACAGCTAATCTAAGCTGAATCCGAAGGTAATTTCAAACTATTTGTTCTGCGTCTACATGGGTAATTTCGACGAGATTTGGTGTCCAAAATACAAATCTTGAAACACGTATACAATGCAAATACATATACTATGAATTCTTCAGGGAATGTACACAACAGTGATAGAGATCTTTGAAGAAATTTCCCTCGATTTCAAATCTCCAAAGATTCTCAAGGAGTTTATCAAGTTCATCAACGAAGATCGCGGAAGTTGGTTAAACAATAACTTACGAACCAAGATCCCTACGACATTTTAGTGTTATAAAAACTGCCTTAGCGAATACGAATATTTGGCTGTCCAGTTGGATCCAATTTTAATTCAGATAAGAAGTGCAACCTTTAATAACAATATCTACAAATTTTGAATTTTGTGTAAAATATAGTTTATAAATAAATGAAAAATTGCTCTATAGTATTTTTTTTTCCATAATATTTGTTAGGTCACAGGAAGCCTTTATAGGTATAGATTGTAGAGTAGGTGGAGTTAGTGGACTAACTCATTTCAGACAATAAGACACTTTCACCCTTTCTTTTACAGAAACGCCCAGTTCAAATAAAAAAAATCGAATAAGCATTGTTTTCATTACAAAGCTACAAAACTAATTGCAGGTTACAAACTTCTATTAAAGTACGTAACATTGTGATAATTGTCATCTTGTGGGAAGGCTATAATTATAATTTTTCAGAAATATCCGACAAAGAGCGGTGCCAAATTGGTTGAAGCTGTTCAGTATTGTACTATCATTGCTTAGATGAACACTTATATAAGATGAGAGACACTGAAGGATTAAAGGAAGCCATTCTTGTTTTCAAACTCTTGGGATATTGGGAATTGGACACTGATAAATCCTGGCTAAAAGTTTTTAATAAATTGCATAGCAATCTTTGTAAAGTTTCCCTCTTTGTGCTCGTTATCATGGAAATTGTTTATTTGCGTAGAGTGACTAAATTTGAGGTAAAAGGTTTACTAGTTATACCAAAAATATTTTATTACAATTTATTTATATAATCAAAAGAGTGCATTGGAAGTAATGTTTATCTTGGCACTTATGGCATCAATTTTTCAAAAACAATGGAACTTTTCTAAAAATTACAACCGTCTCAAACTCTTGTACGAGCAGCTTGATTACGAGTTGTTTTCTTCAAATTCAGATGAGGAACAGCAGTAGATAAATCTTACAATTAGTGTTTTATATTAATGTAATTTATTTATATATTAATCATTTTTAGGTATTTAAAAAAAGCCACGTTTTTAGCAAAAATGATTTTTCGGCTGATGATTACCATGGGTTTTATTACGTACGTTGGATTCATTATATTTTCGCTCACAGATCTCAAAGGACCGAATCTTATAATTTTGGCCGAATCTCCGATTGATTTAAAAGACAGACGAAACTTTATTATTGTATATTTATTACAAGCCTGGATTTGTACGTATTGCGTTGCTATTAATCTTAGTATTGACTGTTTCGGTTTTGGCTTGGTTATCCAGTACAATTCGAAACTCCAGTGCTTACTTCATCAAATTTCTCGTGTTGGAATAGAAAATACAAATGATTTTGAACGTCGTGAGAACTGCCTAAATTTAGTACCGAGACAGGTGGAAACGCAAGAAAAACTTTGGCGACAGCTTGCACATGTGAAATATAAGGCCCAAAAGGCGTATGAGTTAAATGGAGCTACCTATGGACGAATATACAAATGTGCTCTCTTGCATCAAGTTATTTATGAGTATGGCAATGGCTTTTAATTTGACCTTTTATTTATTATGTACTGTACTGAAGGTCCTGTAAGGAGCTGGAAGATTTTTTCCATACCCCAATCTTCATATTGATCACCATTGGTGTCTTCATTTTGTGTTCAGCCGCTTTTCAACTACAAACGGTATGAGAAGATAAGATAGCGACTTTTTTTTACTTACAAATCTCTTATTTCTAGATGCCATTAATGTCTATAAAGTTTTTGACTATAGTTGGATATATCATCGTTATGCTATTTCAGATATGGGTTCCATGTACCACAGGAAATGATCTTATTGATAATGTTGGATATGATGTATAATCAAAATTAGTTCTAATTTTATATATTTTCATTTAGTCTACCATGTTAGCACGAAAAGCTTTTGAAGGACGCATTGAAAACTTGGACCGAAAGAGTTCTAAACTGTTGCTAATGTTAATGCAGAGGAGTCGAATTCCAATTGAAATTAAAGCTGGTGGAATTTTTAAAATAACACTGCATTTGGCTAACTACATGAGTGTAAGAATCCTTTAATATAAGTTATGATAATAAAGTTTTAATATATAAAATTAATACCTGTTTCCAGATTTTGAAGTCTTGCTATTCTTATTTTGCTCTCATGCAATCGATTGGAGGCAAGGATTAAACAATTTTTATATACTCGAATTTGATTTGAAAGCACCGATGTGAAATTTTACACTGTGTTTATTGCAATAATAAAATTTAATTGTCATTAAAATTATTCATTGGTACTTAAATTTTCTGGCTTTCCATTTATTGTTATTTATTGAGAGCAGTTTTAAATAGATTGTACTTACGTTTAATATACTTCCGGTTAAAGCAAGTGGCATCGTGAGTTCAGGAGGTGGAAGTTCCGACCAGCGTCCATATTTATCAAAAATAGTAAAATCATAAAAAAAGTAATAAAACATGAATAAGTTGTAAGAAATTATTAAAAATTGTTTTAAAAAAATTTAATGTATGAAAAATTTTAATACATCAGAAATAATATGCAATAAAACCAAAAAGATATTTTTAAAATAAATAAAAAGAACTTTAATATTGTAAATATTAAAAGGATATTGAAAAGATCTTATTCCTTTTTTTGTAGTTCTTTAAAAGGTTAACGTGGTAATTGAATTCACATTTGTAGTGCAGGACTACGCCTTACCTACTTCTTTAAATATTTATTACTTTCGTATGGTGACATAGGGATGACTCTGAATTCTAGTGTGTACCAATAACGCTACAGGTGGCACTTAACGTGTCATCGGTATCCATTCTAGGTGCCGTCCAGGCTTCTACCTTAACGACGCTATTGCTGAAAGCTACTGAAAAGAACTTAGTTTATGGCAAATATCCTCCTTTCAGGATATCCTTCTTGCAGCTAGCCTTCCTACTAAACAGGTTTAGATATAGGCTTACAAACGGATATTCAGTTGCCACAAAAATCCTTATATACTTTGGTTCTGCACCATTTCGGGTTATAGCTGCGCTGAAAACCTATATCCTCTTTTTCTAGCTATCCTTGTAACCTTAAATTCATTTCGACATTTTCTGTAGGACAAGAACCGCTTTGCGTGAAATCCAAATTCATCTTCCAAATGTCGTGAAACAATTTGATGTGGATTATGCTTCCACAATTGGGAGATTGTCCTGCTTAGCGGACAACATTTTCGAATATGAGCATTAGCTCATCTGTAGATATGAAAGTACATAATTTGTAATTTAAAAAAAATTAATATTTAATAAAATATTTAATAAAAGCTCTTTGATAGAAAAATAAAACTCTCTGACATTCTAAACAGTGTGTATTTAAATATTTTAAAAGGATAATTGAAAACTGAGTGATGTAAAAATTATGGACAAAGTAGTGTTAATCCGTCTTTCTTGGAAAAAACGTTGCATTATGTGAAAACAGCGTAAGCAAACAAAATGCTCGTAAATGTGCTTAAACCTTATCAAGATTAGTTAAGAAAGAAAAGTTCCACCAAGCTTAAGCTTAAGCGTTTTCGGGGACACACGTAAAAATAATAATAATAAATAAATAGATGGAAAGACGAATAGATAAAAATTAATAGATTTTGTTGTACTAATAAACTACTGGAGATATCCGTAATTTACGCGTATATAAGAAAAATTTCACCTGAATTAGTATAGTAGTTTTCGATAATATTCTGGTAATTAAAAAACAACTGAAAAGTAATCTGGGAAATCAGGACATTTTATCAATATTTAAAAAAAAAACGATTGGGCTGATTTTCTAAATATTTAAATAGAACCACTGCGAGCATCACCACGTCGTTTGAAACAAGATAAGGGTCATTAAAATTGGTAAAAAGTTATGCCCAGATGACTCCTTCCTTTCTAAAGCCAGTTAAAAACATATCAAAAGTGTATTGTTGATTGATGTTAACTTAAAAAGTTAAGCAGCATGTTTTAAATTCCGTACAGATTTCCTAACTTCTTAATTACACTCAACGTGCTAGGGTTATACGATCTGAGCATGAGTAAAAAATAAGACTTGATAATATTTTTATAATGTGGTGTATTATTCTGTAATTATAGTGGACATTCGGGTTTTTTTTAAATTTTTTGTTTATTTTTCGCATTTTCTTTTATTTTTTATTGATTCATTTTGTAAGTTCTTCAAAGGTAGTCACTATTTAAGCAAATCAGCTTAAAGACTAGTCAGTAACACGACGCCAATAAAGAAATTCTAGATCATTTTTAAAAGCGTATTAATTAAGAGAACTAATTAAAAAACCTTTTTTATTTCCTCCTTGATCCCTCGGGATACATCACTTAAGGCTCTTAATTACAAAACCAATGAAATTAACATTTTATTTAAGGTTAGTTCAATCAAACGAGTCCCACTAGACGAATGATACATTAAGATTGAGTACATTTCGTTTTTCTGCTAAAAAATAAAACAAGCTCGGAAAAATTGCTTTTGGGAAACAAATTTCTTTTATCCCCGGAGACAAATGAATTGAAATTTAGGCACAGTTCCCGTCGAAAAGAAACGCTTCGGTTTCGGTTTGGGGAAGACATTTTTCATTTTTTTCTTTTTAATTCGTTAGAAAAACCATGATTTACTTTTAGTTATACGACGAACCAAAACAAAAGAGAAATAAATCTTCAAGTATTTTCGGACCGTTGAGATTTTTTTTTTATGGGCCAACAATGGGCTGCCAAAGGAATATTCATTTTCCTCTTGTAAGCTGTAACCCAATTTGCATACGCTTTATTTAAATTCGAATTTGCGAAGACCACCTCTGTAAGGCTGGAATTTCCCGAATAGCATTATTTCTCGATCCGGATGATTTTCATGTCCCCATTAAATTGAATCGGATAGAAAACGTGTCCAGCTGGGAAAGGCTTTAATATTTTACAATTTAATAGAATTATTTAAGTAACAAGATCAAAACCGTACCGGAAATTGTGGGAGGAGTACTAATTAATTGTTTGCTGATTGTCTGGAAAACCATTTCTACAATTATGTTCCACTTTTGAGACAAAAAGTAATTTCAAACTTGGGAATTGATTTAATAAATAAAATAGAGTTGGCCTGTAATGAGTTTAGAAGTCATCAGAGTAATCTTGTTTGAGAGGATATTAGGTTTACGACATCCTCGGTTCACTTCACCTTGTTATAGCCTCACGTCGAAAAGGTAGACTGTCGCAGATTAAAGACAGCATGAAAAAGTGGAATGATTTTGTGATGTTGTCTTGGAAATCATTTAATTTTTCATTTACTAGCTCTTGATGTTTCTTGGATCAGACGGAGGTGAATGAAATCTGTCAACCATAGTTGACTTCCAAGTAGCCATAAATTCGCCGTTCGACAGTTTGAACAAACAAAAATAGAGGAAATTCAGAAAAATGTTACGCCTTTAATATTGTTCATTAAATATTTATTGCTATAAAAATAGCATACGAACTGCGGAAACTAAGCAGAAAATATTCGTATTTAAGTTAATGAGACAGAAGCGAAAATGAAGGTCCTGTTTTTCAATCCCCGTAGGGAAGAGTGGGTCTTATTGAGTACAGAGGCAAGTTGGGCAATGGAAGTATCTCGAAAACTACGCATCGTGAAGTGGTACATTAAATAATGGAAAGAGAGTTAGACTCACCGCTAAATAACGCGCGGCGATTGAATAACCGGCAGGAACCGCTTGTTGTTTTTTGATAATGATAATTTTCTCCTAATTTAAACTCAAGAGTAACTGTTTTGTCATAACCTAAATTTTATTTCGGGAATTCGGAACGAGCCTATTTGGGCAGGATGATTAATTGTAACTTTTAATTTCATTACGACAAGTGTTGACGTTCCAACTTTATATAAATTTGATTAATAACTGATATTTTATTATGTATTTACCTAAATTTAAGTGATCTTCGTATCGTCATCCTTTGTACTCCTTACCTTGCTCAACTTACCCCATCATCGGTGCAAGTTGAGCAGCTCAGACATGTGTCGCTTAAAGGTCATTTTCTCCGAAAGTAGATCGAAAATAGAAATTTTATTTGCCGGGCTTGCCTATCCACTAGTGTAGGTATGAAACAAATCGGATTTGCCTATAAGGGACTACAGCACTATAAGAGAAAAGCTGCTCAACAAGCCCCGCCCTACCCTAATTCTTAAGTTTGGTGTTGTAATAATTTTAAACAGAATATTAATTAAAGTTTAACTGATATTTTGTAGCAATAGTAATCCTTGCAGTTGGCTCAATTCCTGCTAATTCGCAAGAATGTGAACAATGTTTCTCGGCTGAAAAATACAAGTGCAAAAACTTGTGGCAAATGTGTAACCTTCGAAAAACGATGGGATTATCAAAATTTGTGCCCTTTTAGTAAGTATTTGTTTTAAAAATTTGAATATGTTTTCGTTCATTTAAAAGTTTCTTTCTAAATATAAAATGGTTGATGAGCTTTCATACTGAAGAGTTAGCATAAAGTGGATACATTCTTGTGTTAGGATGCTATTTTCTAGGATGAATGCTATTTTACACAGTTGCTTATCATAATATTTTTTAAATTAACAATCAATTAGTAAAAATCGTAGAACCTAAGGAAGAATCAATACTCATATATGTAACTCTTCCTGCTAACTTAATTATACATCATATTACAAATTTTGTAGCCTAACAAGCAGAGTAAGTATCGAAGTGACTGAGAAGGGTAAAATTTGGAATTTTAGGATGAAGTGCTTGATAATCTTGAATCTGGTCTGGTAATGGATTTACTTTACTTTAACGAAATTTTGAAATAAAAAAAGCCGAAGATTTTTCAAAAATTGGGAACGGTGTCTTTAAAAAGACGTTTTCCAGCACTTCTCTATTATGGTCGCCAATTTCAATATTTCTTTAAAGAAAATTTTGTACATATTTTTGCAGATATTTTTCGAATAAAAGTTTAAATATAAAAATTGTCTAATATTTATGTAAATTTTTACGTAATAGCCTTTCGTTTTAAAATTCAATCTGTAAGTTTTCTTGCTATCTAAAGTTTTTAAATGCCTATTTCCAATTTCAACATGAGGGTGTAATTTTTTACGGTGTGCGTCATTAAAAATTCGTTTTATTTAAAAATCAAAAAATAGAAATAATTTTATTTATCATCCTATTTCGAAATGTTCTCAATTTTACTAGAAGATTTGTTCCTAAGAGGCTGGAGTGTATGATAATTGGTTTTTCGGCACCATTAGCTTCCTCAATGGAACGTATCTTTTCCACTAGAGACTTCCACTACATTTTTCCACTTACAACATCATCAAAAAAATTCTTATGTATTGACTGCGTATCGAAAAAGCGTACTGGCCCATGATTAATGTATTTTTGATTTCGGTTCGTGTCTCATCATAAAAATGGTAGCCACTCCACCTTCAAGTTCGAATGCTCCGGCCATTCCGAATTTTTCGTTCACAGCAGCAATATTCAGATTGACTTCATTGTCATTCTATCGAGGTCGTACATTCGAGAGCATATCTCATCCAGCTGCTTGTTTTCTTGGTTCTGTTTTATTATTCTATGTTATATTGCACTACAATCAACTGGTAACACTAGTCCCCACTAATTCCAAATTCAGGTCATCATAAAAGCGACCTTTTACTATCCCATGGAAGTTTGGGTTGAGGTATAGTCATCAGTGTCTAAAATGAAATGAATTTGTGTAGGCATCAGTTCGTTCTAGAAATTCGGAAGTTTATCTCAACCAAGGTGCTTCCGCTCTCAAGTAAAACTTATACCTTTGTTTAATTCAATCAAATATTATCCTATATCGGAGAAATCCGACTTATTATTCTTTGATAAATTCACTTGAATAAGCTGAACAAAATCTTGGTAATCCTTCATTTTCCATTTCAACAGTTCAAGCTTAGAGTTTAATAAATCCCGTAGAGTGTCGACATCAGTCCTGTTGCCATAGACTAATCATATCAGTTTTCCAAAAAGGATTACTTTGACCATATTTCTAATAAGAAAGACGAAAGGGCAATTCCCTCGGGCGATAGCACACTACTGAATAGTTGTAATATCACCCCATGTTAATACCTAACAATTTCATAGCTGGAATTTGATATAGGAGCCGTAGAAAGGGGAACTTGGAAAATTTAATACTAATTTACTCGCAGGAATGGACCGAACGTGGGGTGACGATGTTTTCGACTACTCCTAATAATTGTTTTTGTTTTATTTCACTTCATTTCTCTCTTATTGGACGAATAGAGCAGGCAATAGTGAAGGAACCAATATCGTTTTACACGTCATTTGCTGCCAATAGCCATTCATCGTGCCTCTTGGATTGAAGTGACATGTCCTGCTCCTGCTTTTGAGCTGCCATTGACCCAATATCGGTTTTCCTCTGTCGTTCGGATCAGATATATAAAAAGTTTTTACGTCTACTTGATTTAGTTTTCCTCTTGATTTCTGGCTGTTTTCTTAGGTCATTAGCCCACATATGAAGATTTATGGCCTGTGACCTTTACGGTAAGGATTAAGGTACAAGTTTGCCTACCATGCTTAGCAGATCAGTCAGTATACATGTTCTTCTTCTGAACATCATAGAATCGAAAAGCATGTGCAAGTCTACTTTGATATATGATTATTGTTCATCTTGGCAGTAATTTACGGAAAGGCCATAAAATTAATTGCTTCGATATAATGTTCATTGTTAACTTCAATACGTGAAATATTGCCTGCTTTAATGTAAGGGATGTTGGGTTTTTCTATTAAATTATGAATTATATTAATTTCCTTATTAATTACCCTTATTTATCATTTAGATTTAATTAATTTTCTCAGGAACAATGTGCTATGTTTTGTTTCTGTTTCCATTGAAGAAACATTTTGTATATTGCGGTAATAATTGGAAAAGGCTTTTGATTTCGAATACAAAACTACTTTTTTCCAGAAGTGTGTAATCACACACATATCACATATCAGATATGTGATATTACTTAAAACATACTGCAAAATCTATCCTCAAACAATTTATATTTTTGAATTATCTGCATTATACAACCGTGCCTTAAAGATCTCTTTAAAAACATAAAAATATTAGAACTACATAAACCACGCGAAGCTAATCATTGAATAGTATTGTTAATAATAATTCGTAACTATAATATTCCAACCCTCAAAACAAACAGCAAGATAATAAATATTATCTTTTATTATTTGATGAATATTCGTATTAAATTTTTATAAAAATATTCAAACTATTGAAAATTCTAGCAAAGATCAATTACTGCACATAAAACATTCTTTTATAAGGTGGTAAAAATAAATACACGTTTTAATAATTAAATTAGATATTTTCAGAATCAGAATCAGGCTGGTTTCTTTTTAAATTGCATTTTATTTTGGCACAAACAGCCTTTTCAAAATATTGACAGAAATGAGTAGATTTACGTTGGGAAATATTGAAAACTTATTTTCAAAGTTAGTGCTGTGTTGCCGAAAGGGTACGAACCGCGTCTGTTGCCGATTTGATACAGTTCGACTTTACTTTGTAACGCGCCGTTGAAGATCAATGCTGACAATCCAGAAGCGATTGCATTGAAGCACGATATTGATCGAGTTATTCGCAAAATAGGGCTCCAAATCATCAAAAATGTACTGCAAAATTGTGTTAACAGGATGGGTACAGAATTCTAACTGTGCGAGTTCAACTCATCATTGAACGCTTTTTTTCTTTGAAGTTTCAGAGATATGAAAATTTAATGATATAGATAAAAATATTTTGCAAAAATTTGAGTGTGAATGTTGCTCTTTTTATTTAAGTTTTGAGAAAACCTCTTCTACTGCTTAAAATTCAAGAAAAACTTTGCTTTCACTAAAGGATTTTAATGATTGTAATTAATTCGATGTGATATTTGCTTATCTTTACTTTCTAGAAAAGAAGGCTGCTTGAAGGCTCTTTCATGTACCCTAATTAGCCAGAAAAATATAGATAGACCCGAAATCCTTAATCTTCCCATAATTAATTTAAAAAATTATCAAAAGGGCACCTTGTGGCAAAATCAAGTGGATTGGGAACGAATATTCTTCTTCATAAAAAGAAGAGGAAAAAGACAGCCCGCCAAGATAATCCATATTCACAAGATTTAACAGACACGCAATTAAGCGACATAGAGATTCGAGCGCTCAAGTGTGACATGCTCACAAATTGGCGGCTCCACTGAGACAGATTGTGAAGATGTCTTATAATTAATTTATGTGTTAAGCTGATGATACCATTTAACGCTATCGACTAATCTGCCTGTGCATTCTGTAGAAGTATTTATGTTGCATATGTATTTCCACCGTGGGGACTACGCGAAGGTCTTAAAATCTTCGGACATGAAGGGAAAACGAGCCTTTTATCTTAAAGTGGATGCGATGAATTTAGATCGGAAAATGTTCTGTTTAGGAGAGGGATTCATCTCCTGAAATAAGGTTACTTGTAAAGTTTAAAATACTATGGCATGGTATAGTAAACAATTGGAAAGAATTTTATCTAGTTGTAATGAATACCCCAAGTTTATTGTTCTATAGTGATTTGATTTATATTTAAAGCATCCATAAATAGAAAGCCGACCGTTATTCGAATAGAAGGGGTAAAAGCATCCTTAAAATGAATTTTCTATTTTCGAAAAAAAGCTTTCGAGGAGTTGCGCTCCAGATGAAGTTAGATCTTATTTTTTCTTCTGAATGAAAATAATTTATCATACTTCGAAATGTAACATTCTCCTCTGTCCTGTGCTTTATGATGGCCATTGTGGTGGTCATTCATTCATGAATTCGTATCTTATTGAATTAATCTCCTTGGCGGGAAAGCCGAATTTAATAACTTTCTAAAAGCTGAAATGTATGTAATTACTTTTAATTGATTCTTGAAGTTATGAGTTTCTCAGAATTATGTTCGGAATATTGTAAAGAATATTTAGTAATTTTGTTTGATGCACGCAAATTATAATAATTATTTATAAGTTAATAAGTTTTTGATTTTTCTAAAATAATTATAAATCTCTTTCTAACTGGGCTCGTTTATTTTAAGTTAAAATTATTTGATTATTAGATTACAGAAAAATATACGCCATTTTTAGATATGGACCAACTTGCAATAGAATAGCATAATTAATTAAAAATAAACGATGAAGTGTATTCCATTATTTAATTAATTTATTTACATTGCAAAACAATTGTTGACCATTTTCGAATAATTAAACTACTATTGGATAGAGACGTCAGTAGCACACAATTTACGGAATATTATACAAAATATGTGAATAAAGAAAATTTAAGCTTTTTAGTGTCGAGGGCATCATCATTAAGACTTTATCTAGTTTTGACTCCATCCCCAGTCTCTCGCTAATGTTAAATCGGATTTTACATTCCATAATTAACATTTGGTAGTATTAACGTTCGCTACAAATAAAAACAACTCTACAGTTTTTTGTATTTTCAAAACAGAGTGCCTAATAGAAATACAACGAGTCTTTTAAAGCACTTACCCTTAATGCAGGGTAATTAGGACTATTTCTTTTTTCTTTCCCAAGAAGTAGACTTTCTTTCGCTTTGAAGCGCTATTTGACTTTAATAATTGCAGTCTCTACTAGAGACAGACTAAGGCTAATGGAAAGCAAAATATGATTCCATCTTCTTAAATTCTGTTAAATATATTTTTGGTGAAACATCATCATTTTCTTTAAAAATAACCTACCGACTGAAAATTGTTTATTGTCACCCGCATATTGCTTTTTACTCTTTGTCTTTTATTAATTAATTCATATTTTAATTAATATTCAATTTGCGCAATTACCATTTTATTCTTGCATAGAATATCAAAAAAAAACTTTTTGACGCTTTTATGTCACAGGTAAAATTTAATTTCTTCATGAACAAACAATCAAAATAAATATTCTCTGACTGCAGCCTGGCAAAGGAGTCTTGCTATTAAAGCTCTTTTTAAATTTAATATAATTTAAAGATAATTTAATTGTTTTGAGATCATAATAATTAGTCGATATGATATTACAGATAAATTAAGGGTTTCCAGACAGAGTAATTTAATAAGGCAACAAATTTCGTAAATTGTTGAAGATATTAACACATTTTAAAGATTTTAATTGTAGGAGAAATTATTTAGCGAAGGAAAACGGAAACAGAACATCTGAACTCGTTTATAAAAGTCAAATGTAAAAAGTTATAAAGTCTAAAGAACAAAAGACACATTATACGAAAATCTATACCTACTTTATTAAGAAACGGTTGTGAAATTTCGCTTTCCGTTAAGAAGTATACGAGTTGAATAAGTAAACGAGATATACCTCACGAAATCTTCGAAATTTGAATGTGAAATTTTCTATTACACGACGGGGAAGTAAAATAAAATTTAATTTTAAAAGAATTTAATTTACATTTTGGTCGTTAAACTTTTCTTTGTAACCTTTTAAGAAAGGTTTGAAATTGGTGAACGTGTTCATTCTACCCCGTGTTTGCCTCGAAAAAATTTTTTATGTAAGACTTTCAGAAAATCCTTTAACGCATCGACTTTAGAATCAAACAATAATTTGGCTTTTATCGTGATGAAAGGATGCCACAAAGGTACTCGTAAATAAAACGATTTTCACACTATTTTCGATCCATCCAAATCTTTGTAGGATTTCACTTTCTTGAAAATTGCCTTAATGCCAAAGGGTCATATTTACTTGCGTGCACGGTCCTATTTTAGCTCAATCTTATGAGAGAAACCTGAATTCAAGGAATGCCGGCAAATGTTTGTAACATATGTTCACGTTTCCCTAAATGGCTTTTAACCATGACACAACCGCATTTATGCGCTGATGTTGGGAACACATCATCATCATCATCAACCGAAGGAAGAAAATTTCTTGACTAACATATTTTTTATCCAGACAGTGGGGCGGAGCTGCAGCCCAGTCGTAGGGAGTGCTAAAATATGAATAGGACCCGCCCAAGGACGACACGTATTCATTGCTTATTCACGTTTACCGAATGTTCTTTTGCTGATGTTTTGTTTCCTCAACGCGATTCGCGTATTGTGCTATATTTTGTTAATGATTCTGAAGATGTTTTAAGAGCCCCCTGCGGACAACTACAGCTCCTAAATTAGTAAGAGCGTTGGTGGTACATATTAAATATGTTTTTGTATGGTTTGAATTAAATTTCATGCTAGTGGGACATTAAATCAATGTTATTTTAAAAGGGAATATTTTGCGTGAGTGTTGTATTCCATTGATCAAGTGAAGAGTGAGACACTACGATAAATGCTTAATCATTATTACTTTAATTCATGCAGTGTTAGATGGATCAATAGACGCACGAATCCTATATGCATCGATTTGGCCTCCATGTACGTTGAACGATATCTATTGGATAGTTCAGAAGTTATTTACCTTTATTTAAAGGTAGTCTGCAAGAAAAACTTTTTACACATTTCTATATAACTTTAATCGTATATAAGAAAACATTGATTTTATTTTCCATCACCTTTAAATATGTTACAGATTTAAGACTTTGTATATTTACTCTGACAATATACCTCTCAGTTATTAGAAGTGTGGGTTTTAGTTTTCAAATATAAGTATATATTTTGTGAAATATAATTCAAAAGCGGATGAACCGTCGAAATGATAATTTCTTAAGTACAGTAGCCTTGAAACACTTTTTGTTTTCTCAATCTAAAATGATGCTTGAAGAAGGCAAATTTAGAAAATTTTTAAATTAATTTTTAAATTTTTAAATTCATAGTATGAATATTTTCTATACGAGAATTAAAGAGGGTAAATTATACCAACAATTGTAGGAATGTTTTTAGGGTTCCGTACATAAACGGTTAAAAAAGAACTCATATGGTGAGACTTCGGTGTCTGTCTGTCTGTCCGTCTGTCACGGCTGTTTTTGCAAGTAACTACTACGGCTATCGATTTGAAATTTGGCACAATTGTAGGTGCCACTTACCCGCATCTATTTCTGGTGAAAAAATTTCAGAAATATTTTTTAAAAATTAAATAGGATAAAAATTGAGAACTCGAAAAATTTGTTTTCTTGTGTATACCATGTGGTACCATTTGAAAGCGTTTACTTTAAAAATTCATAGTTTTCGAAGAAAATACATAAATCTGTTAATTGTTTTAATAATGTACGGAAACCTCGGTGCGTGAGTGTGACTAGGACTTGGTCAGTTTTTCGTATTATAAATTTTATTCAGATTCTTACAATTCGTGTTTTATTGTATCGCTTTAACTCAGATGAAAATAATAAGCGTATTAATTAATTAAATATTTTTGTTTTAAAAACAAACAAGTAAATGCAATTGTTTAAAATACTCGTACATGAAAAAGACAAAATAAGCTCCTTTTTAACTCCCCCAGAGTGTCTTTAATATTTAAGAATTAAATTCAGATATTCGATTTTAGTTAAATATGGCAAAATAAGAAATTGTTTTAATTCGTACCATAAATATTTCTGCAGAGTGTAAAATAACAAAAATCCCATATTCCTTTTTTATTTTAAAACTTACTCCGAAGTACTAAAAATGTTATTTTCAATAAAATTATTAATCGCAGCGAGTAATAGAACTAATTAGCGCTAACAAAACAAAATGGCTAAAATTGGTATTGAAATGGCTACTTTAGCCTACAATACATACAGGAAAATTTTAGACAGTTTTTCTTTATATTATTTTTTATTTTTAATTAAATTGTTTCTTTCTTTAATTACGAAATGGTAAATAGCTCATTTCAAATGCCAGTTTTCTTAACTTCATACGAGAAATTGAAGACCATATATGTATACTTATAAGTGCTCATCAAATCGGTAAATTTAATGAAAAATAAAGTAGAAGTTATTTAAAACATATACACAAACGTTAATATAAACATTCTTCCAAAATTTTAAGTTTTCGTCTCAAAAATTAAAAATAAATATGTTTTAAGATTGATTTTGAGCTAGATTTTAACTATTTCAAATACAAGGATGACGGTTTCTGAGCAAGTGCTGACTTAAGAATAAATGTTTGATTTTTCAATAATCTTTTAAGAATACTGTTCTAAATCTTAAAACTTTAAAACAATGCAAAATATTCATCTTTATGTACTTAAAAAAAAATTTCTTTAAGTTTACCTCTTAAAATTCTGTAAATATCTAAATATTTACAACCATTCCTAAATTGCAGGGATTTCAAAAATTGTCTTTTTTTTATTCGATAACAAACAAAGTGAATAGCTTATACAAGGGTCGAATTCGAAAGGTCGACCCTCTTCCCACGACCTTGTCCATTTTAAATTGGGTCGCCTATAAATCGTGTGACTGAAATCCTTCATTTAGCGCACCTAAAATAGACCGAATATTTAAAGAGCGGTGTATCCTCGTTGTCCCCTGCTGCCTTTTCTGTTTAGTTACCAGGTGTAAATCAAAACCCTAAACCCTTTTATTCATGATTTCAGATGAAATTCTTTAAAATGTACGGGCTATTACATTGCATTAGAGTAAATCTATTATATCAATTCCATTACACGCGAATTGGAAAAGTTTCAGCACACAACAAACATACAAAATTTTAGAAGCGTAAAATTATTATTTACTGTGAAATACTCCATCATCCTTAAGTCATCATGAAAGGTAAAGGTGTTCTAAATAATTGTTTTATCACTTTCAACAGGTAGTATAGTCGTTGTTGTTGTAAAATGGCGTATTTTCTCTTCACTTCGCTTGTTTACTGGCATAAAAATGTTTTCTGAATCCATAAAAAAAATTCAATTACGCGTTCGTGGAGCACCATTTTTCCCATACTTCTAGGAAAAAATTGTGTCTTTAGCTTTAGGGTTTTCTTTGTTATCCTTCCGAAATCCAACACATTTTCGAAAAGGATGTTTTCTCACAATTTGACGTTAGGAAGCCTTAAACATGTTTTTACATATTCCCGAAGCTCTCAACGTAGGAACGCGACAAAAATCTATCAAAATTATAAACATTTTTTTAACCTTCAATTCTTAGTATCACCTTGCCTCCACCGGCTTAAATATTTCAACAAAATTTTCCTGACTTAAAGCGCGAATGTGAAAGAGTTTTGAAGCGACTTAAAATTTAGACGAAGGTAATTAAGGGGATCGTTCTACGTACCCATTGGAGAAATTGTTCCACATATTTTATGAAATTTTTTAACTAAAGGTAAATTAAGGTTTGAACAGAACTCCGAGGAAAAATGAGTTAATTGCTTTTGTATATTTCCCCATACAATTTAGAGTGTTCTCAAAACAGAGTTGTTTATGAAACCACTTCATAACAAAAACTATTTTGTGTTTGAGTGGAATAACTTTTAGGTCATCTCGAAAAAAAAATTCATGTTTTTGATTAAATTAAGTTCTTATACATTTTTTTTAACAACCTCTTCAAGAATTTATTGAGCGTGATAGGAAAATTATGCAAATTAAAATAAAATGCGAATATTTTGAACATCAAAAACTATTTTTTGTCTAAATAATTGCGTTTGAGTTGTTTGCATGTTAAGATATTCTGATTAACTTCAAGAATATTAAAGGATATTATTAAAATTTTTAAATTTCGTTTGTTTCATGCATTTAAGCAAACTTTATGTAATTATTTTTTTAGTTTCTTTTTTTTATTTTTATTAATATCTACACTTTAAAGATAAATTCAAATAGATTCAAATTCAGATTAAGATAAAACTTTTTGATGTCACAATTATTAGGGAACTAAACGTTTTCTAAACTTTTTGTTCATCTAAAATCAAATTTAAATACGAAGCAGATATATTTTTCTTCGCGAAATATGTAGGACCGCTTGACCGCTGCGATTGTAGATGATACGGTTGGTTACTTTAGGTCTGCAAACATTTTTGGTAATATCAAAAACACATCAAAAACTGTCCCGCCGGAATTCAAGCTATCGTTTTAAAAGTATTAGTAAATAGTTTGTTTTAGTTTTCCGCCAAAATCTATGAAAAATGATTGAATCAGTACAATCGTGTGACAGTGGCAGTGATAAGTCAACATGGAATAATAATATATAATTAATAAATGTGGTCGAGAATAAATTCTAAATGTTTCTGTCCTTTCAACCCTTCCTTTTATACCCTAAACCTTTTTTGCGCATCAAAGAACACGAAATTAAATGAAGAAAAAATATATTGAATCCACTGAAAAAGAAAGATTATATCATTTTAGGGAATTCTAAATAAATGAAAATATTTCTTCTTTAAAATTTTCTTATGAGTATTAAATTTTTTAAAATCTTTGAAATCACCGAAATTCTTTCTTAGCTTAGATTTTGGGTTGACCGCGTAAAAATGAATAAAAATTTTGATATTCTGTAAATTGATTTCTGATTTTTCATGTTCTAATGCACGTTTTCCATGCAAAAAGAGGTTTAGGTGTATCCCTTTTTCAACTTTCAATATTGTTGTATAGCTCATGAGCTGTCAAATGACTCACGTGCGTGAGCGAATGGAAATTTCCTAAACGCACACTCATGTACGGCTCATGAGCATGTACGCTTGCCAGAAAACATTGCACGAGCAATATCAACGTATCGAATTACTAGGTTTGATCCGAGAATGTGTATAATATCTGCTATATTACCAGAAGTTTTGCTATAATTTACTGCTTTAGATATGTGTGATAAAACCCTTGTTATATTGTAGAGTTTCAATAAGTGAAGTTTTTTCAGTGCAATTATCCTAATAAATGAGGTATAATTCTAATTAAATTCTTAAATCCTTCAGTTAGTTTAAAATAAAAAGGGCGCCAGGTGTTTACCTTTATAATTTGTTTTAAATTTTGTCTTGGATTACTACAAGATTTAAAAAGGGCCATATAAGCTTGCTATATCGATTTATAGTGTTGTGTTTTGAACAAGTGCTCAACCGTGGTCCTGTGATATCCACGAAAGGATTTACGAGCATTTAAGTTCACCCTTGTATAATGAAAAATTTTCAAAGCCATTTTTAATGAGCAAGGGTTGATTTTTGGAACAAAAGTTTAATAAGGCAAAGAACGTTGAAAATAATGGTGGAAATATCAAAATCATAATAAGTCACTTTTACCACGTTTTTTAAATTGTGCTATCTCCTTTTGTACAGATTGTCCATCATCTAGAAATTTTGGTGACCACTTTAGTCATTTGTTATCATTGTAAATTCATCAAAGAAAATTTCCATTGGCGGAAATAATTCCTGGCGAGCTAATTCACTACGGATTTACATCATTAATTCAAGCAATTCAAGAGTGACAAAGTTCTACTAACATATGAAATTAACAGAACTCATTATAGTTGCTGGCCTCATACTGCTCGTTGTAACAATGCCATTGGGTAATTTTGTTTTCCAGGTGCTAAAAGTGGTATTAATATTCCTTTTGAAGTTTGAGAACTAATTACCAAGCAAAAACTTTCAGCTGACTGAGATCTGCCATGAAAAATGATTTTACCCTTAGATTTGAATTGTTTTTGATGAAACCCGTTTGAGTCAGTACAATTTCAATCAACGTGTTAATTCAATTTAATGCCCCTGATTATACCGCGCTTAGGTGTCCTAATTCAAGATAAATTCTTCCGAGATTTTGAACAATTTTAAAGTCTGCTCAAGTGTATTTAATGTGCTTTATTCAGATAAATGCAAATCCCGTCAGAATCATCATGATAATTTAAATTCAAAATTTCGGAGAAATATGACTTTTAATTAATTATGCTAGGAAGTCAATTATTATATGCTCGAATAAAGTTAAAAATTTAAAAATGTACTATGGAAACATGTACATGTTTCAATGAAATAAAACAAGTATATACAGCTACATATATTTTCGTAAACAAAAGTCTAAAGACTTCCTAAATGTATGGTTCCTCTTGCCACAAATAAATCCAAACCCTTTGGTAATTCGAGGGAATTTTACCTTAGAGTTGTCTACGTATTAATTCTTCGAAATCAGCTTGAAAACTTCTGGAAGTATTCGAACTGTAGAAAATTCCTGTGTCACCTGCATTCAAAATTCGCTTTTGTATTAAAATTCGTTTTTCTAACTTTAATTAATTTCTCATTCAGTCTTTTACCACAGAAGGTGCTGAATGTGAAAAACACTTAGGTACACAAAAAATCCTCAACCACCGAATGGGATACGACAAAAAGTTAAGGAAATATTTTGATGAAAGTATAAAGTTTGCATGAATAAAAAAAAAATCGAGGCGATAAATTGAATCAAAATGAAAATTTGTAGAATGGAGATGATTTAAAACACTTTAAAGGAAACAGTACCATTTTCAGAGAATTTGCGGGACATGTGTCTCGGAGAAAATGATTTTTATAATATCTGAATTAAATTATTATTATTATTTCATTTCAAACCGCCACTAGAAAATCTCCCACAATTTTCTTCAATTCCACTGAAATATTAAAAGAAAATGGATTTGTCGTAGATACCCCTGTCTGAGTTTTAGTTGAAATTAAACTATATTTGAACAATTAAATTCGAAATTAAGCAGTTCGAATTTAAATGGGATTAATTAAAATTATGAGATATTTCAATTACAGGCTTTAATGATCTCATAAACGCCCCGTCAAACAATTTTCTACGGAATTAAGACGTGTTTAATGATCCGGTTCCTTTTCCTGAAATAGCCATGTGAAGGCATTCCCAACGAGATTATATCTGATATTAGGCATTTAAGGGTTAGTTTAATTACACTTGGATGACATTGAGCGTGAAAGTTTGCTATAAAATAGGGTAATTCCAAGAACTAGTCCTAAAAGAAGTTTTAGTATTTCATTCTAAAGATAATAACTTTATGAGTTGTACAACTTTCAAAAATATTTCCTTTAATATTACATACAATCAAAATGTTAAAGCATTCTTCAAATTAATTAAATTAGAAATTAATGCTTGACTTGTTCAATATTTTTGTTCATATATTACGAACGATTTAAATTGATACTTTGCGTTGTTGACTGTAAATCAATCATACGTGAAAAAGTATTAATAATAATTGTTGTAATGGTATTTTTTCTCACTGCGCGTGTATGAATAATTAAATAACTTTGGCGAATGTAATTTACAAGTTTAATATTGTTAAAGTTATTATACATACAAAAATACAAGTTTTTTGTATAACAATTAAAAAAGTAATTAAAAACTTAAATTAGAATAAAATAAATCGGTTTAAAAAAGTCTCACATACATGCGTATCAAATTTTCAAATTCAAATGTTTTTGTTTGATGTTCATGAACTTTTAATCAGTATTTAGTTTTTAATTTTCTAGTTGTCTATTCAAAGTTGTGTATTTAAAATAAATAAATATATTGAGAATAACCATTTGACCTGGTGCATATTCTGAAGTTCTTTAAAGATTTAATAAAAAATAGAAATTGATATTGAATTTGAATGGAGTTTTAAAATTTATAAACTTGAATGAAATTTGAGAAGTTTCAGTTGGCATGAACATGAGTGTGGAAGTATTTTTTAACCTTCTCTCATGGATAATTTTTTTAGTTTTTAAGTACGAAATATAAGAAACTTAGTTTTTTTCCTTTAATGTTTTTAATTTAAAGCCTATTTTCGGATTTAAAAAGGTATAGCAATTTGAACTCCAATATTTCTTAAGTTTTCTTTCCTAAAATTGTATTTCCTAATATTGAAGGAGTTATAAAGGAGACCGGGTATGGTTGGCCGATTTTTATTCTTAAATGATTTTAGTATAATTTTTCGCAATCAATCCATGTAATAGGGGTATCAATTTAAAGCGTATTTGTCAGCATTCTTTTCAACAAAATATTATATCAATAAAATTAACGAATAAAAGGTTATTACATATTTTTTAAACAAAGGTTTTTGTGGTTTCTTCTATGTCTGGGCTGGTTTTCACAATGAATGGAAAAAATTGTCACAAAATAAACGTAGCATTTTGTTTAAGAAAAAAACAAAAACAAAAAGTAGTGCATGAATTACTCAAACGATATTTGAGATCAGTTTTGATAAATATAGGTATCTTCTTTACGAATTTTTTTACGAAAAATTCAACAAACAAAGGCAATTGCAGTGCTGTATTAATTACCCCGTACTAATCAATAAGGGATTATCCGGACCGGATACCCGGTCTCCCCTTTTTGAATAAAAGAAATACTATACTTACATTTTATAGCAACTTGCCATAATTAAAGATATTGTAATTTATTTTTCTCTAAAAGCACATTCCAGATACGAGATGAGATGTCCAATCCAAAAAAATTCAACTTAATTTCTTTATATTGCATTAAAACAGCCTAAAGGTCACTAAGGACCAATGAGCGGGAAATAAGGGAGTCAAATCTGGGTTAAGGTCTTGATTCTAGAGATGGAATAAGTTTGAAAACAATATTGCTTAATTTTAAGCTACAACACATTTCGTTTTATATTAGCCATTCTACAAATTCCTAAACAATTCTGTAAGTTTGGGTACTTCATTAATAACCTAAGGGTAATTTAATTTTCAAAAGATAAATAGGCTATAACCCCGGGTTTTAGTGTTCCACGGCATTAACTTGCAAAGGAGTTATTTATGAGATAAGTATCGAGTTTTGTCTGCACCAGGAATTTGATACATGGTCTCAGAGTATGCTGTTTGCACCCACAATTACACGGTTCGTTAGACTTAAGTGGACAAACACCGCCAGCGTGTTCCTTCGCAAGTTAAGTCATTTTCGGAGTTTCGCGGAATTAACATCGAATTAGATGTTTCTTAATGAGTAAACAAACTACAACTTGTTTGAAGAAAACTGTCTCCATTGAGAGATTTATCGTTAGAAAAGCGTTTTTCATTCTTCTGTAAAGATGGGTACTGAGCTGAGCTGAGCAAACAAAAGCAAGCCTTTGAAATCATGTTTTTTTCAATTTGTGCGATTTACAAACTGAAACAAATCGATTTGTTGCTGTTTACTACTGTTTGCCATCTAGAGCCATATACGCAGCGCATTTGCTTGTTCGTTTGCGAGTGCAGGTGATAAATTTGTACATTCCAGCAAATGCAATCAAACAAATTTTTCCGAAAACACAATAGAACCAAAATTTTTTATAAAATGCAAGGTGTCGTCATTTGCAGGTA
Source organism: Proctacanthus coquilletti (assembly GCA_001932985.1). Classification (NCBI taxonomy): domain Eukaryota; kingdom Metazoa; phylum Arthropoda; class Insecta; order Diptera; family Asilidae; genus Proctacanthus; species Proctacanthus coquilletti. The sequence goes on from MNCL01000070.1 coordinate 321,053, forward strand.
GAGGTGGCGTTCAGTGTTAACGCTTCGTGTTATTTGCTTCCGAAATTTAAAATGTCAGACGAGGATTTGATTATTGCAAGCTTTTACTTTTAAGGAGTTTGGAGTAAAAAAGGAATATCAAGTCAAAAAAAGGTGTTGCTGGACATCCCGTATTTTTGAAAGCCTTAAAATTTATAGGGGAAGTTCTCTCCTTAGAGATTTACAAATGGAAAATTTAGCACAATTTAATAATTTCTTTCTGTTGTCAAAAATACACAAGAACGAAACTAACAACAAAAATTGGACGACACACGGCTTTAATTTTCCAATTTCGATGAAAAACATGCAAATTCATTTGCCTATGCTCGCATAGGTTTCTGCTTACAAACGATAGCGCACAAATTCAATCGCATGTGTTTGAATCTACGGCTCCTTCACACTGGACAAATACGTTCGGTGAAATTGGATAAAGAAGTTAAGTAAATGTACGTTTGGCCTACACATTTTCCAACGCATGCGTTTGTTTGGATCGTGTTTGTCAAGGGTTCTTTTTATCTCCACATCAGGAAGAAAGTATTTAGAAATTGCGTCCTAACTTAAGATGGTAGGCCAGCATAACTTACAAATCTCTATAAAGAATTTTTATTATTTTTTACAGAAATTACTTATTTCGTAAAATTTATTATGAACCTCAAAAGTGTATAAAAATATGAAGAACACAAACATTAAATGTTTATAATTAGGTACGGAATCTTTTCGGTAATCAGGTTGTTGTAATGAATCATCAAAAAAATCAAATTATCCGAATTAAAGAAAGCAATATTCAAAAAGTTTGGTTAAAGAAATATGAGACTAAAGTAGTAAGTATAATAATAGATCAGAATAAAACGTAAAACTCATGTACATTCGTATATTTATGTACTTTAAAAAAAAAGTAATAATAAGACGTAACTTTTTGAAAATAGACATTGTGTCCAAATCGTTTGTAGACAAAGAGCTCATAACTTTAAGTAACATCTAGTCAGTAATTATTTTTATTTTAATTAAATTTTGTAGGAGTTAAACCTATAACTTTTTCTTTCAAATTGTGAAGTTATACAAAATTGTAAAAAAATATCTGCGAGGGAGGATCATATGATCTTATGCCCATTGAAATTGTGTTATAGGTACTTTCTTCATGACGGTTCTTGAACTTTTTCATTAAAATAATTAAGAAGCACTTTATATACAAATGTTAACACATTTAGACAGAAAATATTTATAATAATGATAGTGTATTCGAATTAGCGTGCAAAACGGAAGAAAAGTAACACTTTGATATAAGTAAGTCAAAAGAACAGAAAAGTGTTAGCTTAAGCTTTAATTTAAAGACGAGTGTCAAAAGAACCTTTAAAATGGATAAAGAATGAAAAATTGGGTTAACATAATTTCCATTTTGTTTTAAATTGAAATCCTGATCCCTGTTCAATTTTTTACATTATGACGTAGAACCTTATGAAACGATTCGATTGTTTAAACGAAGGATACAAAGGAAGTAGCTGGCCCCAATTATATTTAGCTATTTTTAAAAAGCTAAATAAAAACGTACAACTTACAAGCTATTGATCTTTGAAATTTTCACTGACCTCTAACATCTTCCACCTCAAGGGTATTATTTTTTTTTAAATTGTAATTGAATATTAGAAAGATGAGGCAGGAGAAATTTAAATGCCTTTTTCTGCTAACTCTAGGCAATTTCATAGCCAACGCTGTTGGAACGCCTTATTTAGAATACAAACAGACTTTCTGAAAAAGAAAAGTTGGTAGAAATTAAACTTTCGAATTCAATTTCATCCTCTTTTTCATGCTTTGTTTTATGTCCTGCTGACATCTTGATCTTTCCTAGTTTGTTTGCCCAGTATGATGAAAAGCCACAGGGAAATGCAAATAATTGGTTTTCCTGTTCGGCTCGTATATTCGCAAAATTTAAAGTCAACAGAGTCCAGTTCATCCGCTTTCATGTTCGGTCTGACACAAATCAATTTTAATAATTGCTACATCGCATTAGTGCCATGTGAATGTTGAAAAAAGGAAAAAAAATTAGTTAATGCAACACTTAATCTAATGTCCATTAATTTTATTTCATTAAATAGAGTGATATATAGAAAAAAAAAACTCTTTAAGGTTCAACGCCTTTCAAAGTAATTCGTGCGGTTGTATAAAAACATATTTGATCACCAGCGGGGAGTATAACTTTTTATATTTGACAACAAAAATGTCGTTATCCATCTTAAATGGACATAAATCATTCGCAAGTAGGGAAGATTCATCCTTCAAGAAAGGAATCTGTTTTTAGTTCTGGATGCTTCTCAATCATTTTACAAGTCACGTTTTGGACACAGACTCTACAGAATTCCAGCGACAGGATGGCGGCTAGAATTTAAGAAATTTATCTTAAACTTTCACATATAAAATACAGGAGCAAAGTGCAGTTGTTGAAATAATGATTTTGAGAATTTTATCTGCCATTTGTTTGTTTGTATAACGTCAAAACTATTGAACTAGCCTTAACGTCATTTTCACTATTAACTAACCCATCAGTTAAAAAAAAATCAAACGATTTTACTTACTTTTCACCCATCAAGAATGGATTTAAATTAGAAAAAAGGAAAAACTCGCACTATGATGATATCTCACTTTTTTACATGGACTACTTGCCATTGGATGTAATTTCGTGGAGTAAAATAAACAATTTATTGGAATAAAGGGAAACTTTTATGAAATCTGTCGACATTATTCCATCGATGCGTATAAAATAGTGAAATCGAGCCACCCTTTGTGAATCTGCCTCATATTTTTTAGTCTTTATCTTTCTCCCCTTCTATTTTCAACCAACTGATGTAAATTTTCTTTTGAGCCATTAAGTGGGACAAATTCAATTACGTAAATTTCCTCTACAGACGGTTCCTTTGAAACTTTATTCAAAACTTTACCGAGTACGCGTATATTTTCTAGATAGATAACTGTTTACAATAAGCAACTTGTAAGTCCCCAGACGCCTGATAGCGTCGTCCACGGTACAATTAATAAATCCTCTGCTCAACATTGGAAGGAGATAAAGTGTTCGAGATTTGCCCCGAAGATAGCTGAAGTCAGTCTGAGTCCCTTTTGGGATCCTGTGGGGTGGTTTAACCAAAGATATAAAGTGAAGGACAAACTACCAGGTAACTCCATATTCCTTTTTGATAAATATTTGTTCTTTAGGGACATGTCCTTGAGCTTCCAGAAGGAAAATATCTCCAACGATATTGGAATACAACGCGGACAGGAATTCTGAAGTTTTCGAAACGAAAGGTCTCAACTTGTTGGATGATGTTGAGACATATTTTAGAGCAATGTGAACGTTCTGGGAGTAAGAAGTATGCAATGATTTGTTTGTGAAAAGTATATGAGCAACCAAAGGGGTATAGGGGTTATAGAAGTAATAACTAAAATAGGATTAAGTTGATTAAATATTAAAGTTGTCTGTCAAGATTTTCGTTACTTATTTTCATAATTGGTGTTAAATTTTATAGTTTTAACATTGTGGTAAATTCATATATAAATAACAATCATAAAATGTTGCATAATTTATAAAAAATTACATAAGTAGGAAGTCTTGAAACAAAAATTACTTTGCATAAAAGTACATTGATTTTGTTCAAAAAATGGTATGTCGTTTATTTTGAATTATTTGATTAATAAAATTTTGAATGTTTCTCCTTTTAAACTTGACTAAAACTCCATTGCAATGTTGCATCATTACTTTCACGGCTGTCTTAATATCATGGTCGACAGGAAGAAACTCAAAATTCCTTAATACATTACCTAGTGCACATTTAAGTTCCAATATTGCAAATTTTTGTCCTGGAAAAATATTGTCAGAAATATATCGCTTAATTCCACGTTAATTTCATACCTACACAATTTCAAGCACCAAAAGGAATGTGCTTCAAAATCTTATTGGATCGGATTTTTCTGGATTAAGATAAATGTTTGGATTCCGATGTAAGAACTGAACGTTTATATAAATCGTAGATCCTCTTGGAATTTTAATATCTTTTAAGCATGCATCCTGATCAAGAAGGCGACTAAATAATGGACCAGGAGTGTACAGACGTATGCTTTCTTTAATCATAGCCCCCAGATACTTCATTGTTTCCTTCGTACTCAACAGCTTCATAATAAGCTAATTCCTGTGCTTCGGGATGATGAGATAGGAGATATATTGCAGAGCAGAGGGTAAATGTATTCTTATGGAGATTGTCTTATTTTAAAAGTCTTAATATAAATTCTAAATACCCCTGCTAAGAACGTGTCGACTTCTTCCCGAATATTAAGATCCTCTAAGCTTGGACTTAATTTTTGTGTCAGTAAAAGTTTGTCCAAAAATGTACATTTCATTTTAAATCTGGAATCATCAGACTCTTAAAATAAAAATAAAATTATCACTTTTGAATTAGTACTATTAAGGATTGCGTCGTCTAAATTTAATAGTATTAAACATATATAAATAAATATTTTTTTGTATTTACCGCCTTGTGGAAAATCATTATTATTTAACAAGTTTTTCCTTAATTTAATGACACGCCAAGTTTCATTATGTAAAAATTTAAGAGCTTTATAAAATTATTTTGCCAAAGAATTCCATCTAAATGTAAAAGAAAAGCGATACAAAAGGCTAAAGGACCTCATGTAAACCACATGACGTAACCTAAAATAAAAATAAATGATAGCATGAAAATGCAACCAGGACTCTTCCCACGTTTTAAGAGCTTTGATATATTCAGACTCCGTACAATTTTGCACATCCTTTTTGATTCCCATTGCCGTTTGGTAAATCACATCCAAAGCGTAGAGCGTGATGTGTGGAGTAATGTCCACTGGATCATTTCCATCGGCGACTTTGTCCAATTTACTTATCAGAGTTTTACAGTGTTCGTCCATAGCACACTTGAAAGAGGTCAACATCTGAAAATTGAAGGCTTTCCATTATTCAAAATGTGCCCTTTGCCAAGCCATGGCTTTAATAATTGATAGTTGTGTGATTTTTTCAAATTGTTTGAGTTGTTCAAAATTGTGCTGATATCTTCTGGATCGGACATAAAAACAGTGAAATGATGCCCAATCCATATGCGAAAAATAGGACCATATTTATTTTGGAATTCTTTTAGCCAATAAAAGGCCTAGGAAAATAAAACAAGTCACAAATGTAAATTTCTACAAAATATAAATCTACAATATTTTATTATTCTAATTTTCCACCTTAGAATTTTGACTAAGAGTTGTTGTGTCGTACTGAATTTTACCGAGTCGATAGAAATTAATTAATCAATTAATTTAATTTAAATGTGAAAAATATGATAAAAAATTCGACTTAGTCCACATCTTTTGCGGAATAAATTAACATACAATAGGATTCAGTGCCTTTTTTAAAAATATTGCGCTTTAATGAGTAATATTATTTTTAACAAATTTTTATTTCTCGGTAGTCCTGCTATAATTGATTTATTTTAGAGTTCATGGACTGAATTAATACGTAAAACGGAAAGCATTGGTGTTTCATTAATTAAAGGCATTACAAAGTTTAATTCGTATATACAAAAAGTGGGTTAGAATAGAAAAATCTCTCCTTTGGAGTGCGGCACACAAAATATGACATAAAATATATCTTCGTTAACATAAAAATAATTGATTTTAGCGGGCATTTATGAGTTGTTTTTAAAACAAACTTCAGATGAGGGAATTCTGAAGACAAATTAAAACAAAAACTTGTTTATGAAAATTATTAAGAATTGCTTATTAATTTGTTTTTTCAATTCACGTTGGTATAAATTAAATATGTAACGACAATATTTAACGTAAAACCAGTATGAGAAATTGTACCGAAATTCTGAAGCTAGTTATCAGGAATTAATCGATACTATGAGCTTGCCAAACGTTCACATATCTTAAATTTAACCAAACTTGCCTATTTACCATTGAGAATTAAATTAAAATTCAATTAAACCATTATGATTGGTTCTGAATGATTATTTTAATGCAAGGCAAAGAAATTGCAGTTGAAATTTCCATTTTCATCGCTATATTAATTATATAAGATAAAAGACAAAATATCGCTTTTTGTATCGTTATGGACTATTAGACTACGCAATGATGAAAACGCATACAATAAAGCACCTACAATGTCCTTACCGTAAAATTATACAAATTATATTCATGGAATGAACTTTTTTAAGAGCAAAATAGTGATAAAGTTTAACATAAATAATTAAAGTAAATGTGGTATTAAAAGAATTCAGTAGGAGCAAGGAATGAGACAGTTCTATAAAAAAAATAAGCATTTTCGATCGACCTTGACTCACAGAAAGGTAAAGTGAAACATTTAACACTTTCCGGTAAATATGTCGCGAAATTTGTAAAGGTATATACTGATTTAAATAAAACTAAATTTTGTTTCTCACTGTGCTTTTAATTTATATAAAAATGTTTGTATTCAAAGTCTAGCAAATTACTTTTATGTGCGCAATTTATAACGCAACACATACGTATACACATGTGTAATAGAAAAAAAAAACCCATAAGGTGACTTAACACAAGATTAAAAGTCTTCACGAAACTTGTTTCGTAGTTTTGACGCATTAAAACAACAAACAGACAAAAGTATAAGCATAAACAAATTTACAGACTCAAATAGAAATGGACCAGAGAAAGCACAAACAGTCAAATAGCAAAAATTTTTAAATTACCATAGTCACAGGATTTTAAAAAGAATGTATGTAATACCCCACATTTAAACGTTATACCTGTAAAGAGTATGGCTCAGCAAAATAACTTTAGGGAAATTATGGTCACATAAAGGAAGCAATTTGCATATCATTTTTATCCCTCTACGCCAACTTACCCCTAAGATTTACAATTCAAAAGAGGTTGAATACCGCCTTTTATTAAATTTTCCATCAAAATCTCGCTTAAACTCCTCCTCACTTCTAAAAGTAGTTTTAATAAAATTCGTTTAAAACTTGAAAGTGGGACTTTTAATTTCTTGCATAAAGACAAAAAAAAGAGAAATATTTTGTTTGGTAGAATCAAATGTTTTGTAATACCAACTTTACTTTCTTATATTATCAATTATTTTGATTATTGTAATGAAATAAATCACAACATATTCAAAACAATTATAATTGATTCCTCAAATAAAATTCAATTGCGCAGTTTTTCTAATATGATTAACGATCTCATTAAAATTAATTCTGTTTTATAATAAAAGTAACTCAATGCATTTTTCTGGTATATTAAATAAAATAGACCTCTAAAATTTCAGTAAATATTTTTTATATCTAAAGTTTAAACATAAATCGATTAAATCTGCCTATTACAAAATAATCAATGTGATTATTAAATTATAGAATTATTGGTCAATTCTAATTACTTGAATGTAATTGAGCTGAAAAGTGTCTATCATTTCAATAAAGCATCATAATTAACATTGGGCGTTAATTTCAATGGCGTTATGGTCAATTGATTGACTCAATACCTTGTCTATAGAAGTTTAATTATTTGTTACTATTGATTGATATTAAGTGTACATGCCAATATGGTTTACTTAAGCTTTTGAAACAAACAAAAACAACCAAGAGCTTGAACGGAATGATATTTATAGGTAAGGATTTCAGACACCTGTTCCACCAGGTTTTGAAGTATGTTGCTGAGGTGGCTCCGAAAAGGTATGGGAGAAAAACTTTTTTAAAAGAAAATTTTACTTTGTTGCGTGCAAAAGGAAAATTATTTTTGTAAATTGTTTATAAAAGAAAAATTTTGTTTTTTCAAATTGTTTGCAGAAACATCTTTCTTAAAAATAATTTGCTATAAACAATGAATATGAGTCGTTTATCTTGAAAGTGATACAAAACAATTTTTTATAAAACATTTATTTCATATAAGATAAAATTATATGAAACAGAAACTTCGTAAAAAGTGGACTAGCCCTTGGGTCCGCTTTTTAGGGGCCTGTTGGCAAATTGAATGTAGACGACGTTATTGATGACTTCAGTGTAGCGTAAATTTGGAAAACAATTTTGAATAGCGTACTAATGGAGCATCGTAAAATTTTTATTTGCTTATACGAAGTTTACATTCATCATTTTATATTGAAATATCAAAATAAAATGAATTAATAGAAGATAAAAATATGCCCACGCAAGTAATTTACTCTATATCATTTTTGTGGGCCCCATTTGTAAGTATCTAGAGTCCTGTCGTTTTTAATCTGACATTGTTGTTAATTTTATCTACATAAATTTACTCAGAATCAAGGAAGAAATTTAATTCAGCGCGAAATCAAAGTCTTTTCGTAACAATGAAGAAAAAGTCATTTCATTTCCGTGCCGAATTATTGAAAATCTATTGGACCGATTTTCCAAGAACTACTATGAGATCAGGCCCATGCCCTGTCAAAGATAATAATTATCAAGATCGGTGAGTATAGTAAAATGTGACACGTGAACATATGAAAATATATAAAAAAAATATTTAGAAGAATTGATAACTCTTTATTTTTGAAATCGTTGACTTAATTGGTGTACGCGTTTGACGCCTTCGGATCATTTCAACCTGGTGCTACGTACTATAGAAAAAATGTTAAAAAACATACAAGTTTAAGGTATATCTACTTTAATTATTTGAAGAATCATATTTGATATAACTTGTATTAATAAAAATAGTATACAGATACATATTTTATCTTCGATGACGAAAGACGCACAATTCCTCAGAACGTCCTTTATCCCTTCCAAGAGGAAGTTGAATAAAGTAATCCAATATAAAAATATACTCATAATATTTTAAAACAATTGAAATTATAAAATAGCAACGAAGCCATTTGGAAATAGTTAATAAATTACAAGATACACAGGTAAAACGTTGTTTATTTCGGGTCACATTAATCCAAAAATTCAGCGACGCTTCAAAACACAGGACTTAAAAAACAATTCAAAACATTTTCAAATATTTGTTTAGAACAAATAAATACTTTGGGAAGCGCAGGTGATGATAGCTTTTGCTTTTAATAAACATACGTGATCGAATACACAAACCAATTGACATGCTATCGATCAATGTGTTCGACACACAAAACTCCTGTGGTTTTGAACATGTCCGCTAACGTTACTCGCAACCAGGTAAAAGCCGCGAATTTATTCATTCACACTCTATTGAACTGATCTCCGGAAACTGACCGGACCACTTGCCGCACGTGAGTTGAAAATCCGAAAAAGATGAACTAGCCACTTCCAGCATTAGTGAAGCAAGGTCAAGATTTCTAGAAGGCCGCCTACAGGGCTTAGAAATTATGTAGATTAGCTCTGCTAGAAGTCATCGGATGACATGAATGATTTCTACACGGAAGTTGTCATTTATGAGGTAAGAAAAAATGAAATTACGGAATAAAATTATAAGCTCGGTTTTCACTAATGGACAATAGGCCTTTATGAAAGAATCGACACAATTTTTAAGGTAACGATTTATGGATCACATTTTACCTTTAGAGATAGTTTCAAGGACATGTTTGTAAACTCTAGAAAAACTGCAAGGTGATGAATTGTTTCTAGTTAATACTCATCAAACAAGAAAAATCATGCTCTTCTTAAGTAAAGGTAAAGAAAGCATTCAAGGTGAAAAAATAAACTTGACTTCGGTCAAGTTCTGATGCTAGAGTCTCTAAAAAAATTATTATTTCGCATGTTTGTGTTTGTGAAATAAAAACTTTATCTCCATTTGTAAAGACTATTCTAGTCAAACAGGATTTCTGAGGCAGAAAACGAAAAGAGCAAACTTTTTGGATATTATAAAGCCTTAAATTGTTTAGTAATAATTAAACGGTAGCGACTGATTATCATCTCTAAAACAATTAACATAAAAAATTCCAAATGTATATTAAAAAAAATATTTTTTGAATAATTTTTTATATAAGGGAAAATGAGGCTTTAATTTCTCGTAATCCATAAATTGTAGTGTTTGTTTAGTAAACAGGAAGTCGATTTATTATTATATTATTACTATAGGTAAATAATTAGATAAAATTAAAAGGTGCAGTTAGAATCACGTTTTGAGGATAAATAAAAAAATTCTATGTATTTCGTTAATTCCTTTTTAATTATTCAAATACAGTTCAATTACATTAGTTATGGGAAGAAAAGGCTACATTTATTTGTAATTTTTATCTGTATGTGATTTAGTCTGATGCTAAAAAGGTGCAAAATAGGAAGGACTATTTTAAGTTGAAAATTTAAGATTCGAGAATCATTTCCTATAATTTGCACGTAGCATGCATAGACCACACTACTTTCCGATATGCCATCTTAGTTTTCAAATTCCACTATACTACACTATTCCTCTAATATTTATGCTTTCATACATATGCAGAGGTTCTTTAAATTTGTCTGATTTTAATTTTCAGAAATAAAGGAAAAGGGTGCGAAGACATGATTTTGAATCAACATTTCTGAAAATATTTGCGAAATAATGAATCATCTTGTTACCCGAATAGGCCTTTACATTGATGAAATCAAATATTTCAAAAAAGAGTAGAATAAACAACGGACAATTGACTGGTCATTGGCATTTTAAAGTCATAGTACTGAGTAATGTTTTTAAACCTTTTTCATAATATCATAGAACACAAAGACATCAATTCTTTTTATCACTTGAGGTTTTCATGTGAAGTTGATTCTAAAAGTCCATAAGTTCGTTTATTTAACATTCATCAAAGGAATTAACTAATTAAATAATTAATTGTATTTTCTGAAAGTAATTAATTCGTATATTTTCATAGATAATACATAGCCATTCAAAATTCGTAGTTAGCTTATGATTAGTAATATTTATACTTGGAAAAATTTATTGTCGCAGGACCCACTTTCATTCCACCTTTTGTAAAATTAAAAAGGTTCTGCAATGTATTCAGATGGAAATCCGATCTGATGTATACAAAACTACCTTGTTTTTCTCAATTTGTGGCTGAAATACTAAAAGATATTGTGTGTGAGCATAAAATCTAATAAACAGCAAGGGACTTACAGATGTTGTCTAATTTATAGCTGGGTAACCTATAAAAGCCTATCTGGGATCTACATTAAGGCTTTCCTAACCGTATACAGAATTGCGGTTAAAATTATATGGCTAAATTAAAAGATTTAATTCCCCATCTAATTTTGGTAACGATGTACAAACAGGTAAATAGACGGGGACACAAGCCCCAAAATAAAATTGTATCTGATTTTGAGTTAATCGAGGGGCAATATTTTCTCAACACCAGAGTTCCGTTTGGACCCTGACTCTGACCCTGACCCCTAGATCACCCTAAAAATTGACAAAAGTACTTGTTACAGAGATAAAACTTGGAATATAATCAGGAAATTGCATTATGCGTTTCCTATTTACTTATTTTAATTAACACATATTAAAAATATTAATTCTCCCAGGTGTTATAAAACATCGCCTCCTTAGCAGTAAACGTTACCATTAAAACGTTGCGAAATTAAAACTTGAAATGTGACTAAATCACGTGAATGATTCTTAAGAATATTTTGCTAAATTTTCATCGGATTACGTCATCACCAGAAATTGCAAAGCCAATCAATAAAAAGAATCTGGACTCTTGGCGAATTTTTTAATTTTAATGAATATGAATATCAAAATTTTCAGGCATTAATAGATTAAAACACCTTACCCTAAATTTTATTTTTTCTATTAAAATTAAATGAAAACCATTATGTAAACTAGAATTCAAAATCGTACGAATCAGTTGTTAAATTTTAATGTAATTAAATCCGTTTGGTTAACTTTTAAAGGTGTCTTAATGTTAAATAATATTTGAAATAAGCTTATAACTTTTTAAACATAAGTTATTAATATAAATAACCGTAAAATTATTATTTTTTAAATATGTAAAATATTTATGATGAATTAACTTGTTCTATGCAAATAAAACTGATAGTAATATATTTTAAATTTTCATTACGAAAATAGCAAAATTGCATTATTACATTACATGTTTACTGTTTTTATGTAAACTTTTGGAAATTGGTACTGTCGTTTAACAATACAAAAATGTAAAACTACGCAGAAAGGATTCATAGAACAATAATTTAATATTCATGACCAGTCACCGAATGTTTTTGACTAGCTTGGTCAATATTTCACAAATGTTTCGTGATGATTCATTTTAGTAAATTGTTAAATACACCGATTTACACCCTAACCGATGTTTGGGGTTGTTTTCGATGATATTTTCCATGGTCTTCATTTGATTTCCGAAAATTACCGAGCTGTAGGTTATCTCTGGATGATGTACTTTATTAAGAAAAAAAAAAAAAAAAACAGACGTGATTTTGCGTGATTTTAATTCTCGTAAAAAATAGGCTAATAATATAAATTAGAATAATAAAACTGTGTAACATCCGTAGTAAAGCAAAGTCGTAGTTCTTTTCAGATTTTTTCCGTTTCAAATATACCTGGCCTTTTATAGTAGTAAAAAATAGCAATAGAGTTTTAATTAAAAGGACTTGACCGTATAAATTGTGATATTCAGCGATGTGTAATAAATTTAGTATTTAATATCCATTTAAGGACTAAATTTGAGGGAACAATTAATTGAGACCAAGCCGGTAATAATAATCTTAGAAATGAATATTTATACTTTTTATCTTTGCATCACGTATCGTTAATAGTTAAAATAGTCTTTAAGTAGACCAGGTGTACAACGTTTTTTATTAAAGTATGCGATAAGAGTAATAAATATTCATTATTATTAATATAAAAATTGTTTTTGCATTTTGTATCTACTGATTTTTCAATAATTTTGTTTATACAATGTCTTTATGTAAAAATTAATACATATTGTAAATGATAATTTAAAATTAACGCTGAGAAGGAACTTGAAATAAGACATTTACTTTTCATTTTAATCTTTAATTGCGCATCATGATTATGAAGAATAAGTCAAAAGGAGAATTCGCTTTTGTTAAAGCTTAACGTCGTGATATTAACTTTTATTTACTTTCGGATATTTTGGTTTTCCCCGGTTAGCTTCAGTAAATTCTTGCATTTGCAAATCTTTCTTCTGTGACACGAATTTTTGATTAGTTCTACTATGAAAATTCTATTCGCGTTCATCTGAAACGATTGGGTTATTTCCCCGTCTGTGGTCTCAGTCTGTCGTATTTTACCTATGAACAGACGTAGTATAAAATTTCACCGAAGCTCTTTTTGTCACTTATGGTACTCCTTACTATAAGAAATATATCTTATTCTTAAGAAGTAAGATATCGAAGAGAAGAATGGAACGGAACAGTTAACTAGTTGAAAGTCTATTTGCTTTAGTGCTATTGCCCCTAGAGATGAACTCAGAATTATTTAAAACTAATGTGTTTATCTTTAAAAATAGATGAGATACGTGTTGGGAAAACTAAATCAATCATGCGATGTAAAATATGAGTTATACGGATATATCATTTGATTGCAATGCAAGTGATATAATCACAAAACATCTATCAAGATCACCATTAAGTTGCGACGGACATTTCTTATTAATGAACATTTTAAGTTGTTCGTGTTATTACTTTTAATCACCTTAATTACAATTGTTGACTAAATAATGTCAATAAAATTTTGAATACAAAATATAAAAAAATATACAAATATAATCGAATTTCCACCGGCACATAACTCAAGATATCGTTTGAAGTAAACATTCATAAAGTATAAAAAAAAATTATTTCAGTACATGGAGAATTAAAAAAAAAGTGATAATTTAAAAAAGTAGAAGGAAAATTTGTACGTTTGAATTCTTGTCACACACTTCAGTCAAGCTCTTTTATTGATTTGGTTTAAAAAAATAAATACATATGAAAAACTAAAAGGAATTTTCAGTAGCCCGTACATACACTTCTAATTGGTAATGAACTTCCCGAGGCCAGTTACTTGAACAACTTTCCTATCTGGGGAGTTGCACAAATCGCATGCCCAAAAAACCATCGCAGTTAGAAATTAAGTAAGCGATGCAGGTCATACAGGTGAGTGTGTCTCGCCCGGCTCATTTTTATTCAGTCTTCGGCGAAATGTCGAAATGCACGTCAGCTTTCATCAATCACAGCTTAGCCGAAACAAGTTATTTCACGGTCTGTAGAAACGGAGACAGGTGATAAGTGGCGATACCGCTTAATAGCTTCTTAGTAATAACAAAATCACTCATTACCCAGGCGGCTCCGCAACCAAATTCTTAGCGGGGATACGGAAGAGTAACAAGCATCATTTTGAGGTTCTAAATTTGCATATGAACTCAAAGGGAAAAATTCAAAATTTGTATGAGGAGCACTTTAAAAAGATATAACAAGAATGGCCAGTGGCATCTTCAGTATATGATTTATCTTTCGTAATGATGGGCGATCTAGTTTGAATGTATGTAAATGGGAAGACCCGCATCGCTATCTCAGATGCTGTAGAATTTCAGATAAATGGCCTTTCAAGATTCTAAAAAACTTTCATGTACCATGAACTCATGTCCTTTATTTAAAGTGTTAAATATGGCATAGGTATTAAAACTACAAAAACGGATCTGCAGACTGTTGCGTTTTCAATAAATAAATAATAATTTTAAACATTTTAAAAAATTCTATTAAATACGTGCTCCTTGTCGTGTTCGAAACTTCAAAAACCGGAACATAACTTTAAAGTCGAAGAAGTCAATATGGTGCATTATTATGAGCTTAAGATTCATCTTCAATAAAACTATTCAATCAAAATAGCATTGTAACATAAAAATTTATCTTTCGTATACCAATTACACTGACAACAAATTAAGAAATATCTCATCCAAAAAATAGTTAACTATTTTATTTTGTTTTCAGTTCTGTAGAATGGGAGTAGGAAAAGAGAAATATTTAATTATTTACTCATTGGCCTAGTGTTAATAGCGATTTTTTGTTTCGGTAACATAAACTCTGGCTGGTTTAAAAAATAATACACCACACACACATACACGTAGTAGGAACCAAATGTAGGCTTATACAAATATAATTATGTTTAAATTCCTTTGAATTATTGAAATACATTATTACTTATTTTATTATTATTACAACTTGAGACCTTTGCTTAGGCGAAAGAAATTTGAGTCTAATGGGCGAGGGAGTTACATTAAAAATTTAACTAAATGAAATACAATTAAAATATTTTTCTTGGAGAAAAAAAAAGATACACCATCATGGATACCCAATAAGGGCTTATTATATGAAATCAAAAAGTTGAATGTAAAACATTAAATAAACTATAAAATAGAAAAACAAAATAGCTGATAAATTTAATGTGTTTTTGTGTAGAACATATTTTCATCAACGCAGTTGGCCAAAATCTCGTGTCTTTTATCTTATTATGCTATTATTTGAGCCATCGTCACAAGCTTTTAAGATATTTAATAGAATTTAAATAAATAATGGAGTTGTTACACAGGAATATTAAAATTGTAGATAGATCAAATGGCTGAGAGTATTTTAGCCCAAACTGGTGTTGCATAGTGTGTCCTTTAATCATTTAACCTTAACTAAAAAGGATATACCAAAAGTTCAAATTATTATAATTTTTAAAAATATCTTATGTAAAAATCTCTCTTTCATTCGCCAAAGAACTTTGTTAAAATTAGTTTAACGATTTCAATCATCCTTTACATGCGTAGTATGTTGCAGATTGGGTGTTTTTTCTTTTGTTCATATTACGGGCTATTAGCAATGAAACCATTCTTTTTGGCTTCCATATGGTTAAGAAATTATTTACAATAAGCAGTTCTGTTCTCCTCTATTTCTTAAAGGGAACAAACTTGTTACTACTAAAACCTTGGCATTTTTGTATTATGTTAATCCTAAACGCTTATTTGCCTATCCCCTACGGAAATTGGTGGATGAGCTAGTTCTTGGAAATAAATTGGCTGCGGGACAGCGCCAGAAAATCAATTTAAACTGGAAAACTTTTACGGAACGTGCCCAATTGGATTTATTTATGTATTTTTGCTGATGGTATCTTTAGTTTCCAATTGAGAAAATCCACCTCAGGTGGGGACTGTGGAAACTGTTTTTTGCCTGTGATATGTTGTGGCTCTAGAAAATCCAAAGGTAGTTACTTGTACAACTTCGAACTAGCTAAACGCCTAAAGCTCTCTTGGTATGATCGTCGCTGTGATCTTGTGGAGCTTTTCTAGCTTACTGAAAGTGAAATTGACGAAGAATTCAAATCGATCCTCACTGTGAATTTTAACTGTCGCGAAAAAGGTAGTCTTATGATGGTGCTTCCTGATCTAATCGATACTGAGTGATTTGCAAATTAAAAGGATATTCTTTACAAAAAAAAAATGAAGTTTGTAATCAGTGCTGTGTCCCTAAGTCTCTTGCAATTTCTGATCTTTACTCAGAGTACAGAGCAAGAATGTTCATCTGAAATGGATTGTGGAAATTCAAGATTGAAAAAAATTATTTCACTTTTTGATTCAAGTGATAATAATGTAAACTTATCAGTTAAATGGCCGCATAATTCACAAAACAATAGCAACCCTATTGGGGGACTCACCTATTTGTTGGGAGAGGACCTCACTAGGAATAATTATGACGGCTTCGAAAGGAGCAAAACAGAACAAGGTGAGCAATATTTTTAAAATTAAAATATTAAACAAGATTTTCTAATCAAATTTTTGTAAGAGAATTAACTTTGTATCAACGTAAAATAGTAGTAAAATATCTTACTGTTTTTCTCCTCAGTTATTTTCGTAAGTAATAGACATCTGTAATTACAATCAAAAATTATTTTAATGTAACGTATTAGATAATTCTGTGTTTGACAATACTCACAGCTAAAAGAACGCGAATTCACTCGCGAATATTTTCTCTTAAACTGCGTACCTATTTTTTAGTATTCTGTTTAATTTCTCTTTTGCTATATTAAATTCCATATCAATAGGGTCAAAATGTCTTAAGGAAGATGAAAATTTTCAACAATTATTTTGCTAATAGTATGTTTAAAATAGTTATGACTTTTTAATATTTTTGGAAACTCACAGTTAGATAATAATTTAAAAAAATCATAACTAGTGTTATACTAAGCGTAGCACCAATAAAAAATAATATTGAATACTTTTAAACAAAAATAGTACAACGATAATTTAGGAATGAATTATTTCAAGCATGCATCTTTTTCTGTTCTTATATGTCTTAAAGAGGATAATTAAAAAAAAACACTTTTAAAAATATGATTTTTTATTAAAACTTTGAACAAAATATTTGTGCCTAACAAAATATAATTAAATATTTTTGAAGTCAGCTACTACATTTTCTAATTTTTTCAAAATAATATTTTTCTACTTGCGTAAGGTTCTCTGGGTTCGCAAAATTCCATAAAAATCAGAGGAACTCGATTCGAAAACGTTTAAGGCATTTGTTGAACTTGTATGGAATGACCTTATAACTAAATTTCTTGTTAACTATAGCTAAGTACGAATCATATGCAATTGTCACAAGTTCATAGCATTTGTTAATTGCTATTACGACGTTGAAGGCATTTTCATTTCTGTATCATTCCCGAATAAATAAGACTGATTCAATGACCTTAGCGAAAATTAACATCTCTGATTTTGATTCTTAAGTGTGGTAATGACTATAACAACATTTATTTTGAATAAATTTGAATCGTCTACGATACAATTGTTTATTTTGTTCAATGCATGTCTTCCATTCTTAAGTAGCTTGATAAATATAAGTGTTAGTATATACCTCCTTTCGTTCTTAGTCCTTTAGGATTACGAGAATGTAATTTCCTTCAAAATTTATTTAATAGTTCTCACGTAATGTGATAACAAACAAATAGATAAAATTAAAAATATTTACTTTTTCTAGGCTTATAAGAATATTCTCTTAATTAGTAAATATATTCGTATATTGTTTCTTATAAAATAAATATTTTATATTTATATAACAAAAGATTTTTTATAAACGTATTCAACGTATAAAGTAATAAATTTTATTATTATTGCATATGATAAAAAAATTAAAATAAAAAAATGTGCAGCTGACGTCAATATTTTGTTGCATCAAAGGAATAATGCATTCAAATTATACTATTGAGAAAATTCCATAAAAATCTATGCAGATATGCAGTTGCAAAATTAGGCAAATTTTTCAATCGGATGAAAAATTGCTTTATAAACTCTTAAACGATGGGAACTAGTTTTGACGAAATTCTCGAACTCCTTTGATAAAAAAAGTCTGTTGACATAAAGTAATAAAAAAATATAAGTTGTTTTGTTTACCAATCGTTATAAAAAAATTCGATCAACAATTTAAAGTTTTATTTTGAAAATTATTGAAGAGAGAATACAATTGATCGAGTTGTGTAATTTAAAATTTTGCGAGCAGAATTGATTGAACATAAAAAACATAGCCAAATATTACAAAACGGTGTACGGAAGTAAATTCGATAAAAATCCGAAAACGAAAATAACAAGCTAATGCTTTAACATGAATGAATTTAAATTTATTGATAAATCGCATTCTCTTGAAGTGGTAAAGAAAGTGTTTATCTTTTCAAAGTTTTCTTCTTCTAATATCTTTCCTGTCTAATTATTTAAATGAAGAGAAAAAAAAGCAGAATTAACATTCTATTGAGAAATGATCGATCACTGAACCTACACACAAAACATGGAGCAAGGTACATAACATAAATTATGCTAATACATTCAAATCATTTTTGTTGTTAAAAAATAAAATAAAATCACCGTTTATAAAACCATTGCAAAAAAATTATAGGCTTCTAATTTTGTATTAATTTGTTTCAATTCTATTTATAGACATGTTAAAAGTGTTGCATTTAACTTATGAGACGATATTTCAGATAAAATTTGGAAAGTTTTATTTTTCCATTTTTTTATTGAAGAACCAGAAATAAAACTATTCGACCGTCAAATTTCGCAAAAATCTGATTTCTTCATTCACATCTTTATATCATCCAATTAAGTTGAAGCCCATGTGAGTCGACATCTGAGGCAAGGGTCTTAGGCTATTTGCATAAATATCTGCAATTCACGACTCTCTTTTATATTTTGGGAAAATGTTTCTTTGGTAATTCTATAAATCATCAAATGTTTATTTATTATTTATCGCGGTTACCTTGAACCGAATATTACATAAGAAAAGCGTTAATATGAGTAATATTATTTTATATATTTTTTTAATGAAACGATTTTTTATCTTCATTTATTTAAATAAGAAAAAATCATATTTCTTTGAATACCTATTTTTTCTTAAATGATTTGTAAACAAAACAAACGAAATTACCAATTTCCTAGTCCTGCTTTTTGATCTTGCCTAACTGCTTTTTATCGACTGCATTCGCAATATATTTCGAGAGATAGAATTTAAAAGCTACAGGTTTTCCTACAGCACGGAAATCACGAATTGTGTTATTATGTCACTTTTTAAGTTCAATGGCATTGCAAAAATTTATTCCGAAAAAACTATGCATTCTGAATGAAATTTCTGAAAATAAAATATGCAATATTGATTCATTCACGATTCACGATTCCATATTTTCAGTCAGTTTCATCTTAAGATGTAATATTTATAAAAAACATTTGTCTTGTTCCTATAAGCGTTTTTTTGATTGTCTTTTGAAAACCTTAACAATCAAGTACTATCACTATACTGAAAAAGGGCTCCATGTCCAAATAATATTTTGTATATAAAAAAACATGTACCTGTGACATGATTTCCCCATAAAAAAGAAAGAAAAACGTTGTAAAACTGACATTAAAATTAAGCATTATTTTTGTTGGAATGATATTGATAATGATAAGATTGAAATTAGAAATGAAAGATGATAGTAAAAGTCTTTAAAAATGATATTTTGGTTTAACAACCAAAAATTAGATGCGTTCTCACAATTACTAATTACTGAAATATTTAGAAGTAATTATTTAAACAAATTGCTACAATCAGAAGGATTACAAAAAAACAAAAATCAACCAATATCAGAAGACATACAAACTTAGAATAACCAAAATACGTTTTAAAAAAATAATTTGCTCCAAATTTGTATTAATACAAAAACATTTTAATATAGTTATCAAATATATATATTTATATTAATTTTTTTTTGTGTGTAAATAAATATAAAATATAAAATTTAATAATAAATATTAAATCTGTTAATTTTTTTAATATTGTACGGAATCCTCAGTGCGCGAGTCTGACTCACACTCGGCCGGTTATTATTGAGACTGGAGCAAAGAACAGCTTTAAACTGTAACTATGTCCCAAGAGATGGTCAAGTCAAGGTGTAAAAAATAATAATTGCAAATTACAATTTAACGAAAAATTGGAAAAATTTATGTAGGTCTTATTTAATTGTAAAGTAATAAAACCTCATTTATAGTGTTTCGTTGTGTAGTTCTCTAAATACTGATACGAAATCGCTCTGAATCCTTAGCGTAAAAATATAAAAGAGATACTCCTGGAGCAAAATTACCCCGAAACGTGGTGGTATAACCGTCAATGAAAAGGGGTTAAAAGTAAATATGAATATGCACAGCAAAAAAATATTATCAATTGGGTACAGCTAATTAGAATTACTAACAGGTAATAAAAATTTTACAGCAACAATGTTTAAATTTTCAGAGATGGAAGTTACTTTTGTGGAAAAAATGATCTATGCGCTACACGTGGTTTAGAAAGACTTATAAAAGAAGGAAAACATGGCCGTTTGAAAAATTGTCTATTCAGTATTGCTAATATAATGCTAGTTTTACAGAATACTGAAATGCTTTAAATTATTTTATAAAACTTGATTTCTGTACCAAATCATTTTTTTCCAGAAATTGAGCATCCTGCTACTCCTGCTCCTGCTCCTGTAGGAACAAAGTAGAAATATTTTACTGTATATAATTTTAATTTCAGATTTATTCTAAATATCAAATATGAATCCCCGAATTTTTGTCGAATTATTATTGTTTTATTTTAAGCTTTTCAAAATTTCATGAATTGTAAAAGAAACAAAAAACAAAAAGAAAAACAGTGTGGAAATAATAAAAAGTTTATTTTTGCGTGTAGTTTTTCATAATATACTAATAAATCTTCTATTTCGAATCTTAGGACTATTCAATTTCAGTTAACAGTTATGTTCGTATTTTAATAGCATTTAATAAAAACACGTTATTCAAAAGAACCACGTTTCCAATCAAAATTTAGAATAATAAAAACCATAGCTATAAATTTCCTTGTTTTTGTATCAATCAATAAAAAAAAATATCCTAGATTCTCTGAAGGTCAAATTTTAGAATTCTATTTTATTTGTTTGAAAATGTAATAAACAAATAATAAATTGGTGACTATGTATTTTAATATATGCGATACAAATACGTGCTGAATGTGCACGTTTGATGGAGCAGACCACAAATCGATTCTACTGCAAAGTTTTCGATCTTCTGAAGAAATCTCAAGTATGGGTAGATGCTATTCGAAGTTTCTTTAACTTCTTCACTCGACTTCGTTAGCAACAAGGACTTTTGCCCAACATATCTCTCAATCATGGACGCTTAATAGAGAACTAGTTCTTGAACCGGAACCATAGAAGCTTTAGATTATAAATTAGAAAAGTAATCAGTATTTTAGCAAAAAGTAGTAAAATCATAAAAGAAATTTGATAGTATAACTTAGTATAATTTTTTTTTTGTTTACAGATAATCCATATTTTCGACTTTTGTTTAGTTCAGGAATAGAAGCTTTAAAGTTTCTTTTTTTATAGAAATTTTGTAAATTTCGTTAGGACAGTTTAGAATTGGCATTTTATTAGTAATAGTTAAGAATTTAAATTTAAATAAATTATCTAGTCGATTATCTAGTTCTTTACATGTTTAAAAACTGCTTATTCCTTTAAACACGTGTTTGAATATTTTAAGCGCATATTTATAATGCGTGATATTTTATTCAATTACTAGATTATTAATTTATACACTGTAAAATTAAATGTATGTAAAATTATTGGCATTTTTCAGTATTTTAGTTTAGAGTAAATAGAAAGGTAAATAATATGGGAAATTTAAGAATAAAACGGCTTCATATCTCTTTGTGAATTTTGAGAATTTTTACATATTTCCTCAAGGCCAATTTGTTAATTTACGTTCAGAATGCACTTACATGTCTTCTAAATTAAAAGATAATTATTTGAATTTACTTGTTTAAAAAACGACGTCTTTACAGGTATTAAACCCAAACTTGTGTCTTCTTGAAGTAGACTCATGGGACTAAGTTTCCATATATGAAATTAGAACGGAATTAAAATTGAATACAAAGAAAGATCCATTTCCATAGAAAGTGAATTGATCATTAAAGCTAAGACGGGCTAGACGGTATCAAAGTGGCACATCCTTTTCAATTACATAATTCATTAAAACTGCTTAAGATGCAAAGCACAGACAGACTGCAATAGGAGCTAGCACAAACCCCTTTAGAGTAGCCGCGTGTGGCAAAAGGTAAGCTAAGCCGTCACTTCATTCTGCCGAAATATTTACGCAAATTGTTGCGTACTCTATTTGAATACGGAATAAGCGTGGCTACTGCGATGACGAGCAAAAAACTACAGTCTTGAAACGCGGCCTTTGGGCTTAAAATCCACCACCTATCGAAGGTGTCATTAATGCAAAAATCGCACCCATTGCAGAACCTATTATGGATTTGCCATTCAGGTGATCGCTGCATTAAATGCGTCTGCAGTGTATGCTCAGTAAATATGCAGATCTAATGTGGACACTGCATCCGCATGCGATACCTTAAGACGCAGATGAATAGTGACAACAGGTAGATAGGTAAAGTTGATAATGGTTGCAGGTACGGGCACTTTCACGCAATCAAGTTCAAGGCCGTTGGTAACATTAGGAATGTATGAGGTGCTTCAATGAAATCAAAATGATTATTCCAACTAATTTTGTTTACTGCTGACCACCCATTATCGACATTTCAAAGTCGGTGTTATCATTTCTGGCCACGTAATATTAGTTATGCGAAAGTAAGCCTATCGCAGATTATTTATGTCCCGGTAGGTGCGTATTACCACTCATCAAAGACTGCCACAAGGTATTCTGTACTCGAGTTTTACAAAATGTGTTTTTTAGCTCGTTTATTACGTGCTAAATTTGTATCAGAGAAAATTATAAAAAAAAATTTCACACTAAATGTTGAAGCTCTTATTCTTGAGGTCATGTGTTGGGTTCCAGGGACACCAAGTTGGGTACCCATTGGGAATGTGAAGATGGTCGTAAAATTTATCAAATATTCAAGTTACTACCACTTTACATAGTAAGACAGAAAAGGAAATTTTTTTAATGATTGAAATGTGTGTGGGGGTTTAATAGGTATAAATTATTTGTCCCTTTACTCTATTGTTCAATGTTTAAATGTTTTTTCCAACAATTTTGAACACCATATTCAAAACTAATTGCATACTAATTTTAAACTTGGAAACAAATTGAAAAAAAATTTATAAAAAAAGTTGGCAAGTTGGAGATTTAAAAGTAAAAAGTAATCTAATTAGATCTAAAATGCGTAACGTTTAATTTTAAATTGAATTTAATTTTGCGATTATTTAATATTGAATTCGAAAACCTCATAATATGAAGCATTACTACTAAGCATTAAACAAATAAATAGAAATTAAATTATACTTTTGTTTTGAAAAAAATTTGAAAGAATTGGTATTTATTAATAGAATTGTGACAGAATAAATATTCTGACTTATACTAAGATTTATATCAATAATTTATATTTGTATTTTATTCTAACAAGTAAAAACTACTGGAAGACTCTTTCAGTGCTTTTTATAACCGAATTCAAAAAAAAAGGAAGATATCGATTCTTTTTTGTGTTTCTTTTTATGGATCTCTCTATTTATTTGAAGGAAAATATTTCATACTAGTACTATAATTTCGTATTAATTTCTACACTTTTAGAAAATCCGATTTTTTTATAATTCTAAAACAATTATTCTCAGTTTACTAATCTTTCTGAATTTTTCTCCTCAACGTAAAAAGGACTGCAACAATGTGAATGAAGGTTTTCACATAACTTGAAGTAGTCTTCAATAAACTTTAAGTACATTATTGGAGTTTTGCCTGTTGAATTTGTCCTAAAGTTTAACAAATACTACTACTATTTCTGATGAGACTGTACAGTAGCCTTGCAGCAAATTTAAATATGGGAATTTTGGTCTACTTGTCTTCTGCTTTTCGCGACCATCAATCTTATCTATTTCCTGTTCTGAACTTTTACATAACAAAAATAAGTCTTTTTGAGACTTAAACACATCGCGAGAATTTTGTCTGTTTGTTTTGACAAAATATCCGTAAAGGAATGTGCTAATTGCTAATATATGGTGATGTGTCCAAGTTTACACACTTTTAATATAAAAACAACTGCGATATTTTACCCAAATTTTCCTTTTTCTAAAGTATGTAATTTTGACTCATATTGATATTGTAAAACAAAACTATTTCCCATGTAACGTAAAAAACCACATCTAACAATGCTAAGCGAATTATGTTTTATTTTCAGCATTCCTTTCAACAATAAGCATGAGGTTGTCTCTATTTTCACGGCCATTTAATGCGTCCAGACGTCCATCAACATCTGCAAAATGTCGCGAGCATACAAAATTGTTTTTCGAATCTCTAAGAAACCTTGAATTGTGGGCATTGAAGTGTAAGTATGTAAGAATACCTTAATATAACAGCAATTAGCCGCTTTAGCCAGCACAACCTACTTTTGTACCACTTTAACCTCTACTATTAATTCCTAAGTGAATCGCCTTGCCACAAACAGCCCGCCGATGCAGTTTTATCTAAACCGCAAGTTACAAGTGGCTATATCTAAATAGCGCTCAACAATGCAACCGTCTAGGGTGGCTACTAGATGCGAATAGCCACGAATACTATCATGTCTATTGATACCATTCACAGTTTCTTGAGAATGATGTTCTTGAGATTATCCAAATATTATGAAACTGGCCCCCAGACAGTCACTCCGGTGAGCTCACTAAGAACGAGCGGCGGGTTTCTTGATTGCAGGTGCTATAGTAACTTGGACTTGATGTAACCATACCCGTAGTATCTTGGACTTGATGTGTAACCTTTCTTTGGGCCCAAGGCTGCATAAGAAACTAAGAAGGAGACTTTGAGACATTCGTCGTTGTTGCAAGCCAGAATATATTCGAGTGTTAGAGGCGGTTAATTTTTAAAATTTAATATAGCTCAAGGATGCCCTCAAATCCAAGTAGAATGTGTGTTGCAAGCTGGTACATGACTGCATTGGCACAAAGTAAATGAAAACAAAACTAGAAGTGCGTCTAATAATTTTAAGAACGATAGCTAAACTCGATTTATCAAGACAAAAACGTAATTGCAATTGCTGCAAGCATACTTAAGTTATGAAATGCAAAAATTTTAAAATTATCTTCCACATAAAGGTTAATTTGTTGAATTTAAAAAACAAGTTCTTGCTAATAATTGAACGTTTATTGGCTTCTTTTTCATGTAATAATTTCTCCATGCCTTAGTTAAAAGCTTTTTTCAAACTATTTTGAAATAAATTATACAATACATTTTTTTAGTGCACGACTCATCAGCTCGTCTATCTTCTGGAGTGTTAAATGGAAATATAAATCAATTTGGCGATTTTGACCAATGTTTAAGCGTCGTAGGACCGAAAAAGGATTTTCAAGGCCAATATTGTTTAGCATATTTGCAACCATCAATATCTGCCGAAACGACGTATTTAAATTACCTATTTGACCTAGTAAAAGCACACGAACCGTTTAAAAGCGACTTCGATGATGTAAGTACGTTTTATTTTACTCTCTATCACCCTTTCATAAGCATGCAAATAAAGTGCTTTTTCTGAAGCACATTTTCTTATTTAAAGAAAATGAAACACTATAGTTTTATAAATAAAAACTACAGTAACTAAGTACCTTTTAATGTCAGCGGAAATTGCAGTCTGACTTACTTACTATGAGTCATCTTTTCTATTCACCAAGTTCACTGACTAGTCGGGAAAGATGTTTCCCAGAGTTTTAAGTCTAGCATATACTGCACACTTCATCCATTATTAATTTATTATCTAAACACGTTTTGAGGCTTGAAAACTAGAATTCGTTAAATTAAGTAGAATTCATCACAGATTTTTAAAAATGTTTTATGCGTAGTATTTCATGCTGATTTTGCAAGTTTATGCACAGATATCTTAGAAAAGTACTAAAATTATGCTCATCACCGAATACCTACTTGACTTCCAGTTAATTTGCATTTTAAATTTACGACGATGGGAAAAATATGTTGTGTTGTTAACCATAGCTTAGAGGTCAGTAATATTCGCAGGTGGAGACACTGCTTGGATTTAGAACGAGTCATGGTTAATGAAAAGCCTTGAAGAAGAAATTCCATAATGTTCTACGTGTTCTTCAAAAAGCATTTGAACAGACCTTTCATAAATTACTTAACCACAAAAGGGTGGATTTAATGAAACTTACAATTTGTAGGTAAACACACCTGTCTCATGCTCTGTTTGCTACATAATTGTTTATGTTATTAGACCGTCTGGTAGGTGATCTTAAGAAGTGAATGGCCCTCAATAAGTTTCAAAGCACTTTTCTAGTGTTGATCTTCGGTTTTGGATAATTCATGATTTATTTGCTTTCATTTCTTCCGTTAAAGAGTTTCTTAGATATTTGTTTGGCACAGTTTCGACATTAATCTTTTTAAATAACAAATAGTATTTGTGAGAACAAGCCAGAAAAAACAGCATCAGAATCTAACGTCGATATGTTATTGAAAAATTTATAGTTACAATTTACTTTTTCGTATAGCTTAATGAGATAGGAATAAGCTGAAGTAGATATAACCTTATTATGACATCTAGGAGCAAAGAAATCCATGAAAGTCGATAGAATATTTTTTAGTTTAGTAATCTTTACCTTGCATGTAATGGATTAAATACAAGGAGCATAATTTACTGTAGTATTGTATATTAAAGGGCAAAGCTAGCTACCTACCTTACAAATTCCTAAGGTCTTTCTAGGAGACAAAAGGATATTTAAAAGCTGCCATCATTACGTGGTAACAGCATAGTGAATTTAAAAATTCCATAAAATTATTCACTTTGTGAATATGTTGGGAAAATGATTTATGTTTCTCAACATAAATGAGTTTGATAATATTTCAGGCAGGTCATCGAGTTCCCAGATATTCTTTGATAAACTGGGGCCTGTGTATTCCTTCGTCATGTACGCCGGAAGATGTCGAGTACTCTTTTAAAGAGTATATAAGAGAATTAACTTCAGGTACAGGTCTAAGTTTTCAAATACGTGTAGAGCCCAGAATGTGTCAGTCTAGCGAACCCATAAAGCTAAAGGCCAGTACAATGATAGTAGGGTAAGTAGTTTACATTAAATCGAAATCATCCAATAATTAATTAATTTAATGTTGTGAATGTAGGGGATTGTTTGCGGGGGTCATTTTATTTGTTCTAATATCAACTGCTTACGAGTATTTCACTGATGAAGAGAATCAAAGTAAGAAAAATTTACATAAAAGACTAGAAAACAAAATTAAATGACCCGTTTATTAAATTTTTCATAGATGGATGGCTAACGGCATTTTCTCTAGGGAAAAACACTAAGTGGCTTTTAAATATTAATCCACCAAAAAATGATATTACTGCTGTTCATGGGATACGTCTTTTCAATGCTATTCTCTTACTTATTTCACATAAATCTTTAGCGTTGTTTTTTAATCCTTACGTGAACAGAACTTACATGAGCGAGGTTTGAACTAGCATAGTCTTAAGTATTCCACATAAAAATTTATATCTGCATTCAGGCACTGGGACAATCGTGGACTGTGATTGGGAGAGCGGCTTCACTTTATACAGATCCGTTCCTACTTTTCAGCGGAATGTTGACATCGTATTCCATTATTGGAAGATTACAAAGAGGGCAACCCATTCGCCTCAAGGATGAATACATCGGCCGGCTTTTAAGGTAAAAATAAAAGAAGACACAGTTGGGAAGAAAAATAAAGGTCCTAAAGCACCTTTTCTGCTCATTTCTATTTAATATTTACATATACTCAATTTTAATATTCTTTTTATAGGATTGTTCCCACCCTAGGGGCCTTAATTTTATTTTGCACTTTTATTCTACCAGAATTAAGCACAGGACCACAATGGAATCTTGTTGTTAATCATCATTCTGATTTGTGCAAAAGAAATTGGTGGAAAAACTTACTCTTCATTCATAATTATTTCGGCTTTAGTGATATGGTAAATAATAAATTAAAAAATTCGATTTTGAATATAACAACGAAATATTTTAGTGCCTTACACACACCCATCACTTGGGCATCGATACGCAAATGTTTGCAATAGCACCTATTTTAATCCTAATATTATGGAAATGGCCCAAAAAAGGGGTTTATTTCTTGTTGTTCTTAGCTGGCTTAGGTACTTTTGCAAAGTATTACACGACTGTGGTCTACAAACTTTCAAATTATATTTATTTCGGAACTTCGTAAGTTGATTATGATCATGTTTGATTGATTTATTATCAAATTGTTTTATAGAATAAAGCGGCTATTTAAAACTGCCGACTATATGTACTCTTCACCGCCGCACAGATCTACAGTTTATATTCTAGGGATATTGCTTGGATATGGTTTAAGGCAGTGTAAGGGTCTCACATTGACCAAAAATCAATTGAGATTTGGATGGGCTTTTGCATTTATTTGCCTCCTGGCGGCATTCTTCGGCCCGGCACCGATGGGTGATATCAACTATGAATACAATCCTATCCACGCTGGTTTCTATGCTGCTTTAGCCCCAATTGGGTGGTGTGCACTGTTCGCCTGGATTGTATTTGTTTCCCACATAGGCTACACAAGTAAATAGATTCAATTTCATTTAATCTTTTTTTTTCTAATATCCGAAAATCTTTATTGCAGATAAACTCACAAATTTGGCATCATTTAGATATTTCCAAATATCAACAAAACTCTCGTACTCAATATACCTCACACAATTTCCAGTATTCTTTTTTAATGTCGGCCGGAGAAGGCATGCTGATTATTATAGTTTACTCCCACAAATGGTAAATAATTAAAAAAAACTTTTCCTTTTTAATTTTATAATATTATTGTATTGTATCGTATTGTTTTCAGATTGATTTGAATGAATACATTTGCATTATTGCTGCATCTGTTGTATTAACGTTATTGTTTGACGCTCCATTCCAAAACATAAAACAGTTGATCCTTAGAAAATCACCACCACCAAAAACTATAAATATAAGCAATAATATTAAGCGTGAAATCTCCTGCGATAGTAATATTAAGAAAATAAACTAGAGGACTGGACATTATGTAAAGACATACTGTTGTTATTTTATTTGTATAAAAATATATTAATTTAAATTTTATGATTGTTTTAATCCTCTTTCTATCTTTCGCATATTAAATTTTGCATCTTTTCTTTTTGGAAAAAATAGGTTGAGTGTAACAGAAATAAAAATCGGGATTATGTAAGTTTGTTTAAAATAAAATCTTCAAATGATCTAGTGCCCAAACATTTCGGCCACAAAGGGAACAGGAACACATCTACTATTGGATGTAAAGTGAAATTAATTTTATTCACTTCGGTGAGTTCTAAAATAAACGTAAAAGTGTGTCTAAACAGATTAAGACTCTTTATATATTCTGGGTTTTTCAGATTCCCCATTCAGAAGGTAGCACAATAAAACTTGAGTATCGACAAAATAGCTTCCCTAATATTTCGTCGACCTAATTTATTTGATATGCGAGTATTTCCGTAATTTAAATTTCACGTATTTACAAATTACCTAGGTTTAAGAATGTTGAAACGATACATCGTTTATTGTCAAACAAGTTTAACTTTTTATCTTGCTAATTTAGCACCTCGATATTTCAAAGAGAAAAAATTAGCTCGAATTAACATACTATAGCATTAAACCAGCTGATTTTTATGAATTCAGATTATGGGAGAATTTTTTGCCGATTTGCACAATTCGTACTAAAAAAAGTCAAATTTTTTATTAGCATTCCAAAAAAATAAACTCGGTAGTTGTCGTAAGTTAATTTTTATATTCTACGATGAATAATCGAATAAGTTCTAGTTATCATTACGAGATTTAGAGAGTAACTTAAAACCGGCTAACATATTTACGTTTTTTGCTAAAGCATAATTCACTGCAAATTTATTGTGTAAATATACAAGACTTTTCCGAAACTAGCACAGTCTAACATGATTGCCCGCTTTACTCAATTAAACATTGGAAAGTGCAACTCGAGTCAACTGTACGAAGCAAGAAATGATAATAAGTTGGGTTCAAAGTCATTTCAAGTGCTAGTTTTTGCGGATTACTGGCTTCTAGGGATTCATTATTGATACTAGACATGAGACGTTTTTGGAATTCTATGAAAAAGCAAACAAATTCAGCAGTAATTAAGGACAAAATAGAACTGAGTGCCAGAAGTATGGGGTATGGCGCCAACCAAAACATTAATATAAAATTGTTTAATTGATTCAGATGTGATTTCAGATGGAAAGATTGTAGGTTAAAAGAAAAGAAATAATATGAAAAACCTTGACTCAAAATAAATTGACAACCAATCCATTGGCAGAGTAAAACGGGTGATAATCTGTTAATCAGGACTAGCTTTAAATTTAATTTCGTTTATTTCCTGTGTTGTGTTTCTTCTAATTCAGTTTCAGGGCAAATTTCGAGTAGAAAGTGTGTAAAACACTAACAAAAAGCGATTAAGCGGTGAAAATGAACGATTTAAAAAACGGACAATTTTATTTTCCATATAAATTATATCAGTAAAACATTATTAACCTACTAACACAAAGAAACTTATTGAGATGGCTGGGATTGTGATAATTCAAATTGCTCCCTTCTAAGTGTTAACAAGCACTCTTTTATTTTGTACTTTTTGATCATATCCTGTAAGTAGAAAAAACTAAAATCTGGAGTTAGCACAAATACATTTATCTTACTCTGCAGAATTTCGGAGTAAGACTATTGACCTTTTGTATAGCCCTATGATCGTCCTGCGGAGACGACGTTTCATTTTTTGTGGCTGGTCGAACAGTGGGATAGCCGTCGCTTCCCATTTCTACCACCAATGAATTATCTTTTGCTAAGAAAGATATTTGAAAGGCGTTATCTACAGTTTTCATAAAATCATTCGGATCGACTATTAAGCTGTAGTATGGAATAGGCGTTCGATCATTCCTTTTATAGAGCTGTGCAAGAAAACAAATTTGTTCTTTCTATATTACAGAAATAATGATTTATACCTCTTTAATGTGGGATAGAACATAGTTAACATTTTGATAGCCCTTTTCCTGCTTGTCGAGTTTATGAACACTTTCTGGTCGGGTTTCTTCTTCCTGAAATACTGCGTTAAAACACACTGTGTATAGGATAAACATTGTATTACTAATTTAGTCCTGCTCCTCTTTGCTCGTTCTTTAACGGGTCTCTGTTCTAGCACCCTCTCAATATCAAAAGATCCTAAAAAGCAAGGCGAACACGTAGCAGACAAGACAATATTACACACAATTTCCGTTAGTGCTTCCCAGTTTTCCTTGTCGTCCTTATAAACTAAATTTACCTAAGAAATACTTTGTGACACCACTAGAGGCCAACGCAACAAGATACGATTTACAATGGAATTAATATACTCGTCTTCAGAGAAATCCGAGGTTCCTCTGTGTTGTATCACCTCCCCTATAAGCTCGTGAGTCATTTTAACCACCTGAGCGTCCATGACCGCTTCAGTTGTGGTCTCAGCAGAAATCTTCGAGCTCACATCAACGTTTAGTAAATCTACTTCTTGTATTATTTTCGATATTTTCTCAATGCTTTCATTGTTGTCCACCACTTCCGCTCTGTTACCTAAATAACATAAACAATTCACTCTAAGAATAAATCTCGTGTGTTTGATAACTTACGGATCTCTTGACCCTCATCTAGAAGTTCTTTAAGTCGCTGTTTTCTTTGTGTACCACTCATTTTGATAAAATATACTTTTCCTAGCACTAAAAACGGAAGAAAATCAAATTTCTAAACAAATTGGAAAGTGTCAAAACATTCTCGGCAGTGCTGCCACATGTGATCTCCTTCGCGGAATACTTTACAAATTCGAACTTCCATTCTCCAAATTCAGAAAGCGAAGGTTTAAAGGTATTTTAGGTTTTTAAAAGGATATAATTTTTATATAGTTGAAATATTAGATTTTCGTTTACATTCTACAAATTCTGTTACGCACTAGAATGTATTATATAAATGCGTCTAAACAATTTTTTTAAAAATGCATTCAAATAAAGAAAATAGTGATTTCGAAAAATTTCTAAAATTCTGTATCATTTTGTTCCTTTTATTGATTTAGTTAATCGCAATTTTCAATACTTTGTTTTCAACGGCACCTTAAGACACACTCTTGAAACGTAAACATGAATTCTACAAAATAGCACTTTCAAAATCATTCGTAAACCAACGCTCAAAACAGACTAAACCGCTTTGATGAAAATTTCTGATGTTATTTCTTTTAAGTATTTTCTATTATCTTACCAAGGCCACTTTCTACGGACTTGAACGTGTAAACCTTAAATTTATATTGCTTTTTTTGTTTTGAGATCGGATGTACTTTACACTTCAAAATTAAAAGAAAAAATTATTATAAAATTATTAATTTTTAATTTCCGATTTTTTCCGAGAATCAGTCAAGATAACATTGAATGAAATTTTGTACAAACGTTAACCTAATTTCTTAGTATAATTATTACAACAATCAGTAAAAGACAATTTCTAGATTCTAAGTTCTCGGAAAGCTTGAGCTTAGTCAACTGCTAGTTTAGCTTGGTCAACTACTTTTGGAGATATAGTGAATACCATTGCTAAGGACAAAGTTCCGAGAAAACTACACTCAAGGTTTCCTACGAGTGATCTCTCTAAGCAATTCTCGGCTTTTAGGGAATAACACAATAAGCTGTATATGCAATTTATTTAGATTTTGTTATACCCCCAAGCGTATGCTGCCTCTTTTCAACCTCCAGCTGTGAATAAAGCTGTGTGATCGGAACCGAAAATGTAAATTCCTGAATTACTAATCACCAATAGTTTAAAAGCACTTATTTCTAAATACATTACCTTCTTTCAAATAGTACACACAGGACCAACTCCTTGCATGCCATGTTCACATCTCTGTAGTAAGCATTTATACTGACCATAACAAAATCCCAACGATAATTACTTCACCATATACGTACAAAACACTTATGTGCGAAAAAATATATTCTAGATGCATATTGGATTAATTAATTGTTCTGCAGTGCACATTTCTAGCCCAACAATTTACTAAATATAAATTAAAAAAACAGAATCTGTAAACTAATAGTGTAAGGATTTGCCTTGAACTTACATTTATTGAAACTATTAATATACTCTAAACATTTGAAATTTCAAAGGCATAAAGTGCTGTTTATCAATCGATATACAAAAATAGCATACTATGAATATTACCAATTGAAAATATCCTGTCCTGGTCGTTATTATTGTTTCCACATATAAAGTGGTCAAATTTAAAATTGGTTAGACACAAAACTGAAAAATTACAAGAATTTACGGGTGGTATTACAACAGTAAGCATGCCCTCAAGTGTTTTTATTTTTTTATCCTTTTTTTAAAATGAAAAAAGCGTACAAAAAATTGAAGCAGGGCTTTTTTTAAAACTTTCCATTTTTCGTTTTTGTATATAATATAAGAGGCAACAACGTTTCATCGAACTTAAAGATGTTTTTGTTTTCTTGCATTGACTTAACTGCTGAAACCCGAAGAGGAATTTTAGCCCTCTTGTCCGAAATCTTCTGTGAATTTCTGCAATTTCTTTAGATCGTCTTCATTAACAGTAGGTTTTGTTCGGGACAAGGACTTCAGCATATCATTCTGAAAATAATTTCTTATATGAATGTCGTTCTAATGGAAAATGAAAATATATATACCATTGTTACTGGTGGTTCGTAGAGCTTATCGCTTGGTACTTCCATCCAGGTCATTTCCATGGCTCCAGGATCACCAGGCGAGCATGGGGTTAATAAGTCATCACAAGTGACTTCTTTGTTCACTGGAGACGGTCCAGTCACTGCCTACAAATTTGTGTTATAAAAATAGATTTATTAAACATATTTAAAAAGGCTCTACCTTAAAGTGAGTCGCAGACTGGACCTTTCGGACAGGCTCCATTAAGGCATCACGTACAACAATGGAGATATCAGCTCCAGAATATCTTAAATAAACCAATTTATAACTTTTCGAAAACTAGATAAAATGTAAAAACCATACCCATCAGTTTTGCTAGCAAGATACTTGAGATTTTCCTCGGTTAAAACGTGTGTAGTGTTTCCTAAATGTATTTTGAACATAACAAGCCGAGCGTGCTGGTCTGGAAGAGGAATGTAAATTCTTTTTTCAAATCTTCGCCGAATGGCCGAGTCC
The DNA here is from genome assembly GCA_001932985.1 of Proctacanthus coquilletti. Lineage (NCBI taxonomy): Eukaryota > Metazoa > Arthropoda > Insecta > Diptera > Asilidae > Proctacanthus > Proctacanthus coquilletti. Next base: position 355,694 of record MNCL01000070.1, read on the forward strand.
AGCACCCATGGGATATTTGTTGCTCCAAGAACCAGAATACCATCGTTATCGTTGCCTACACCCTGCATTTGAACAAGAAACTCCGTTTTGATTCTGCGTACACTGTCGTTTTCATTATCTGAACGAGCCGAACACATAGAGTCCACTTCGTCAATAAATATAATGCTGGGCTTATGCTGTCGAGCCAGTTCGAATAAATTTTTAACAAGCTTCTCAGATTCGCCCAACCACTTTGACATTAAATCGGAACTCGAGACGGAAAAGAATGTCGAATTGTTGGCTTCAGTTGCAACCGCCTTTGCTAAGTATGACTTGCCAGTACCGGGCGGACCAAATAGTAGAATTCCCTTCCAGGGGATGCGTTTACCGGTGAACAAGTGGGGGAATTTGATTGGCAAAATAACTGCCTCCTTTAACGCCTCTTTTGCAGCCTCTAGACCAGCTACATCAGACCACTTCACCTTAGGCTTTTCAATAACGATTGCTCCCTCTAATTTATTTTGCAGCTTTTTAGCCTCTGGATCTTCACTGTCTGAATCACTATCGCTTTTCTTTTCTTTATCATCTCTGAAGAATATACTGAGTTAAATAAAATCTATGTAGAATTAAATCTCATACTTTGATCCGGTGTCACCCTCCTTGACGGGCTTCTTCTTTCCTTTCTTGAGGTATTCCTTGAGCTTTTCAGCCCGGTCTAAGTACTGGAGGCATTTAGCCCTAATTGAATCCTTGGCCTTATCGCCCTGTGCCTCGTCTGCAATTCATATAGATAATTTAACTTTGTAATTTCAATTAAAAAATTACGAACACTTGATCGCATGAAGAAAGTATTCGACGCCGTGCTCGTATAATCGGAGAGCTTCTGCATAATTTTTGTTTCGATCTTCTTCAGTTGCTCGTGTAACGAGATCTATAGCTTTTTGCAATGTCGTACCCGCCGCCATTTAAATTCTGAAAAAATATAAAAGATATTTTATTTATGAACAATTTCAGAATATACAAGACTATTTTTAAGATGCATTCTTTGCATTGCATTTTGATTTGGTCTGTTATAAAACGATTATACTGAAAATTTTGTGGTCCTTGTGAAGAACACGGAAAAGTAACTGACGAAATTTTATGGGATGCAATCTCTACTTTCATAGAATTAATTGTTTTGGTCAAAGCCCAGGAAAACAAATTAGTCTGAAATGTTTTTAAGAGTTAAAGCACGCCAAATCAAGACACACCATCAATTACTTTTATAATGTTAACATTTTATAAATTTAATTATACAGAAGATAAATATGCGACTTTTCTTAAAACATTGATCTTAATTAAAGCCCTAATGCTGAAGTTCTGCATAAAGCAAAACAAAAAACTATACCTACTAGTGTTGTAAAAAAAATTCCTTTTCTCTTTCATGATTTCATTGGCTTTTATTCCCAATTAGTCAGTTAATTTTACAAGATTTAAAACTCGGAAAATGGGAACAATCACACAGTGCAAATTCAAGGATGAGGCGCTCTCGAGAGTAATTAAACTTATTTCCATTTAAAAGGCAGCAAAGAATCATAGACTTGCTAAGCTATCTTTAAAATACATTCCTGAGGTATGTGATCAAAAAGGATCAAACTGTTAAATAAAAGTCGAATTTAATATCCCAACCTTTCATGTCGGATATAGGAAACATATCCTTTCCATTCTTTAAAGGAGGAAGAAACAAAGCGTCTTTTCACGTACTTGCCCCAAGAGTTTTTACAAATTCGTAAGGCGCTTGTATTTATACCTATGTGATGTCATGTCTACCATTCATGGTCACGGGCCCCCATCCTCCGAACGCCAGCTTAAATGCTGGACAGAGATGCCCCGGGTTTTTTTACGTAACGCATTCACCCTGCAGGCTCATCTGGCAGGAAAGTACTCCCGGATCCCAACAGGTACTGTCCTTAATTTTTTTTTATTTATCGCAGAGTTATGAGTAATTGATTGATTAATTAGAAAATGCGTCAATGACGTTTTTACCCCAAACTTTAGGCGAAATACTCTACTTTAGTTGGATACGGGCGGATGAAATCAAACGACGATGTCCGACCAGGGCACATAGGCTGGGCTGGTTAGGTCTGGGGTCACTATTTCGGGCTCCAATCGGGAAAAAGCACAAAAATGAGTAAACACCAGCAACTTACATAGAGGATTTACGACTGTCAAAATTCCTTCGTTCGTTAAACACACACAATATTGACATTAGTTGACAGTTTTAGTTGGGATGGGAACCGCATCCAAATACGTTCAATTTCGTCAATTTAAAGTGCGAAGGTAACGGGATTTTAATTTCGAAAATTTTTAAAACATTACAGCAAATAAGATAAATAATAGTAATTTTATGCCATGAGTTCTCTCTTTTCCATTAAATTGAGTGGAAATTTTTATTTGAAAAGCTTTTCTTTTCTGTGTTTCTTGATATTCCAATTTAGGAACAAAGCGAGCAAACAGTAAATTCAGCATGGAGATAATCTCGCCTTGTTGATCTAAATGTAGGGATGGTACAAAATGCGGTTATTTGGTAACACTGAGTGAATAACATTGGGTCATTTTAAAACTTAAAAAAAAAAATAAAATCTCAGAAAATTGAAAACTAAAGGCAATGTTAACGTTCAGTTCAATCGTTAAAAAATGTTAAATAATTATTAATATAGAGTAACCTGAGAGTATTTATTGAAACCCATCACTGGGAACAGTGGTTCGGATTGGATTCAAAATTTATTAAAAATTGGACATCTTTTGTTTCTACAGACAAATTTATTAATTTGTTTTATACCTTGAGTGCTTGTCTTCAAATAAAGCTTTCCCATTTATTTCACAAGTCGCGTTAAATCACTTTAAACTAAACGAATTAAAATGTTATTTTGTAGTAAACATCCAGATTACAGATTTAAATTGAAATTCACTTTTATTTTATCCAAAAGGAGTAAAAACTTATACTTTTTGATAAAATAGTTTGCTTAATAATTTGTGCATGTAAAAGCAAATTATTTATTTATAAGAAACTAAAATTGGCTGGACACAAGCATTTTTATTACAAAGGCATACATCGATTTTTGTTCTCATATTGGTATGCTTAAAACGATTACATATCGATATTTTGCCGATAACTCATCATCCCTAAAGTGGAACTCCAATGGGATGATGGCTGTCGCGGTTTTGGGTTCGATGGCATTTTATTTGATTTACATCGAAAATTAACTCGTTCGAATTGTGTGGTTTTCTTTAGTGCATTGTAAGTGAATTCGGCGTAATCTGAAGAAACAACCTAAACAGTCAGATTGTTGATTTTAGTGTAAGAATCTTGATCAAGCCCTGCCGTCTCGACGACAACCATTGTGGGAGCGGAGGGAGATTCGCGCGAATGTTTTCTATTGTCAAAATTTTTGCCGGCAGCGGTCGGGGAAATGAACACAAAACGTTTTTGTGTATATTTAAAACACTAGCTCTTTGAATTTTTTTTTAGGTTAACTATAGTGAATACTGAATTTGTTTCAGTTTAACAAAAAGTTCTTCCGTTTATGGAGGACATTTCGGCCTTTACAATTTCTTCAATGAAAATTTTCAACTTTCGTCTTTGTCCAACTCGAGCTTATAGGAAATGCGAAAAATTATCTAATACAACAATAAATTATGATTAACAAATTAATCACAACTGTCTAAATTATTGATAAGAACGAATGTTTTTTCTCATGTGCAGTAAGCCCTCCAAGGATCAATCAGAGATTTGTGGGCACCTTTTTGGGAAATACAAGAGGACATCTTTGAAACGAAGATTTCTCTGCTTTCAGGGGTACCGAGAAACTAAAATATGTTTGATTTCTAAACGCTTTCGACGTTCAATTTTGCCAACTTGTCTAAAGAGCAAACTTCCGTAGATGAAAGAAAAAAGCTCTCCGTACTTAATTTGGCCCTTTGGTAATCACTTGACGCTTCGGGAAGTCACCGTCTTTCAGACTATGTACTCTATTGTTTAGGTTAATGGGGTTGTGATCTCAGTGCATGTTATTGCCTAATAAGGTCTCCTCCCACTTTGGACAAGTGTTCTGTCAGAATTATATTGGCCTACATTTCTGTTGATCCAGACATCTCTGCTTGACCGGAACTCTATGACAACATCACTTTCACTTACCACTTTACAGTCTTTTGTTATTTTTCATCAGTCGAGTGCTTCATCTTTATTTATTTATATATTTATTTCGCTTAGTACAAGCTACTTCTAAATTTAAACTAGAAAAAGACTAAAGAAAGTAAACTAGGGTACGGGGAGGGGGAGGAGACATTAGAGGGGGGAGGGGGTCTATCGAAAGCATGACAAGTAGTGCGGGGTTAGGTCGGTGGGTGGAGGTTAAGAACGTGTGCTATTTACTTTTAATCAGAAAAGGTTTTGATTAATTAACCCTTTTTTGTATTTGCCACTTCTTCGTTTTGTTGTACTTCCAATATTCAATAGTCACCCTCAATAGAACACACGTTGCAACCTGTACCTATACTTGAACAGAGATTTTATTTTTGTTTATAATTTCATAGATCCTTAAAGATCTGTTTCGATAGTTAAGGTTCGTGACGTTTTTACTTTATTCATGATGTATTCAAATTCTAAAATAATAGTCAAATATGGATCACATATGGAATTTGGATATCATTTTGGAAGAGAGAATTTACGAGACTTATGAAACTATCACTGGATTGCCGATCCCTTTTTTAACTAGTACACATGTTTTTATTTATGTTTCTGTTTTAAGACACAACAAGTTAGAAACTTGATTTTGCTGGAAATATGTACTAAAATATCGTAAAACTGAAAAAAATATGTTGTTTGGTATTTTGTAATATACATGTACCAACAATTTCTGAAGTAACTCAAATATTGAAGGAAACTGTTTGGAAAAGTTATTTTTATGTAGAGGCTATTCCTATACACGTAAAAACGAAAAACAGTAAAAAATGTCTTTAAGGCGGCTACTCGCAGATCCAAAAATGTCCAAATTATGGAGTGATCTTGGGATCTTTGAATTACAATATCAATTTGTTCATTTAAAGTATTCGTTGAAAGTAACCACAAAGAACTAGATATTAGGGTGTATAGTTAAATTTCGATAAGGACATGCATTCATATAATTGTTTTTAAATACACTTAATCTCCAACTTAGGGAGCTTTCAAATTTCTCCTGAGAATGTTTAATACATCCAATTTCCAAGATAGACGAGTGCCTAATTTAGAAGGGAAACATATATAACATGCTTGAAGTGTAAAACTGTTCAATTTAAAGTCTCATCCTACAAGATATAGCAGCTTTTATAGGAATTAAATGAGAGTTTTAGGTAAATTGTAGTATATTTTTAAATTTACATTTGTTTCACTGAATATTAGCTTCAATTTCCCGAACTTGAATAATAACTTGAAAAAAGGACAAACGGCAAAGTCCTCCAAGAATTTAAACTATACTAATCCAAAACCGAAAGAAATATATGCGTTCAGATGAACTAATATTGGACCGCATATGTGCTATTCATTTAATAATGCTTTTATTTTTTTTTGTTATAAAGAGCAATGTTTTACTTCACAACAAAATTTTTAAGAATTTTTCTCTCGAAATTTGTATGGCATTTGGAACAAAAATTTGGTTTTAAAAAGTAGACATGGAGAATTCTGTTCGTTTATTAGTTACAGTGCTATGTTTACATTTAAAATATATGAACATAGTAAACACATATTATTTTTAGCTGATATAGATCGTTACATAAATTTTTGATTTCCAACAGATATTCACGCAAAAATACAATGTCCAATGCTAATATTGACAATGTATCATTTGGCAGTGCGGGTTTTGTAAAAAAAGAGGTAACAACAATTAAAACAGAGTACGACAGTGCGTATGATAAACACAGCGATTTGAGCGCAGAAAATCATTCACAATATTACCAGAACAATGACCATGCGTGCTACTATAGTCCAACGTCGACGGTACCGAATACGATTTTAATTACAAACAATTACACCCAAGATGGACGTTCTGCTGGGATAAACAGCAAAAATGTTAATAAGAGTTCGATTACCATTGTTACACACAATTCAGACGGAGAGCATTCCTCAAGCAATATGCCATCTTCAGCAGCGGGATCCACGGTAGTTTTAGATAGGATAAATATATGCATCAACAACCACTTCAATGACTCAAGAGCGAAGAGTTCCTTACTACCAGAGGCACCCTATCCGGCTGAAGTTCATAAGGAGCGCAGCACTGAACCAGACTCGACCACAAGTCCTTACGCGATGCGTGAAGTGAACAAGTCTCTTGAGCATCCCTTGAGTAATTCCTTTTCAAATGGAGAGGACGTTCTCGTGCAGAGGAAGGACGGACGATTTTATTTGGGAACAATTGTAGCAATTGGCCGTTGCCAGTGTTTAATTAAATTTGATGACAATACTGAGTATTGGTCCAGTTTTGATGATTTAACAAAACTAAGTGCAAATGATACCAACAATGATCCCATGTGTGTGGTCTGCAAGAAGACTAGCAAGAGCGATGTTGTTGAAGTTTGTGAACGATGCGGAAGAGGCTACCATCCAAAATGTGCTGAAGGGAGTTTTCAAAAAAATGGCATTTGGTTTTGCAGGAGGTCTGTAAAAAGCTATATGCTTTTAATTTTTTTTGAGATATTTTCCATTTTTCAGGTGTACGGCACCGAACGGGTTAAAGTTTCGCAGTCTCGATTTTGAAGACAGGAATTCCTCAGGGTTTCAAAATTTGATAAATCAAATAACGCACAAATCGCAATTGCCTTATAACGTACGTTCTCTATTTAATAAATCGAGTAAATAAATAAACTTTAACTAATTTCTTTTTATTTACAGCCAGACTCGCTGTCATGGGACGAATCCCATCGAGTTAATTTAGAACAAATTTATTGCTATTGTGGGAAGAATGGAGAGTGGTACAACAAAATGTTGCAGTGTTGCAAATGTCAACAATGGTTCCACGAAAATTGTGTTAACTGTTTGAGTGGTCCCATCTACGCTGGTGACCTGTAAGAAAAAGAAAAGAAATTCGTGTTCACCTTCCACAGCCCATTTTTCACAATTCTAGATTTTATGTGTTCGTCTGCACAATGTGCAACGGTGGGAAGGAGTTTTTAAGGCGCCTTGAAATGAAGTGGAATGATGTCGTTCATTTACTTTTGTTTAACATAACTGTTAATAAAAATAAGAAATACTACCATGCGGACAACGTTATAGTTCCTTATGCAATCGATAATTGGCCCCTGCTTCAGCTTCCCCCAAATGTAGATTTTACAAGTAATTTATGTTGCCTTACTTTTACCTATTTGATTTTGGTAGATGCGCAATCTGTCAGCTGCGGATATCAGGGATAATGTGATTAGAACTTTGTCAATGAATAACTCTAGATTCAAGTGTGGCAGAGAGATAAAGAAGGGACAATTTTTTTGGGGCCTAAGGTCTCGAATACCACCGCCTGCACCTAAATTCGTTATACCAACTGAAGTAGAAGTTAGTGATCAGTATTTACGACAAAATACAAAACTTAACATCATTCAACCAAAGTAAGTTTTGATCTTATTAGTTTTTATCGTTAATCCTGCTGGAGACAGCATAAACCTTGTTCTGTTTTGCAGATCATTAATAGACATTCCAAAAGACATTGATGCAAAAATGACTGGTACGCTGTATTTGGGGGAAAATTCAGACAATGAGTCGAGCAGCGCAAGCAGTGATCAGAAGTTCACATCTGATGATGAGCTACCAATTAAAAGGATCTTAGAGAGGGAGAAGCTTGATATAAAAGAAGAGAGTAGACATGATTGCACAAACATTGAAGGCGACAGAATTCCTGAAACTGCAACTCCAGTCTTGGCTGATAGTGATAAAGGAATTTCAAACGGTTTTAGTTCACTAGAATCCTCTGATAAGAGTCGGGATTGTGTGGACTATGAAGAAACCAAAGAAGAAAGTATGGATGTCGAAGTTAGCGAGGAAGTCAAAAATGATAAAATTCATATCAAGCACAGCAGAAAGAGGAAATCCCCTTTCTTTTCTGCTGTTATGCAGCAGGCTGAAGTTAAATGCACAGATGTTATTGATATTTGCGATTCATCAGATGAATCTTCCAGTCGTGGAACATTAGATTTAATTATCCCACCGCCAAAAAATTTTCAGGGCAAAAATAACCCTTTCAGACTAACTCCAAAAAAGAAGGAGACTAGTAGTAGCATTGAAAAAGCGGATGATGCTGTGAAACCTGTAAAGAAACTAGACATTTCTAGTAGCCTTTTTAAAGGTGATTTGAGTCAGTCTGCTGGGCAATTTAGAATAGTGCGAACTGTTAAAAGAAGACTGAGTGCCAAAGACATCATGATTGGGCCAAATAAGGAAGTTAAGAGACGACGATTAAGGAGGCGGTCAGGAAATGTTGAGGTAAGATTTAACACATTATTTTTTTGTTTGGAAGTAAATTGTAGGCATAAATAATTTTTCACTTATTCTTTCATTTTCCAGGTAATAAGTACTACCACCTTGCAGTCTTTGCCAAAATCTGCTGCTTATCTACCAATTAGAACAGATTCAAAGGAATTACCGGTATCTGCTATAAGATCAACTTTACATTCAGCGAGTTCCTCAGCATCGAGTACAGCTACTACTCCTACAAACCTAGGCTCAATTTCGAATGTGTTTAGTGGACGACGCTTAAGGCAAAGACAGGGCAAAAATTACTCTGAATCTCAGAGGAGAAATTCCAACTCCAGTGTGGGTACAGTTTGCTCGAACAATGGCAGCGGAATAAGCATCCCAGGATCACCCAATAAGAATAGTAACCAGTCGGATGTGTCCCTGTCGGAATTGAAGACTTCCGTCAATATGTATTTCGGTGCTGCATATCGGATCGCCAGCGGGGAGAACTTTGTAGTCAGGGCAAAGCGTCTGTCGCCGAGCGGTAAAGTACAGTATTTAATAGAATGGGAAGGAATTTCGTAAGTCTTAATTTACGATTACTTTCACTATTTTGATGCGGATAATCGAGTTCATTTACTATTTATTAATTTCGTTGTCATGTTGTGAAAGCTTCAAAAGCTGTGTTCATTCCACCAGTAATGTGTTGAATGAATATTTTGTTCAAAATGTAAATTATCCAGGGAGTTCTGAGAGTAGTGGAGCAACTGCCAGGAACGAATACAGGTTATCTCGTGCAATGGCGAGCTATAGAAAAATCAAGTGAATATTATATTATTTTAAGGGCGTGTTGCAGCGAATTTCTGTCGTTTGGCACAATTCACTTATAAATGTTTTGAATAATTAGGAAAATTTAATGAAAAAGAAGAAAAGGCAAACTAATGCACATACGAAAGCAGAACGCTACTTGGTTTTAATAGTAATTTGAAGAGAGATATTTTTTGTTCAGTCGTTTATAATTCGTTTAATACACAAAATCAAAAGGGATTTTCTGAAATTTTTTTTCTTGTTTTCCTGTTAATTACATTGCTTTCGAAATATGGTGTCCAAATCCATTTAAAACATAGTGTTTTATTTTTAAAATCAGTCTGTGGAGTCCGTTGTAATCGAAATCGGTTGAATTTTCCCTTTAAAGATTTCTGAAACCTGGTTTCTTATGTTGCTGTTGACACAAAAAAAAATCATTTCATGGCACATTTGCGAATATTTTTGCTAAAAATTACAGGTTTGCAAGATTATGTTGTTTTTACTATCTTTCCGCAGCTTTTCCCTTTTTATACATGGATTCCATTAATTTTCATTGTAACGATTTTGTTTAGATAAGTCTTTTTATTGACTTAAGCAAAAATTGTTGGTAATTATACAATATTTGGTGAAGAAAAATTTATTTTACAATTAAATATGCGCTTTACGAAATTTTCTACCAGTGGAAATCCTTTGCTTTTGTTTAAAGATGGAATCAATTTTTATTTTATTTTTAAAAAGATTGTATCTTGTTTTTTAAATCTTCGAAAATCAAAGGTAAGTATTTTATGCAACAGCAACAACAAAATTATCAAACAACGTTAATATAGTAAAATTGCTTTAATTCTGCAGACTGGGATTAAATAAAATTTGTAGTTTCATTATTTATTTTTTATTTGATTAAATTAGTAACAAATATAAATACATGCATTGATAGTAATATCGAATATTTTAAAATATAGAAATAACCATATTGTATACTCACAAAAAAAAAATATAGAAATTCAGTGAATTCCTATACAGATAAATATATTTAGCAGCAAAATTAATATTAACAATCATACAAAGAATAAGCAAGCCAGTTACCTCAATGCAACAATTTTCTTATTTTTGTACCACATGTAAAGTAATAGAACAAAACAAACAAATACATAAACAATAAGCGGGATTCAATAATTTATACATAAGCATAAACAAAACAAAAAAAACGTAATAAATTATTTTTAAATACATGTAGCGTGTATTTTGTAGAAGCAGCGAGCGATGTCGTGCAGTTACATTTTAAGAAAAAGATATTAAACTATCAAATTCGTCACTGCCAAACTTTCGCAATTCATATGAAGAAGAAAAAATACGATTCATATTTTTTTGCATAAACGTTTTAAAGAGTAAGAAATGCCAAACCCTAGAGGGTAGTCACTCACAAAAACCTATTATTAATGTCTAGACATTGTAATTGTTAAACGATTGATGCGTTAGATTAATTTTAGAGAATTAAGTATTTCAAAGTTGGATTTCATGGAAATTTAAAACAAACAAAAATCAAATAAATTCAAAATTCGAAGCGCACTATAATAGACACTGATTTTGATTTCTTTACCTCTAATTCAAATAAAAGAACAGATCATGGCTGGATTTAGAAAACCTGGTAAGTAGGAAGAGAAAACTTTTTTAAAAGTAATTTTGTTTTTTAACAGACTACATTGTTAAAATATTTAGGAACTTGTACATTAAAATACAACACTAGTTAGTACTTATTTCTCGACCAATTCGCCATTACTAATAAATATTTCTTTCACTTTTTTCCTTTGAACTTTTCCTGAAGGTGTTTTTGGTAAAAATGGTATAAAGTACACTCCACCTCTTAAGTGTTTAAAGTCAGCCATTTGTTCTGCGACAAAATTGTAGACATCTTCTTTGCTCAAGTTGCTTCCCTTTTTCTTAACAACCGCAGCAGCGGGTAAGTCTGTAGCAACGACGTCTGGATAGCCGAAAACACAAACTTCTACAACGTCCGGGATTTTCATAATAACCAATTCTATTTCAGTCGGTGAATATTGGAAATTTTTGTACTTCAAGATTTCCTTTTTCCTATCGACAATAAACAAAAAACCGTTCTTATCAAAGTATCCTATGTCGCCTGAGTACACCCAGCCTTCATCGTCTGTAGTAAAATCGGATCTTCCGTAGTAACCGAGCAATTTATAGGATGGTCGAACGCAGACTTCACCATTCTCTTCAACGCCTAGGGATCTTCCACCCTCATCGATGACTTTTATCTCCACATTCGCCACCACTTGACCGACGGATCCAATTCGATAATACTGATTACTATTGATGGTAACTACTCCATTAGCTTCACTCATTCCATAACCAACGAAGATTTGTCCATTTTTAATGTATTTTTGCATTTCTTTCATAACAGGGACGGGTACTGCGCTTCCTCCACAGAAGTAGTGAGTAACACTCGATAGATCGCGTGTTTTAATATCTGGACATTTAATAGCTAGAGCCATTTGCGAAGGTGGTGTAAAGAGGACAGTGACTTTGTATTTCTCAACTAATTCTAAGTACAATTCTGGTGAAAATGGTCGATCAGTAATAATGCGAGTTCCACCCGATAGTGCCCCGATTATGAGAATCAATAATCCTGAAAGCCAGTACAGTGTACTGAAGCATAGGATGACATCGTCAATTGTTATTATTCTGTAAAAATGAAAACTTGTGATTTCGGCAGTGTACGAAATATCTTTCTAAAATTCTTACGATTGACATTGCTGTAGTAAGGATCTGTGAGAAAAACAAACTCCTTTTGGTAGGCCGGTTGTTCCTGAAGAACATACTATTGCTGCCATGTGATCCCCACCCGTTTTAAGTTTTGGAGGTCTACAATAATTTAATTAATAGCAAAACGGTACTTTAAAAATTAATTTTTCTTTACATGAAGAGGGATTCAGTTTCTGTGGGTTGAAAAAATTCTTCCACTGATAGTGCTTCTTTTACCGATCCATTTAAGACGTATACTGGACTTGTTAGGTTAATTTCAGCTAAGGCCTGCTTTACCCTTTCGTAATTTGAAGCATCGCAAAATACACTTTTTGGTTTTGTTGTGCTGAACATATGCATTATTTCTCCTGAAAGGACAACACAAAGTTTAAAATTGGGATTTCATTTTCAATTTCTAGTTCAGCTTTGGCGAACCTTTTTAGATTTATGTGTCACAATTCGCCTTTATAGTTTGTCTTAAATCTCTGTTGTTAAAATTATAATTCATTTAAGTTAAACTTACTATACTTTCTGTATCGATGCGTGCCAATCCTTTTTTACTACGTGCCATGAACGGCTCACATTCTGTAGGTTCGCCAACTTTGTTCGTGATTAAACAACAACTTGTTCAATTTTGGCTTAATTTGAGTAACTCTTACAACTTATTTAAAGAAAAGAAAAACTAATTTTCATTTCTTCCCAGGTCTATAACAAAGGAAGTTTTTGATTTTTGAAGAAGCCTTTTTTTCAGTAAATTAAAGGGCAGAGTGGACATGTAAAGGCCGATTATGTAACGATAATTATATTATTTCATCCGTGAACATCCGGGAACATCCGTGACAACTTAATTTGGAGCTACGTCGTTGTTATGTAATGAAAAAATTTGAACTGTTTAACGTAAGTAAAGTAAGATTTCAGCAAAAAGTAAATAAATATTTGTGGTAAACATTCGTAAAAATTGGGTTTTTATTTCAAGGGTATTTGCAAGTTTGCTCATAGTGTAATTAGAAAACGCGATGTAATTTGTTCACCATTTTGGATATCATTACTTTAGCAGCATAATGCAATTAAAGAGCCGATTATTTTAAAGTAATTAAAAAGCCAATCTTATTGATTTATTGTTTTTTCCTATCAGATGTTTATGTAAGGCTGACTTAAAACGCTATTTTATTTACTCTTTTACTACCTTTAGTTTTGTTTTTTCTGTTTGATTTATAACTAAATCTTATTTGAATTTGAATGAAGGAGTTTTGAAGAGTTGATCATTTTGACAAATATTTAAGCTTCAGTTATAAATTGTTCACATTTTGTTAACTCCCCATTGACTACTTTTTGCATTACTTTAAAAATACTGGCTCTGTTTTTGCTACTGTCCTATACGTTAGAAGTAATAGAATAATTTTATGGGAACAGAAGAGGCAGTTAGTTTTCGAGATATTTCGTTAACGTTTTGAAAAAAAAAACATTGAAAATCTTTCAAATAATAGTAGTGCTGTGAGGGGGTCGTCCATCTTAGGTGAAATCCCTAACAGGGTGACATCCTAGGTAATGGGGGTGACATCTGTTCTTTAAAATTGCTATGGGCTGTCAGGTTTTGCATAAGCAAGATACAGGGCATCATCATGTTTATATCGCCTCGGGTGTCACGCACTTTAGCGACATTACAATAAAACCCTACATGAATATAAAAGCATTTATTTTACCAGTTTTAGGCTCTGCAGAATTTCCGGGAAAATATTTCTTAAGTTCTGACTATTAGAACATAAGCCAGTTAGCAAAGCTTATATTTCAATATCAACATTTAGAAATACGGACAAACAGATAGAAATTATTCTAAAAGGGCTTTCTTTCCGAGGTACAAAACCCTTAAATATTGTAGAAAGTGTAGCATTTCTTATTTTATTTCTTTAGATTATATTCTAACTTAATAATTAGAGCAATTTGTTATAGTACACATTTTTTAAGAAAATATAATAAATCATTGATGAAAGTCGTAAAACAAAATTTATAGATCTATAAAACTACTGCTACATAAATTAAAAAATAAATTATTTAATGCTGTCCATGGCTACTGATTGTGAGCTGTTAAAAAAATGCTTGTATAGTGATTACACTGATAATATTTAAGAATTAAATATTTGCATAATGCAAGATAATTCCTTATGAACTTTCGGTAATCTTGAAATAAAGTTATGCAATTGTCAAAAATTAACGTCAACGATACCTTTTTCAAAGGTTGGGTCTAGTGCATTAAAGGGTACTCCATGTATAAAACTCCCGATGACTAGAGGAGCTAGAAAATGCGAGTTGCTTGCCACCAGTCCGATAACGTCGTCTTGGGTGAAACCCATTCTATCGAAGTGTTGAGCTACACGGATGCTTAACAACTTCATCTCCCCTGCAGTCAGTTGCTGTCCCGTGCGCTCACTTATCTGGAAATAAAAGATAGTTTTTATCTTAGATTGTTCTGAAGGATTGTTTTACGCTGTTATGTCTTGTTCTCTTTTTTTATAAACATTGATTTTTTCTTGCATTGCAGCAGTAGTACAATTGTAGAAGCAACGTCGAAGTGCGATTTAATATCTTTGTTTAAATGGCGTCTTATGCTTCTAAGTTCTTTTTAGTTCTCCTTAATGGCGTAATTTTGTTTCCTAATTCGAATTTGATTTTCAATGATAATGTTTTCACTTAAGTATATAAAAAAAGTATGCAGATATTCTTACGAAATATATATAACCGGCATTTTCAGTATAGTTATCTCTGCGAAAAAAAAATTCCAAAAAACAAGTTCTCTCTTAAGCCGATACGAGCAAAGTACGTTCGGTCTCTCTTCGCAACTCTGGTGATTAGCAGAAACTTAAAAAAAAGTTAGTTATTACGTAAGATCTCTAATGCCATCAAATTAATTTAGTGATATCACAGTTTTAACCCCTCCTAAAAACGTTCTTAATTTACTTTTAATGTTTAATGATCTTAGCGTTAATGCTATTTCTATTTATTAAGTTTTAGCGTGACGTTATTTCCTTTTTTATACAAAAAGCAAACCTCTTTTATCCTTAATATTTATTTATTTTTATTTTTATTTATTTTTATATTCAAATCATTTTAAGAGATTGAAATAAATGCACTAGAACTAATTGAAAGTAAATAAGAAAAAAATAACAAGTCAAATTTAAGACAAACTGACCGTAGTCAAACGTATTTAATTTTATCAAATTTAAGAACATTGTTGTAAACTTGCCGTGAAACAATTAAACCAGAGAATGCACTTTACTGCACAACGATTCAATTGTGTTAAATGTATCGCAAAAATTTCACAAAAAATTACCTGAATAACTTTTTTTGGAATCAAATTCAGCATATGTAAACACGCATGGCCAATGGACGTATTTAAATTGAAAACTGAGTCACATTCACTTCCGCGCCATATTTTACTATTTTCATTAAAAACGGTTTTAGATGGATATTGAAACATTTCCACTGATTGTTTTCTTCTTCTCTCATAGAGTAGTTCAGAAGACACACTGCATTGCTCTATTCACTAAGAAACCTTTTATAGCCTCCGTTCCTACCTTAAATGATTTTCTTGAGATCATATATGTATACAAAGAAAAACTAAAGCTACGTGCAAGTATCAACATGATCTTGAAAATATTTTCTGCTCTCTCATCCCTCAAACTATCAATGTCAGTGCCTAGTCTGTTTCAATAATGATAACAGCTTTTATAGTTAGAAAATAACAGGGGGCATGCTTCCATTAATATGAGCAATAAAAAAAAAATTACTTCTCATGCTTACTTGTTCTTTATCTTTTTTTTGTCAATCTTTTCAATTTTTCTACTCGAGATTTGATACTAAGGTCAACAATCGAGAAATGAAAATCCTGAAGAATTGTTTATAAAATAAATATTGGCTTTGATAATTCGATATTTTATTTTTAGCATTATTGCTATTTGTCAATGAACGATAATGGTGCATAATTTCGAATACGTAACACACCGATATTGAATACGGTTTGTGATGTTCTATTTACTAAAATTGTTTTATTTTTTTTTTTATTTTTATTTTATTGTGTTTTCGTTTTTAATACTTTTAGAATATAACAGCACAACACTTATTTTTATATCAGTTCTGCATTCTTAATAATTATCTCTTTAACTTTCTTTCTTTGAATTTTTCCTGAAGCAGTTTTTGGTAAGCTTGTTACAAAATACACTCCACCCCTTAAGTGTTTAAAGTCAGCCATTTGTTCTGCGACAAAATTGTAGACGTCTTCTTTGCTTAAGTTGCTTCCTTGTTTTTTAACAATCACTGCTGCAGGTAAATCGGTCGCAACGATATCAGGATATCCGAAAACACAAACTTCTATAACATCAGAAATTTGAGTGATAACCATTTCAATTTCAGTTGGTGAATAATGAAAATTTTTGTATTTGAGAATTTCCTTCTTTCTGTCCACAATGAACAAGAAACCATTTTCATCAAAGTATCCTATGTCGCCCGTTGGTATCCAGCCATTCTCATCAGCGATAGAATTAGTTAGTCCTATGTAACCAGGACATCTATAAGGTGGTCGAATGCAAACTTCACCCTTTTCTTCAATCCCCAGAGATTCTCCATCATCACTGACTATTTTTAACTCCATATTTAATATTACTTGTCCGACGGACCCAACTCGGGAGTTTTCTTTGCCCTGAATGCAAACAACACCTCCAGCTTCACTTGTGCCATAACAAATATAGATTTGACCATTTGTTACGCATTTTTGCATTTCCGTGTAAACAGGTATAGGTACTGCACTCCCCCCGCATAGGTAGTGAGTAATACTTGATAGATCACGAGTTTTAAAGTCTGGACATTGAATCGCTAGAGCCATCTGTGATGGCGGTGATATAATAACGTTTACTTTGTATTTTTCAATTATTTCCAAAAATAATTCTGGTGAGAATGCTCGATCAGTTATAATACGAGTTCCAGCACAAAACATCCCTAGGGTTAGTGCAGCAATCCCCGAAAGCCAGTACAGGGTACTAAAGCTTAACATTACAGTTTCATTCGTAAATGTTCTGTATAAATAAGACTTAATAAATATTGAAAATTAACATGTGCAAATTCTTACGATTCAAACTGTCGTAGTAAACAAGCGTGTGTTAAACATACTCCTTTTGGTAGCCCGGTCGTTCCTGAAGAACATATGATGGCAGCTATGTGATCTCCACCTTTTTTGAATTTTGGAGGCCTTGAGTATTTGTAGTTAGTTAACGATTGTTTGTTCTAAATTAAACTTTTCATACATAAACAACGATTCAGTTCCCGTGGGTTGAAAGAAATCGTCCACTGATAATGCATCCTCAATTGTTCCATTTAAGATATGAACTGGACTCGGTAAATTTATCTCAGCTAACGCCTGTTTTACTATTTCGTAGTTTGAAGTATCACAAAATACAATCTTAGGTTTTGTTGTGCTGAACATTTGTACTATTTCTCCTGCAAATATTAGAATATATAAGAATATATCTTAAAACGATGTTTTCTTATGCAAAGCGTTACGTTACGTGCCATGTGTCTTCATAGAAAAATATAATCTACCACCAATAGTTTTTGAGATGACGTCACATTCTATTATATTAGTGCAAGTTCATAACCATAAATAATAAATATTTTAATTTATAACACGCAAGCTTTGTTTGTTTGTTTATAATTCAAGAATCAATAAATTGATTTTGGTAAAGATTTACTTTTATTTATAGGGGCTTACGAGGAATTTTTTGAGATATGTATTGTCTTTATATATCATATAATATGTGACATATGGTACATATTAATGATACAGTAACTCACGTCACATGGCAGTAGAAAAAATAAGTGCATAATGTATCATAAAGCGCATTGCGAATAAATAAATACCATACATTAAAAACTCACTCAATGTTTCTTTAAAGTATTTTCAAAAGTAATATTCTATATTCACTCTAATTATTGAGGTCTTAAAAGAATTATCAAAAGTGTTATTCAGAAATTGAAAATGAAGAAGTCGAAGTTTAGTAGTTATGAAAAGTTGTGTAACCAGAAAACTTTTATATATAAGATTATTGTTTAAAAGTAAATTGTTGATTCTATTAAAAATAAATTGAAATAAATCCTCTTGATAACTTGTATACCGTCAAAAGAGGTATAGTATTATAGTACTTTATTAATTGCCTAGTTGTTTATAGTTTTGTGTACAAATTCTGATTCTTTAAGGTAAAAAATTGTTCAATTATTTATACTATCGAGTACCTTTTTGAAAACTTGGATCCAAAGCATTAAAAGGTACTCCATGCAAAAAAGCTCCAATGACCAGAGGTGCTAGAAAGTGCGAATTGCTAGCTACGAGTCCAATAATATCGTCTTCTTTGTACCCTCTTCTTTCAAAGTTTTGAGCAGCCCTTATGCTTAACAATTGCAGCTCTCCTGCCGTCAGCTGCTGGCCCGTACGCTCGCTAATCTAGAAAATAAAACAGCTTCAGTATATAATTGCTTATTTTTTTACCTTTTGCAGTTTATGTGCATTTAACTTTGCTTTTCATTGTACAAGCTAGAGTATAATTATAAAGTGGAAGCAGATTAAATCGTCGTTACCCTAATCATTCTTTTGTTTGGTGAGCCAATTAGCAAAATTAATAGCTAATCTGGTAAAATACTGCTATTAGGTGCGAGTAACCTATCGTGACTTAAAACGTTTTTAATTTCATGCTTACGATGTTTGAACGCATAATTCATGAATTGTACACTATTTTCAAAAATTATTTTTATATAAAAGTTTCCTAGGAAAAGATAATTTTTAAAATATTCTTTCAAATTTAACAATTTATTTCCAAAATCGTAAAACCACAAAACGTTTTTTTGTAGCTCCCAAACAGCTATTAAAGAATTTTTGAATTCGAGAACAAATTTTGGAAGAAAACAAAAGGAAAAGTAATATTTGCTTATAACTTTTTTCAAAATCAGAATGAATTATATCCATACTATCTACATATTATTGATTTTGTTTAAAAGACTCTGAATTTGTTTAAAATGTAAAGGAATTAATAATAATTACTAATTTCAGTTACTGTATTTAATTATTGAATATTTATACCAAATGGTATATATCCACAACGGTTTTTTGAAAACCAATTGCAAAACTTCATGAAAAATAGAAATAAATTATTTACTTTTTAATTAAGAGAAGGAAAACCGTCGATTTAATTACTGACATTTTAAATAATGTTTTTATATTTCGAAAAAAATTTTTTTATTTTACCTGTGCAATTTTATTTGGATACAAATTAAGCATATGTAAACACGCATGTCCAACGGATGTATTTAAATTAAATATAGTATTACATTCACTTCCGCGCCATATTTTCTCGTTTTTATCGAAAACTGTATTCGATTTATGCGAAAACATTTCTAGCGATCTTTCGAATCAGAACACGCACTAAACTGAAATCTGTGCGGTAAGAAATCTTTTATAGTTACCCCACTTGTTGGAAGCGACTTATTTATCATGCATATTATGTCTAGAATAGTTGTATGCTAATTTATCTGATTTCTTGTACCGAGAATGTTTCTCTTTGGGTGTGTGTGTGTAAGCGACAATAACCTTTTTATTTAAAAGATATATTTAATCTCTTCGTTCTACTCTTGTTTTAATCACCAGTTTAATTCCAATCTGAAGTCAAAGATTAAGAAATACAAAAATTATTGAAATTAAATGAAAGCATTTTTTTAGATTTCATTTTAATAGGCTGTGCGTTTAACATCACATTACAAAATGAACTGCTTTCAAACTAATTGCCTTTAAAACAATACAGAAATCGTTCCGATTGCTTATTAATCTTCAATTGAATACATAACTAGAAAAGGACGATATTAAAGCAGCTAAGGTAATGTCCACTAGTTCTACTGTCCTGCAGGAAAAGAACATTCCTATGTTGTAAGGACTAAGTTTTAATATTCTCTACGTTTTTGTTTTCGTAAAAAATAAAATGTGAGAAATTTTCAAGCAAATTATGGCAGTATATGAAAAAGTGATAAGTATTACTATATTTGCATAGATTTTAAATATTACTACGAAGAGCAATCAACATCATAAAGTCAGAATAAAATCTTTTATGCAGTATAGTCGTAGCCGTGGTCACACACATACAAATTAAACGAAGTGCTTTTAACGACGGTAAAGCTTATATCATTCGGTTTTATTTGAATATTTGGGCTTAAACTAAGCACAGTTTGTGAGGTTTAAAACCTTTCATAAAAGCCTTAAAAATATTTTTTACTAAAAACTTTTTCCTCTTTCCCAATCTTGTACAATAAAAACTAAATAAAACAATTAATAGTATTAAAGACATTTATGATTTGAAGAAATCCAATAGAGTTTTATAGCTCTTCAAAGAGTTAAGTTTTTTTTAAATATAACTACATAATTAAAGCGACAGCATTATTTTATAAATCTAGTGAAAACGCGCATTAGGGAATTATGTGTGATCACAAAATAAAAACAGCATTATCTGTGTGCTTTTTAATAAAAGGTATTATGTGTATTTTTCCAGAAATTGTTTTATATAATTATATAATATTTGATAATATTTTCGTAAAATTCTAATCGAAGATTTTGAAAAACTGATTTTAAATAAGAATTCTGTGCTGAAAGATGAATTATTTTCTGGAAAAAACGCCTTTATATTGTAAAACTGGAAAATTTTCGATATTAATCGATTGAGATCTAGTCGATCTTGACTTGTAAATGAAATTTTAACAAAAATATAAGCATTTAAAGTTTCAAAACTTATTAACACAGACTATTATTTATTTTATAATTTATTTGTATAGATTTGAAATATTTAGAATCATTTCTATGAGTATATTTTGTTTTCAAATATGCCTTAACGTTAGGTTAATAAATAATCATATTCGGTCAATTCGCCCGAAATGCGATATTTAGATATTGAAGAAAGTGTTAATAAATAAGAAAGGAAAAGATATGTGGTTTATAATAAAATAATATAATAAAAAATAAAAATAATTGTACATACACCGAAAGGTATAGCTCTAAAAATATTAAATCGATGTTTTATACCGATTATTTATGAATAAATCTCATATTAGATTAATTCTGAATAAATTATAATTTAACATTAGTATAACCAATCTTAAGTTTGAACCAAGTTCAATATTCCGATTAAAGAACACCGGCAATAGTTTGCTGTAGAACAAATAATGACTACCCACAATTTCATGTACGATTCTACGTGATATAAATTTTTCTTAAATCATGTTTTGAGACATTTAAGTTTTAGAAACACGGGCGTCGTATCTCCGCAGGTCAGGGCAGGCATGTCTCTGCAATTTGTTCTTATTTATCAAATGAATTTTCTCGGAGGCTATACTCCGCACAAGGTCTTCAAAACTTAACAGCCCCTGCTTTAGAGCTTTAACTTGACTTTCTTCCTATTACTTTAAATTATTTATTTGAAGGCGCTAATTTACTGAAGATAAACATGCCCGTGCAGGGTCCGTAAGTATTTAATCTGAACAATTTTATCGCGCCTGATAATTTTCTTTGAGGTGTCAATTTAAAAGTAAAAGTTATGCCTATCAGTTCTTGATCTTTAACTACGTTTATGTCACTAGGGTGTTTCATTTCTACATTTATAAACTAAGCTAGTTCAAAGTTTAACACTCTTTTAAAAAATTTTTGAAAAGACCCTACTTCTAGTTGTGTTCGTCTGCGCCGAACTGAGTGCATGTGAGTGGGTCCAACATCAATATTCAAATTCTCACTCTGATAAAAAGAAAATCGAGCAATCAAAAAATAATTTCAGTTTGAAGAAGTGTTAATTACAGCATACTAATAGACAGTACAATCATGACCAGTCCAGTAAGATTCGATGCGAAAAAGAAGGTGTGGCTAAATCCGTCGGTTGAAGATTTGTTTTCGGCCGATCAGTCAATCGGCCAATTGATTCTAGACAGACTTAGTGCGGCTGATTCAGATCATGTCGTCGAAGTCAACCATAACAATGGCAACAAATGGACAGCGGCTGATGTGAAAAGGCTTTCGATTACGTGCGCTAAGAATCTTTTGGAGCTTGGAGTAAGGCCGGGGGATGTGGTGGTGTTCTTTAGCTCGTTGAATTCATACACAACTCCGACTATTTATGGATGTTATTTGATTGGGGCAATTGTGCACCCAGTAGATGTAAACTGTAATGAAGGTAAGTTCTCTCATGAAAGTCCTCATTGTTAATAATAATTGTGAAGGTGATTGTACAATAGGATAAATATAAATAAATAGGCTGGATTTATTTACCTGTTGTTGGCTGTAAATCTTATTTGAGTTAATTTAGTAAACACGTGGTATAATGTAGTATTGTTATTTGAAGAATTCAATTTAACAATTGATGCTTTTTTCTGTTTGCTATTCCTTTAGTCTACTGAGTTTATAATACACTCTTTTGTTGCTCCCATGAATTTTAATGAGCCGCATCATAGTTACGGGCTGTAATATAAAATAATCTTTTAATGATTTATTTTTCTTTTATTTTATTTTGATTTTGGCAACAAAAAAACCCTTATCTACGCTTGCAGTATTTTTTTTAATGGATTAGTATTTAAGATTTGAGCCTGGAACTTCTCAATTAACTCTCAAATTCATTCACCTATTAAAAGAAAAGATTTAGATAAGAGTACATAGGAGTGCTAATAAAGTCTTGCAATAAATTGAAACTTGATGGTTAGGTCCAAAATAATAATTGTAGAAAGCTGTTATTTTATTGAACTAGTTTTGATACAATTTCTTCTAGAAAGATAAATTCAGTAAAAAGTTAACTCAAGTTATTTCTATTCTCCCGACTGCAGTTTAATGTTGATAAGCTATAATTTAGTCCTAATATATGTAGTCACGTTTTTAAGTAGTAGTTTAATTTCATTTCTGAGTCTTAATTTAAAATCTAGTAGTTCACAACACCCTCTTCAATTGTTTTCCCTTCTTCCTATTTTGCACAGTTTTTGTTAAACCGTTTGACCAACATTAGATTTAATATAAAAGTCTATAAATAATCTTTTAGTTTATACGCATGACTGAGACAATTGTTTAATTACAATCGATTGACTGTTATTATGCGTCCTATTATAGTTAAAATCCTAGCTATGGTATGTAGCTCGAATTACAGAAAATTAAACTCGGGTCTATCAATCACCGTGACATAACGAAATTGTGCCAATAACTAACCGAGACCTACATAGAGGTCTTCGTTAAATCAAAATTTCATTTTTTTATTTCCTTACAGACGATTTTGAATTTTCTTGCAAAAATGTTGATCCGCAGGTCATACTTTGTGATGGTCAGGTATACGACCATGTAGTTTCAATTATGCATAAACTTCGCTTGCAAAATCTAAAGCATATACTTTCTTTCGACTCAAGAGAGGACAGACGAACAGTTCCAGACAAAATATTTAAATACGTTGAGTCTACAGACAATTACGATCCATTTAAACCTGAAAATCCATGGGACACAATTGCAGTTCTTATGTCTTCATCTGGATCTAGCGGTCAACCAAAAGTGTCCATGCTTTCTCATTCTCTGATCATACATGCAATGCAGAATTGGTGGTATGATGCTCTTCAATATCTCTTGCAAAATGTACTCATTTTTAAACCTATAGGACTACAAAGCCATCTGATGTTGTTTATTGTGCAAGTCATCTGCGCTGGATAAGTCAGATGATCACAATGCTTCAAATGGCGGTCTATGGTTTTTGTAGAATAACGTCCTCTCAACAGAATTCACCAGAGTTATGCGCTAAAATAATACAGACATATAAAGTTACACATTTCTTTGGCCAACCAAGTTTTATTTTAGATATGCTGGAATACGCTAGGACTAATGAAAAAGATTTGAAGAGTCTAGAAGTTATTTTAACCGGTGCGGAAATAATTCCGTCCGGCTTTAATGGGAAAGTTAAGAAGCTGTTACCGAAATGTAAGATTATAAAAATTTATACCATGACGGAGCTGGCGGGACCTTTAGCGAGTACAGAAAGTATACAAGGCTATAATGGAAATGGAGGGTACATTGTTCCTGGTGCGATTGTTAAAATTGTGGATGAAAATATGAAGCCTGTAGGGTATAACGAAAGAGGACAAATCTGCATCAAGACAGAATTTCTTTTTTCGGGCTATTGGAGAGGTGAACGAACCACGGAGGAATCATTTGATCAAGACGGTTGGTTTATCACTGGAGATTTCGGGTACGTTGACGATAGAAAAAGACTGCATGTAACCGACAAATATGCGGATGTAATTGTTTGTGATAAGAGAAAGGTAAAATGAATACGTTCTTAATTTCCATTATTTTTCACAACTAGTGATAACTACAGATCTTTCCAAATGCTGTAGAGGAAATTTTATGTGCTCATCCTTACGTTGCGATGGCAGTTGTAGTTGGTATTCCCTACTGTGAAAATGGGCAAATTCCTGCTGCTTTTATTAAACTTAGGAGTCATAATGCGAATGCTAAAGCTAAGGAATTTATGAAGAAAGAACTTTGGACTTATTTAAATACACAAATCGAAAGTGACCAGGTGCCTTTTGGAGGATTACATTTCGTCGATAGCTTCCCCCTGTCTTATAACGGCAAAGTGTGCCGATCTATATTTAAAAAATCAATACTAGAAAAATTTGTAGAGGACTAATAAAGTAATGAAAAATTTGAAAACATTAAAAGACTTCATTAATGGAAAATGATAATATTAATGACTACATTTCTTAACTAATCTTAAGCTAGTTGTAATTTTCAAGAATCTTCTGAATCTTCAAACTTGGTTTTCTTATTTTTTGGCTGGTCGTCTTCACTTGATTCGTCCTCCCTTTCGTCTGGGTTTTTTCTGTCGCTCCGATCATGAAGTCCATGCCGCACAAATCGGCCAGCGGCTGCCTTGTCCAGGACAGGCCTGATAGTGTTCCTCTCGTAAATTTGCTTGTCTCGGATCATTGCTTGCCTTACCCTAGCAAGTTCATTTTTGATGGAATGCTGGAATTACAAAATTATTAATTA
Source organism: Proctacanthus coquilletti (assembly GCA_001932985.1). Classification (NCBI taxonomy): domain Eukaryota; kingdom Metazoa; phylum Arthropoda; class Insecta; order Diptera; family Asilidae; genus Proctacanthus; species Proctacanthus coquilletti. The sequence goes on from MNCL01000070.1 coordinate 380,782, forward strand.
TTCTATATGTTGAAAAGTTTAATGAAAGAATCGGCTATAGAAAAATTTGGAAAGGTTCTACGAGTGTGGGGAAACACATTTTGGAAAGACTGGATCTCTACTGGATTGCAACTGCAAAGCACTCACTTGATTGGGGTCTAGTCCTTTTAGCTTAACGTACATCCAAAAAAGCGAATTGATCGAGTACGAGAGGTAAAGATCGTATTTAACTTTGTCCTGAGTGCTCAGACTTTCATAGTTTTTAAATTCAATAGCTGCTGTCAGGCTTTCTTTTATTTTGTCCAGAGACGTGGAGATGTTATTCACGGCCTCTATAAACTTTGTATCATTCCTCAGTTCACCGAAATCCATGGTTAAAAGCGCCTGCAGAAGTGTCAAGGGAAAACTAAAGTTTAATGTTTACATCAGTGGCATGTGGCATGAAATGTCACTCTAACTGGTATACATTCATACTCGGAAAAAGTGTCATATTCGCTGTCATAACCATAGCAAGATGTCAACACTTTGGCAGAGCTGAGGCGAGAATTGTGTTTTTAAAATGTTTAAAGAAAGTTTTAAGTACTACAAGGCAAAGGGGCCGGAGCCGAATTTTGATGAGGTTCTGAATTTTGAGGAATCCAATCCCCAGGTGAACTCAGGTGCAAGTTAATTCCATTCCTTTTCTGACAATTTCCAAATCTATTCACACAGGGTGTTAGTGAAGTCGCGGTCAACAAGAATCTGATAAATTATAGCATACCTCCGGGCGTGAAACCGCCACAAACCTGGAGGAGTTACGAATTGCGAAGTCGGCCGGGTCTGGTTTTCTTGCGGAACCCTTTTACCGCCGTAGGCCAGAGGTACTGGGTAGCGCGGTGTCTGAGGGACTACCCCAAGAGCCCGAATGTGGTCAATTTGAGCCCAAAGATATTTCAGGTAAAACGAAGTGGGAAGTGTTGGGTTCCCATCCGATCAGGTTATCATCGAACATATGCGCGATTTCTGGGGTCGTTATAATTCTAATTAAAGAATTTTTAAATATTTTCCAGGATGGTGTCATCAAAGATTGGTGGAGTTCACTGCAAAGTACAAAGAACAAGGAGGAGAGGAGAAAGCTGAAGAATTCTATGAGGTGGACCACGTTGGGGTACCACCACGACTGGGACACGAAAGTCTACAGCGAAAAAATGAGGCACAAGTTCCCAGAGGATTTGAGACAACTTACTGCGTTTTTCGCTGAAGCGCTCGGCTTCGGGAAGTATACCGCCGAAGCCGCGATAGTCAATTACTACCCCATTGGCACCACTTTGGCCGGTCATACGGATCATTCAGAGGCCAATTTGGAGGCTCCTCTATTTTCCTTTAGGTGAGTATAAGTTTTTATTTCAGGCCTAAAGTTGTTGCGGATATGTAAGCAGTCTAAAACGTTTGAGAAATATTTTTGTTTTAAAGTAAATAATGTGTAGATTGATTTTGAGGAGGGCTGGTTTAAAGTTCTCATGCCAGTCCGGAAATTATTTTAAAAATATTTTTAAATGTTTGAAATAATGTTTTATTAAAAAAATCAAGATAGTCATTTTATTTCGCATAACTTAATACTTTGCATATTAAAATTATTTTCACATTTCCTTACAACAACCCGACGATGATAAAACTACGTAATCACTGAAAATTTATTAAGGAGTAAATCATATTTTTAGAAGTTCCTCTGCGATCCTTTAACCGTGTTAAATCGAAATGCAATTGCAATTCGAATACCGTGTAAATTGAGGCTGTATTTATGTTCAGTGGAAACGCGGATTCGAATTGCGTGATTTCAATTTATACGGCATTTTTGAAAAGTCAATCTACCGCGTAATTCGTAAACACGCTTAAGACACGGCACACTTTTACGTACGCCTTGCTCTCAAAACTGAAAACGTAAAAATCAGCCCAGTTCTGAGACTTCTCTTGAAAACTTGAATTTTCTCAACCAGTGCAGTTTCAGCGCTTCTGCAGCAGGGAATTGAGAAGGTGTGGTGAGTTGCGTGTGGTCATTGGAACGATTGAGATTATTGAGTGTAACCAACTTCACCGTTATTTGTGCGCCTAGATTAGTCAGCATTAGGGGCGTTAATTGTCGTTTCTTTTTATTAATGTTACTATTTTCCATTACCAATTTCATTACTTTAATTAATATTATAATTTCTTAAATATCTATTTTATTAGAAAGAAATAAAAAAATCTATTGCTTTTCCTATCATACTACAAAAACCTTCAAAATGTAATAAAGCCTATATTTTTTAAAAACCATCATTTCACGATTGTTTAAACCTTTCTGCTCAAATATCCTCAATTAACTCAAGTAATGTGTTTCAGTCCACACAATAAACTAAGAGACGAAAAGGGTTGATGTTTCTTAGAAGCAGACTATAAACGACCACTTTCCGACTCATTTCCAGATACAATTGATTTAATTTTAATAAAAGACGGCGCTTCTCAATTGCTACTTCTCAGTCGAGATTTCTCTCAACCGAGTTCAGTTCATATCGATTTATCATGCTTGAGTTTTCGGGCTGAGAATTCTTTCAACTGGGAGTTACAGAAACGGGCTAAATGACTTGGTAGGGAGAACTATTGCCACAGTTGTATTATTAAAAACATTATTCATATTCAAAAACTGCAGAATTTTTTAATGTTTGAAAATATTCCAAGTTTTTTAGGTCTGAGTGAGCACACAAATGTTAAATATCACTCTCTTTTAAGTAAATGATAACAAAATTCATCTGCTTTTTGAAACGAAAATTTTCTGTTTGTTCTATTGTACTATTTTTGAATTTATGCCCAGCCTGAAAATTAAAAAGGTCGGTGCCTTGCGTATTCTTTCAAAGATCTCTAAGCAAATCTTGCGTGTGTGTAGTTTTCCTGCATCAATTTTGAGAAGTACGTTAACTACAATTTTATAGAGTGAGCTTCTAGGAAATAAAAATATAAAGAAGATTTTAACTGTAAGGTATTATACGAGTATACATTAAAAAGAAAAAAATAAAATTTCAAAAATTTAAAATATCTCTTCAATCATCCGAAATAAAAGTGTAATTTTCAATATTGTATTTATTTTCGATTAAGACTTAAAAATTTTAATTGCGATTTACTTTAAAATTTAACACAAATCTATGAAATATTCCAATTTGGAGTTTTTTTTTTTGTTTTGTTCAGATACAATTAGGGTTTTAATGCTTAAAGTAAAATAAAATCATGTTAAAATATTTTTAAATTTTCTATGGCTTCCTTATTTTGAGGGGTATATTTTAGTTTCCATGTTCGGGTTTAGTCGGAATTTGAATTTAGTTTATTCCAACTAGTATTTAATTATAGAGTGTTTGGGCTTTATAGTTAATTCTGGGGGATCTCTCAAAATTTTCTCGTATTATATCAATACCTTATTCTGTATCAATCCATTGTTAGACTAAACTGCCAAACAGGAAACTTGGTTTAAAGGAAATGTAAGCTTCGAAAAATGAATCTAGCGCCCAAAAGCTGTGCTTTACTAAAAGCAACGAAGTTAACTATTTTTACTTATACAAGTTTGCAAAAACTCGCAGTAATTTTAAGTAAGAAGATGTACTCCATATTTCTAGTTTTGGCCAGACCGCAATTTTCTTAATCGGTGGTCCTACAAAGGAAGAGAAGCCCACAGCCCTTTTCCTAAAGAGCGGCGATATTGTCGTCATGTCCAAAAGTAGCCGGCTGTGTTACCATGCGGTTCCTCGAGTGATGAAGGCTAACTCAGATCCATGGAATCATCTGGAGGAGGAAGGTATGTTAAATTCAATCGAAACTGGCGTGATTTTGTTTTGTTTTGAAAAATCGACTTTGCTTGCTTAGACTTAGATAGCACCCACGAAGACAGTGTCGATGGTCCTCCAGATTCAAAACGCTTAAAGATACAGAGCGCAGATTCCTGCAGCATGGACTTAGACTTGTGGGCAAGGTGTCCGGATAATAAATTTTGGAGTCCATTCAACAATTACCTGGATGACTGCAGAATAAATGTAAACGTAAGGCAGGTGTTGAAGGAAGGACAAACATCTTTATAGCGCTGCAATAAATCCTCTAAATGCATTCGATTTTTCACTGCCCCCCTTAGTTGTGTTCGGGGAAAAAATCCTTATGCATTTCGCTCTGTTTAAGTGAAGACATCGACCGTACTTAATATCTGCACGAAGCCCCCTGCGGTCAGGTGCTCCGTGGCCCATGCTGGAATCACTGCGGCCACGGGGTACTATAAAACAATCGGCACAGCTCTCTGCTCGAAATTAATTTTTGAGGCTCTGCCTGTTCTTTCGTTTGCCCAGCGTGGCTGCATAATTCGATCATTAAACAAAATTCACCCATTCCTCCTCCTTTTTACTTTTTTAAAACAATTTTCTGCATTTCTTTTTCGCAGTGGTGCAGTTCCGTGCACTGCACCGGAGCCCCCTTGCTCACTTTCCTTTGTAGGATTTCGCCGGGATTTTCTGCATTTCCCTATTTTACGTTGTGGTCGTCGTTTTTGACACGCCGTGGATTTTTGTTTGGAGTTGTAAAGACAAAAAGACTTAATCGGAGCCATCAATTTTTTCCAGCACTTGCCGTGAAGATGAATGGGATAGCGTTTAAGGGACAAGAAGTGCTTTCTTATCGTGCTAAAACAAATTTGCATGATAAATGAATCAGAGGTAATTCTGTGGAGATGTCTTCTATGGTAAGCAGTGCAAATAGTGTTCAAGAAGCCGCTTAGAAAAATGGCTTTCTGATAGGTTTTGGAGTTTCGTTGTAGTCCACTGCGTTTATTTACAAACATTTGATTTCTAATGAGACTAAATGTAACTTGTAAAATTTACGTATTGAGATTTTAGAATATTTAAATAGATTTACTTGGACGCAATTTATTTTTTTAAGCCAAAAAGGTTAATTCAGGAAAAGTATTAAATAATTTTTATCTTTTGCCGGAAATAAGTTTAGGATAGAACAATTATATAATTAAATAATTCAAACTGAGTGAAAAACATTTGAATACATTTTTTTTAGGAAGCCATGACAAATCAAATATATAAAATATTTTCACACCAAGCAATGTTGTTTTTTATTCTTGCATGACGAAAAATTTTCAAAACCATTGTTGAGGGGTATGGAACAAAAGTTTGACCAGGACACTTTAAGGAATCGATTAGTATACCGTTTCCTACTAATTTATCTAGCACCCTGTATATATATACATATAGTAAGTAAAAGTAGTTTTTACTGGAGCCGATTTTTAAAACTTTCATTAGAAGAAAAATCTGTGTTTAAACATGAAATTGCAATTTAGTTTCGGAATGTAAATTCTGTGACTTTTGGGTCTCAAACAAAAAAAAGCTATGACAAAGATTAGGGAATGATTTAAAAAGTAACCTTACTATTAACTAGCCCAATTCCATAAATGTGTTTCTTTGTAATTTCGTAATTTTTTGAATCTTACACAAAACCCGTAAATCGTAGTGATCACAACAATTTTGTTAAGGTTGGAGCTAATTCTAACGTTAGAAATTGCAAGTAAAAGCGGTTAAGAAAACATAACACTGCCTTGTAGTCAGGTTAAAAGATTAGTATTACTACTACATTATCTGGGAATAGTTTAGCAATTAATATTGCATATGTAAGCACCTTATAGGAAGGTTTTAATTTAGAAATCTCCGTTTGGTGACATAAGCATATACTGCCAAATCTAATTAATCGAAATGTTATATCACGAAAAAACCATAGGACGAACAAAGAGAAGATACAAATTTTTTGAACGAGCAAAAACTGTGACTTTTAAAACCATTTATTTAAAATTCCTTAAATTCTAAGAAGTATATTTTAGAAGTCGGCAGTAAAACATTTAAAACAGATAATTGAAAATTAGTGCGAAATAGTGGTAAATTTTGTGTAGCAATAATTACAAGAATATATGTGGTTATACATCGGTTTTGTTTTAAATATTGCACCATATACTGAAATATCCGCTTTAAATTACAAAAGAAAAACATTAAATTTTTGCATTTCTTGAGAAAATTGTTCATCCTGGATCCTCGTTGCGTTTAAAAATCATCTTCCAATGATGTAAAATTTTCTTAACCAGGATCCTTAAAAGAATTAACATACTGCTTCTTACTTTTTGGCGCTTCCTGCATATTTACCTCGGAAAGTTGTTCTTAATGTGTAATTGCGTGGGCATCCTATTCGTTAAAAATCTAAATCATCTAATTTTTACCAGCTACTCCAATTTAGTACGAAACTTATTACATATTCCGCAGTAGGAGGAAGGAATAATAGTATTGAGTATATCTTTCTAACTTCTATTCTGTCTTTCACAGTATGTAATAGTATATACAAGTAAGTACTTAATAAAGTATAAATAAAATTTACAAAGAGTTTCAATCATTCCTTTATGTATACTATTGGTTTCTTGGGTCGAAATACTGATATAAAGGGATGTGCTACATATGCTCCATGTACTGGAACCAAGTGGCAGAGTCCAAGAAAGTCATACAGATTTATGCCGATAACAGCCGTCCACCATAGCAGCGACCTTCTGGCTTTATTCTGTAACGAAATAAAATACGAAGAAAATCAACATCCATATCCGGAGAAACAACGTGCTTTTGCTTATAACAGCGGTGGGAGTTTCGTCCATTAATTCTGACTCTACTTAAGCACGTCCTTTTCCGTCAAGCCTCATAAATTATTCACGACGACCTCAACTAATGATTGAGGGACTAAATTTTGTGCTAAAGGGTAAGATTTATTCCATGTCAATAACGCAAACTCACCTTCCTCATTGTCAGTGCGGCGGGCTGTTGTTTGTTATGAACCTTGGCCCCTGACGAAACCTTGTTTTCTGCCTCCTTGTGCTAATGAGAAATCCTTGAAGAAGAGCTCCGATTAAACAGAAAAGAATAACGACGTTAGAAATAAAATTTGTCTCGAAATAAATAGATTTAAGATGGGTTAAATGGAAAAAAGCTGGAATGGTGCGTAGTTGGTCCTTTTCATTAAAAATGTCGTCAAAATCAATTGTTTTCACAAATTGAATTAAAATGACTTGAAAGGAGAATAAAAGGTTACTTGAGAAAATGCCAATTGCTCAAGTAGTCGCGGTTTTTGTTCGTTATTTTTCATTATTTAATTATTTTTGGGATTTTTGTAAAAGAAATCTTAAAGCCCACGGAAAAAACGATGTAAGATAAAAAAAGAAAAAAAAAAAGATATAATGTCATTTACATGAACCCACCGGTTTTCTAAAAGTAGACCTTTAGCTCCTTGTGCGTACCACTCTACCGTCTAAAGCTCCTGTTTGAGTTTTCCAAGTATAGCGTTTTGTTAATTTCATAATTTAGTTCTGAGCTGTAACTTTTATCTTGGTTTATAAACTACCATAGCTAAAATAATTCGTGCAAGATTAAAATAAAAATAATTTGAATATGTTTTCACTTATATGAAAGTATTACATTTTCTCAGAGCTTTTCAAATTCAGAAACACGATTCCGTTCACAAAGTGCCCGTGCACTGTAAAATGTAACATTTGATGTTAGAGAAATTTCCATTTAGCGAAACCTTTTTGAGTTCTGGTTAATTTTGTGCAGCTCCATACATTTTTCCTTGAGATAAACTTAATTTGGAGCCAGCCCCGGGTACCCTGCAGATGGATTTTTTTTCTCCCTTTTTGCCTGCAGAGCATGACTTCGCCTCAAAGTCCATGTTGTATTACTGAAGGGATGGGTGCGGTCCTTCTGCATAATTTGCCACCACCCCTTTCTAAATGAATTACAAGAGTAATAACAATTCCGAGACCCATAATCGTCTTCGTTCATCCCGGATGAATGAGTGCGTCATTAGTTTCAATGCGCCTCAAATGAGCCTCACTTTGTGCATTTATAAAGAAGAAGAGCAAAGCCATTGCCAGGAAAACTTGGCGGCGGAAGGAAGGACGCCGGGAATTACAGTAAAATTATATGCAAATGACTTTTAGTGCATTAAAAATTATCAAGAAAAGTAAATGAGCGCTACGGTAGACACCCGAGTGGAGCAATGTTCTTTATGTACGATGACGGCAGCAATGGGATCCACCAGGAGTCCGGGAACCCAAAGCAGTCTTGGCAGCCGCAGCCGCCTAGTTGAGCCCATCCCTGTAATTGGGTCCTGAATTTGAAGGAAGGCCGTCATTGGCAACGACAGAGGGAATAAAAAACGAAGAACATTTAGAATTCAGCCTACTGTCTCGGGTTCTTCAGTAGTCCTTTGATTTCTAGTATCCATGGGGGTAGGAGGACCACCTACGCACCTACTCGGGGAATCCCTGGTCCACGCCCGGGGAATACTTTCTTTAATTAAATTAGCATAAAAAGTCTTTATGCGCGGTACAATGGACTACTGGTTCCAGTCCAGTACATTTCAGAGGTGTGAGGGGTGTGCTATTTCGGTCTGGATCCATAGACGGGATGTGCAACATAAAAGCTAACCCAAGCCATCCTGAAGATGCAAATAGGACTTGGGTGGTTTGATATTGAAAGCAGCAAAAGAGATCATCTTCTGAGAAATGTTTAATCGCACTGAAATTGATAAAAAATGCAAATCAAAGTAAGAGGGACGATGTTTGAGAACTGAATATAATGTGAAACAAGATTTATTTCAATCAATTTAATTAAGGATAAGCTAAATATCCAAGGATTAAATTATTAATCCATTCTTATAATTGTACATGATTTAAAATTTGTTATTTATAATATAAATGATTTTTTAAGTATTTTATTAAGATTAAAAAATTTCTCAAATTCAAGATACAAATTTGCGATTAGAGAAATAATAGGCGAATTTTATAAGAATATTTAAAGTCACTAATTCGGATTTGCACAAAATAAGTCAAAAAATGAATCAACAACTTTTTTTTTTAGTGTGAAGAAAAGGTTTATATTTATGAAGGCAGCGTTTTGATTTTTGCTACAAATGCGCATATTTTTTTACTTTAAATTAATTTTAGGTACTGAGATATTAACACAATAATTATAATTTGTTGTCTAATCGAAATAAGACTATGTTTTTTTAAAAGCGGTAGAAAATCATGCAATATTATTTCAAATATTTGTTTTTTTTCAAATTACAAAATTTTCTATCAAATTTTCATTTCCTTCTTTTGTTATGTTCTAATTTTATAAAAAAGTATTTAGTGTTTCACTTCAGAAGCTATTGGGAGATATTCATCGTGTTAGAAAAATGGTGCAAACAATTTCTAGAGTATCTGCAACAAAAGATCTGGTATAACTGGCGATGGCTAGATTTTTACGGATGTAAATGATTTTCGTTTTTTAATCAAGTCAGGATTTTAAAAATCTTAAATAAACGATGGCATTTTTTATTCAAGTTCGCTACATTAAAAACATGGAAGTAATAGTTTTGATTATTTTTCTGTTTCACGTCATAACATCGTGGTATTAAATGGAATAGAGAGATGAACTTTTTAAGGATGAATTCACAATCTCGGTAATAAAAAAATAATAATAATAAAGCATTAAACACAATGTTTACACTTCAATATTTAAAAAGTAATTGAAGTTTACTGTGCACGTTCTTTATCGCCTATGCATGAGACTGGCTTACAATTTTTCTACATTTTGTATCTACGAAGGTGCTCATAATTCAAAAGTATAGTGCATATATGTTTTTATTTTATATCTTAATAATTATGGAAATAATAATACGTCACCTTAAACAAAGAAAAAAATGTATTGATTATATAGTTTTTGTTTACTGCGTTGTGATGGATCTATTTTCTGGTTAGAGAATTTAGTGAAATTTGCCCATTGATCTTTGTAATAGAATCATGGAAAATTTTATATGATTTACTCGCAAACCAAACGTCCATATACGTGGACAGGAGGGTAAAGAGGTTAAATTTACATTTTACACCTTCTATACAATACGATGTAATGTCGGAATGAACTTAAAATAATGGAAATATAATAAGTTTGACTACTTTATAATATTATATATTTTCAAATCTTTTAAATATCATAATTAACTTTATACTATTTGATATACCATACTTCGCCAGAGAAAATTGAAATAATCAAAACGTTTTTGTTACGAGCGATTTATTATTTAATTACAGCGTGTGAAGGGTATGGGTTATTAAATGCTCTCACAATTTTGATAAGATTCGTAAATTTTGTTGGTTTATTTACATTTTTTACTAAAGAGAAAATTTTTCTAAAGAAAGAAAAAATAACACAGAATCCAAACAAACGTCGTGTAATGAGGTCATAATGGAAACCTTTAGACCCGTGTCATTTCGACCATGCGGAAAGAGGATAAGGGTGATTCAAGTGTACAAGTGGGGCGTCACTGAAAGAAGCTCAACCCCTTCTTCCAGCGTGGCTATCGTTTTTAAAGATGCTCAATTTTATTTATTCGACCATGCGATGAACTTTTTCAGCGCAATTCGTGGGCAAAAAGAGATCTTAAAAGCCATTTTTGATGAGCCGCCGCGGGCAGGTCTTACATGTGTAATTGAATCCATCCCCCCACAGAAAACATTTTGTTGGCGTGGGGTTGGCCACCTGGAAGAAGAGAGTCTTAAGCCTAAGTCCGATGAGTCCTCCTGCGAGCAATAATGGCAAAGAGGCCTTTTGTTTGTTTTGCATTGTAAGTGCATTCTTGGTGGTCGCCATTTTCGTGGTCTCGGGTATGGAGCGCATCTGCCCCTTGGGTCGATTCCGTCTTTTTCGATTCCTGAAGGAATGAAAGGGTTAAGTCAACCTGTAATTAATCTCGCTTTAGCTGGGAAGACCGGGAAGAATGGTCGCTTGGCTTTGCGAAGGAGGACGGGACAAAAATGCGGACGTAATTTGGAATTAAGATTTCTTTGGATTAGGGCAAGAAGGACTTCATTAGGGAAAGTAATAACCGAGACCGGGAGCTCATTGTGCACCCAGCCACGATAAAGTCTAGTGATGAATATTCGCTTGGCCAGCCATGGTCGCCATGCTTTCTTGGGCATTACTCGCGGCTGACTCAGAAATAGTACAACTTAAATTACAGGCGTTCCTGGACGCTCCAGGTTGCCTGCTACCGGTGTTCTCGAGGTGCATCGTTAATGCAAATTAATTGGAGGGGAAATTAACATTTGTTATTGCAGTGAGGTGTCGTTGAATTGATAAAATATTTTTAATGGCCGAACATAAATAAAATGGAATTCGCGGGGCAGTCGCACCAGTCGGCAATTAAAATTTTACACAAATTTATTTGAGGGTCGCTGCCTTTTATTCGAAGATAAGAGGAAGTTTTATGTTCGCAATTAAGCTGCCTGAATTACAACAACGACAGCGGCAGCGAAAGAAGCGCTCCTCGCATAGTTTAAATGCCTAATTTCCCCCTGAAAGTGGATTATATAATTAATTGGTCAGACGAGTTTTCTTACTAGGGTCAGATGCAAGTTTTAGTAGGTATAGGGAGTCGAAAGTTAGCTGTAGCTCTCCTTTTTTATAATTTGTCAATTTATTCAAATATATTACAAGATTCAACGAATTTTTCAAATTCCTTAAAATGTTTACTTTTTCTTTATTTTATTTTTTATTTAAGAAAGTCGATTTCACGGATTTCAAAAGCAAAATTGTTCTAAAAATGTGTATGATTATAATGCCGAATAATTTCTGTTACAAATATTCATACAATTCAAATGTATATACATTTTTAAGAAATATATTTTTGTATTGTACTAGGAAATAGATGCCAAAATAGAATTATTTAAGACTTCTGTATGTAGATTTGTAGATCACAGGAAAATTATTAATTATTATTATCAAATTAAAATAACTAAAATACTTGACACCTTTGTTTACCCTTCCGGTTTTTGTTTCTATATTATTTCAAAATGTATATTGTTAATAAATTGATAAATAGCTTTATTATAAAGTTTACTTATCCGTATATATTTCAACAACTAGAAATTAAATAGTGTGTTTTCCAAAAAAATAATTTTCTTGTATTCGATCATGTAGGACTATCAAAGGGCTCCTAAAGATCTTAAAACTGTTTTTAAAATATGTTTAATGATCTTAGAAATATTATTGAGAACATATCTCGAAAACTAATTCCATCTTTTATTCCATAGACTAGTATAGCTTTTATTTCGAAAAAAATTTTTGTTTGGTGTATTAGACGTTTACATGTTTACTTTACAGAACTTTAAGCCGTTTTCTTCAAGAAGTCATGGTTTTCTTATATATCTATAAGAAGGAGAAGTGAGTTACTCAACTATTTAACATTAAGGAAATTATTGTTTATTGTATGCTTGATCCATTCCGAATTGATGTTGTTTGTAGACTTCTGAATCCCTTTTATTGTATTAGTATAAAATTATATGTTTACAAAAATTGTTATGTAAATAGATATTTTTAACAAAACGCAGTTATCAATTTTCGATAAATATTTGGTTATCGTTGCAGCGGGCATAGGTTAAAAAAAAAATAACTATTTATTTCCTGTTTGGCGTAGATTCGCTGCTTGGTTAAGACTGTAAGTTCTTCAATTTTGAAGCACAATTTTTCGAGAAGATAGAGTAATGAGCAAGTAATTTTTACTTATGTAAAAATTAGTAAAGGAAGAATAAAATAAGTTAATAAATAAATAAGAGCATACAACCGGACAAATATTTGTTTCGAAATTAAAAAATGTTAAATATTAATATTTCTTCTCTTAGTAGTATATTTTTAAATAGAATGTTTTCCGACATAGATCAGGCTCACTGAGCGATTTTAAAATGAAATAAATTGTGCGAAAATAATTAAATAATATTAATAATATAAATAATCCACAAGCTTATGTAAAAAACTAATTAAAAAAATAAATTGATTCCCGCTTTTGATAAAGTTAACGAGGATAAGGATATTTTTAAATACTGACATTAATTTATTTAACTATCCATAAAAGTCTCATAATATTGATTTAACGACAGTTTAATTGAAAAGTTATTACAAATTCCCTTAATATTTTGAAACCAAAGCCGTTCCCACTCATTAAATATTAAAATTTAAATTACTTTAGCCGGGTAAATTTCGAAGTCAACTGATTCAGTTTCTCCACTGCACGGAATTTCAATTTTTGGCACACCATAAGCGCGCATCTTTGGCCTTTGTATCCGCTTGGTTCGGAATTGGTATCACATCTTCCTCGTTAAGTAAATCAGAAGACCGTCTCGGCTGCCAAAATACAGAGTGGCCCTATGATGGGCATTTATTTGCACAGTTCTGCATGCATGATCTGTGCCGAGCGAGCAGGGCGCACTGCGGTGCATTTGAAAAATAGCAATATTTAAGGGGCCTCCTTCAACATGAATAATTTAACAAATGACGTCGAAGATAGCTTCGACCATTCATTCGACTGCGGCCGTGTGGCCAGCGTCGTGTCGTGAGAATCTCCGCCAACGACCGAGGAACACCTCGAGAAATAACTTGAATTAAGCAAACAAGTCTTTAGAGTTTTGATAAAACGCCGCAATTTGAGGTTCCGTTGCGAGTTGCAGTGTTGCAGCGTTACAGCACGGTGCAAGACCCCGTTCGCACTATTCAACCGGCCAAATGAGCCTTGCATGAAATTCTGCCTGGCCATAATTGTGCCATAATTGTGAACGTTACTAAAAAGATGTGAAGTGGCCCTTTTCCTGCTCCAATTTATTCAATTCCCTGCAAAAATAACCCGGTACGGAACCCGTGCTCCCACCAGGTCCGGGACTCGGGACTTCAGACCATGGGGAGATGGTGGCACCATCACGCGATTATAAAACATCAGGAGCAACTAAATAAATGCACCCATCGTCGTCCAGGTCTCGATGCCAGCCAGCTAAGGTTCCGTCCACCCCCGTTCCATAACGTTGCAATTGCGATATTGCACTCTCCGGGATCCGGACGAAAAGAGGTACCTCTTGAAAATACGAAGACCAAATGAAAACGAATAAATCATTTGACCAGCCCCGGGTCCCCGGGACACGGGTCCAGGTCCAGGGCAGCGCATTGAGTCATTATATGGCGGCGAAATTCATGGCGGAAATTGAAAGACTTAAATCGTCCAGAGCTCGGCCGGGAGTCGCCGTATTTTATTGATCTCATTATCACATGTTAATAATTTTATAAATATGAGAGTTTTATGGTGATTACCACTCTAAAATGGCTATGGCCGGGGTCAGACTTCAAATCATTCCCATTAGGGATTCAATTTGCGGCTCAAAGGGATTTTATGGTGCCTCCTCACTATGGACACTGCCGATCCACACTGGACACAGAAACTATTTGCTCGAGTGTTCGGCGGTCGCCTCACAGCGCGGCGGATAGAGGCTTATTTATATTTCGCTAGAATGCCCTCTGATATCGCGGACTATTGGCCAGTGATTAGTTTGTGCAGGTGTAATGGGCCACTAATCTCCGCTTATAACTTGTTGATGACCTGCTAAATAGGAGGCATTGCAAATTAAATGTTGTTTACCGGAGTGATTGGATAAACCTTTTTGTATTTATTGGCCGGCCGTTAAACTAGTCAGAGCTGCTGAGAGCTGTTATTGGCACGAGTTTTGGTTTGAACCTTTTCATGAAAGGTTTTAAAAGGTTTTATCTTTTATTTTGTTGACGTGCGATAAGCCGCGGACACATGCTGATTGCGGGGGCGCTGTTCGGGGTAGTAGCGTGGTGATAATGTAATTGCGGTTTATGCTATAATGGAATCTCGTGGCAGTAAATCAGTAAGCCTCATGCTCATAGTGTAAGCAATGCATGTTGAGCAGGACACAGCAGGGATAAGCTACGGCCTCGTCAACATACCAATTAATCGTCAAGTCCATTAGCTTAGGGAAATATAATTCTTGTGGCAATTTAATTACTTTTATCACAAGCCCTCAGAGGGGCTAACTAGGGCTGTGGAAGTCGTGGCCTGGGCTTAGGAATAGCATTCGGGGGAGTAAGGAACTAAAAGAAAAACGACCCCTCATGCCTGTGGCTGCGTAGTGTAGATAAACCATGTACTTCTTTTATAAAGATGCATAATTTTCGGGATTCCCAATAAGTCAACAAAAATTTGGTAGTTGAAATCTTGATGTTTTTAATAATTTTCGTTCAATATTATGAGTTAAAGGAAATTTATAATCAATTCTGTTTTTTTAGATATAGGGAATTAAAAAGTAAAAATATATTTTCTCGTTACCTTTTAATTGAATTGAAAAATAAAATCTGAAAACCTTTTTAAACTTTCAATTAAACCATGCTTAATTAAGAAAGAAACACAAAACTGATCAATTTTTTAATTTATTCTCATTTTCTATTATTGCCGATTTGAATCTTGTTAGTATTTTTTTAATTCATACTTTTATATTATATTTTCTTTAATTTGGCTGGGTCTTCTAGTCCAAAATCCTAGTCCATTAAAATCTAATAGAAAATTCGGCAAATTACCAAAGTTATGAAGCTTGGAGCGCAGTTATATTCAGGCATTCAGTCTGAGTACTATAGAAACTTTAAATTGTAATTAATGCCATAAATCAGTCTTTGCATTCAAAGTCTACGAACTTCATAATATTGAAAATAAGCTGCAGCCATCACCGTAATCAGAATTGAAGGTTCAGCATAAATATTCAGCTCTCAAAGTAGGTTGGTTCCTTCCACTGCGGCAGTGGCATCAATCTTAATGCCCTCAGGACTTATCACTAATTAGTTTTCCAGTCGGTTCGTCACATTTATGCAAAGCGGGAAATCGATCGGTCCCAGCCGTCTCTCGGGTAATGTGTGCACCTCATCTATTGCAGGAAATATACATGAGCTAAAGCTGTGGCCGAAATTACCATTTTTAAGAAAGTTTCTGTCACCTGCCCTAGCACATATCTAGCATACACCTTCGCGTGGCGTTAGATCCACCACCGTACGTATCTCGTGCCGCAACTAAGATAGATAGCGCTGCCCGGAAAGAAGTTAAGTTTAAATGGTGCTGCAGGAGGACACCACATGAAAGACTTCAGAATGAAACTAGAAAGTAGAAAGTATCATCATCCAATGTGAATTTTAAGCAGTTAAAAAAGTCGTTTCAGTGACAGGCATTAGGGATTCAGCCCTGCGGCAAGACACTTCCGGAAGAGAAAATAACTCCTCGGAAGGAACCCACCCGATCTCGGAAGCCCGGGGAATTTGTTTAAACTACTTTTTTTCTTCTTCTTCTTTTTCTTACTGCTCTTTTTTTTGTTTTATTTCCTTGAGGAGCGAAAAAATTCTGTCCCTTATTGGGTTCTACTCTGACTTGGCTTTTATAATTTCGCTCCTATGGCGACCTCTTCGTATTTGCAAAAAAAGTTCCTACAAAGAAATATTCCTGAAATTTTTAACTGGCGCCATGAATAATTGATTTCGGTTCACTTCCCTCAAAAACCTGAATCGATTTTGGATTCTTACCGCTTCTAGCACTTGGTCCCGCAGGAATCTTTGCGGTCTAGCAATTCCAAGTTAATTTCGCCCTAAATAATAAATCCCTTACATTATAAGAAGTGCGTTAGATGCATTGTAGCTTTAAAAAATAAAATTTTCCCCTAAACCTTTGTCGAATATTAAAACATTGATTCTGACAAAATGGAAAACCCACAGGAGGATGTGGCTCAGGTACGTCAGTATGTGAAATTCGCAAATACGGGAGATGGAGAGGGACTTCTCCTAATGAACAAAAAGCGTAGATTCTTGTTACCGGCAACATCATTAACTTTTGTTTATGCGGAGATTAATCGCGTGCAGATATCTCATTGCTTCTGCCCCGAAGGTTTAGAATCTTGAGAAATCTTCGCTGGTGCAAGCCGAGATCAAATATTTCATGTGATCTGTGTGTGCCATACCACGATTCCTAGGAGCCAGCAACGTTTGTAGCTAGGGCCCTAATTGAAAACGTGTTTACAAATTTCTGGATATTTATCATGAGGTCCCATTACTGCTCCGTAGAACTTCCAGCGAAATGCCTTGGGTGAGCATAAATTCAGCCCACTCCATCCCAGTGATGAGGGCATGTGAGGATTGGTCAGATCGGTTCACATTTTGCCTTGAGATATTGCACAGCTATATATGGTTAATGTACTCAACTCAATGCTAGCTATATCATCAAATTGGGAAATAAAATAACTGAGGTAGTGTTTACCCAAAGTCTACCAAAGAACTATAGGACAGGTGCTAAAGTACTTCTAATAAGTTTTGAAACTCTGAAACTCGCCTCTCCTCCTTCATATACTCATATTTGTGGTCTATCCCCTTCAATAAGCTACCATTCCAAATAATTTACTCTCTTTATAGTTTACATTATATGATACCTATTCTAGTGCTTTAGCATGCAATTCGCTTAAATTAAATAACACACTATAATAAAAAATATGATATAATATAAGCAAGCTCGTAGTTTATTAAGTAAAGATCATGAAATAACACTGTGAATTGAATAAAACTGTGAATTGTAAGTAGGCTAGTAAGATTATTTAAACGACTATATAACTTATAAACATTAAAAGGAATTATGCCGAATTGTAATTATACTTTAACAATTACCAAATATTTTTATTATTTCTACAAGCTGACAACCAATCTAAATATAAATCAATTTTAAAAAGGTCTATTTGAAAAAAACTCCCGAACGCAGTTTTTATCCGCCGATTACATCTGGTATTTTTTTTACTTAATTAATTAACCTAAAGCCCGCTTTTTCTTAGGTCGACGTTTATTTATTACAAATCTTTAGTGTTAACTCTAGGACCTCACTCTGTGGTTTCCCAAGCCCCAAATAATTTTCACGGCTCTGTTTTTCGAAACTTTTGAAGGCGTAGAAGAATTTTTTTAGTCATTTTATTCAAGATTACGCGTATTTAAAAAATAATTGCTTCGAAATTAGATAGGAATTACACCTACAGCGTTCGATTAAAATACCCGATGTTTGCATAACCTCAGAGTGGAGTTTTTATTCCGCGTATGAAGTGTGGCGTCTTGGGGTTAAAAATAAGAGAAAAATAAATTATTTAATCGATGGTTTTCTACTTCAAGGCTTCCAATTCTATTCAATAATTAACATGATTATTTAAAAGCGTATAATTACTGTTAAATTTGGAAGAAATGTTTTAACCATAAACAAAAGTGCCAAGTTATGCAGAGCTTTTTACTTTAAGGGATCAGCACCTCGATCATGGGTATAATTTAAAATGCCTTTAAGAATTTAAAAATTATTTTTATTCAAAATTTGATTTTATGTAGATTTCTCTCGAGAATTAATTTTCTCTTTTATTTCCATAACTCGTAGAGATAAAATTTCGAATATGAAGAATAAAATTAGATGTGTGTGCATATTTTACAATAAAACTATTGGGTTTTAAAGTTTTCTTAGAAAAATCATGAACCTATATTTTAAGAATCATTTTAATGATGATGATGATTTGAGGATTATTATACTTTCTACTATTTTCAGGTGCAATCTAACATCATATGTTTCCTTTTTTTTTACTATAAACAAATTTGAATTAAAACAAAATAATTTAACACTAGATTTAAACAAATGAGAAAGGGTAAAATCTCCAAAATTTTGTTAGTTTTCTAAATAGTTGTTATCGAATTAATAGGATTATTATTTGGATTTTATAAATGCTATTAGCAGATTTACGTACAGAACCCTCCACGTGCGAGTCAAACATAGTCAGTTTCTGGCCAACAATATGCACCTTCACAGTCATTGACTAACTTCAAATTCTACTTTGAAAAGAAAAAAGTCGGTTTCCTCAAAAAGTGCTGAAACGATTTTTTTAAAAATTTTCAATAGTAATAGCAACACGTTTAATAATATTCCACATTTTCTCTGGAAAAAGTGGGTTTCAGTCTAGATTTTTTTTTGTTATTTAGAAGTATTATTTGTTTATTTATTTTATTATTAGTACTTTGTAAACCCAACATTCATTTATCTAGAAAAATTTGAATAATTTTTTTATTTATTAATGGTCATCATTTTGATAATTTGTAGCAAAATCGTTATTTTTATACACACACTCGTGAATATCGTCTGAGGACGTTGTAGCTTTTATGTTTTTAAAATTATATTCTCTAAGACGAAACGATTCAGCTGTAACAGACGAGACGGAACAAACATTTTTATTTTATAGAATACGAGTCCGTGGTAGACGAATCGATTTGATGCAATATGACTACACTTAGCTGAATTACGCGCTAATATAATTATTAGAAATTTCATTCCTAATCAAGCTTTAGTAGGCAAATGAAATGTTAATGCCTATTGTGTAGTAGAGGACACAACGTATTGTCACTATTTCGGAAAATTTATGAGACATTGGTTATTAAAATTACGTTATCATTTTGTATGTAGGACTGACAACGTGCACTCAGTATTTATTTAATTGTATATATGATAAAACGATATCCGTTCTATAAGCATACCTGTTTCAAGCCGTTCTGAAAAGACACTCTATCAGAAAATTTTATGGCAGAAATTTTTGTCATTTGGAATTATTTTGCATGATAATTGAAACATTTCATCCTATCGGAATTGAAGTGTGAGACAAAATCAAACGACATCACTTAACACTTCATCCGGTCGACTGCCTCTTAAAATTAATCGTGCAAACAAAGTTTTCAGTGTCTGGATGGCAGATCTGGAGACAGGAATGTTCTACCGTCGTCGTACGTGCATTTCGGAGTCTGCTGTGATATTAGCAAATTCATAACGAGAGACGTACGCGCTTACGTCGGTTGCACAAAGTTGCGCCCTTATCCTGGTTGCAGGCAATTACAAAATGCATCGGGATGCCGTGAATCAACGGATCCAGACGTAAGCAAATATCCTTCAACTATGCTAAATTGCAGCAATATCTGAAAATCACGTACGAAATGACGAGCGGGTTGCGCAAACAACGCAAACGGCCCTCGGATGCAACTAATGAAACTAATCAGCATACCTCGGCTAAGTTAAACAGCAGCATCCGTTCGGTGTTCGGGTGTTTGCACTAGCACTGGCTGCACTGGATGCTCCGGCGGGTTTAATCAAATTGCTCCTTGATCTGCGGCCTCGGTGTCTTCGGGGAAGTCCCGGATCGAACGTGTGGCCATGCGGCCTTGTCCCGGTAAATTTATTGGAAAAATTCGTGTGTGCTAAACTAGCGAGCAAACCTGGTCGGATGCCCGGTACTACGACACAAAGCGCAAAAAGCGTTGCATCTATGTTGGAAAAGGTTTTAATTAAAATTTTAATTAATTCTATTTAATGTGCAAATAACATCGATCATTAATTTAATTTCGCCCTTGCCATGGAGCAGCCTTTTTATCGGCGCCTTTTTAGCGTACTGACGGAAAATCAAAGTCGCGTCTGCGGGACGAGACACGGGATGAGATGCGGGACGACGGCAGTACTGCCGATCAGACACAATCCGCCACTGAAGATTGGTTTTCTGATGGCATAATCTGCTTTTAAGGCTGATGTACACGAGGAATTTCAGATATTAAAATCTTGGCTGGCTGCCGATTAATCAATTAATTGAGACGTCAACGGATATCATCGTCGTCCAACTTGAAAAATGAATCGGTGAAATCAGTTAGTCCGCGCGGACGCGGATTGCGGCATGCTCGCAAACATGGTGATTACCGCGATCGGAGTATCCGAGCTGTAATTATGGGACATTCTGGGAGTTAATTTCCTGTTTTTGTGTTCCTCTTGTTCCTCATCCGAACCCAACTTTATACTTTGTATAAGGAGATTTGTACTTATACTGGCAATCTTATAGAAATTATTGGACAAAACGGTTTATTATCCTCAATAATAAATGATCCCTATAAATGTCCATTGTGGTCGAACGATTCGGACGTTGTTCCTGGTTTTATTTGGAGTTCGACAAATTCCTTTAATGTATTGTGATACTTGTAGCTTTTTCCAAAAGTGCAAGGAACTCGGCAAGTGTACAATTGTACACATATAAGAAGCTTTTTAATGGGGACATTTTTAGTCTGTTATATAAAAATTTTCATCTTATGGCAGTAAATCACAAGGAAGCACACCTATCACTCTACATTGTAAATCCTACAATTAGATATATATACAAGATGGCACCTGTCCGAATCTGTTTTTTGGCATTTCTCTCTACAGAAAATCTAATTTCGCTGTACTAAATATAGACAATACCTAAATTCTGTTTGTCGAAAACCAATTTGCCTTGCTTTAATAAGTCCCTCTTCGTGATCGGGGGAACAGAACAAAACTGTAAATTTAGCGAAAGCATTATTACCTATCTAAAATTAGTCTACGACCGAATAATCAAACAAATTTACTGGCCTTCGTACTAATTAAATTCCAAAGACAAATTAGCATCCGGCGCTTTCCCCAATTAGGGCTGAATACCGAAATTTAAGATAACCTTTCGACTGGAAAAGATGTTTCCTTTCTAGGGACATAAAGCGCGCAACGGGAAGATAGGCGACGACGACGATTCATCCGGCAAATAACTTCTCAAGAAAGTTCTTTCAAGAAGAAATCGCCTTAGCCCGGATTATTAACGCAAAGTCAATTATTTTCTCGGAAGCCCTTCGGAAGAAAACACTTCAGGGATTGACTGATTGGCCTTCTTTCTTGCCATGCCGCACGTCGGGACCCTTACACGGGACGTTCCTTGGTGCCGTGATCTCCGCGACTTCGCGCGACTTGCGAGTCCAGGTGCTGCATACCTAATCGCGAATCGCTGGTCCGTGTTACAGTCGCCGAATGCAAATTGCACGGACTGTCCGGTTCGGGAGACGGATTGACATGTTGGCGCGAATTTATGTACCTGGGTCCCCGTTCGTTCCCGATTCGATTGACTCACGGACACACTCGGACATAATATTGCTCCAGTCGAACAAATATTTCTGTCGTCGGTTTTGATTTACGTTGTATACCAGCTCCAAAGAACCCGGTTAAATTGTCCGAGCGCGAAAATGGACGTATAATTGCCTTTTATAATAAGTTTCGTTTATGCTGATGCGAACTCTGTCAGGTTTTATAAATAGAAACTCGTAACGCCGACTACATTCCAGCACTGTTTGTAAGAAGTTAAAAGTAATCAACGTTTCTTGCATTGACATGAAATAAAAACACATATCAAATTATACAAGATTTAAAGATGACGAGAGATGATCACTTTAATTTTTGGTAAAATATTTAAGACATCTTATCATAAATCATATCAATGATGATTTTTAATAACTTCCGAAATTTAAAGACTTCTAAATTGAAAATGTCGATGGCTCTCAAAATCATCAAATATAAAATAAAATTTCGTCCTCTCAAGGGCCATTATTTTTTCAATATACTAAATTTATTAAAAAATTGATCTCCAGGGCTCCTTATTCTCATTGAATGTTTCTCTTATTAAAAAAGAAAATATACTTACCCGTGAGAATTGGATTAAATAAATATTCTTGCAATTTTTGTAGAATTTGTAGCCTGTGGGCTTGTATACAAAAATAAATTTTTTCTTAAAATTTATGGGCCTAAAAATAAGTCTAAGAAACAGTTATGTTGCTACTAGAAGTTCTTTTTAAGAACTTTTCTTTAATTATGTTTCCAATATCTCAACACCTAAGCAAAAAATATATTTAAAATAAAAAGATTTGTTAAAAGTAACGCACTTCTAACTTAGAAAATTTTTCATAGTAATTTAAATATTTTTTAATTAAATACTTAATACTTTGCACTTTTTTGATTTTACGTGTGTATAATTACAAAATTCGCAATAGTTATTAATTCGTTTACTATTTATAGTCGAATTATATTATAAAATCGATATTCAGATACGGATTCTTAAAACGCGAGCCCATTTGTTTCTTTGTCGATTTTAAATTTAATACAAAATAAAACATGAGTGGGAAAATGTGAGACTTTAAATAATTTGTTCAAATATGCATACTTAAGTTACCTGAAAAAATCAAAAATCAAAATGGCATGTAGTTGTATGGTTGAAAGCTTAAATATTTCATATTATATTTTTTTAATTGTGGAAAGTTAATGTATTTTTATAATAACCTATAAAAAAATTAAAACATTCTTGGCAGACTTCGCTGTTGGATTTAACATAGTGCTTATACTTTTTTCGTTTGTTGGGTGTACGAAATCTTCGATGGGCTTGTTACACTTGTATTCAAATTTAAAAATCAGGATTTTGTAATAAATCTCAATGAGAATTTCTTTTTATGTAATGTGTAGCAGTGTCTATTTCATTAGAAATTAATTTCACGATTCACCTGGCTGTGTGTCGCCAGTGGGTGCACCTTGGCGTTGTAGCATATTCCTGTGTAAGGATATACGTTTTGCATTCGCGATCGCGAATACCGCTGGAGCCGCATCATCACCTTGCAGCCGTGTATTTCGGCCGTTAACCCGTCGATCATAAATCACGACCAGTCAGTTTTTGCGTTGCCCTTTCTGTTTCGGAGTTTTCTGGCAGCAGCTATAGCAGCGAAATGCAGGACTGAATCTACCGCCGCCGCTGATGGTACGTGACTTAGCTGCCTCCCTGCGCCGTGTACTTAGCGTCTTAAGCCTGTCTTAGTCCGTCTTTTGCCCGCTAAACAAATAAATCGAGGTAATTGGCCAATAATTCTTGCGTGTGATGAAGCCTTATTGAAATTTCGACTTTGATAATTGGGGGTATCGTAAATAATGTTTTTGCTGGCCGGCCAACGTATGGCACGGCCATCAATCCGACAGGCTCTTTCCGCTCCTCTCCGCCGACAGGTAGGCATTACAACAAATCCTCGATGAAGTTCTAAAGAGACTATAAAGGACGGTTTAAAGACGATAATACGTCTCCATGCATGGCTCCGGTGTCGCACCCGGGGAGCTTATAAAATCCAAATGGTGGCAACGGACAGGTATCACAGGTATCATTTAACCTTCACCGAAAGCTTCTCACCTTACAAACGAGCATATTCTCGTAAACTTTTGCCCTGGGAATGAAACCAAAGGCGACGTGAAGGACGGGTGCTTTTATCCTTACTTGTGCTACCGGAAAGAAACTTTCGTTGGCTTCTCATAAATTTTGATGTCAGCTATGGACATCGAGTACAGGTGGGGGCAGGTGTGGATGCCTGTGTATGAAGGCAATATTCACTGGGTTTATTGGAATTCAGATTTTACTCATATTTTAATCCTCTTACGAAAGTAGTTAAAATTTAACCTGGAAGGAAGCCCGGGAGAGCCATGAGTACCACCGCTCAAGGGACTTGAGCGAATTCAGTGCAACCTTTGATAAGGAGATTTTCAGAAGAACGAACCTATCAACTTTGTCATGGGACCACTTTACCTTTGGATTATGCATTTATCTTCTTTTATTTCCTTAGCAATTTAATTGAAACTTTAAAATTGAATTTTTAATTAAATCCTCAATGGACAAAGTATAATAATGGATTGTAACTCAAGCTGAGAAATTGAAAATTGCGAGTCGGTAACAAAAGTACAAGCATAGCGAATTTCAAACAAGTACGATTATGTTTAAAATCGTTGACTTTTCCGCCGAGTACTTTTATTATAAATTTAATATCATCATACACAAGTTACTTCAATTTTTATTATAATGAAATACTCTGGAAGATAGAAAATGCCTTTTTTCATTTAACACTACTCAAGCAGAAGAATGGATTAAGCGGTAGAGGGAAATTGAAGTCTAAAGTTCAAAAGCTGGTGAAATACATTTTTTTAATCTTGTTCTTCACTAAGTTTTTTTCTGTGGGCCTATATTCTTCTAACGAAAGCCTTTGTTGTAGTACAAAGTATCAACAGTTGCTATTCCTTATTCATTTTAGCCATCTTGAAAATAAGGTAAAAGCAATCCATTTTATATCATTCAAAGTTTGACTACTCTGATTTGGGAAAATTTGTAGTTCGTTCCCAGTGGGAACAGTACCAGGATATTCGCTAGCCAGATACTCTCAATTGGCCTAGTTTCAACATAGAATTTAAAAAGCGAATATTGCCGCTTGCCTCAATTGCGTCATAAATTCAGTTGAAATACTTACAAAAGTAGATCCACTTGTTATATAAATCTTTATTACAAATAAAATTGCGAAAATTTACAACGTAATTAAGTTTAACTTTGAGCCATTACATTTCACGTAGATGTGTGCCTCGTCTATCACCCAGTCGTTACCCAGAGCATCCATTAAAGGAGGGTGTGGGATGGAAGCGTCGACTGGTGGTGGATATCGCCCTCTGGAACAGCAGTTACAGTGTTATCTTTGGAAATGAACTGTTCTGGAAAGAATAACATTTCGTGCTGTTTAAATCGACGTTATTCAAATACTCCGCTGTTTCCAACGAGGAATTAATGACAAATAAAATTACGGCAACTTAATTATGGCCCAAAACAAAATCGCTCTCATTTAAAAGCCACCCATAATAATATAGTGGATATCATGCGGAGGACGTACGGAAAGGTTCGTACGAAAATGACGTTGGCGCGTTGCAAACCTGCTTGCGCTCCCATAGGAATCCCAGTCTGGTACACGGGGGTTCCGTCACTTAGACACCCCCGTCATCCTCTGCTCGACATAATAAAAATGGCCTCATTAAAAATTGTTTTCATATCTAAATGGGCAATTAATTTCACATGGTTTTAAAATATGGTTTGTTTGGTTATTCGCAGGACTATACCCGGCGGCAATGAAACATCATCACGAGTCGGCAGCGCCGCATTGCGCCGCATACGCACTGGGGTTGGACGGATTTAAGCCGGGATCTTATCCCTTAGCAGAGAATTGAGACTGGGACGGGTATAGAGGCGCCGTCAGAAGCCCCCTCTCTGACAAAGCAATAAATGGGATTTTGCAGCTTTGTAGAACTCCTCTGCCTCATTGTTCGATTTTTATCAATTCCAAGTTACAGCTCTGCGCTTGTCGAATATTAAAAAATAACAGCTGGATCGTAGCGACAGGCTGAGAGACAGCCAATGCGAAAGGTTCATTACTGCTGAGCTCACCGGTTGTTTATGTTTTAAATTAGAATTCATAGCCGAAGGGCTAGAAGGGTTCTTCCTCTGCATGCTTCTTCACATGACTGCTGAATGGAATTGCTCTCACTGGACCACTTCTGCATAACCGGGCTCAAGCACCTGCCCCCGCTTTTGCACGAACCAAGTATTTTAGCACCTGAACTACCTGTTCACATGATCAGAGCACCATTGGTGCAGAAAACAATTCCAAAATTGCACAACACAATCCCGTGCCGCCGTACACCTACACCTTAATACATCGCGGCCGCGTTTAACGTGTTCTCACGGTTCGGACCTTGCACCTAGGGAGACCCAACTAGTACTGGTAACTCCTAGGCCCCAATCAATGCGCATTCAGGTAAAAGCAATTACGTCCTGAGAGGTCCAATAAATCATAAATCGACTTAATCGAATCTCCGCTCGCTGTTATCTCGACTCTCGACTGGCCTTAGTAAAAAGGAAAAGCACCTCGGGCTGAATGGATGCCATTCCAGAAAGTGAATTAGCCCCGATCAGGTACGAGTAAGTACAAGTACAAACACCGGCTGCACAAGCAACCAGTGCGGCAACCAGCAACAAGGTGCAGCCAGGTAAGTGGCGAATTTAAGTTCGCCTTTTCTTAATGCTAATCGAAGAAGCGCGCCCTTAAGAAGTGCCCGGCAGCCGTCGAGGTCCTTCGACAGCCTAACCTGCGCAAATATGAACACGGGGCGTGACTATCGCTTTAATCGAATGCACCGGATCGGTCTGAAGGGCAATAAGGAACCGATCACGATCTTTAATTAATATATCTCCAAGATATATCCACGTCACCGACTAGGGATTTATGGGCTTGTCACCTCGCCTGTGAGGTTTGCAAGCATTTACCTTAAGGTTATGATTTGGACTTTATGGTCTTCGACTCAGGAGGCTGTTTCCCCTAAAGAATAAATACTTTTTCTTTGTGGAGTGGTTTTGATCTATTTCATCGGTGGCATACAAAAATGCTTTTTCAGATTTATGTTAGCCCTATGGCGACCAACGTGCACTAGTCGTGATATTGTTAACAACGACATACTCTCGAGATCCGTTGGTCTTCAAGAGATTCTGTGGAAGGTGTAGGGATAAGATATAATAAGATAAATGAACTCTTATTTTCCTATATGTAAATTTAAAAGAGAAAAATTGAACAAATTTTCAATTTACTTAATATAAAAAAATAAAAGTTATAAAACTTATGTGTCTGTAAAAGCAGTTTGAAGCAGATTCAGAATTATTTTATTTATGCAAAATCTAAAAACTCTAAATGCTAAGTCTCAGGAAATAATAAATTAAATTTAAGAAGCGAGGTGGCTTTGAAAGAATAATTTAATAGACTTTGAAATGAGGTTATGTACAGTCGTGCGGGTAAATTTAAGACCACGCTCATATTTTCACCTTTGTCTCATTTTGAACGTAAGGTATAACTCGTTTTTGAATGGGTATTTTTTTTATATCAAATGAAATAGTTGAATGTACCCCTTAAAATACAATTTAGTATTTCAAAATAATTTTAAAAAGTAAATACACAACGCAATTTAAAAGCAGGAATGCCTGCGCAAAAGTTTTCTTTACAGTCTGTAGAGCTCGTCTATTCTGCGTGGGACTGATGTCACAAGTACGTGTAAGAGTTCTTCACTTATGGTGTACCACTCCTCCAGTAATATCCTTCATCAGTCATCTATCAGTTTTCAACTCATTGAGGCCTCTACTTGTTCAAGCTGTAGCCCAAAACTTTCCACATATTTTTAACGATATTCAGAAATTCGTCAGAATTTTGCGGGAGTCATTCTAGGACATTAATATTGGATTTTCCAAACCACCTAAGTTTTAAAATAGCTACATGAGCTCCGCCGTCGTCCTGCTGGAAAACAAGTATATGTTTCTTCTAATCGTTTATGCCGTTAAATCGTGGGATATGCATCACAGAAGACTTTTTCGAACATTTTGAGGGCAAGTTTTTCTAGAGCTGGACGACTTTTAAGGTCCTCCTTACACAGAATCAGTAACTTTCGATTGCACGCGCCTGTGTCACTTTCTTGACTACGTCAGCACTGCTAAAAGTCCTCTTGTTCTTTGAAATTTGTAGTAGTTTTCCCTACATCCTAGGAGAAACTTTTGGAGAACGTCCGATGTTCCAAGGTACCAGTTTCTTCATATCGTTGTTATTTTTACAAGTTACAAGTTTGACTAATGTTCACTTCAGCAGCAACATCCCGCTCTGCTATACACTGCCATGATCTGGCCATATTTAAATTAAGTGAATGACCTCTCAAGATAAATAAAACATGTTCATTTGCCACAAAATTTTCTTTGAAATTTGTTTTTTTTTTTCGTTACTGATATTCATAAACAAGTTAGTTCTTTACGCTCAAAGTGAGATAAGACACGACTGTACTACTAGCGACTGCCCACGACTTCGTTCGTGTGAGATTGGGGATACTTAAAATTTTTTTTGTCTAAAATGATGTATTAACAAACTACCTAATGTTATTTCGTAAGTTATGCACGAAACACTAAAAACAATGCGATGTGTTATATTCCAACAAGAGGTCAAGCTGTAACTTCGTTTCTAGTTATGCGATTTTGATAAAACAAAGTGTAGGTTATTTCCTTAAATGTTTATTTCATAAGTAAAAAAATCACCAGCTTGACGCCATTTTGTATGAAACAGTACAAACAGACAGACAGATAAAACTTCTAAAACTAGTGGATGTCATTTTCGCATTGTATAATTCATTAGTCCTCTTAATATCAAAGCAAAAAAAAGCTAATGTACAGAAAGACACTACAATTTTATTATATTAGCTAGCAAAATACAATTTAAAGTTTTAAGGGTGAACTCGAAAAATGTCTTAATAATAAAATTTTGGTTGGAATCCACGTATCATTCAAATTTCAAGTTCCTAATACCGGATTTGAGATGGATCACTATGAGTTAATTAATCTACAATTTTTATATAAATTTATTCAAAAGGCACATATTTTCAGTTAGTTGTTGATGACAGGAAATTTATTTGTTTATTTATTTATTACTCTTTTTTATCAAAGGAAAAATCAGTCAGTTATTAAATCACTGTTATTAAGTGTGATGAATATATCGTCAATTTTTCTCATAATTGAAGCATAATAAGGTTCCTTTTTTAAAATTATACAATCGTCGACAGGTAATTATAGGAAATCCGGTTCGGAAAATTTATGAATCATAAATCGTAATATTCAACAACTTCATTTGTGTAACAGAGCTTTTAATATTATAAACTTACATTGTTATGGCTATTAACTCTCCCTGCGTTTGTTTTTGGTATCACACAGGGTTTCGTATAATATTTAATTGGCAGGAAATTAAATGATTTAATCCCTTTATGCACCTATTTCGTAATTTGTAACCTTACAAATGTATAATTTGGAAATTCAATGGGACGATGAAAATATTGGCTTTTCTAAAGTTATTTCTAAATTTTTCAGTGATTCTGCTTTTCAAATAACTTCAAAAATAAATTAAAGGTTTTCATAAATAAAATTAATTCTATTTCACAAATAATTTTACAATATATTTTCGATTTTTGTATAGATTTTGTATTATTTCTGATATGCAAAAATTTTACATTGATGAAGTATCCTGAAGTACTTAAAGTTTATACTTTTTCATTTCAAAAGGACCAAATTCAAATATTTTTATTATTAACTTTATTACATTACTTTTATTAATAACCTTAAATTTGAAATAGTTATTAGGCTTGTTTTCTTACACTTATTTCAAAGACCAGTATTTCAAAAATATGGTCTTCTGTTTTTTGTTGTACTTTATTTGTATGGAACTCTCGATGTGTGAGTCACACTCCTACTTGACCAATTTTTTCTGCACCTTAGAATAATTGCTTCAGCATCCATATTTTTGTATTTGTTAACATATAATATAATTCTTGTTTCTAATAAACCCGGTATAAGTTATTCGAACTTACAAGTCGTAATTTACGAAATGAACGTTTTCCTGCGGGATTACCTATAAATAAACAAGCTAATGTTAGTAATATTTTCCATATTGCGTACAAGTGGCATAAGGTAACAGATTTATATGTTCTGAGCGAACAGCTTTATCTCGGAAAGTGTTTTCCAACGGATTGAGCCCTCCTGTGAGAGGGATTCGATCGTGACAATTATTAAAGAGCAACTGAAACAAAGTAATTAAAGGTGCACGATCGTTTGCATGAAATGAGATCCGGAAGAAAAAACGCCGATAGGCCATAAATCCGTGCCGGCGGCTTGTTTCCATAAAGTTTTAAGAAGGCGCAGAACTTGTAGAAGCGACAAGACACCAGCGACGACTTGAGGCTTCTCGACTTACAGAGCTAAGAAATAACCAATCATCACGCTACTCTCTGATTCTGGCCTTAGAACAGAGTAACCATAAAATACTAACTGGCAGCAATTTACGGCTGTCACCGGAGCAGATAGAAGCTATCGATAAGCTCCCCGCAATCGCATGCGGAAAAATATTGATAACCATAAACACTTCCTCAATTGCAGAAATGGAGAGGACAGCTGAAAATCGGGAGGAAGGTCTCCAGGTAACCACTAGGTACCGCAGGTATCTCCAACTTCCAGCTGGAGTACCACTTGTCACTGTGGTAGCCGGGCAAACGTGCACAGAAGGAGTCCCCATCTCGAACCAAGGTAAACTAAACGTTACCTGTTCTGGGTCTGTTGACTTAAAACGTCTTAAGGAGTTAAGGGGGTTCCTTGGCGATGCTAGATCCATTCAAGCGGCAACAAAAAATGTCATCGCCGCCATCGTCGGTCTAGATGAAACGTGGCTAGCTCCCCGTAATTAAACGAGCGTCTCCGATCAGATGTCATGTAATCCATTCTGAGCGCAAACGTTTTCATTTTGAGTCCCCACCGCGCATGGGGAATTCGTTGGCGAATGCTAGGCGCGCACACGGCTCCATCCCAACTATAGCCACGTCCTAATGTTTTAATTAGAAGATATCGTGGCCATTTAGTGCTACGCTAGCTGGTCGAGAAGGGGCACCTATCCGAGCCGCGCTTATTAATAATTGGCTGCATCTAAGATTTTGTAATAAAACCGATAAGTCAGAGGGGTTAATCATTATCACATGATCCCAATTGCGGTTGGAAATGAAAATGTAGTTTGAGCAGCTGTAAGTCTTTAAGACTAATGCATCCAGAGTAATCAGATCTATAAATGAAGAAGTTTTAACATTAAAGGAATTAATCATGTGATTAAGAAATGGAAATCCTAGATTATATTTTAAGTTTAAGTTTAATCCTGAAGATTGTAAAATAATTCGTCTATTAGTTTTCGCGTGACATAGGAACAAACAGACAGATGGGCAATAAATCGCAGGTTTTTAAGTCAATTATTCCTATTTCTAATATTAAGTCTGGGTAGGAAAATTTTTAAACCATTCTGAATATAATAAAATTTTTGGAACAAATTAAAACGTTTGCTTTAAAAATTATTTTACAGTAGATTTTGTACACTTCTTGTGGAATAAA
This sequence comes from Proctacanthus coquilletti, assembly GCA_001932985.1. Taxonomy (NCBI): domain Eukaryota; kingdom Metazoa; phylum Arthropoda; class Insecta; order Diptera; family Asilidae; genus Proctacanthus; species Proctacanthus coquilletti. Next base: position 412,349 of record MNCL01000070.1, read on the forward strand.
GAAAAGTTCTTGTTATAATAAACGATTTTTTTGAAAAAGCGTATGTGGCTATGGAATTTTTTTTTGAAACTTATGGTTTATTTAAATTTTTTAAAGTTTTCACAATAACTATCTTGGGAAATTTTTATTTTTGGTCATTGAGAAAATTTATTTATTTATTTATTATTTGTTTTCAGTTTTATTATGGAGTTTTTTCGTGGATGCATTCAATTTTTGGTCTCGCTTTTTAAAATTAATATTGTAGTTGAAATTAATTTTCTTCAAATATAATAACTTTAAGGAACTTATTATGATGAAATTCGATTTTATCACTTTTAATTTATTTTTGAACTGAAGGTTGAATTGAAATATTGAAGAGTATCTCTTTTCCTATGATTTGTATTGCATTTGCGTTTGGAATTTTAATAATTACATATCATTTTGAAATCAACGTTATTGGAATACACTTTTAGATCTTTCGGATGTGCCTGTGTTCGCTGAATTCGAAGCAAAATTTTCAAATCATTTTAAAATTACTTTTTTTGAAAAATTAATTTCTAAATAAAATCTCTTTTATTTATGAAAATGTTCTGTGGAGTGTTATGGACAATTTTTTAAGATACTTTTTAAAAAGGGAGTATTTGAAATTAATTATTTTTCCAAATATTATATCTTATCGCAATAAATTAATTATAAAACTCAAATGCAAATATGGAAAGATGATTTCACGATTTCGAATTTATAGCTCTAATTCGGAAAATTAAAGGCGCATTTGAAATTATTTTCATTGGCGGTTCTAGGTTTTCTGCCATGGGCATTCTTTTAAATAAACGAACAAATTTTATAACATACTTTAATTATTTTTAGAAAAAAATCCATTAAATCAGGAGGGTTAATCGATTACTAGTGCTCAAACGCAGTTGGGAAGGGAAATGCGGCTCGACCGCTCGTCGCGAATCTAGCCGCAGCATATGTATCGAGATGTCATATCTATGAAGATGCATTCACAGAGTACTCCTTCTTGCCAGACATGTCTGGGAGCGTTCCTTCGGTCTCTGTAAGACGTCCAACGTTCATATGGACTCGTTTTGCAAAAATGCTTTGCCGATGTCACTCGGACAGAAATTAATTGACTTCCAGCTCAGTGAGCTTATTGATAGGCCCTGATTGATGCTCAAAGGAATTTCGGAGATATCTGATCATACACGATGCTCTCGAGCTCTGGAGGATGACTTACAGTTTACATACGGTCGATGGTCGTTCGGAAAACTGAAGACACGTATGGGTATCAAATGAAGGCAGCATATGCGTAGAGAGACGTGCACCTTGCGTCGGTTGCCGCCGGAGAGCAGCAACCTTCGTCTGAATGGTCCTTTTGGCCAGCCAAGAAGGCAACCTCCTTAAAGACGACGTGACACACGGCTCCGATCGTCGGCGGTGTAATTAATAGGGCCGACGACATCAGGAGCTAAAAGGTACTCACGTTCGCCTTCAACTTCTCAATGCAATGTATGACATGTGTCAATGGACCGATATTTGTTAAACGATAACACGATCTGATAAATGTTCCGATATGTCCAGCAAATTAGTATATACCCCCCGGTACCGCTGACTGTGCTGACCTACGCAGACCAGATGAATTTGTTGTTCTTGTGTTAAGCAGATGCAATTTGGGGAATCCTGTCACCGAAAATGTCTGATGGTTGCATATGTGGATGATGCTTTGACATGTAGGCTTCTTAATGAGATCTGAATTAAGCATATAATGCCGCTTTGGCAGATATAGCTTCTCTGGAGTCTACCTTTGTAATGGTACTTAATGTGATTGCTTTTGGGCATTTACAAAGAGGCTATTCAGAAACATATTTCAATCTATGTTGTTATAATACGAGCAATATTAACTGTCGGAAGATGTTCATAAACTAGAAACCTTTAAGTATTTTCTATTGACTGCAGAAGAACCATAAAACCTACGCTTTATCTTCAGAGAAGTTGGACATTTGTCTTCTCTACCTTCAGTGTTATTCCTATAATAATAACGTACAGTTGGGAAATCATTAAATTACAATCAACCAAATTTAATGCAGCAATCGAGAGTATAGTAAGGGTCTTTTTTGAACATGAAAAATATAATGACAGGTAATTACAGAAACATCCTGTACAAAAATTTATAAACGATAAATCATGATATCCAACAATATTCAATTATGTTATGGAGCTTTCGAAAATACCTTCCTACATGCTTTAGCAGAATATTTAATTGATAGGAAATTAAATGATTTAATACTCTCAAGTATTTTACACTTCCATAACCTTAATGCAAGTATGCAATACATGCAGGATTTTATACGCACTTCAAAAGAGCAACGGCTACTCGTTCTTGAATGGAATTCATATAATTATTTTCGCAATTAATTGTTTACTTACCCTTTCGAATAATATGTTGTTTTTTTTAATTTCTACTACTGACTATTTTGAAGCAGACTGGTAATGATGTTATCCATCAGTATATAAAATAGTCCATACATTTCATTGCATTAGTTGCTTTTGTGTTGTTGCCTTTATTAAAATATCAGCCCTTTGAAAGTAATCAATTACGACCATATTGAAAAAAATTTCCAGGAAAATATGCCATTCATTTTTTAAATATTGATTTTCAAGATGTTGTTGGCGGTAGTAAGGGCTGCTTCATTAGGATTTGTATAAAACTAGTTAGACAAAATTATGTATTAAAGTAAGTAATAAAATTTAGTATTTTTGAAAATTAAAAATATATTTTTATTACTTGGCAACTTTCCATGCTTGAAAGCCAATCTTTTCAAAATATTCTTTTTAGTGTGAGATCATAATGCCAAAAGGATTATAAGATAAGTTCCTAAAATTGTATGTCGTTACCAAAAAAAAAAGAAAACATGAAGTTCGAGATAAAACATATTATTCTTGTTATTTATTAGGAACTCCGGTCAACCAAGTCAAAAAAGGGGATCCAAAAAGCACAAATAATGTAAATCTATTTTATTTGTCTTTGTTTATATATGAACATATAATCTATATATAAGATATATAAGAAGGAACTATGAAGTATATCAAAAGTTTGGTGGTGGGTACGTGGAATTAAATAAAATAATTAATGCGACTTATGAAAAATATAAAAATAATTATAATATAATTACATCGTTATCTAATGGATTTGTTTATTTATTTGATTTATAATTAATTTTATCATATACCATATGTAAATAGTTAATGAGATATTTTGAGAAAAAGTATTATTTTTTGATGTTCTTGGCACGATTTAGTTCTATGGTGTGTACGTACGAGTGATCGTATTAATCTTCTAAAAGATTAAAGTATCACACGTTTGAAATGTTTAGATATAAGTAATAGAAAATTCTTGAGGTACAATTAAGTAGTTTAAAATTGGTTATTCTTTTTTTTTCGTTTTAGTAAAAGAATACAAACTCTAAAATATCTTTCCTTAGAAAGTAAATAAAAGTAACATGAATAACAACTTTTAGGAAAAATGTCATCCTCTCGTACGATTTTAAAAATTACTCTTAAAAAATCCATCAAAAGCGTTGTATTCAATGGCCGTCAAGTTGAAATATTACTTTTAACTTTTAATTTTTACCACTTTCAATGGCATTCTTATCGTTTCAAATGTCTTTCCAAAAAGGAAGAATATGTAAAATTGAACCTTTTAGTGTTTCTATTGGCATGATCTCCGTGTTTGTCTATCTTTGACCCGTATTTTTTCAAACACAGTCTGGCACACAAAGTTTAAGTTAGACTTAGTTACTACTCATTAAAATAAAACTCGTTGACAGACTTTATTTTGAGCCTTGTTACTATTTACGTGTTTTATTTTTTTGATATTTATGAATTAAATCTCCTCTCATGATATCATGCATATGTGAGAAAACATTTTAATACAATATTCTCTTAGATTATCTGCTTTTGAAACCAATTTTTTCAATTCATTAAAAGTATTTGAAATTTATGTTTGCATTTTGTGTAAATCTTAGAATATCTCAAATTTTAGGTTGTTAGTACCTCTAAGTTTACATTACAGGAAATTCCATAAATCTCTTTTTTCTACTTTTATTAACATCAGTAAGAGCGTACTTTTTCCCATAAAGTATTTTATCTACAAAACGAAGACAGGAAAACAAGGAACGCCTTCGGTAAACAAAGCTTTTTATGACCTGGAAGATCACGATTTTTTAGGGCTCAATTTAGGAAAATTATGAGGCTTGTATTTAATAACATTTTGCCCCATATATTTCGGCGACCGTATTGCGGCGCGTAAGCAAGCAGACGGAAGGGACGAACGCGTGTTCATGCAAAAATGCTCCCCAGGTTGCCATCTGGCAGCAATCATATGCGCCATAAATTCCCGGAGATCAAAAGACAATTACTGCCGGATGTTTATTCCTTCCACACGTATGAGCAGCAGCGCACCTCATAGCAGCGAGTGCGCTTCGCTAAAATTGATGGTTTATCCTGGGCACATCCTGTGCAAATAAACTGTTCGCCAGATGATAAGCTCCTTAAAATCCAGTGATACGTCCCGGAGGACCAAACGAGTAACGAGGTCGGGGTGTCCGGGGATCAGGAGCTGCCGGCCTCCAGTGCAGTGCAGCCTGGCAGGCAGCATCCCGGTTTTTTCGGTGTAGTTTACCCCTTTTTATTATCCTCAATGCCCCAAGGAGTCATATCCTCTCGGCACATCTGATCTAAAGATCCGACAAGTAATGCTCACTGAAAAATCATGTTACATACACGTACGCCATCTGGCATCATCTTGAGAATTATGATTTCGTTCATGAAGTGCCCCATTTTATGAGAGTCGAGTGTAATTTCGACAGGACACCGGCACCGAGAGAGGAGGTAAAGGTGAGCACATATCGGCGTCCACATATGGCGGGTATCACGTCCGCACCGATATGGATCTGTAATATGATACATGAGATATCAAAACCCGAGCAATCCAGCCCGGTGCACGCCCATCCTGCCGCACCTGAAGGAATAATTCAATCAGCAGTTGTGGACGGGAATACCGGCAGCTCTGGGAACTACAAACCGCGCCGACCGGGGCGAAGGTTGGTTAGTTCACCTCTAGCTGACGTGGTGCACCGCAAAAGGGTTCCTGCAAGAGGTGTATGCAATCTTTTCGATTCATTGTACTACGACTTGAACTTGGATTTAGACTGGATTTCAATATCCACTTCTATAGAGGAGGGGGTTTGGAAGCTGACAAGGTTCCTGTAGGTTTCAGCGAATGGATTTTTGTGTCGGGCTGGGAATGGCTTTCCTTTTATTGGGATTTTCTTTAAAAGGACTTCCCGATAGGCAGGGGATAGAATAAATATTAAGGACGGAAAAGTTGGAATTAGTCCAATATAGCCGAAGGTCTTGTTGAAATCTGATCAAATCGAAGGCCTGCGGCAATTCAATTTACCTAAACGGCAGATTGGACAAGCTACTGGGGGATGTGGGAAGGGTTAGTGTATAAGGGTTTTGAGGTAACTTCGGGAAAGCCTAATTAAATTCATAAATTTTTTTTCGATATGAATAATTGAAAATGTTCTGTAAAAGCAATAGATTGAAATAATGCGGGATTATAAATCACAATATGTGAAATTTTTGTAAGACTGATAAAGACTTCTTTAATCCTTTTAAATTTCAAGAATAAAACTTTTTGTCCGCTACTCAAATATATTTTCAATATTCGAAATCCGGAATAATCTTTTGAAACTTTAATGGAGCTTTTACTTTTAAGTTATCCTTAGGATAGCTTACAGTTTATAAATGTTTAATATTCTTTTCAGTATTTGTTATTTTATCACACCAAGACTATTAGACAGATTTTTACAGGACCTTCACCGTCGGAGAGGTCCAAACTTTATTTCGAATATAAATTGCATATTTTTGTCTATTTGGTTATCTTACCGCATGAAATTTAATCGGAATGTAATAATTCACATCGCAACGCAACTGGGATATAAACAAAATTACAAAAAATCTACTTCAAAGGTGAACGCAATAAAAGATTTCTTATGGTTCCTCGAAAAGGATTTGCTCAATTCGGAGATTTATTTATTAATTCAGCGGACTTTCAGTTCAATTAGTTTGAAACGTTTTCAAACGGGCAGAAATCCCCAAACTTCCTGCGGTCTTCCTTCATAAAATGGGAACCCGGCTCATACAAGGAGAAAAGAAAAAAAAGGCGCAAGAGGGAGAGGATTTGGAATCCCGGATAGCTTAATGGCAATCAATGCTATGCCACATCCTTTCGATGGCTTTGGTTGAATTGGCCGAAAGGATAATCTGTTTTTGCTCCTTAATTCAAAAGCTCAGAAAAAACATACCCAACATCCCTTTATCAAAGCGTTCCAAGAGCGGGCCCGGTCCTTCCGGCTCAATGGTGTATCATAAAAATTTAAAAGGTTTCCTTTTTGTAGTTAAGTGTGTAGAATCCTGGCCCTCCGCGTCCCGAATGGCCACATGGTCGCTGCACCCGGCGTTCTGCCAGTTCCCCGAGAAGAATGGCCGAATGGTCGATTTCCTATCGAAATTTCCATTTAATAAAATATTCAAACCCACTCCTTCCGAGAAAGACGCTCGAAAGCAGCAGCAACCACGAAGAAAAAGGAGCACAGGAACCGAGAAACCCAGCGGGCACAAGTAGTCCCTGAAATTTTCATTGGGTTCTGCCGCCAGGAACCACTATGCTATTCGGTTCCATATGTGGAATTCACATATATGGATCGGAATATGGGAATATGTGCGGATATGTAGTTCATCCACAACGGGCTCCGCAGCAACACCATTCATTTGGCCAATTCAATTTCTCCGGGAGTCTTTAAACCCAGCATCGTTCGGATTCCCGGATTTGGGGCTCTATTTAACTCGACTGGGATATGTTGCGGGTCGGACGGCGGCGGTCGATATGAAGTCTCTTTCCGCGGTCTCAAAAATATCATCAGAAATAATCGCCACTAACGCATCAGGGCTCTGCGAGCAATATCCCGGCTATTCTGACTACAAGTCAGGGGTACTGTGTAACTGTTTGCCATTTTGGCTAGAGTTCTCCATCAGGACATGGAATAACTTTCTGCTAGTCCGTGGGTTCATTGAATAGTATGGTCTAAACAAGTAGCCCCCGGCACGGGAATGGATAACCGGGCGCTATCCCGGATCAGCCAGCATTTTATTTCCGGAAAGGAGGGTAGTAGTTCGGCTTTGGTTTTTAATTACTAGCTTGAGAATTGTGAAGCATTTGCATCCGGCCACTAAGCCCGCATAGATGAGGCCTAATTAAAAGAGTTTAAGGGATGCCATCCGAGTTCCCAGTTGGCGGTAGTTGGGTAGTTGCTACAGCTAATTAAAGCGAAACTTCACGTAGATAGCTTGTTGGTTCGTTGTAACCGAAATCATAGGGTCGAAAATTTAATTAAGCGCAACAGTCACGCTCAACAGGGCGAAAAAGGATAGCTAAAGGTAAATTAAGACAATTGTACCGCTGCGGTGAAATTTAATTGAGGCGTTAGGGTTTTCGCCAACGAACAAATTCCCTTTGCTTTTTCAAGAAGTCTTGAAGGATTTTATTGGCTGATTTGCGAACACAAGTAGCAAATAATTAGACAGCTGCATGCTCGTCAGAAAAGGTCTTACAAACGCAATTTTATGGCATCAACGATTCGCGGAATTAATGAGAACATTGTTCTGACTTTAATCTAGAAGGTAGAGGAAAATATGTTTGTAAGGAAAATGAAAAATGTTTTAATAAATTCTTCTTGCTGAAAAACTGTGTTCAATTGAATTTTCCCTTGTTAATGTAAATAAAGTGAGATTATGTAATTCAAGTCGGATGCTTAGTTCATGTGGTTTGCAATGCATCGTGAGACGAGTAGCATCTTCAGAAAGTTATTTACTATTGACTGAGCACCTGCACGTAATTGCAACACCTTGAGTGTCTTCATGTCAGTTACTTTTCAACCTTGCAATTCCGTAAAGAATTCTTTTGCGGGACGCAATAATAAAGATTAATAAAATTCTCATTCGCGATTAATTTGCTCAGACCCCCAGGACACTCGACAAAGGTTAAATTTTAAAGACCCTCTTTATTTCAGCTGGGACCTAAGACATCTTGGCGTATACTCCAATTATGGCAAAATACCATCTGACGCTGACGGGTCTTTAAAAGACCCATTCCCAATCCTCATTCACGTCCAAAGCTCACGTCTTTCTTTCATCCCGCGAAAGCCACACACCGCGATAATCGGCGGTGTGAAATTATAATCACATTTTACAGTCGTGTCGCGATTCTCCCCGCCTTCGCCTTTGCCATCAAAACCGCGTGGTGTTTTTTTCGGGCCAGCCGTCACGGTGTTCACATTTTTTTCTCAACGTCGCATTTTTGCTAATTTAATTTCACACCTTTTTGTGTCCGCGGAATCATGCTCGCATGCACTTCAGGCCCATGTTCGGGGAATTAAGAAGGTGAGGAGTAAACCTTTCCATCGAACATCTTTGGCGGCTGGAGAACATGAAATCCGTCGGACACAGCAGCGCAACTGCAGCCTCGAATTAACGAAAAAATGCAAAAAAGCGCTGGCGAACAAGTCGCACCGACCGCTCGGCCAACACTTGAACTTAATTAATTATGGCTATCGTGGCTCACGTTAACTAAACATGGTGCCCCGTGATGTGGTGACCGCAGAAGAGTCTCTAAATCCGCGAAAGTCGCAAGGTAACCGCGAAGACGCCGCGCAAAGGGCGAGCCCGGCGACGACTGTAGGAGTAGAAAGTTTGGTTGTTAGTTAGCGCGGCTAGTGGCATCGTTCTGTTGGCCACTATCTTGATCTTCCCATCTCTGGCCTAGGCACCGGAGCAAATGGACAGGGTTAGGCAATGCGCCAAGGAACCTCGCCTCAAAGTCCATAATGCGCTGCTTCCTCAAGATCGATATCTATAGGACGCTAACTAGGTCTGAAAGTCTCGCGACCGAAGATTGCTACTTTGTTACAATTATAAACAAGGGAGACTACGATCTAGATGAAGTTCTTTCATAAAGTTTTTAAAAACTTTGATTTGTTAGTGCTAAATTAATGACTTGCATGGTTAGTAATTTGTAAAAGTTATTTCGTTTTTTCAATTTATTATAGAAATAGGAAAAATACAACGTAGTTACAAATTTTTAACTATTACACCACTAAGTTTTTACAAAGCTTTTTCTTCTAATCTTTTTGATAATAGAGTATTTTTTAATTTCCAATTCGTAGCCTGTAGGAAAAATAACATCAAAAGTGTTTGTCATTTGACTAGAATATTTGTTTCCGTGCATTAATGGGGGTAGAAAGATTCTAAGATTTGGTAGTCGTCTTCGGCGCACCGCACCTTATTTGTTCAGCGACATCCCTCTCATTAGTGGACAGGGAAGTATTAGTGTAATTAGCTTTAGTACATTGGGAGTAATTGATGCAGGTACTTATGAAGATATAGTGTTAGATGTGTGTCACTGTAAACCTTTTGATGGTCCTTTTTCGCATAAACCTTCTCCTTTAATCCTTCACTTTCTTGGAATTAGGTGAACGATGTGGACGGGATTATGCTATTGTTGGGGGTTTATATCGTATGAAATTTATAAAAAATAATCTGTAAATTTCACACGATTCACAGATATGACTGAAATGAAAACGAATTGAATTTTGTTTTTATAGTTCTCGCAGCTTAAAAACTTATTCGTATGGACCCTTTTAATGCATTTATAAAAATTCAATTAGATGAACTTTATAAACTTTGAGAAAACATCTCATTAGACGTCTTTTTCACCCTGTTTAGATAAAATGTCTTTTATTATTAATACTATAAAATGCATACATGTAACATGATTTTCTTTTGAATGTAACAAAAAGAAAACTGGTAGGATTGAAATAATTAGAATGAAAAGAAAAGTAACACTTTGCACGTATTTTGTTAAAATGATATTTAAAATGGCAAGGATAGCATGAGCTATTTATTTTGAAAGTGGTCTAAGAGCATTTTCTACAAAATGAAGTTAGTGTTTATAATAATTGCAATTCTACGTATATTTTCATTTTTAAACAATTTTTAGCTAATCTATTTGAAATAACTAAGACTTTGTAAATGTAAAATTAGATCCCTAATAGAATGATAAACATTTTTATTTGGGAAGTGGATTGAGTTCAATTGTAAGAGTTTCAAACTGATGTAAAGTATACTGTAGTAAAATTTTATTAGATAAGAGCTCTACTTATTTAGTTCAATTAGATCAGATAATTATTTTAATAAATAGTATATAATTTCATGTTACGAAGTCATCAAGTAGTGTCGAAAAAATAACTTCATTCTAAATTCTAAATGAAATGCGACGAGGAGATTGCATTTCAGCTCTAGAGGAGGTGGTTTTTAAAGGTTCGAAAATACAAATGGAGAAAGTTGGTTAAAAATATATTGGATGCGATTTTGGAGAAGTGAACTGTATAAAAGGTTCTACAAAACATCGGTGAATTAGCACACAGAATTCAAACCTCTGGATTTACTACCACCTCGGCGGAGACTGAAATATTTATTAAAATTGAATTGACACTACTATTACATGCCCTTACGAAAAAAAAGCATTACATTACCATGTTATTAGTAGTCAAAATTTTTGATTTATTAAAACACAAAACTTTAAGTATCTTGATTTAAGAATAGTTGGACTTAGGCCACTTTCAAAATAAGCGGCTCATATTAAGAATTTTTAGGAATGATAATTTGTATGAAAGTTATACGCAAAAATTGTTTTTTCTTTTCAGTGTGATGATTGATATTGAATTTTTGATATGATAGAGGTAATTGTTTTAAGTAACAAAACAGTTATATTATTTTAAATATGCGGGCAATTATGTAGCATAATTTCTATGGAAAAAAAATAAAAAATAAAAATAAAATAATTTTTCGTTTCAATTCTGGACATTTTCATACCTGAAAAACAAATCGAACTCAAAAGTAGCTACAGGTGCTATGGAAATAACCAACGTAGTTTCATTTTGTGATAAAGATGATACCACTCCCTTTGTTAATATTTTGTTCCAATGCATCCATGTTTTTAGTTTCCTTTGTAATAACTCAAGCTTTTGTTACACGCATTTATCAGCAGGTGGACTAACATCAAAGGCGAAGACTGTCGTCATTTATCGACTTCACTAGATCGTTACTTACGTCTTACTGCTTAAAGAAAACACGATTTTGAACTCGCGGAAAGACAAATTCCCCGCTCCGAGCCTCTGAGGCATATATAACATAATTACCCGAAAATCGTTTTTTCGCGAGCTTTGCCTCTGGGTTTTGACTTGGAAACGGCTGCTTCCGCCCGTGTCTAAAAATTCCAAAGATGAAAGCGGAGCTTCAATTGAAGCCAGGGCGGCGCGCGTCGGAGCGTATGTTTAGCCTGAGCCTGGTGAAATGTCGGGAAATAAACATCCACCCTGGGCGCATATCTGACATAACACATAATAAAATATTTGCGCTACCCCGGGACAAGTACAAGTTAAATTGGGCGGATATGGGATATGTGCCGTTTTGGCCCGGGACCCGAGAATCGGGAATCTTTTCCGGGGCGCTACAAAGGAAATCCATCAGCGAGTGCTGTTTACCCCCGGGCCACTCATTTATAAAATTCCGCCGATGTGCCGAACTTCAATTACGCGCGCGACTGGATTACTTCCAAAAGGCATTACACAAAAAGTTGGAGGCCGAACACGCCGTAGCTTATGGCACTTCGCTGCTTGTGAAAGAGTTTTAGGATTCTATTTTCCTAAGACCCTTTCAAAGGTTCTCTTCGTGCCCCAAAAAGCACAGAATTTGATAGAGCTCGCAATAGCGATGATAGATCTCCAATCATCCAGCTTTCAAAGTGGCTGAAACATATGAAAAGACTTCGAAGAGCTGCTGCTGCAAACCTTTTCCATGGCTAAAGGTATCGTAAAAGTCTCGCATTAGCTAAGAGCATTTCAATTTTTCATTTAGCCACTTTGAGATCTTACGTACTCACAATCTTAACGAATATTGCTGCTGAGAGTGCGCTTAAATTGATGTATGAATTGAATGAATTTAATTTACTTAAATTTATTTAACCCTTTTAAGAAACGGGTAACGAGTGTAATATATTTTATTTGTCAATAAAAAGGCCACTTAATAATAATTTTCATTGCCTACGGTTCCATTAGAAACAAAAAAGTGTAGTTTCTTAATGCACTGCATAAATGTAACTTGTTGTTTTTCTCATCACACGGTACCTCATAAAACCTCCTGCACCGAGCACTAGTGATGTAAAATGGTATGTGCGATGTACTAATAAAATATCCGATATTTTTCTCCAGTTCCGATATCTATGGGAACTTACGTAATATTATAGTGCTTAAAAATATTAACAATTAGATTTAAATTCATTCTTAGAATTCCGTACTTCAAAAGGAAACAAACAGAACATTTGTAAGATCACTCACGCGGAAAATTAAGTATTCGAAATTGTTTTTTTTTTTTTTATTTTATATACCATGTGGGGTATCATTTAAAAGGGCTTGTTATGGGGAATATAAAACTATTGTTTTATGCAATAATGAAGCTCTCCTCCCGCCCGTTATTTTCGAAACTACTGTACCTAGAATTTTTTAAAAGTCAGGGAAAATAATACCTTACTTAAAGTTTACAGGGAAACTATTAATTAATTTTACACACTTGTCATTTTATTTGCAGTCGATTGCGATACAAAAGACTATTTTTAATTATTTCTCCAAACGTATTATAAGTTTATATTTTCACAAATCAAAGATTATCGTTACGGAACTTTCTGCACGCGAGTCGAACTCGCACGTGGTTTTTTTTTTTTGCAGTATTTTCCTCTACAATTTTTAAATAAAACCTCAAAATATCTTTCAGTATTCAGAAAATACTTTTTTGTAAATATTTATTCTGTAAAGAGTTTAAATTTGAATGCATTTTTAGGGAGTGGTTGTGGGGAGTGCAAGACAAAAGTCTTTTGTTTCTTTTAAGGTCATCATGAGTATCAAACAAAATTTTATTAAAGTGCAAGTTTAAAAATCTATGCCTATTATTTTGCATGTTTTTTTTAAACATTTGTCCAGATATCCTTCCAAATTCGTTATATTTCCTCGCGATTTTGAAAAGCACATTTCGAAGAATTCTGAGAAAAGCCAAAAATGTTGGTGATGAGGTCTAAATTCAACGAAAAATATCAGCGGAGATGTTACCAATTCCTTATACTTGCGAGAGAATTTAGCGTTCTAGCATCCTACTTATATCTAGTAATATGTGGAACATTCCTCATGCGTGTAACTTTATTTACACTTATTATTCCTTTTTAATGACAAAATGGTATAGATTTTTATTGTTATCCCTTCTTTTCCTTCCTCGCCTTCTTAGATGTCATATACCAGAATTCTGTCTCTTATTTTGTAAATTCTACTGCGAGGGTTTAAGATGGATAAAATTCCATCATCCTATGATACTTTTTATAAGTATGATTATAAGTGAAAATCTAGCGTGCGTTTTTGACTCGATTGCTTTTCCAGAAATGTCTTAAGGAATTCTCATTTCGCAGCCGGAGACGGAGCAATAAGGGCTAAAGGAACGATTCGACATTCGTGAAATCCAACTGCACGTGCTCATTAAAATCTTCTGCCTATTTGTACGGTGAAGTTAAGGCGATCTTCAGTGGTCATGACGTAGGCCCGAGGAAGATTCAGATTGGTCTCAGAGACAAGGTCTCTTAAAGGCGGCCTATACCTATCATCAACGTCTTCGACGTGTGTGGGTCTCGATTAAGTCTTCTTCCCTCTCCTGGGTGATCACGGTCAATTTTTCTTGTTGCTTGAACCTGTCTGTTCTGGGGTATACCATCCAACATCCAACAGTCATCAGCATTAGTAACATCATCATCATCATCAACATCATCGCGGCCGACCTTCTCGTGATGAGTTTCACGAGGAAGAGGTAAGTTTATTTTTTTCTTCTACTTCTTCTTTGGGGAGTTTCTTTGCATTCGATTGGATGCATTTGCGCGAAAAAATGGTAAAAAGACAAGGTCTCCGAGGGTTTTGTGCTCATTACCGAAATTAAAGCGGTGCGGTGGGAATCGGATGAAGAATGCACCGCCGACGAAGGCTGCACCAATGGCTCAAAAAGACTTAATTGTACCTTCGGTGGTCAAGGGATGTTTTTATCTTGCCGCCTAAGGAAATGCCCTGCTCGGAAGCTGAGTCCCATAATTCGCCTTTCAGCTGATTCCCAAGTAGACATCTCCTGGTTCTGGCGCTGGTCCTGCTTCTGGGCAACAAACGAACGCTTTTGAACTATGCACTTGCCTGCATGGAAGCAGTCTTTAGCCCTTAACCAGTCAAAGGACCGAGGACTGCTATTTGGGTTTTGGGTTTTCTAAGTGCACGTTGTGTACACTCTGGCCGACGTGTATACCCGCCGGGGATGCAATGAAAAGAAATCGGTTTACTTTGATCTCCCGGGGATGCTGGGATGATATTCAGGCTCCCCAAGAGCAGCACTCGGATGCTTTACCAAGCATCTCTGGTCCACAGCCCTGGGAGCGGTATCGGTATCTTTATATCCTCGAGATTTATTCCTCCCGAATATACTCCAGCTCGTAATTTCATTCACTAACACTGCACTAAGGGCAGACGTGGATATGTTCACAGAACACTTGGCAACGACTTTGTCCCAAAGGAATAGTTTAAAATGGAGAAACGAGCTGGGTTCCTTTTATTTTGTCCCGTGTTTACCACCACCACATCTTGCCTCCCACCTACCTCGTCGTCTTCAATTTTACCCCAAAGCAGCATCTCAATTCCGGGCGTTTTTCCCTCCACCTTTTTTCAGCTCTTTCTGTGGAGCGCCCGGGCCTCCGCTCGAAAGATGTAAATTTTTTACAAGTAAAACATATCCGATGGGGACGATGACGACGATTGCATCAAACGGAGACCATTTTCAGGGAAATTGAGCGGAAATATTCCAAGGGACATCCCGAGTAAGGTGAAATTGAATTTCTCCCAATGCGACGCTAAAGCCAGCAATTTTTAATTCAATCTAATAAAAATTATTGCGCTGTTTTGAATCTTGTCATGAATTAATAACGTCCTCCATGTTTCTTGCCACCTCTTTGACGCTCTAATGTCCTGCCGAGTTAAGGTGCAAAACTGGAACAGATCTGAATATTTCATTTTCACTAGACTGGGAATACGATCCGTGCAGGGTTCTGTCTGCAGGGCATGTCTATCCACTCTTTTGTCTTTTGAAGCTTCTCTTAAGCTTGGTATGCTTATTTTAAATTGTAATGAACAAATCGTTCGATGGAAACGAACGTGTGAAATGTCTTAGATTCGATTGAGAAAGAGGATACTTAGATTTTTTTAAAACGATTTATAAACTCTTCTCTGATTTTGTTAGTTTTTTCTTTATTATTAACTAAGTTTCTATACAAAACGAATCCTTATTTTGAGCCTTCGTCTGTCTCCACGTAAGGCAAGGTATTAAAATTTGTTGTAGCTGTTGATATGAAGTTTAGTCTAGTTGTTCAGCTTACATCTTGTCTCTAAATAATATTTTTTATCAGTCCAGGTTATAGAAACAGAAAAAAAGCACCTATTTTGAAAGGGACCATCGTATGATGAACGAAAAGGTTTGCTTGATTCCATTGAGTGTGGTACCGTTTGAAAGGATCCTTTGCCCATACTTTTGAAGAATTAACTTTGATATTATATTTTTGGGTTCATTTTATGTTTTATCGTTTTAGAGTTATCGAAAAATCCACATAGAGAAAAATTCATGGGTATATCATGTATGACTTTTTATATCTGTAGAACAAGACTAAAAGCTCGATTATGTTGGAGTTATTTGCAGATTTGTTGTCACTAATTCAAGGAAGTAAATTATATGGCATATTTTACGGAAATAACAATAAAAGCTCTGCTTCGGTTCAATCAGACTACATATCCTTATATTTTTCCATATAATCACTTTCGAAATATGTTTATGTGTCTGTAGAGAAATTTTAATCACATTCAGCAAACCTCATGACTTTCAATTGGATTCGTTCCGCTGGTGAAAGCCTTGGAATGGTTTTGCAATTTAAGAGCATCTTCGGCGAAGTTCCTCATTCAGTTTGCGTTTATTGCGGAAACAATTTCAGTGTACCTTGAGATACTGCACTTATTTGGTAGGAAAATCGTTACAAAGTTAATAACTGAACAACGTAATAGCCGGCTTCTTTATGAGTTTAAAAATTTCTCGATCAGTTGTACGATTTACCCCCAGGTCATGTCGACTTAAATAAGACAAAAAAATATTTAAAACCTTAAATTTTCTGAAAAAAAAAAAACAATCTCATAAAAGCGAAAATCTCAGTAAGATTGAAGCAAGAAGTAGCCGAGAGCGGAGTGCTTCAAGGAAAGTGCCTTGATCCGTAATTAAAGTCTCGAAAATTCCGAAATCGGTATGCCTAAATGGAAGCTCTGAAACAGAGTGAGCTACGTCCATCCACATCCAGGAACATCCAAAAACCTTCAGGAACCCATGGCGCAATTATGCAGGAGCTCCAATTACAGGTTCCCATTCTGATGTGCAAACAAAGTCATCAATAAGCGCTCATTGCATGCGAGGTATTCTCGGTTCCCGGTTTCCCGATGATTGAGCGACTCGGCGGCGGGGAGGCGTCCCGAGGGTTTCTGGAGCATCTCCTCCGGCTTGATTAAAACCAACAACTTTAATTGCGCGTATTAAAATTAATGGTTAGAATCAGCGAACGAGGACGCATCTTGACGGTCGTTTTGCGGACCGGCCCCTGCCCGCCCAGTGTGCTTGATTAGACCAATTATTTGGGTGAGATATTCTCCCTTTTCTGCCCTTCGTGTCTCGACTGTAGAATGCTCGGAATTTTTATTCTATCCAGAGTCCAAATTCTGGACCCGAAGATGTGCAATCAGCGGTTTAGAGTTTTTCTGGCATTTAAATGATTTGCGTTTCCCTTCAATTTGCAATTCGCCTGGACATTTTCGCTAATGGACCCAAATTTACACCAGTTCTTGATTGGGTCTCTGAGTAAACCCTTTCCCTTTTCATTCCTGATCCATTTCTGGCTATTGCCGTAATTGTTTGAGTGTTGAGTGTCCTGATGGCACAGCATCGCCCTAGATCCTTTTCTGTGTGATAGATTTGCCCAAATCAGATAAGTTAGAAGAATGTGATCGAAAATCTCCTTTGGGGTCAATGGCTCCATGGCGCGTTTGCTCGTAAGTGAAAGAAAAGGTATCACTTTGAAACTTCCAACTCGTTATCATTATCCTTAAGGTAAATGTGCGCCCCGGCCTGTTCAGGGTTAGGAGCAACTGGTTCTTCGGGTCGCTATTTTTCACCTCTTGAAAGGCTCTTTAGATTTCATTTTCTCGTGACATTCTTTTGACCGAAAGGTCTTTAAGTGCTGGGACAAATAAAATAAGTCTTCATTGCCCTAAATGTTGAGTAAGTTGTAGGTAAGTGTTGTTTGTGAATTCAATGAAGACTATCGTAAGTGGAAGAAAGGAAGAACGTCCAAGAGGAGGGTAATGGTACAATCGTTTACGTGTTATTTCAGAACAGACTTCTAGAACTGCTTAAAAGGTTAATCAAGGAAATGAGAAGTAGACATATTTTAGAAAATGTCTTAGAAATAAGGACTTTATTTTCAAGAATTTTCTATGAAAGTGTATAATAATCAGACTGATCCCACGTAATACCTATTTCTATAGTATTTTATATTGCTTAGTACGCAGAAAATTTTACAGAAGAATATTCTGCGAGTTTTTCTAGCAACATCCCAAATACTGTAAAATTGTCTTTACAGAACACACGTGCCTGTGAACTGGAAATAAATTGAAATTTAAAATGAAATCAAATCACATTATTTCCACTTCGACAGTGTAAGAAAACAGAAAAGGAAACCAAATCATAAAAAATATAGGAATTTATTAAATATTACAGAATTTATGAAACATTGTTAGAACAGCTTCATTAAAAAGAATATATAAATTGATTTTCAACATATTTTTATTTATTAATTTAATTCATTGTGTAAAAAAGTTTAAAATTTTTTTTTTTGTAATTTTGATTCATCCAATATAAATATTGCGAAATAAGTTTGCTTTTATAATATTTACCATACAATTAAACATAAGAGTTTTTATTCGCCAAGGAAAATTTTTCGGAAATAAAATTCTTCTAAGAAAAATATAATTGCTATTAATTTATTAAAGAAGAAAAGATGTTTAATTGAAATTTGTCCACAAACATATTTAAATAAAAATGTGTACAACTTAGCCAAAAAATTAGAAACAACAAAGGATCTATAATTGAATCTTATGGTACAACAAGAATATAAATATATTTTTAAAATTAGTTATTTTAAATTTTGGGCATGGAACATACAAACTCAGCAGTTTTTTAGCACGTAGTTCAGTCTCCCTTTTTATATAAATTTTTAAGTGTAATAAATTTTACTAAACACAGTGATTTTTGTTTACGCAGGTAAACATTTACTATTACTATTATTTACTATTTACTACAATAACTCATGTGAGTATTATCAGTGTAAGCAGATCTAAGATTATTGCACAAATGGCAAGAAAATTAATGGACATTTGTAAAATAATGCACTCAGAATATTAAATTTATTATATTTATAGTTACGACTGGGAGTATTTATCGCACTGGTTTAGTTTTAAAGTACATTGGGCTATAATATCTCTTTAGATTCAGAAAGTTTAAGCCTTAAAGTTTATGCTTACAAATTTAAAAAAAATAGCAAATCGTATATGGTGTCTCTTCGGAATATTCCTAAACAAGTAAATTATTGTAGTGTCTCTGTTAATTAATTAGGAGTCACAAAAATTACGGAAAAAGATTAATCTAAAATTATAAGTCAATTTGTTTCTTATCATAACACCGCCTAACAATCTTCCAGACGTTGTGAAATGTACCTTAGGTAACAGAATTTTCACTATTTCCTATTAGAAAACCGTTCAGGTAATTTAAATCGAATTGAAAGGTAAAAGATATCGACGTCCCCAGAGTATGTTGTGAGCATCTTCGATAAGAAGACGCGACTTGCGCCTGAATCGAGGAATTTCTTAATCGAGTCTAATACTCATGCTTTTACTATCTGGGAGCTCTTAATAATCCCTGAAGGCTCATATATCGGCCGCTATCAGGGAATCGCAAATGAGTTCCATTCGAAGTTCTCGAGGGCGTCGAGCAGGAGGTAAAAACGGCCCCGACGCGACAGATAAGCCTGGCCAAACTCATTACCTTCATTACGAGGCAATAAATTCGTCCTCTCGCGAGATTCGCGCTGCTGGTCAATCTATGCCACCACATTTCTTCCTAGTGCGAATATCCATGAATTGGCAAACACCTTTGAAAAAAAGCCTATAGTTACGATTGCAGGGGTGAGCGGTGAACTGTGCGGACATTCGCCGCAAAACACCTGAAAACACACGCATTTAAGCACGAAGGTACTTCCTCATTTCGAATGAGAAGATACAGACGGAGCTACGCTCGCGGGCAGCGGTCGCGTTCGGAGCCGCTATATGGAGTCTCGCTAGACATCGCAACAGGAGGACTTCGCGGATCTAATACAAATGATAGCAATTACAGATATCTGGCGTCAGCTACTTAATTCAGGCTGGGACTACGCCGACAGCAAAGGCCGTGCAGCAACACTTTCTTGTGCATAATTAGCCGATGATTCGCGCTGATAGCTGCGTTCTTGCAAGGAAAGCGTTGATCGAGGCCTGGCCGCGGCCACGGTCGATCTAGCGGTACTGGGGAAGTAGACCGATTGAGATATCACCTTAAGAAAGCAGAGGCGAAAAAGCAAAATCTGCTCTTTGCAATCGGCTTGTAAATCACAACATGCATCCTCCCTGTCCAAGGAGGCACCGCGACCGCGATCGATAGTGCTCAAGAAATAACCAGCCTCCGCCCCTCGCGTCATGGTCGTCTTTAAGCAGCTTTCTCACGGCAGTTGTCGGTGGTGGTGGTGGTGGCAAAACTAGGGAAAAACTCGGTCAAAGCAATTTATGGCTGTTTATGTTTTTCACTAAGTGAAAATATGGACAAAGTACCATGGACTCCTCCAGGTGACCCACTTTCTTCGCCATTCCTTACCGCTCCGGTGGCTGTTTGTTTGTAACGAACAAGTTTGCACAATTTTTAGAAGAGAAAAAACTCCTACGGGACGTTACCACTGCTCCAAGTTTTGCTTCTTTGCTCGTTCATGTGCCAATTAGCTCGGGCGAATCAGGAAACAGAGGATTACCTTCACCTTTGGAGTCGGATGGGGCTAACTTGGTCAAATTACAACGTACGGGTGAGAATTAGTTCGATTTTTTAATTTTTTTTTTATTTCAATAGTACATAATTTTTATTTGGTTACACGACTTTGTTAATTTGTATTAAAGGGGTAGAGTATTTTTTCATTATTCGGGGGTTATTAATGAAGCACAAGCAAATTTAACTTTTCTCTAATTTACCCGAGATTTGGGGGAAGGATCTTCGATTCGTTGTCCGAATAAAATAAAACTACATATATTTTCGGAAATTCTCAATTCTATATAAATCTATAATTTTTTTGTAATCGGCTTTATTTTCCTTTTCTATGTCAAAAATGGGTAAATATAAAAATATGTTACTTGTTGTGGTTAGAAAAAAAATATATACAAAAGGTAACCATTTTCCGTCACACATAAGCCCTGTTTAAAAATATTTCAATTTAATTACAATTCTCGTCAGGATAAACGTATTTTATCGTAAATGCATTCTAGAGACTACGCGCTAATTTTTGTCTTAGAAAGTTAAGCATTAAAAGTAATCAGTCAACCTTTAACTTTTGGTAGTTCAGTTCACGTACTACCAAAATATCAAAATAAGTTTTCATGTACAATTCCATGGCTTTAAAGACACTTTCTTTTAATTAGGTAGGTGTTTTTTTGATACTGCACCAAAAATTGTAACTTATTTTTATTTATTATTACAAGAAAGTAATTTAATTTAATACGGTTTTCAATAAAAATTATGCTTTTAAGTAAAACAAATCTAACTTTTTCTCTGTTATTTTTTTTCTAAGTAAGTTCGATCTTTGCTATTGTAAGACACTTTTTAATCCAAAAGCAGCGTCTAAAAGGTATAAAATAATATTAACATTTTGAAAATATAAATTTTAATTTGCATTTAAATATTTCGAAGAGGTAATTAAATTTGATCAAATATCTAAATCGTCGTAGCAATGAAAAGTAGTCATAGTTTCTGTTTTTTTTTGTATATTTTAAAATTTTAAATAAGGACCTTAAAGACACTGTATAATTTTATTTTCAGTTTGGGGATTTAATTCACAATTCTATTCCTAAAATTATAATTCTCCTCGAGATCAAGCCAAATTTTCCAAAAGAATATAGAGCGGCTTTTTAACAAAATGGTTACCTGTTACCCTGATTTTCAAACATCTAGTCTGACTGGAAAGGGTTAAAATGTGTGAAATAATTTTTTAATTACTATCTTTGCTCACAAAAATTTTTTTGATTTCGAAAAGTGTACGTTTTGGATTAATATAACCCTACACACAACTCTCCGTAATTCACTTTTGTTTTTTTTTAAATATATTGCTAATCTCGTGATATCAAATGAATTGAGTACATACCTATTTTTTAATGGCAATTAATTTAAATAAAGCATATTTGGCTATAGATACGTTGTGGATATTCTTTTTTAGACAAACTTGGTCACTAACCAGACTGTAAATATTTTACTTATTTACTTTGTCGCAGTTGTGGTTACGTCTGATAATGTGGCCAAGGGCGAATTATGTTGATTTGCATTTCAAATAAATCCGTGTGGCTCCTGGATCCCGCCGAAATCAAATCTGCATGAATATGGAAAAACAGGAGTTGTGGTGAATGTCGAAACCAACGCCGGCACCCACTCGGCGGTCGGTCGGTTATATTCGAAAAACATAACTTTCGACGCGGTACGACAGGTTGGACCTTCGGTTACACCTTTGCAACACACAAAATCCAGCCAGCCAGAATTCAGGTCTACAATCGTACATGGCATGCATCCCAATCGGTCGACCAATGTGTCTGAATTTCAAGTGGGGTTCCTGGAGGGTTTGGCATTTTCATTTTGTTCACGTGGCGGTAACGGCGGGGGTGTTTTTATTTTCACCCCCGTACGGCCTCGTCTGGCACCTACCCGTCAAGGGCGCCTTTGGCCAGTTCCGGCATGCACGAGTGATTTAAGCGCACACATGCCCCGGTCGATACTACTGACATTTTTTCATGGCGAGGAGCGCTTCCAGTTTTAGAGCTTTGTTGAAAACCAATAAAATGCAAACCGTGAATTTTCTATTTATGGGAAATTTCGAAAGTTTCATATGGAAATGTAAACAATGCCCAGTGAGACCCTTTTTTCCTAGGTCTGGCCGCTCAATTCAGTCCCAGTTCGGAGTGGCATGCCAGTTGAAACTTTGCTGTTGGCAATCCTTGTTTAGGGAAAATGGCAAACTCCATTCGAGAGTGGTTATTAGAGAAATTTACATGCAACTTGTTTGCGGATCAACTATTGATGAGCGTGTAAAAGCCCTATCAACCTGGCTGCGATATTTGCTCTTGAGAGCAAGCGAAGTACCAAAATTTCTGTTGATCGCTAGTTTCCCAAGGGAGCGCTCGAAATCAACAATTTCTATGGAGAACAATGTCTAGTCGACAAGTAATTAATATTTCAAATTAATTTCTTTATTCGGAAATTGTTACAATCTTTTGTTTCCTAGACACCTATACACACGGAAGTAATATATTTTCTCTTATATCTAACTTTTGAATTACATGCCATACATATTTTTATTGACTGTCTATCATATGCAAATATTCCATAAAATGGGAACAGTGTGAAAGTGTTTTCTATATCAAACTCGGTGGTAGAGTAAATATTCACATCGTACTTCTACTGTTTACTGTAGTATATAACAGTCATTTTTTTATTGCCTTGTAAATAAAGAAGACTTTTCCAATTTTTAACAACAATGTTCAAAGGATTTCTAAAGCTTATGGACATTTTCTTTTCAAAAGCGGGAGAAACGAAAATCTTTATAAAAGTGTCCGTCTTTAAAAATTTATGTTAACTAATTTTATAAAATCCAATTCATAGTTCATGGTTTACGTTTAATGAGATTTCATTTGCCACTTCACTCGAGAGATTTGTAAACAACAAATTTTGTTAACCCTTTCGGTGGCCCAAATTCGCCCCTCTTTAGTTTCATTGTATGTACAGGTTATACGTATTTACATAGATTTCCATTCTGCATCGTCTTGTTGACCATTTTTTCGGGGTATATTCAAAAAGGTATTTGCGCTTATTACGTACCATCAAATTTAATGGTGTATTGAATGAGCTTAGTAACAAAAAGTTATTTTGAATATATCAAGAAGGTATTTTAGTAAATTCTCGAACAATTCATTGTTTACAGGGACAAGATATGCGCAAATGTATTCCTTGTTGAATTGCGTTATTTATGTGATGACTTGAGCACTTTCTAATGATTGTTATACATTTTAGAAAAAAATCTAGACTAGTGTGATTCTTCAGGGAAATTCACTTTTTCTGGTTCTAAAGCTAATAACGATGTTCGGTATCTTAATAAAGGTTTGATTATAATTAGTTCTGTTTCATAGGCATATGCTCTTATGGGGTACAAATTAGACAAGGTTACCCTATATTTAAAACTTGTTGCCTATCTTTTATGATCAAAAACAACACAAAATCATGAATATCTAGTCTCAACTATCATTTTAGATTTTAAAGCAGACTCACTTAAGAACTTAAGTGTGAAAGTGATGAACCAAGTGATTAGATCAATCATTTTTACAGGCAAAGATCGTAGGTCTTTTTCCTCAAGGTCTAGACAAGTTTTTTAAACAAAAAGTAAGAACATTCCTTGTTCAGTTCATTGCATTGAAGTACTTCTATTCTTGCTATATTTTAGCAGGTATGCTGATATTCTAACCAAACCATAAAACGACTCCATTAAAGTAGCTGAATCAGCTGAGGGCCTATCGCAATATATCGGGATGTAATTAGTCGCAGCGGACCGCGACCGATTTATTCGCTAATTGATCACATGTATCCGTTCCGGCAAGGCGATCAGTCTCTGTCGTAATGAGCGTACGGCAATCGCATTAAAATAATGCAAGAGCGATTTGAGATAAATAATTGAAATTCTCCCCGTGGAACGGCTCTAAGACAGCGGAATAAATCAAAAATTGCACCAAGCTCTTGTGCAAGAACTTAGCCGCGGCCGCGTCCAGCATAGGCGAGTCTCCGCGGAATCTTGCAATAGTTTCGCAAGGCGAATGTGTTCGTCGTTGCCGTCGTCACCGGCTCCACAGGCAAATGCCTTAAAACAAAATGTGGGGAATACCGTCTTGGTGTCCCCAGGTAAAGCAAAAGATATTCACGAGTTCACTTCCTAGATCCCCTAATAACTTTATGAGATACCTGCCGCAACCCCGCAATTGCCTTAGCCATGTCGCCAATATGCTGGGACTACTTCTTCACAGCTGCAAGTTATGCAATAAATTCACCTGAGATACCTGGGCCATTTGGCTCAATTACAAATTGCCGGCGAGGGGAAAAATTAACGTCATCAACACTAGTATTGGGAACGGTCGCGGCCGTTCACTGGGCAAATTGGAAAAATCTAAAACCCCATCTAATTATTAATTAGATGTTAGTCAGATTTGCCTGGCTAATTGGAGAATTAATTACGAACCGAGAAGTTGCCAGAGTCTGTGGTGTTCTTACAACGAACGGCGATAACTACAGCGATAAATGACCTCCCAAGACGTTTGCCTACGATTGCCTTAAAGTTTAGATAGATTGTGTCGAGACATATATGGTCGTTCGAACTGAAACTTCACTTGTAAATGGCTTCTATGAAAGTCACCTATAAATCAGTTTCTAGCTGCATCCACGTTATAGAGGCTCGTTTTTGAATGATTGGCGCACATTTCCATGAAGTTCGAAGGCCTCTTACGGCTGAAGAAATTATTTTAACAGTAAAAACTATAAGAACCCTCCCCATGTGAGTGCTGTGTCATTTTTTCGAGACCTCGATAATTCTTCAATGACCACTAATTCAGCGGACTGCTCAAAGTTATGGACCATAAAAGCCTTAATTGCGAAAAAATTTACTTAGAAAAGAAGCAGATGGTACCTAACGACATTTCATCAGCACTTAGTGGTTAGTATTGAATACAAGAACTTATTACGTTCCTTAACTATTTAAGAGTGCCATAAAACTATTAACTGGCCATGTTCGTATTATTATCCATGTGTTAAGAGGATTTAACTCATACCGATCTTTACAGATTCTTCAGTTTTGTAGGAGCTTTTGAAATTTTCAAACTCTATCTTTTCTTAAAACAAAAAAAAATCTCACTTAACTTTTAAGCCTTGTTTATTTAACATAAATAAAACGCATACCAATGCCGACAAGCAAGAAATTGTCACAAGAAAATAAAAGGAAATAAGAAAATAAAAGTAAATTAAAAAATAAGAAAAATGTTGGTTTTAGTTGGAATAAATTTAGGAATTCTCCTAAAGTCTAAGTTATTTGCTTGTAAAAATGGTTTTTTTTAATAAAAACAGGTAGAGGAAAAATAAAAATTTCTTAATTATTGTCTAGGGAACATTCTCCAATTTTTAAAAAAATGAGAACGATAAACACGCATATAAAGTTTTGTAATATTAAAATTTGCTTTAGTTTCCACGAGTTCGCAGTTTTTAACTTCTAATGAAGTGGACTCTACTTATCAGCACCAACAAAATGTAATTAGTCATAATTATAGAGTTAAATTCATGTGTGTGACCTACAATTCCCTTATATATAAAACAGCATATGATACTAAAGAAAGACCAGGTCTTTCCTCAGCTCTTTTTAATTTTACTGTCACTAGTTGGCTGCTGTATTTCACTACAGAGAGGGTCAACTTTAGACTAGTGAAAATATTTTTTAAATCGGATCATTACTTACTAAGACTGCCTTGGACAACTTCACAACTATATTTTTTCCCCCCCCCCTTGTCGCATCTCTTACAATTCGGTATACCTGAAAATGAATAATTTGTAGTAGTTTATAAAATTAAATTAAAAATGAAATGAATTCAATTTTAATCATAATTGACAAGACATATTTATATACGTGATGTCACATTCAGTATCAACCCCTTCTTCCCTGTTATCAAGTTGGGCACTATGTCCAACTATGACCTCTCTATTGCGCGCAAATTTCATGGACGGTCTCCTGTATAAAAGTAAGATCTACTTTTTACCCTTTTAAGCAGAAAAAAGATTATTATTTGAGCACAAGACATTTTTGTTTTATTTTTAAATATAATTAATGAAAGAACATAAAATAAAAATCAATTTCCGTTGAATTTAAACAAGGGGAAAAAGTATTAATTTCTAAACTGTAAGAGTTTAATTTTAATATTCTTAAAATATGTTAGCAAAAATTTATTTTTTTTCCGGTTTGTGAGAAGGACGTAATATTTTCTTGTTCTGTAAAAAAGGAACAAATTTGGTGTACGTGCAGTACACAATAGTCCAACTTACCAGTAACTCTCCGTGGAGGTGTGGTAAAAGAAAAGCATGCACGACATGGCTGAGAAATGGCCGTCTTAACTCAAGGTGTTTGACAATCTCACGCACAAGTTAAAATGGCCCGTTTTTCTCGCTACTTGTTTGATATACTTTAGTTCTTAAATATGAAACTAATTTTTGCATCACCATATTTAGGGAACCTGTTGATATTTTCAAAAGTCCTTAAAAACAAGTTAAAACATTAATATTAAACAATTGTTTGATCGATCCATATCCAAATATGATTTAGTATGCCATATTGTACCTTGATGTGAATCACCCTGTGTTTAAACGCCTTGGAGCTTCAAAACGAGGCCGAGATCGTTGCTACGTACACCCCGGATACATCAACTGCAGCTGCTTTCGAGGCTGTCAGTCAAAACTCATGTCTTTCTGCTGAAAATGAAATTTTCCCGCTGGCGTCGCGGGATGATCTTTACCGGAAAAATCAATTTTAAAATTTTTCATCTGGAACAGAAAAATTCATAATAAAAAAGTCCTATCAATTCCGCGCTCTGCCTGGTACGCGTTGTACCCCACGTTCCGAATCGCAGTCAGAATCACAGCCGTGTCGAAAATGGTCCTGTCGGCACGGCAGGCACTGCCTGTAATAAGTGAATCCGCTCGAAATTGACGAGGAGGACTCCTGAAAGAAGAGCCCGAGGGAATGTGAATGGATACCAGGTCCCAGTTGCTCGAAATGTCAGTGCAAGTTCTCCTGACACGGCTTGACATGACATACGACAATTGTACTCCTCGGCTTAATTGAAAAAAAGAAAAAAAAAACATCAAACTAGATAAATCGGAGTAAAATAAAATCAGAAGAGACAAACAGACAAACCTAGAGATCCTAAAGCTAAGGTGCACCAAAGACTTCCGATAAGTGCTGCGACTGTTCCGGGGCTGATCTATCTCCGCGTCAGTCGAATAAATTTTATTTAATAATTTCTCAAATGGCAATTGATTGGAACCGACTCGCTCGATCCGCGCTCGATTGCCGCAAAGGGTGCACAGGCTTATGGGATCGGCTTATAATTTTAATTGATTGGAAATTAATGATCAGCTGCTCCTCGGGCGGCCGCGACGACGAAGACGACGTCGACAGGTAGGGCCGCGCGCAGCCTGCGGCGGATCGTGGACAACCGTCGCCGCGGATTTTGTCGAGCCACGGATGCACTATCGATTGACATATGATTATTGACGTTTTGTGGTTCTAGATAGGGAACACTGTAAATTAATTGGATGAAGGTCGCGATTCCATCTCCCGCGACCGGACTGTCTTGCAAGTGGCCGCGATTCAGGCACAAATCCGATCCGATCGGGAATGTGATTTATGCCTTTTCTATTTATCTTGGCATCGCATAATTGCAGGTTTCATCGCGACTTTATGCATTTTGCTATGCTTTACTTTTTTCCGACGAATGAGTTGGAGTGCTTGTCCAATATTGAAATCAAGGGAACGATTAATTAAAAGTTGTTTTTGATTGGAACAAACATGTTCGATTCATTATCGCAAAACCCTACGGAAGGTACAGAAAAACCTTGCAGAAAAAGTTCAGTAGTTGCTGCCACAGGTAGGCATGATTCAGTTTACAACGCGTTGATATTGAAATGGGTTTTCGAATATTAATCGGAAGTTCATTAGAAATGTATTGTAGTTCCTTTTATATAAATCGAGTAATTAGATTTTTCAATAAACAGCATTATACTTGCTTTGTTTTATCTTAAATAACCTGTCCCAGGATTTTCTATTTTTAATTCGATAAGATACATAAAACCTAAATTAGTTTATAACCTATCTAGAAAGAAAAGAAAAATCAATGCATAAAATACGATACATTTATCTATTTAATGGGCCTAAATTGTCAATTTAATTATAATCAAAATAATAAAAAACGTTAAATGATAATAGAATGGTTTCATTTTATTAATAATTGCCAAAAAACTGATCTCTAGTAGTGTCAAATTGATTATATATTCTAAATTGAATTCTATTTTTGTTAACCGGTCATAATGTTTTAATTTAGGGACACCACTGTTTTATTGATCGTTGCCGTGATTTTGTCTCATCCAGACCCTGACCTGAAATTTGTTTGGGCAACAGATTCTTGTTGGTGACTTGTATAGTCAAACTAAAGAATCACAGCTAATATCTTCGAAATCTGTCCCATGATTAGTTAAAAAGTTTTTTTACTAATTAAGTTTCCTTCACCAAATTCGATTTAACATGTTCAAACCATCAATATGCAAATTATCAATTATTTTCCAACTTAAGGGAACATTAGTGATACGCGCTGTGCGATCCAAGTGCCACCGGTATTATACGCTGACCGATGGGACATCCAAGTGTGAGCACATGTGGTACACGCCGACGTCAACGTGTTAATGGAGTATTTTATTCTGTAAATTTGAAAAATTCCATTTTTTTAATTTTTGAGAGTATAAATCTTTAAAGGTATATTTGTAAAAGGAAATGTTAACATTTTTAAAGCTTATGAATTTATAAGCCAACAACAAGGCCTCGTATCTGTTTAAACACGCGAACGAATTTCACACGTGTTTTCTCAAAACTCTAAATTTCTATCCTTCATGACACCAACCAAAATAATAGCAAAGTTTTCACACGGCCGCTGAATTTTTCTTTCCTTTTGGTTCCAACCAGTAAAAAAAGTTTTGCATTTACAAGTCGCTGATTTTTTGTCTTTTTGACGATTTGTTTACGGAATTTTTACAAGTCATTTTTCTGTAATTTAAAATGTTAATAGTTTTTCTTATCAATCTTTAGAAAGAAGCGTTAAATTTTCTTTTAAAGACTCGAACATGCCTCTTAAATCATAATTCAAATCTAAGGTTGTACCAAACGAATGAAACCTAAAAATATAGACCTTAAAAGATTTTTAGTTCTATAAAATGTTTTTAAAATATGTTTTAAATAAATTAACGAACAGATAAATGGGAATATTATTTATTATTAGGCAATAGTTCACAAACTACGCGAGTGAAAATTTTAGTTTACTTTTAAGTCTCAAAGGTTCTCATTTCTTTGAGGTAGTAATTTGCTGCCCAGAATTTAAAATGGATTTAGTTCCATTAACGCCTCAATGAGAACTTTGAAGACTAAATAAAAGTTTCTTCAAAATCCAAACCGGAATAAAGAATTTGAAAAAAATTCAAATTAATCGCTCAAAATTCTAAATGAGGATTTTGAGGACTACATAGGACTATATTTGGTTACTTGAACAAAAACTGAAACCTTAAAATTTTCAATGTAATGTTAGAGGGTTCAATTTGAGTTCCAGGTTTTTTCTAACTTTTTATTTTAACCGAGGTCTCAAAACTCTCAATTTGGCGATTTTATCTGAAGGTGAATCAGTGAAATTCATTGTAAAAATAAATGTTCGTTGTTTTATCAGAGTGAAGTAGTTTAAACCCGATTGTTTTGCAGTGACTTGTACCAGTTTATTTTTCAAGAATATCAAGCCGTTTAAGCAAAGTTCTTCAAATATAAGTAGACTGAACGATTACTCTGAAGATAAGAGATTGCCTGATTATCAATAAAATTATTCGCTCTGCAATATTTTCAATATTTTCTTAATTAAAAGTATCTCTTATAATTCAATCTACCTCTTTATGCAAAATCATAAGTTTGAATGGTTAAGTAATTTGAATATAAGTCACTTTTTATCCAGTAGCGAAATTAAGTTGCTGTTCATATAAAGTGAATATGATTTGCCTTTTATTTTTATTTCATGATAAACAGAACTAAAAATTTTATACTTTTGCAATTTTTCTCCCTCACCTGAACCCCTCATGAGGTTATGAGACTTTTGAGAGTAAATTTTGTATTATTTTCATTTTTATGAGGCTTTTGAGGGCTAAAAGTAAATTTATAAACTCAATTTTAGGCCTCAAAGTGGTAAATGGGGACATAACTACAAAGATGAGGACTAAACGTGAATGAAATCTTGATGAATTAATTTACCTAGCAATTTTTAGGTGAGTCTCAAAGTCCTCGTAAAGAAACTTGGGGGCAAAAGGTAAACTAAAACTTCCACTCGGGTCAATAAAGAATTTCAAAAGCCGATTTATTTTTTTAATTTTATTGACAGCCATTATGTCCATAAAATAATTCTGTATAAATAAAACATTTGTGCGGAAAAAATATTTGTGGAACTTTTTAATGTTGCAGTGATAATAACAAAGTTATTAGCACTTTATTTAAGATTAAATAATAGTAAATAGAAATTTAATTTGCTTAAATCGCACGTTGCATTTATTAATTTTAACCTTTGCAAATTACTACTAGTTGCTTCATTAGAAGAACGCCTCTAGATTTCCATATGGAGACTTGTAAAGTGTACTATCTAATTTCTGATCAGGTAGGGAGAGTAATTAGAAAACATTTCATTCAGCGATCTTAGCATGATTATCCCTCCAAGGGATAATCTATCTAACCACCGATAATTGTTCAATATGCAATTAGTTAGCCAGCCGCGATGCTGGAGATGTGAATGGCCATTGCGATCATCATCCCGTCCGCCCTGACCGCAGCTCGCAGGAATGCTAATTACTGTCATAATCTTCTTCACCTACCACACGATCAGATCCCCCGACTAGACAGTGTTACGTAATTTTAATTTGAGTCCTAATCAATGAGCTCATTTAGCCAACATATCTGATTGCCCGCGATAGCGACGATTATACGAGTGTTCGCGACGGCCTGGTCTCCCGCCATTCCTTACATGGGCTCTGGACTCTTCCTTCCCACAGGTGACCAATTGAGATTCAGGCCGGTGTGTCTTCCTGTACTTTTGTGCAACTAGCAGCGCTCCGTCTGGAGCCTTTCTTGGGTCTTTCTTGAACCTTTCTCGGGCCTCTCCTAACTGCACGCTAGCGGTGTTGTTGCTGCTGTCGCCGCTGCTGTTGTTGGTTGTGGCTTTTAATGAATGCACCGCAGCGTCAGAATCGACAAGCGCAATCAACGTCGCAAATAACCCATCGCTGAAGTTGGAGCTCTTTCCCGTACGTTTACCAGAACCGGCATAGGTAGTAGTCACCTGTACCAGTAGGTATTTACCATAGGCATCTTAACATCTCCCCTTGGTAGTCGCGCCAAAGAAGAACGATCAGAGATCACCTGGCCAAGATAATTTTTACTTGATTGGTTGTCACCTATGCAGATAAAGATCGTGGGATGGGGTGATATGGTCGGCCACCCAACTCTTCTACCCAGCCAGGTTTTACCTGACTTGCAAAAGTCAACTCCTCTTAAGATTCCTTAGGGCGTCTTAAGAAATTGCAAATTAAGCGCCGATCACGACGGATTGTTTGGTATTAGGGAATGCAGGGAAAGTTGATTAGACTGACTGGAAAAAAACCGAGGCCTCCATTCAATATAGGAATGATTTGCAGGTAAATCAGTTAATATCACATCACTCGTCGATTTGTAGTCGAGGCACACCTGGCTCTAGAAATTGGATGAATAAATCCGGGCGTCTTTTTCCTATTCAACACAGCCTTAGACGTAATCCTTAAACCACGTATTTTGAGATTGCCGGAGTATTATCCGCCAAGGCGGTGGAAGAATATCGTAGCCAACAAGATTTGAGCCAAATGACCTGAATAAATAAGATAAGACGCTCGGTTGAGGCCTTAGAAGGGGGAGTCTTTGTGCCAATGTGTTTCCCACAGACGTCAGCAGACGGCATGCTTTTCCTCACTCACTCACCATCCTCAGGAGCTGCTGTGCTAATTCAACAATTAATCAACGAGATTAAGATGTAATTGAAATCATTTTTACGAACGCAAAGTGCCCGATAATCCCGCGCATCCGGCATCCCGGTGTATTCCTGATAAAGCGGGGGATTCTGGCCAGATATATTCACTTTCGCAGCAGTAGCGCAAGATTGATTGGCTCTGTCTGATAACTTTACCCCGGGAAAAATTTATACGCTTCCTTCGAACGATGCCCGCGACGCACGAGGGCCTTTAGCTGAGAATGGATGGACATTACAATTCAATTTCGGCAGCAATAAAACGCCAAATTTGTTTTGGAAGAATTCCAGAAGTTTCCCAAAATTCCCCGAAAAAAAACGGACAAAAAATTCATGCCCGAAAACATAGAATGCATCTAGGTCGATGGGACTCAGAAGAAAAATTAAATTTGCATGAGTTAGCGCACGGCCTGATGAGGTGGCATACGCGGGATACCCGTGTCGACACGTTTAATGCAATAACGCCTGTCAATAGCAGCAATTGGATTCGGCGATCCTCTAAATTTCCATTGAATTATAAACTTATTCGAATTTTAAATTTTGTTGGTGGGTCCAGCGGCCCCCCATTCGAGGGCCACACTAAACTGAAAACTTTTTCAAGTTCGGAAATCAATTTTCGGTCAGGGGGTTAAAATTTCAGCTTGACACTCATTTCGAATTCTGTTTCCACTGCAGAAATCATTTACAAATGCAGAACTATTCGAATTTTGTTTTCACACTATTGAAATTCAAATTCGAAACCACTCAAGTTCGTGTTTTCTAAACAAGAAGCGTGAAATGTTTGAATGTATCAGTCAAACAACACATTTCACTTTAAAGAGAAATTCTATCCTTCATATGCACTCATCGGTAGAAATATTACCGCAAAATAATCCACTATTTAGTTTTTTTTAAAAGTTGCTGGTTATCAATATTCTTGCTCCACTAGGAAGAGCTGCACTGTTTGCGCGATTAAAATCATAAAAAGGAAAAATGTTTTGCTAATGGGCGGGTATTTCATACAAACTAAAAGCTTGTTATTTATCATTTCCTTTTTTTTATTAAAGGTATGTACTAGTATATCATAAAACTTTTGATTTCAACAGTTCCTTCCTTATCACTGCTCGGTACAAACAAACGTGGACGTTTTCTCGTTTGAATGATATCACCCTTGCACTTTGAATCTTTATCGTTTTCTGCGCCCTTAAGAAATCTGTAGGTTTCCTGATATGGAAATTTTGCAACTTCTGCGACCATAGTGCGTAATTTAGATTTCTTATTGTATACATAGATACGTTGAATAAGAGATGTACAGTGTTGTTAAATGTTTTTAGAGCTTAGCAATTCGAAGTGAAATTATGGGATTGGAAATAATCAGGATTAGTTTACACAAAGAATAGAAAAAAATCGAATAAAATAGGATAAAATGTTTTACATTTTTACCTTGCTTCGTTAATTCTTACGTTAAATTGAATCAATGGACTATTGTTTTTATCAAATAAAGACTTTGAAAAAATTAGGTGGTCTAAAAACTCATCTTAATTTGAATACCGTCATCGTGGGTATTTTAGTCGTTGAACTAACATAGGCCTAAAGCCGAAAAAATATTTTATACTTTTCTGTTCGCACAGCTTCTAATTAATACTTTGGACAAGAGTTTGAAAAAAAAAAATTAAAAAACCTTATAAAACTGCTTTTATATTTCAGACAAAATTAGATAAGATTTTGTACGCATTTTCAATATACATATATATTTTGAAAAACGGGCAAAATTAGAAAAGGTTTATCAGCAAAACGACTATACTTACTTTCACTAATGTTTCTACCTGGACAGATTTCGAAAAATGAGCTTTTAGAAAAAAAAAGAAAGTTTTCTTGTTCCATTCGATAATTTTATAACTATTATAAGGAAAAAAAAAGGTCTTTTGCGTCTCGATCCTACATAGATTTTTAATCTCAAGCAATCTATTCCCCAATAACTCAATTTAAATTTTGCTTAGAGGATATGTTTTAATTCCCCACTTATTTGCATACCTCCCATTTTCCCCATTAGTGAGGTATCTGTAAATGGAATGCGAATCATCCAAGCATAATCCTTGCAATTTTGCGGGAATATAGCCGACGTATACTTCTGCTCTTGGAATCCTTCGGTTGTACGTCTAATGTGCTATGCACCTAAAAATGTTTGATTTTGAAACGGTGGCAGAGCTGTTTTAGCTCGATTCAATTCAAGAAGGTAATTTCCCATAAAGGCATTAATCAGGTTTCATGTTTTATTTTCATTTTCGCACACGGCTCCCCGACTCCGTTGGCATCGGCAATTTTACGCTCATCGAGCAGAGCATAGTCTAAATCGAAATTAGAAAGAAGCATCACAAGCAGGCGAATTCGAAATTCGCCATTGTAATAGCGAATTTCTGAATTTCTAGCTTTCGCCGTGAAATCAATGGACCTGGCAGTGGTCACGCTAAATGGCGCCGAGGCTGTTGCCAAGCCCTAAAATTAATTTCCAGTTAATCTTGCACTTTGGCGGTGTTAATCGGAGATAGTCTCGCATCGGATGGACCAGGCGGACCGGTCGGATTCAGTGATCTGTGATGGAATTTTGAGGAGCACTCGACTGCAAGCGAGGGGACCATTTACAACGACGCGGCGGTGACGTCTAATGAAGCAAATTTTCCGACCGGACGACCGCCGGACCGGGCGAAACGTTTTTCTGATTTAATTGTGGTTTTGTTTGGTCCGTCCTCGACCTCGACTACTAGGCGCTACCGCTGGGATCTGTACCCCGCAGTGATTCTGGGGCTGACCCAGAAGGCAGAGCCATCTCCCCGCCAATGCTTGTTTTTGCTTACTAATTGCCATAAACAAGGGCCGGCAGAGCATGGGTGCCACCTGGTGGGCTGCAACCACAACATGGCTCACAACGGCCAGTCGCGGCTGCAGGAGTGTATCCGGCCGGACACGTGACCGCACTTCTGGCAGCGGTCCGATGGGGAGTTGAACCGACACCACCGCCGCCGCCATCGCGACAGAATAAGTGCGGATATTCGGCTCGTAATTAAATTAGAATTATGTGCGCTGCTGGATTAGTGTAAATTGAAACAGGCCGGTCGCCGTGTGGAACATGGATTTACTCTTGTTGATTATGTGCAGAAACAAAACACCAGCCTCCCTACGTCTCCTCATGGTGCTGCATCGCACCTCTCCGGTCGTCCTCTCCACCTGTTCACATTTAGCATAAATGCAATTGGTTAGGTGCTCGTAATTGTGTACAAAATTTATTCCGGCGAATTGCTTCTGATTTTTGTTTACTTGCTCTCTCGTGCAGGTGTTATAACAAAGCTATTTATAATTTAGTCCATTGCTACAGTTCAGACTGGTTGCTAGAAGAAGTAGATTTCAATAGAATTTATTAATATAAAAAATTAATAAGACAGATAAAAAGCATCAGTTCTTCAGGTCAGTTGTAACTAACTAAATCAAAAAATTTTAAATTACTAGGGAACAATAAGAACCAAAAAATAAATCAAGCTAGAGCTGTGAGGTTTTTAAATTTATGAAGCTTAGCAAAGTTGTTGGATATGCTAAAAATACTTAACCGTAGGAGTGCATTGGGGTTTAGGTGCTCCTAGAAATAATAGATAAAGATACATTGTAGATACATCCCTGTTTTAGAATTACACACAGGAATCGTTTTAACCCTTAAAAGGTATCATGGGTAACCCATGATACCATTAACGTGACCTTTTTAGAAAATACCTTTTAAGGGTTAAATCGACGTGGGGTCATAGAGATTTGGTTTGCGTTAAGTTTTCGTTGTCCACAACCTTCCAGAGATTACATCTCAGCGAGCCTCTTTTCCAGCAGAAACAGGACGAAACAGCAACTAGCAACTAGCCCAAGGCTTCCGATTTTTTGAGGGCATCTTGGAAACAAATGTATTCATGAAATTTATTTATTAGTATTATATATACACAAAATTTTATTTAACTTTTTTTACTTCAGTATTAGCATTATGCTTAACAAGAGCATTCCCTTTTTTACATAATTTTTCCCACCATCTGCGCCCGTCTTAAGAACTTGACCTTAGTGAGACGGCACGTAATTCCTCCACATTTTGAAACGAATTTTTTATAAGATATGTTTCTTTGCTTAAAAGTAAACTTCGAACATTCCAAGAGAAGATTAATTTACATTGCGAGTAGCGATAGCATCCAAGGCTATGGACATTTCATCGAATACTGAACAAATTTTACACGAATAAAAAAAATTACTCTGTGAAAATAGGGTTCTAAGGTTGGGCACGTGAACGGGTTATTTTCTTGTTAATGGAGGAGCCGCCTTGGGGGTAGAGTTAATTGACAAATCGTCTTGTGATGACAGCACCTTACAAGATTCCATGCAATCCAGAGAACCTGGGCATGGCCATGATTCCCGGACAGACCTGGAGGACGAAAGCTCGCCGCAGTAGTACCATTTGTTACCTGGCTCCGGTTGGGAATTACAGAAAAGAAATGCCCTCTGGGGTAGGCCGACACTCGGAGAACTTTGACATGGCGTCGAGATAATTGGTTCTAACCCCGAGAGATGGATGCCTTTCCGACTGCGAAGACGTTGTCGATGACTCTAGAGTCCGGGCTCTAGAACGAAGGCGGTGCGGTGCATTCCCTGCCATAGATGGCGAATTGATTGGGACCCGCGGAGCATAAGTCTTCAGGCTAAAGAATTCATGTCACTGTCATGTCCTCCTGACTATTAACAAGTGTAATGTAAGACGGCGGCGGTCTCTGGTGTCGACGGTTCTTGCGTTTCGCTGCAATCGCGATCGTGTAATTTCGATCGCACCGCTGCCGCCCTTAGCAGGCCCCAAGATGATCTGTCACGGCGGATTGATCTCAGCGCCCGGCGACTTATAAGAGC
This sequence comes from Proctacanthus coquilletti, assembly GCA_001932985.1. Lineage (NCBI taxonomy): Eukaryota > Metazoa > Arthropoda > Insecta > Diptera > Asilidae > Proctacanthus > Proctacanthus coquilletti. The sequence continues at coordinate 449,770 of MNCL01000070.1, forward strand.
CCTAATGAATGCCACGACACTTTTTATGACGGCCGCGGTGCACAGCAGCAGTCGCGGCCCGCGAAGAATACCTTCGTGGATGCAAGGAGCTACATTCGGTTACCTGTCGAGTGCTCGCTGCAATCACCATTAGTAATGGGCAAGGTATCGGCTGCTGAGGCTTTTTGTCGGCACCCTAATGCGAGATCGTCTTCATTTATTAAAGGTTTGATAAATTATCGATTCCTTGGTCCAGCAAAAATTCCATCAACGATATGTTGTTTATTCTAATCGCGGAATTTCAAAACGACCGTTTTTATACCTTATGTGCTGTTTTGAAACCATGTTAAGAAATTGCTACACAAAAAATCAGGACAGATCCATAATTTCCTGCACTACTTCTGAGGAGGTTTATCTATCAAGGTTTTTTTTCTAGACGGATTGCCTTGGTGTACTTTCCAAATTCGTAGTTGGCTTAATAACTGAGAAGTTGGTTAACTTATAGTCTAACACACTTAAGTTATGAACTTCTAAATTTCCAGGTGCAATTACTAATTTAATCTCAACAAGTTTACCTATTCTTGTCATTAGTTGGAGTCAGGGAAACTCGAAAGTTTTCTCACCTTCGCATAGGAGCCATTGTCGCCAACCCTTGCCTTCACAGGGGAGGAATAATTGAACACCGGAAACAAAGCGTGATTTAAAGCCCTTAAGCTGCTCTTTTATTTACTCGAAACAATTCCTTTGTACAGAGAAAAGAAAACCGCAAAGTGGAGGAGAATGCAGTTCCTTCTTTAACGTAACGGCTGGAGCAAAAGCATCCCATCATCTCCCCAGAGGCTTGTCCCTGCACTAAGAGTCTTCTCCCGGAAAAGGACTGGGAATATGGTGGGAGTGGGTGGAGGAGTGGAGTGGAGGGGTATACACGCATCAACCACTCCTTACAGATTGAGAGAACGCAGCCTTCAAAGTTGCTGACGAACGATGTCACTCAGGTAAACCAGGAGTGTCTCCCACCTGGGAAGGTAAGGAATGGATATCTTTCGAGGTAAGTGAGCGTCGGATAAAGTTGTTTCCCGGCAGGTGATTATCTTTGTGCCAGGATTCCCCTCCCCGCCTCTACACCTAGTTGATACTCCTGAGCCGCTTTAAGCTAATTACGGCGAACAGCAGGGACGGATGAGGGTAGATACAGGTAGAACTTTCAAGTGAGTTTTGTATTTTTTTTCTTCAGCTAAAGTTCCACGCACGCCATCCTGCTCGGAGGAGTTCTGTTGTTTTCTGAAAAATGCTCTTGACTGGCAAACATTTTTTGTTCGTTTGTTGCCACTTAACTTAACTAATCATAACTGAACAAAATTTTTCTGAAATATTTTCAAGTCAAAAAATACACCTGAATACTGACATCATGCTAAGAGTTCGAAAGTCCTCATTCAATCTGAGAGGGCCTTCGATTTTTTCGTTTTTCGTAGTTTTCAGCATGGGAAAGGCGGAAAAGGTGCCCTGATCGAAAAAATGTAGTAAAAACAATATGCTCTAGAAAAAAAACCAAACAGCTCGCCTCGCGAACGGAGTAACTAAATTAACACGATCTGATCGGGGCCCTTTTATTTGCTCAATTCGAGGCAATTAAAAGTAAAGCACAAGGTCCAAGAGGCTGTGGTATTGCGAAGAAACAAAAAGTCAAAACCTCTCGAACCTTTCTCGGCTCCTTGGCGACTATAACACTCATTCATGCTTCGATGCATTGGTGGGCATATCGTGGCTTCCTCCGCGGATTTCCGCGGGTTTCACTCTTCGCGTTCGCTAACCACGATTGTCTGGCTCTTATAGAACGCGCGGTACTGCAAAAACTGCGAAACCCTTTCGCCGCAAAAAGTGCTCTTCTTAATCTTAATGAGCCAACTCATGCAGGTAATTGCTATTGAGCCCTCATCCTGTGAGTTCGTGATTGATTGGTTATGCGAGGCTAAGTTTACCTAAGAAATCTAAGAAAGAACAGAGCACTTGTTGCTCCCGCCGTGAGTGCATGATCGGCCGGACAAGATCGCGGTCTGAATCAGCACATATCTTAAAAAAAGGGTACAGCAATGGCGTAAATCTTAAGGTGTTATTGAACTATGCCCAGATATCTGTGACTATCCCTTAAATCAGGAACGTCCGTAATTAAATTCATGCCCAGCTGTGATTTCCCTGTCTTGAGATTTTGCTGATCTTGCGCCTGTACCCTCGGTTTGTAGTCTGGACCTTTACAGCCTGAACGCGCGAATGATTCCCTATGTCGCTCCGGAATCTCTCTAGTCATGATGCACAGTACGACGGGCCAGGTATACCCATAGGAAATTGCTTTATTAAATAATTCCTCGATATAAAATAATTGCCGCGATCAATGCGCAGTCACGTTTGCCTGGAAATGCGCAAAACTTTTTATTTGAATCGTTCTGGGTTTGCCGAAGTACCCCGAAGGAACCTGAAGATGGGTGCGGTGCAAACAAAAAATACACCTCACTAACGTCGGCGGCTAATAAACACGAGGCTCCATGGCGAATTAAGACCTTACACGGCCCTCATAAAGGCCGGCTGTACCCTTAATTGTGCGAAATATTTTTCTAAATTTGTTTTGCACGGACTCTCTTGTATCGAACTACCTCAGTTTATTAGTTTTATCTTGAATAAACTTTTTATGTTGTGTGTGTTTTTATGCTATTCACACTCTAGCTCCGACTGTAAGTGAGCAATTAAAAATTATCCAAGGAATAGACGAGAAATATAGAATTATTTAAGATAGTACGCACTAGTCTATTGCTAGAGATTATTCTGCTTTTGCTTTAGTAGGAATGTAGTTTTTATTAATAACATAAACCTGTTAAACTTAAGAACTTAGAGTTGATTGCGCGAAGGTGATTTATTGCACAATTAATGAAAATATTTTTTTTAAAACATTTGAAGAATGTTCTAAGGTGCAACTGATGATTTGTACTATTAGCAAAAACCAAACCAGACTTTTATACTGAGCAAAATATTTTAGTCATGTAACTTCTTCGAGGAGTAAGCATAACTATAAAAATGTATATCAAAATTTAGTGGTACTATCTAGATTTAATGAAGTTACTTTCGAATTGATGGCAACAAATGTTTCCATTAATTCCATTAATTTATAATGCAAAAAATAAAATAAAATAAAGTTTAATACTTAGTTTTTAATAGCAGGTAGAAATTTAACACATTCAAACGAACTACAAACAAGGCTTGTGAAAATTTGTTCTATTTAATTTTATAAATTCTGATGAACTTTATATTGCTAAAATGTATGTACTTTTATATACCGTTCTCCTTTGATATCCTACTCAATGGATTTGTGAACAAAAAGACTTTGTCAATCATTTTGATGACCCAAATTCATCTATAAAATTGAAGTTTTTGTAATAAAAAATGACTGGTAAATGTTGACTGGAGTCATAAGCTACTACAATGTCAAGTTTCATCAAAATCACGGACAAACACATGTTTTAAAATCGTAGGTTTGGTTTCTATTGAGTTTTTTAAATAACATATAACATATTTTTTTCTTAGGTATTTCCAGTGTACAGAAATGATCCCCTTACGATTTTATAATCGTATGCATCGATTTTTATTCAAAATTTGGAGAGGTCGTTGCTGCCATTTCTTTAAAATAATGTTTTTTTAAATTAATTAGCTTCATACTTTAAAACCCGTGGGTTTGCAGGTATAATTTTTGAATTTCTCATGTTCCAAAGGTCAAAACTGGTCGACAGCGTCTTAGGTCTGTTAAATAAGTTTAGGACTTCAGACTCCGTACTTTTTACTCTCTATTGAAACATTTATTTACCAAAAAAAAAAAATGGCTGATGGTTTTACATCTAGTTTTAAATCCTGGTCGGTTTCTATACGAAATTACCCATAACATTTTGTTATGATTGATACACTTTCTGTGTCCCGAATATGCACGTAGTGTAGTTTGAATCCGAAGCACGTAGAATAAATTTCCAACGTGGAGCTTACATTAAAAATATCGTCCGCCACTAAAAGAAATGAATTCCATAGAATAAAACTGCTCGTAGCACGGCAGTTCATTACACAAAAATCCAACTTTTGATTTATAATTGCAGGGCGCGATGTAACAGCTCTGGTGTTTCGGCTACATCAGATTCTGTCGTGGATACCTGAATTTATATTTTAATTAAATTTTTTCGTCTGTCCCCAGACACACGGTTTTATCGCTCAGATATCATCCAGTGATAGTTCCTCCGCCCGTTCGGGGCAATTTGCGAGGATCGAATAATTTAATCGCCAGACTGTCCCGGAGTTGTATGAACGGATTCCACGGTGCCCAGGACTACTTAAGCATGAAAATGATACTTTCGTGATTTACTAATTTCAGCATCCGAACCGACAGGTCGACATGTCTTAGGTCCCAGGTATGCCAAAAGTCTTGGAACGGTTGTCGTACCTGCGTCATAAGCGCCGTCGTAACTTGCATTTTGAGTAAGCACAGTTGCGTGTCGTAATCTCCGAATGGCCGCGTAATGGTCGATTATTCGGTCCGCGGTATTCAACGTGTTGTTTTTGCAATTGACTCCGTTTGCTGTTTCAATTTACTTCGCGAATCGACAGATTGAAATCCACTTTAGCGCATTTTAGGCCGCACGGTCCGTGCAGTAATTGGGCTAGAAAACACTTGGGGCGTTGAGTTCGACAGCAGGAAAATTGCTGACGCCTAGATACACTACTACAAAGTACGGGCCAGCACATCTTGGACGAATAAATTATCTTTAAATGCGACTATAAATGCAATAAATACCGCACGGTTATGAGCCAAATTGCGCATATTAAGTTCAATTCCCGACTGTACTTTAACATAAATTAGCAGTTGAAAGTCACTGGATCGCGATAGCTGCACCAGTGCGCCAAAACTAGTTTCGATTTATGGCCTTTTTACTCTATTGAGTATGGGTTCCAATGGATAAGCCTGGCCAAGGGAAAGATTTGTGCTCTTTCAACTGTTAATATACGAAATCAGTAAATATTGTGCATATTTTGAATAAGAAATTTACATAAATTTGCAGAAAATGTCTAAATCTCTTGTTTTTTTTTGCTTTGATTACATAATTTGATTTTTCCAAAACTCATAGAGAGTTGTTTCCTAAAGTCAAAGTATTGTAAGAATTGAATGAATTTTGATTGCGGTCTATTTCATGTAGTTCACTATTCCAATCTGTTGGTAGATATTTTACTCCTTTTAAGTTACCATATGCGGTAATTAATGGAGAGATTTAATTTATATTTTTTATTATTTTTAGTTAGATTTTGATCTTATAACACAAAAACTTGTGGATGTATAGATGTTTAAAGATAGCACTAAATACGCCTAACTCTTGGTTTTTACACACTGAAAATGAGTAAACATGTAATAAATTTAACAAATCCATATGAAACAGTATCAAGTATTTTTCTAAAAATAAGACTACCTACGTAGAAACTTGTCGCGTTAAATTAAATTGAAAGGCGACTGAAATGCCATGTAAATCGAGGGCTAAGTGCATATCCATTATAAGAATATAAATCATTAGAAAATATCATAATTTATTTTCTTGAAATATTAACCCCGTGCTAGTGAGGTGAGAGTGCCACAGATTCTAAAGATTAAACACTTCATTTTGGGTTGTTTGAGAGTGTTTGGGATATAAAAATTAAATTTTGTGAACACGCCCCAGTATAGTGTAAAATTCCTGCAAACTCAAACAATATACGATTTTTTCAAAATGTACCCCGGATTATTCGAGCCAGTTTATGGGACCTTACTTTACTTACTTTGAAGATTAAAAAATGATTCCTTTCCTATGTTTATTCACTGATTATTTTTTTATTACATTTTCGTTTTAGCTTTTTTTCTACATCCGTAGTATTATTTTCATTTCATTTTATAGTAGAATTTTAGCAAAGTTCCAGAATGTGGGTGGTAAGTCTAGATTGAACGAAGATTATCAGATAACATTTTACCTCAGGTGGTTTTGCTCTCTAACAAACTTTCTGTTCTGGTTTTTTACTACTTTATTTCATTTTATGCTTGAAGTAGATGTTTTATTATTTTTATTGAAATCACTATGGCACAGAATTCCCATTCAAATTCAATTAACGCTTCATCCTTCTTCGTGCTTTGATTATCTTTTCTTTTTCTTTTAAATTCCCACCTTTCCTCAATTCCTTAATTTTTCCTTAGTAGGTAATTTTCTTTACAGCTAGAAGATTGTTATCAAGTTATATTTGCATTTGCCCTCATGTACTTCTAAAAAATTGTGCTTTATTCAGAAATTCCTGAAGCTGATATTTAATTGTTGTAATTCAATAATTACCTTTTACAAAATTAACTGTAAACAGAGGTAAAAAGGAGCTAACAGATCAACATGAATGCTGCAGAATAGCCGTGTGCATATTTAAAATTAACCGAACAAAGGAAACAATTGTTTGAACTGGCCCATAAATTTCCTGGTGGTGAGTTGACCGAACAAAACAAAACCACCTGAAAGGTACACGAAGCTAATTTGAGCAAAACGCTAAAGGATTGCGTGCCGTTTAGTCCTAAGCGTGTCCGGCTATCTGGGCCAGGTATCTCATGCTCATTTACCATGACTGTAATCGTCGTAATCGTGGTAAGTACGCAAGCTGCTCGAATTGTCACCAACTGCTTCCGTTTGGCCGTGTACCTTCCCGGACGTGTCTCCTAGAGTCTGCTACTAATTCGCCACTGTCCGAAGTCGGTGAACCGATAAAGTACATTCTCGCACCCGGGAACCGTGACCCGCGACCCGCTCCGCCCGTTTTACCTGGTATCCTACCTGGGCTATGTGACACTTACCTGCTGCGGGCAGCGCGGAATTATTACATCAATGAGCGCGGGTGACCCACGTCTGTTCGCACCGCATTTAGCGACCTCTTGAATGGCCTCCGTTTGCGCCGTTTTCTTGCACATTAGCGAAATTTCAAAAAGTGCTCCTTTCCCGCTTTCAGAGATAGTTACCTGGATTATTTTTTCACGTTCGAAACGTGACTCAACGGTAGCATTAAGCGTGGTGGCATTACAAGTGCTGGCCTGTTTGCTGCCTAGACGAACGGAGCCCCGGCGGCCGCTGAGTGTGCTCCGGTACCACTCAGGTACACCGGCGGCCTGATAAGCGATCTGATTTCGGAAAAAATTATCGTAAATTTAAATTATTACAATTAAACTTCTGTTTCGGGATTATTATCGGTCGAACCCTGCACGGGCTCTCCGAATCGGTTTCGGTTTTTGTACACTTTATGAATTTAAATAAGGTGAGCGGCTCAGGCGGGGGCCGGAACGACTCGTTCCAAAGAATGCCCACGGGAACAAGGAAGGCCTGATAGTATGGCAAATACAGTGGTCGACATGCCGAGCGGAATAGAAGCTGATTTTCTTTCACCCCCCTCGATCCAGCTCCATCGCCGGCAGGAGCACGAACGTGAGTTGATCTTATTGCCTGATTGGGATGCCAAGACGATGAATTTTAACTCCTGGACGTGTAGAGAAGTTCGGGATTTAATGTCCTCCCGCCCGGCGCGTAGCCGCTCCCCGGCTCCAGGTTCCTATTCTTGGGACTATTTAAACTTGTTGACTCGGATGTGAACTGTGCACGTGAGGATATCGGCAGTTATGCATTCTGCTATCTGCTCCAGAGTTATGTGAGATTCGGGAATCCGAGAACTATGCGGGAACGGCGAACAATTTACCCACTCATTTCTACAAATGTAATCGAAAGTATGGCATCTTATATAAAGTTTTTTTCCAGTATTCGAGAACTGAGATGAATTGTTTCTCTTGAACTTAGTACTGCTTTGTTTACTTAGTACCAACAGTGACATACAAACTTTAAGTGCATTAAAAATTCTCATGTTCTCAGATTTTTTGCATATGATCCTCAAAAGCCTAATGAACCTATACGAGTTCCTTTTAAAAGATTTCTCTCTAATTTTTGTAAATCATTCCATCCTATTGCTTTTTGATAGCATAGGAGCTCTAATTGCTTTTTAAACTCGTAGTATCTCAAATCTAACTAGAAACTCTAAATTTTCAAGTTTGATTTACTATGAAAGGAATGGAATTTTCATTTTCTAATTTACTTTTAAATTTTATTAGATGTTTAAAAATGAGTTACACATTATTTCTTATATTTATTATATTTTAATAGGGATGTTTTAGATCTGTAATACAAAAAAATATGTACGAGCTATTGTCACATTATCATTAAATAAAAAACATATTGCAATTATACTTACCGAAAAAGATTCCAGGGAACACTCAATTCATATATGCATAGTTGCAGATTACCCTTTTCGATGTTCTGGGACTTGAACACACCTGTCGTAAATTTCGATCTGGGATAAATAACAAAAAATAGCTAAAAGTACCTTTTGTCCAATAAATAGACCTACACTTAGAACAGGTAAAATAAATTTCATTTTTCCATTTAAAGTTTAGAAAAACTTGAATAGTAAGTACTTAAGTAGGTTAAGTTTAAAATTCAAGCGCACAAAATTTTAATTATATATTTAACACTAAATCTACCGTATTAAAATATCTGAGTGATTGGTTAGGCATTTTATTATTGATTTAAAGTCACAAACGTATGTTTGAAAATATTTTTTTTAAATAGTTACTTTGAATTTGTGGAAGCAAAGAAAACTTATATTGCATTGCATTGCAAGGTAGAAAAGTAGCATCTTGAGAAAAACGTTTCTAAAATTTGAGGACAAGTAAAAGTAGGGAAAATATTCCACGTATTGAAGAAACCCTTTAAACCGTTATTCTACATATTCAAAATTATAGAATTATGAAAAAAATACAAAGAGCTATTTTTTAATAAAGTTAAAAAATCAATAAGAATAATGGTTAAGTTATCTAAGAAAAGTTCATTGAGATTGGTGATTAATCATTCTCGAGAAAATTTCTAATGCATATAAAGATTTCGATTTTGACAAGGACAGATTTTTCAATAATTATGAAGAATAGAAAGAATACCCATCAATGTTTGAAAACCTAAGGGAAAATTGTATGATTTGTTACTCCAAAACTACATAAAATTTTTTGTAAAATCATTTTTAAAATTTTAAATAATATCCGCTTAAATTAGACTATGCCATCATTAGATATTAATAAGTCGTGAGACGTTAAGAACTTTTAAGCAATATTTTAGAATATAGGTTTATCTGAAAGGATTACATTAAAATTAAATATAAACAAGAAACTTATTTCTCAAAATTTGGAGCAGAGCCTCGAGAAGCCTGACTCTGCCTATTTTTTTTAATCTATAAATATAAATTGTTTATTGAAATTGCACATCAATTTGTTTGCTTTTTATATTTTCCAAAAATCTTTTTGTAGTAATATTTCCGGCATTTCGTTTGTTTTCTGTAAACGTTACCAAAAGTCAGGTAATTTAAATGTTGACGTCGTCCTCGAAACAAAAAAAGTGACCTATCACTCTAAAATCCAAGAATTTAATGGTGGATTTCCAAGTCTCTAGAGATTAATAAGTGCAAATATCTTTGTTGAAATTGCTTAATCTTAAGATCGTAAATTAAAACGCGCAAAAGACTACCTAGTCCGCCTTCCGTCCACGAAGGATACAATTTTGAGGGTAAAAATCGTAAACAATGAAATTTTATCTTTTTGGAGTTGTCATAATTGCGCTGGCAGATAAGCGTCGCTACATTTATTTGCCCATTTAGCAAAGAATGAATTCCCCGGGAGGTTTCACTTTCAACGAAAATAGAAAATCCACGAAATAATTAAAGTTATCTTGGAAGGGGGTGCAAACGCCGTCCCACCACCGTGGTCCAGGTTCTATTTAGAAATTCTACTTGGGCTTCCGTAGGGAAGATAAATAAGGAGCTATGACTGAATCAACACCTCCGTCCAGGAAAATTAGCAATCTTAAGGGTCCTTGACAAAAGGAAATCCAAACAAAGTCCTAGAGAGTGGAGCGTGTTTTGCCCAAACAGTGCGTCTCAAACTCTCGTCGATTCCTGACTCCCGGGAACGGCGACGTTAACTTGTTGAAACAGCAACTGTCGTACCCGTGCCGGTACCATCATTAACGGTGGCAAATTAAATTCAATTCGCCGACTTGTGCCGATTTCGAGGGCCCTCGAAGACGCTATCACGTCCACGGCACCCCGAAATTACTCGAAATCTTTAAATTCCCCCGCAACTTATTGCAACATTCAGTTTATTAGGTTATTACAGTCACGCAAAATGTCCTTCCTCCTGTCCTTATCCCGGCGAATACCGTGGATTTTTGCCATCTAAAAGGGGGCTCCCTCAATGTGCTGGAAGTACTCCCCGAACCGTCTTCGAAACGGAAGATATAAACTGCATAAAGAAGTGTCCACCTTTGCACGGGTCGGAGGTGAGCTTCAAGAGGCTATTTCGTAAATAAAGTTTGAAAGGGGTGATAAATACTCGCTTTTATAGCTCCTGCTCTTCCGTACCTATGACGGCAGGACAGGTGGGACAGGCACAGATACGTATAGGAGTGGTGCCCCTTCCGGGCATGAAATAATAGAATTTGTACAGCTGGGGTTTGACAACGCTTTTTCCTCGTTTTAAAACTTCTAAAGAAAATTAATTTTTATCCCTTGATAACTTCCGGGATATCTAGAAGGCTATTCCCGTTGTCGTTCTACTCGTCGCCATCGTTGTCGTCGCTGCGAAATTGAATTCCACCTGGGCGTTTACCTGGTTTTGCTCTTATCATTATTGCCAGTTGCCATGTTCTTGTTTTGTTAGAAAATTGAAATGTGAGCGAATCACGAATGAAATTTATGTGTCTGACGGTAGAACTAAGCCGCCCTGATTGTGATAGTTTCCTTCTCCTCGAGGGCTAGAGGAGTTTCGGGCATTATCATTTAAACGACATTAGTGGAGTTTAACTCCCTGTCTCCCTGGGACTTAGTCTAAGTCCAATTTAGTTGGGGGACTTATTTCAGAGCAGAATTGAAGATTCAGGTGTTAGACACCACCGGGCGTTCTGGGGGTTGTTGTGAAGGTGAATAGCAAGTGAACAAGAATTAGAAGAATAATTAGCTTCTCGAGGTTCAACAGACAGAATTGCGTGCATGTAGAGCAGGGCAAATTTTATTGTTGAATAAAGCAAGGGATGAAAGTTCGGCACCAGATTTGAGTTCTCTTGCTTTATGTGCGTTATTTATCAGTGGTATGTACGAACTTTAATTTTTCTCTGGAAGTTGAAAAACTCTACGGGAAGACCCGAATGATCCAGGAAAAGAACTAACTAGTCAATGATTATTATTAGAAAAATTTTTACAACTTCCCGGAAGCAAGGTAATTATGGTAGTGTATCGCTGCAATATCGGGCTATTTCTAACGCCTTCTTGGGACTCATAATGATTCCTTCATTAGCGTAAAACGTGCTTGGCCGGATAATTGCCTACTCGATACATACTCGTCTTCCTGCATCGGCCGGGTGATCACGGGCGTCTTACCGCACACGGGCAGCAACTGGCGCAGCGTCGTAATCTTCGCATTTATTAAATTTCCAACTAATTGCGCGCAATTAGGGTGTTTTCTGTGGCCCCACAGATAAAACTTTCCACATTCATACAAATTATGACACTTAAACAAATATCGCTCCAGTCGGGCTAAGGTCCCGCCGGGATCTGGCACGGGTGTCGAACAAAAGGAAACCAGTCACGCACTGGCTTCTGCTTTGGTGCTCGCGGAATTATTCGCAATAAAAAGTCGCCAAGACGCGAATTTTACGAGACTCCGGCACGAAACAATTTGCGCTACTGAAGCGAAGCAGACTACGGCCGGCGGCGGTGCGGCGTGACGGTTTTTTCTATAGCACGTACGAGTGATCCCGACAATTGCAGAAAAAAACAGACCCGTCTACGGCCCGCATAAATAATTCTAAAAATTTATTGCCCGAAATTGCAGTTTTATTGGACTGCACGTTGATGCGGAAGGAATTCCCCTTGCTGAAGTCATGAACAGGGATGTACGGAAATACGTCGATGTTTCTAAAACATTGAAGAACTTTTAGTAGAAACGTATGCTCTCAGTTCTAGTTTCTAAACTTTAGCCATGATAAAAGTTGTCTAGAAAAACCCCTTGTCCTCAATTTGTGTATATTGCATGTATGGAAAATTTACAACAGCTTTTATAATTTATATTTAAAAAAAATCTTTTCTTAAGCAGTTCAGGGATAATGAAGCCAAATTTCAAGGCTGAAATTTGTGTAGTTGTATTAAACGCTTATGATGAAGGTTAGTATTAGTTTATAACGTTTTGTTTGGGACATGTTTTCAATTTTGATTCGTACAATTCTCGAAATAGAAAAACTTCTGTTGAAGATATCTCCTTTTAACCGATTGCAAAATTATGCTGGTGCTAATGAAAACTTTTGAATCGAGTATTTGAGTCAAATTAAGTATATATACTTCTTTATATATTAATTTAACGTAAACTAAGTCCAATTAATTTATTTTAAAGAATGGCATAAGCAAATAAGAAATGTAAAGTAACAATACTTGTAATATTATCCCTAAAAATAATACGACTAAGGGCTTTTGATGATTTTTGATCACACAGTCACTTTAATTGAAGTCTTCAGATTTAAAAACAGTACTAGACATTTTCATACGTACGTACAGACCATTTTTCAAAGGCAAAATCATAGATCATAGTAAATATTTAAAATAATTAGAAAATGTTATCATCTTTTCCAAAAAGCTACGTATATTAAAAATTAATTATTTTTAATTACTTCTATCGTCAAAATCCGAGACAGACGCGTTGTTCAATAATAAAGCACACACCTGCGGATTGTGCAATAATGTCTACGTTTGATCTCCTACTCTAAGTTATTTTAATTGTAGTAAAGAACTGTTGTACATATCACTTTTGGAATTTCTGATACCATCTGAGAACATTGCATTGTCAATTACCTATAACGCGTGTTTAGATTTAAATATTGACAATGACGTTCTTTTACATAATCACCGATGGCGCATCCCTAGTCACGAAAACGTTGATTGTTGCGTGTCCGTCCATGACCATTCAGACCACTTCCGAGCTTTTATAGGGTCCCAAGGCAGCTGTCGGAGGGAACCACAGAGGAGTCAAGTCTACAGTCTTACGATTTCTTCCTTCCTGCCGCCTCCAATTTACTAAGTGATCCCCTGTTTGGAACGACTTTAATCAACTTTATGTTTAGCAAGAGTCCGGCCCACTTGCAATTAAGGGGCAGCCCACATTAGCTGATGACTCCTGTCTTATGACTGGCCGTCAGAGTTGCAGCTGCAAGCCAGGTCACCAGATTCTAGACTCTAGATCCCCCTCTCGATTAGCTCAAATAAACAAACCCAGAATCGCATATGCTAAGACGTCCACGGGCGCGAACGGGGACGCAGAATGATGGAATCCCTTACGGCTGTCAACGTCAACATCTTCACAAATTTCGCAATTATTTTGCATGTTGATTGCCTGTTCAACGGTTCCACAAGTTCCGAGTCGGTGACTCGGCACAATACCGTCGCGGGCGCTGGTGGCAAAAAGAGCAACCATTTCGCGGCCACACGGCCACGACGACACAACCGCAACAGAGCGCAACCAGAGCAACTGCAGGGCAACTGCTGCACATAATGCAAGACAAGACAGCCAGACAACACGACAATCTTGTCCGAGTGTCAACAGCACGTCAAAATGTTTTGCATGCAGATGTAATGTGAGTGCAACAGGCCTGCACCGGGCGGTCGTCGACAGGCCGTGGTCCGTGGTCCACGTTCCGCTGCCGTCGCCGCCGTCGCCGCCGCCATGGATTGACATCTTGAGTCCACGATCCGCGACTGTTGAGACCATGATCCGCGGTATTAAATGACATATCCACTCATAATAGCCGGGTATAATTACACAGGTACGGCGGGCGATCCGCCGATTTGCGGACCTCCTTGGGAAAATCTCCTCGCGAGCTCGTGTGCCACTTATCACCGGCGGAGATGGCTTGTCGCATTTGATGAGCCGCGATATGAGAACTATGCATCACAGCATCCCCGCGAGTGCTCCGCGGTATGCGCGCACTTTTATGGCTAATTTGCGGACTCGGCCAGCCGTCTAATGGAATTATTGACAGAGCTCTTCTTTCAGATGTCTCGCGCATACCTGTGATCTTCCCAAGATCGTTACTTTCACAATGGAAGTGTTACACCGAGAAAATATGCTCCATGGCCATTACTGGAGCAATAGGCAAAAACTGGTGTAGTGCATGCCACATGCGAATTCTGGGTTTTTACTGCAGCCGCACTTAGATTTATTTGATGTTTCTAAAAAATGAATAGGGTTACAGGTCTCAGAATTGGATATCTGAATTTCCATACAGGTGTCTTTAAACCACAAGCTCTCTTAATCTGCTTGATGTCATCAGTAGTTGATCTATGACACAAATATACCTTCATTTAAATTTTCAGATTATAGAACAAAGCTTCATAAAGTTGCTGTTTTTTTGCCTATCAAAATATGAAAACGTTCTTAAACGCTCCTCTTACATTCTACTCATATTTATTATATTACTTTTTTAAGCTCACTTTCCCCAAGGTGAATATTGTACTTTTGTTCTACTTTTTGGAGATCTTTTAAAGTGTATTTACCCAAAACTTTTCAGTGGACTTCAGATTTTGATGACTAGTTCCTGAACGAATTTTAATAGGACTTCATCTGTAAGATAGCTCTGAGGTAAGCTTTTTGATTTTGAAAGGTATAAAATAATTTTAACACTAAAAAGTTATGTATTTTAGCCTATATTATGATCAAGTGATATAGACTTCAATTACTTCTTTTAATAAGAAATAGTTATGGATTTAGAATTTCAGGAGTTCTTATTTTTTTCAAAAGTTTATATTTAAAGAGATGGGAAAATTGCTAGATCCTATCGTTCTACTTATGCATTATTTTAAAGGTTATTAAACGTTAGTAAAGCTAATTCATAAGGTCTCCTTTTAATTATATTTTGAATTAGAAAGGGGCAAAACTGTTTACGTGGATATTTCAATAATGCAATTCATTTTTATAAAGAAAAGTTAATAGGAAAATATGTTTCAAAGCTAGCTATTAGGTATAACCAAACGTTAAATAAGGGGTAAATATATATCAGGTAAAAAATGTTATACTTTGGACACTTTAAGTTTTAAGTTTAGGTTAGTAATTAGTGAAGTTGAATACATTTGTGCCTTTAAACGACGATAGGAAGTTCCATGAGTCGGTTTGAATTAACCCAATCTGTAACAGAATAAATAAATATTTTTTAATTAGTTTATATTTTAATTTGTTGAATGCTTTTAGGAAAGAAACAAAATCAGATCTTTCGAAATGAAAATTGCTTGACTATATTTTACCGAACATGTGCTCGCCAGGTTAAATTTGCTATTTATGAACTTTTCGTTTTTTCATGCGTCGAAATTTAGAGAATCTTATACAGAGAAGAAAGATAAAAGTGAGCCAAATGTGGTTCTAATTTTTGTTAATAATTTAATTTGATAATAGTGGTGAATTCTAACTATAATTTTTACGACTATCGAAAATTTAGTTTTTACCAAATCTGATATCAATTTTACTCACATGTTAACGAAAATAATCACAATTAATGTTTCCCTTTTTATTTCAAGTCGTATAGAAAAACCATGTCATATATGTTTCCTTTTATTTAAAAAAAATGTTTTTTAACATGCAGCCTTTTCTTCACAATGAATCCACTCACGCTAATAAATTTTTCGTAGAGGAAAGGCTTAGGATCCTTTCCATATGAAACTTAAGCCTTTTACATGGATTTAATGCTGTTCTGTTTATTTTTTTATACGTAGGTGTCCACTAGTTTTTTATTACGTTTTAAAAGTATAGAACCACCAAGTGCTCCATTTCGGTTGGCTAAATCGACATCACATTTTTAACGAAGCGATAAGAGATAGATAGTCGATTTGAAGGGGATTATCCCACAATCAAACAATTAAATTTAATTGCTAGAATTCCTCTGTCATAATCCGCCAATTGGACAAAACTCGCAGAGATAAGAACTAGTTTTAATCCCTGTCAATGGTTTACACCTGACCAGATAAAATTTTGCAATTACCGTGAAGAAATATTAAGGTTGCACATGCGAGGTGGCCGTCCTGGAGCAGCCGTTGTGTTGCCGGGAACGGGATACCCACGGAGCAGAGAGATCACCTCGTCGGCTCGACATTGGTCGCGATCGCGAGTGGAGCGCCAATCAAAATGGGACATAAGGCAAAGTGTCCCCGATTCGGTTCGCTGGGTTTGTTTATTAAATTCCATTCGCTAAGCTCCTTAGGCTTTTCCTGATAAATCGCAATTAAGCGGCCGTTTTTGTCTCGCTGTGACATATCCCGACATTTGGCGTGTACGTGTTTTCACGCCTCTTGCGCGACTCGCACGCTGTTGCTGCCCGCGGCTGAACGCCTGTTAACATAAGTCGCGGGTGTCATAATATGCGCGATTGTGTGGTGACACTCTGCCCCCTATTCGCGACTTCACGTTCTGCTCCGCGGTTCGCGGTATTCCGCGACCAAGGTGCGAACCGGGCATTTTTCCGGTCTGTTGTTATGAGTGCCTAGAGTTTCACCGGGGCGGTGGCAGTGTGTTACCACAATCTCGTCTAATTGTGTCGTTACTTTCGGTAACAATGCATGCGTTTGACACGCTAAAATCAACAGTCCGCTCGGCTGTCGCGGTAATTGGAGTTCTGCCGCTGCACCGCCATAGAACTGGTGTCTCACACCTTCGCTGGCTCGTTTTGCCGACAACACGCTTTTTAAATTTTCATCGCGGTTTTCTTACGTAAGGCGAAGGAGGTCAACGTCAGGCGTGCCGATTTGATTCATTGAACAAGCTGCTTGTGTCCTTCTTTTGGACGGCTGGTTTGTGCCTTAAACCTACCGAATTCTCTAATTGAATATGTCTAAAGACTTCAAGAATTTTAAATTATATGCCCTCAATTTCCAGACTTCCCCTTTTGGCACTTTAACATTACTAACACGTTCACAATATAGACAACTAATTAACTCCAATAATTCATTATTGTCCAGTTTAGTCACTAGACTAAGTGGATATGCATTATCTTGACGTGATATCTGGAAGCAGAGGAAGAAAAAATTATAAATAATAATCTTAACTAACAATCGAACTATAAAAAATTATCCTTACTAACAACCTTTTTAATAATTAATTACAAAGATAAAAAATTTATCAGAAAAAAACCAAGAAGTACAAAAGGAACAGCACTCGTACATTTTATTTCATTTCAAAATTCAATTAAATTTACTAGAATTAAAAAAAAAATTGAAACTAGGTTTCTAGGAAATTTGCTTCTACTAGACTTTTCAAAAATAAAAGCTAAAGTTTCTAAAGATTGTTGAATATTAATTCTGTACCTCAGAGGTGAAACAACTTGTGGACCTAAAGGAATACTTCACGTTAGGGCACGTTAGGGTTATTCCGAGATCTTTCAAACGGAATGGTTTATTAATGTTTTTTATTTTTATTTTTATGAATTAGTAATTATTATTCTTGATATTCTTTACTAGCGAAGAGAATATGAAGGATAATATTTCACATCGAGGATTTGGTTTTCTCTACACGGTAGAAGTTGACGTCGTATACCATGTTATAGTACAGAAGGTATTGATGCCAGTACACAAAGGAAGCATTAAGAAATTGGGCTTATTGTCGTATATCCCTAAGGTACAGAATATTTGTTTGATTTTTCTATTTTCTTTAAAGTAATTGGTCATAAATGTAAGAAGCACATCTACTTATGGAATTCTGGATTGACTTCTAATCGTTTAAAGTAGGCGGAAAACCTGCCTAAAACGACTATTGGGATATAAAAGCTAAAGATTCTTATCAATGTAGCTTTTTATTTAGCCATATCGCAGATACTAAAAACAGAATCAAAGTAAAACTATAGATTTATATTCCTTATGCGACGCGAATGAAAATTGGATATGAAATTGTCCCCCTCTCCTTGCTAATGCCTACATTTCCGCATGTTTGGACGAGTGTTGAAAAACCTGCCTCAAATCGTTGCTAGTACTTCTGGGCAGAGAAACGCGTGAAGCGCACCCATCGGCGCGCAGCACTTGCCGGCATTTAGGTCCACTCGCTGCCGCAATTACCCAGGTAATAAAGGAGAAGTGAAAATGACAACGGCACCGACGCGAGATGACTTTGCTTGCCTTTTAGATACAAGCCCCGCTTGTGTCGCGGCCACCTGAGCCGTTTTTAAACAATAGACCGACGTCGTCGTGTTGTCGCACCCGTCGATGGACCGGTCGTATGTGACTCCTGTCACCGGCATGGACCGCAAAAAATCGCATCGTAATGGCGGAAAAAGGCGTGAAATCTCCGCTAAAGCTGATGACAGCAGCGCGCGGTGATATGGAAGCTTGCGTGCCGGGATGGCTCTCGATAGCCCCGTACGGCAGACGAAACTTTCCATTTTCGCAAGATGACGATGGCGAGAACGCGGAACCCCATAAAAAGCAGCTGCTGACAATTTTGTCGCATTTTCCGGTCATAATGGGGCCCTAATTACGGGACGCGTACCCACCGACGGTGTCCCAATTCCTGCTCCGATGCGGGTGCGCTTATCGCGATTCCGGCTGGGATCTCCTCGCTGCGCAGCCCGGGCTCGGGTAAAACCTGAGAGAAAATTGGCGTGGTAAATGTCAAATTGTCGGGTATAAATCACTTTCCCTATCAGCGTTTTTGCAGCGCGCTGCGCACGGCCGCGCGGGTTTGATGAATAGGCTCCGTGTAATAAGCGGCGTTTACGGCGTGAGAGGTGTCGGGTACTGCCAGTTCCGGTTACGGCAGTGCCTAATTAGGGGCTTTTCGGCCCGGCAAGCAGAGCTCCCGGAGGTTCATCACAAAGCTCCAGTTGCGATGTGACGGAACATTTTCGCAAATTTACTTGTACCGCCACTTGTTCCTGGGAGGCCTATCATTAAAACGACCAACAAACTATAATTTATGTCCCGCTTCCACCCGGTTCGGCGTTCTTCATTAAACCCTAGGCGCGAATATTATAGCTTTTCCGATTCCAGGAAACACACGCTGAAGATTTTAGCAATTAATCCCCTGAGGATACGAAGGAAGTATTTAGGAACACTAGTCCCTTAGATTGCATAAGGCCTCAGTCAATCTCATAGGCCTCTACATGTCCGTATTCATTTATCTATCTTTTACTATGAAGTTTTGTAGGCCTCTAAAGATGATAATATTTTTCCGATGGTTCAACAAATGAGGTATCGTTGGTTAGGTCTTTAAACACTTTTCATTTAAGTCAAATTACTTTCGGGATATGAGCCTTCAAAATTATTTGCAATGTCAATGTCCTCTTATTTTCTAATCATATGTAAGTTGTAGGAGTTATGAAGAAAATCGAAGAAACAGCAGTTAGCAAGTACTTTCAACGAAAATGTGTACTATTAAGTGATCTTTATAGACTTGCGAGAAATAAAAAAATGTTTGAATTGTATTGTACCTTTCAAAATTAATGCTTTCAATTCGAATTCGAATCGAACCCAAGTTTCCAAGATCCAAGTTGGGTCTTACTTTTTTAATGGCGTTAATAAAACGCTGCGTTAACCCAAAATTATTGATGTACATCTGTGAGACCTCAAACTATTGGTATTTTATTAAAACACATCAAAGTTAAGGGTAAACCTTGGTAAATAAAATTGATGATTAAATATTAAATTGCGTTTTAAATGAATAATAATCAATAATCAATACTTTTATATATGATAAATTTTGGTTTTGGCAAAATATAGGTGGAAGTACTAAAGGGTTAATTCCGTTTCGACCGTATATATGCATATTTTAAAGTCCGAATTGATTGGATTCGATAAATTTGTCATATCTCTTTGAACGTTCGAAAAGCTGAAAAAAATAATATAAAATAAAATAAAATACGTAATTGAGTACCTACTTTTGAATTATCTCTCGTTAGTATGACTTTAGGTTATTCCACATACAAAGCTAAAGGCAGTATTCAGGTTCGAAAATTAGTGAGGATCTTGGGCTACATTGCACAAAAAATTTGTTGATACAAATTCTTTTTTCGTTTGCTCTTTAATTTTTAGCATAATTATCTAAAGTACACTGGCTTAACAAGATTTTCTCTAAAAGTATAGAAATGTTATTGCAATCAACCCTTAACGAATGAATGAATGAATCTAAGATTTTTAAAAAAGGAACCACTGTATGCATGCTTCAAGATGTGAATGATTCCCTACAGGCGTGCAGGGATCCACTCAGCACATCATTAATATGAAGATTGCGACCACTTCCGGAATGGTACATCAATTTCTCATCCGGCACAAGAGTACGTCTCCGTCTCCGGGTTTATATAGTGCGAACGAGCATCTTGAATTATAGCGGGAATTAACCCTTCGCCTTCGGTTCGAAGGTTATGGTACCGAGAGACACAACATGATGGGATTGAAGGCACGGCTTTGTCTGGCTCCGGGAGTATCTACTAAAATTTTCATATCGTCAGAATCTAGAATCGAGCTTCGTAACTTTACGTTGGATGATTCCGCATCTCATAAGCCCCGAAGATAACTATAATGGTCCATGGCCTTTTTGCATCATCCCGGGGTTCTCGGTCGTTCCCGGATCCCGGAAGCTCCTTGTAATTTGTTTCGTCTCCTCACCGCCAGTTGGGCTAAATTGAATTTGAATAATTAATGGTTCCTAATTATTTATCCAAAGTTGATGGGGCAAAACTGCTTTAAATCCGTACATACAAATGGAATGCGAGATGTGATTTAATAGGGCTATTAGCCGGGTCTACATGTCGTAGCGAACGTCCCGAGTCTCTGATCCTGGATTCCGGTCTCCAAGAGTCGCGTGTAGGGACATCTTGATTCGCCATTAATGGGGTAAGCTATTTGCCGAGTATTAGACGCATCGGGTGTTTCCTTTGAAGAGTCCTCGATAGTGTTTAAGGCTTTTTTCGGAATGTATCATCAACGGGGCGACAGGGAAATTAAGCAATTATTACATGTCAGGAGCACCTCAATCATGGCCCGTGACAGGTACAGCGACACTATCGCGTTTCACAGCCTGTTTAGTACTACAAGCTGTCGGCAATATTTCTTTGGGGCACGTGACTCGGCCAGATTTATTCGCTGGCCTTTTCATTTATTTTACCTGGGCGCTAGATTTGGGCATGACCTCCTGCATATGCCACTGGGTGTGTTCGCCCGTACACCGGTACGAACGGACAACGTTGAAATTCGAATTTTAATTCCGAGTCGCTGCGACTGACAGTGCCTTTCACTACCACAGGAACGCTTGTGCAACATCGGAAACATGGCGACATTTAGGTCCACACTTTATCGCAATTACCCAGGTAATAAACGAAAAAGTCAAAACGACAACGACGGCGATGTTAGATGACTTATGTTACCTTTTCAGATCATGTAGACGAGAACCGCTGTGTACAGGTCTACTTCAGGGTCTGGAGATTGTGGTGAAATTTTCATTTTGCAACAACTCTTATTTCAAAAAGGTGTTATTAAAAAAATGGTATTTACAGAGATATGATTAAAAGTAGTAGTAGATTAAATTTCTTTAATATTCTCAATTATGATGATTTGTTTCTTATTACCTACTTAAATAATTCATATCTAAATTTTTTTTGAGTTTATCCAACATTTTTTGTTGTTCAGCAAATTCTACCCAAGAAATTTCACTTCCATAAATTTTACTTTTAAGAAGTTTTGTTTTCCAGCGTTTTCCATTCTTGCGTTCAACATTCGTTCATTGATTTAATCAAGAAAAAATTACGATATCAATCTTGTATGAAGTTCTTAAATTTATGAGTAGTTCAGGGCAAATTTTCAAGTGTAGCATGCATGGAAAACATACGACATATCGACCTATAGCGTAATAGTAATAATATAAGGCATATCACGTGCCGTGATACAGGGAAATGTGCATGTAGAAATGGGTAACTATTTGATTCTCATATTTTGCATGAGGATGGAGTCCCGGGCATCAGCTAGTTAAAGTAAATTGTATATAGTACATTGTTTAACAAAAAAAAAAAAAAAATCAAATCACATTCAATATTGAGGTTTAATATTACTACTATCATTGTTATTGGACTGAATTAAACTTGATCCTGATTTATTTACTCTTGAATCCCCTCTAATTCATATCAATAGATTTCTGAATGAATAGTTACTTAAGTCCACTACCCTCGAGTACGATGCGCTTGTTTTATTAGCAGTAGTTGTCGGGCGGATTTTTAGTCTAGTCACATGATCCTGCCGTCTAAGATAAATTGGCCTGTTTGCTGCGTCTACCCCTTGTTATGAATTTCGCTGAAGGGCCAAAGGGCCGGCACCCTTCCCACGGTCATAAATTAGAACTGCACTCGAGCGGGGCGCGCATTATTTGCTTGAATGTGGAAAATTTATCGAGTAAAAGGACATTACTGAAATCCTGTCTAGCGCCGGCCGAGCCTATAAAAATTCAAAGCCCTGACGAAAAAAATGCCTGTTCCCTGCGAAAGTTGCTTTGAACAGTAATGTTTTTTTTTTTTTTCTCGGGACGCGAGGGCGCATTTGAACAACATCAGAAGGAAGCTATTGACTCTAATGCAGGAAGCAATAATTTTCCGGGCCGAAGGGAAATAAATGTTCCCGGGGGTCCGGCTGGAGCAGGGACATCGGGCGCGTACCCGGACGGTATGACAACAGCAACAACAAATTTCCCGTCATAAGAGCGGGCGCAAACGGGGCTGTGATTTATGCCCAGCAAATGGACAAACTGCAACTATGCAAGGATAGGGTTTCGATACCCGATTTTGGGTCCGGGATCCGGGTCGCCATAGGACAAATTGTCTTGTAGAGTTGACTCTTTATGGTCGTCGTATGTCATCTGTCCTGATTTTTACTTGCGGGCGGTCTATTACATCCCCCCAGTGATTCGAGGGGGATGTAAATTTGCGCACGAATGCGTCAAAGCCTTTCCCGCTGTGTTTGCTGTTTAGGGAGAATTTCTGTTGAACTTTCCGACAAGTTTCCGTCTCACGAACAAACATGACAGGGAAATAATTTCTAGTTGTCTTCAAGATGCATTTCACCCAAAGGCAAGACATTTCCGCAATAACAATACCAGTGATAAATGTCGGATCGAGGACAAACAAAATTCGTAAAAGGTGAATATTTAATAAAAATAGATTTTCCTGTGGAATTAGCGATGGACTTGCATTTCGATTTTCCATTTCAGTAATTGTCTTAACTAATTTAGTTGACTTTTATTTGAATTCATAGCTGTTTTTATTCTTATCTATTAGGGTCTACTTAAGAAAAGTGTCAGAAATCCGTTTTGTAGTTTAATAAAACAAGCAAAGAGTATAATATTAACGAACATTGCTTTCAACAGTAGCCCTGTCGATATTCAGCTGCAGCATCTATTTTCGAAGATGTTCCTTTGACACCTTGTAACTTTTGAAGAAGTTATTAATAAACAGCCTTATTTACTTCAAACAAAGCGACGAAATCTCCTGTCCATTTTAGAGGTGTTTGTAGTATTGAATTGCTTCTAAAAATATTCAGCTCTTTATAGATTTAAGCTGAATGTAATATGAAGATAAGGACACGTCTGTACGCGTTGACGATTTAAACACTCGTGCAATTGTAGAATCTCGCAGTAAATATTTTAACGGTTCCAGCAGCGGGTGATACCATCAAATCCTCTTTTTCAAAATGGGAATGGCACGTGGCGTGTTTTTAAAAATTAAATCTGTCTGCCGCATGCATGGCTTAAAGACATTATCCATGCCACCTCCGCGGCCCTATCAAGGCAAGACGATATCTACTCTACCAGATAGAGGGAGTGCATTCATCCTCTTCTACCTGTGGCAGAAAGAAATCTGTCAAGGCAAAAATTGCTGACAAAGTGATTGTTGTAAGTTAAATTGACTCGAGTACAATGGCAGTCACTGGCAAGAGATGGCTTCATGCCCTTCATGCACCAAAACAGCCCAATCAGGGGTTGAGACTCCAGGAATCCTCAGATGAGCCCGTCCGATCCAGGATCCAGGTTCTAGAATTTCTGAATTTCTGGTTCCAGTGTTCCGGTGGTAGCCTATGAAAAATGAAAGTGAATGCGGCAATTTCACGGTACGGCAAACAAGAATTTTAATCAATTCAGCGGATGTCTATCTATGTCCTGCGATGTGACACTATGCAGTGACATAAATCGTTGCCCGGGGACCAACGGGGTGTAGGCTGGGTAATGAGAACTGGAATTTGCTGCAAATATTTGGATCTATTCATATAGGGTGTCTAGTCAACCTGGCTTCTCTCACTTCCCTATCTGTGGAGCTTTCACGCCCTATGGAAAGGACTTGATTAAAATCATCGCAAATCTGTCAGATATGAATACGCATTTAACTACCATCCTGCGGCACATTTTGATTTATGATTTAATGGTGCCATTATTCATCATATCCGGTTAAACAAAGCTGCTATATGACCGATATCCTCAAAATAATGGCGGGACTGTTTGAGGATGGATGGCTAATGGTATTTAGGAAGCGTAGTTTATTGTGTTGCTCTCAATGGAAAGGTATATGGCCTTAATGTGCAAAGTGGTATCTTAATTTAATATTTTATACCTCTTTTTGTTTTTGAGATGATAATGAGCTTTTAGAGCAATAAGATGTATAAGACAAGGAGATAGATATAAATTAT
Source organism: Proctacanthus coquilletti (assembly GCA_001932985.1). Classification (NCBI taxonomy): domain Eukaryota; kingdom Metazoa; phylum Arthropoda; class Insecta; order Diptera; family Asilidae; genus Proctacanthus; species Proctacanthus coquilletti. The sequence continues at coordinate 474,589 of MNCL01000070.1, forward strand.
ATCCTTTACTATTTTTAAAACTACGGCCACTAAAATGTCTTAGGACCATAGTACCTTATAGAATAGGAAAAGTATTAAGAGAAATTATGGGGTTTTAATATCCTTGTCCGCAGCGCCTTATCCACTTCGCAGCAATAGGTCAAATCAATTACTTTCAATTTTCTGTATATTACCTTAACAGCAGCGGAGCAGTCGTGGCCATGTCCATTCATCGATATGTAAATCTGCAGACCATAAATTTCGCTGGCGGGCAACGGAGCACTCCCGATGACCCCAAGGGAGCTTCTCGGGCCGCGGCTGACCACAAGCCGTTGGCTATCGGGGCCCCAGTAGTGCTCGTAGATAAAGCTGGACAAACAAATGAATAGAGCCCGACTGAATTGATGACGTCCAAGGAGGAGTCCGCTAGACCGGGGCGACTGATCACTTGCCATTGATAAGTGCGGGCCACGTCTTGCACGAAGGCGAGGCAGTGTCCATCTCTTGACCAGTGCCCTTTCCCGGCCGCCCGTTTCCACGTCATGAGTTCATCTATCACCCATCCCGAGTGGTTGATTAATTTATTTGGCTGTCAGGAGTCGTTGATTTCCCCCTTTCACAGCAGACTCCGAACAAAGATGATTGCGTCTTCGTCTTATCTTACCCGGGCCATAATAGTGGGCTCCGGACTCTAGACCGAGACTCTCCTTTTCTAGATTCTTGACGAATGCCCGTGTTCTGCGGCTCGGATGTGAAGGGAGTTGATTAGAATGTGATTTATGCGATTTACTTAAGACGTCAGTGGGCAGCCAGAGTTCAGCACCGGTGACATGATAGGGTCCTGGCGAATATGATAATCGAGAGTTGATTAATTTCTGGCGATTCCGGAGTGGCTACTGTCAGGGGAGGGGCCCCGTCGTCGTCCGGGTGATAAATTGCCTAGAGTTAGTTTTACCTCGGAAAGGTGAAAAATTGCGGTTGACTCTTTGCATTTTACGAGTTGCAATTTATCCGGCGGGGGGTAAGTATCTTCTAGCCGATCTAGAGGTGCTTGAACAGATTATTGCAGAATTATAGTGAAAGTGATTAATAAATGCTGATTCTGACTTGTCTGGATTTTGTGAGAACTGGACATGGGTGCGGCTGTTTCATGCTTGACATTGCTTAGATTCAACTAAGTGCTGCCTTTATCTTTTTAAGTATTTAAAGGTATGCATTTAATCGATTTTAAGGTATTTTTAGAGTTTGAAAGTTGGACCTTGTTTAAAATAAATTCAATTTTATTTAAAAAAATTCCGATCAAATATGAAATGTCTATTTTGTTGTGATGAATATTTAAATGCATAATCATTCCAACGATAGACAAATCTTGGGAAATTGTACATCGAAATAACTTCCTGATTTCTGTATTGCAATTTATGCTTTACCTTAGGGAGTAAGGAGTTTCGGATGTGATTTATTTATTCAATGGTCGTATCTCAAACAGGAGAAGGCACTCTAAGGCAAGAAAATGCAATTGCGTGGAACAATTCGAATCGAAGATGTTTTATGCAATTTTTGTACGAAAAGATTTGAAACAAGCTAAGATTTAGAGTGCTATAACGATTTCATACTTTCTAAGCATCTTGTGTTTATGTTCATGGTAAAGAAAGTGAAACAAGGCATGCGGTGAAGAAATTCAATAAGCTCATTATTTTACAAATAATACTAAATAAAAGGCTTTCCCGCATTGAACTGAAAACACATTTAGGAAATTTTCCAAGAAATCTCATTGGCAGAAATTACATATGAATGTTTTGAGTAAAAGTTAAGAATGAGGAATTGGATGAAGCCACATAATTTGACTTTGGAATTGATTTCGCTTCAATAGCGACATGGCGAGCCGCCAAAGACGAATATCTTGAGAAATTCATCAATAAATGTTACTGAGAAATTCTATCCTGGATTATGCAAGGAATACGGGCAGCTTTTGCTCGTTTCTTTTGCTAAGGAATTTCAGATAGCTGTAGAACTATTTAGATTAATGGAGGAAGGCGCAGAATTTGCGGAACTATTTAGATTAAAAAGTGAAATGGAAGCTGGAGCACTTAAGATGGCTATCGGATATTTTAGTTATTGCAGAAGACTTTCTAAGCGAACTGCTTCTAGTTTTTTTCTTTTTCCAAAAGGCTGGGAATTTGTTCGCTTTTCAAAAATTGATTCTTTATATTTAATTCGAAATCCAAAACGGGTTCGAATTGCATTTTTGAATTTCCGCCAGTTATACGTCTGTTTACTTTTGTGCAAAGGGTTTTGAATTTACTAAAGCAGGGAAATTTTAATTTGCCAAGATCTATTTTGTACAAAGTCGTTAACTTTCGCTAGAAAGTGTGCATGTCGATTATTGAAACTTTAATTTGAATTTCCATTTGAAACAAGTTATATAAAAAATGTTGTCATACAGGAATCCCAAGCTTTTCAGATCAAAATGTTAGTCATTTGTAATGGTTATAATTACTTAGACTCTAAACCATTTCCATCACAGAGTTACAATAATTCTAAAGTTGATTGACTCTTATCCAAGACTTCCAACGGTATGTATGCTTATTGGCGAACAATTGTTGGTGATAGGGCAGAAGGTTTAATAGAAGTTGGTTCTCAATCATTCCCTTCAGACATCGTTCAATGTCAGTTAGCGAAGTTGTAACAGAGAACTCTGTACGTTCGATAGGGCTCATAATCGACAGAGGGACGATCCTGAATCGCAGAACCACATCGAATACTCCTTAATTGCATCTGATATTGTATCAACGCTAGAGACAATGGTTTCTGCCGCCGTCGCAAATTTCCATCCGCCGACTCTTATGAATTCTCCTATTTGAGGGTTCCTGTGGTACGAAGGAACATTTTGCAGAGGCTAGCCGGGCTCCTTGAGGAGCATCAACTTCCTCAAAGTCTAAAGTCTCTGAACGTCTCAAGGGCCCAGGCTGCTGTGTCATCGAAGCGCTTCCATTAATTTATCAACTGCATAGGCCCCACGACAGATGACTTGCTACAAGAGTCCGCGATGACTCGAAGAAATAAATTGCACGTGAAACGAGCCGTCTTCAAGACGGTGGTGTGGCGTGGTGGTATGCAAAGAGGAGCTGCTGCTGCCCTGGACCTGGCGGCGGTGGAATTTTCTTTCATTTTTCGCTGCCGAGCACTTTTCTTTCCCTTTTCGATTTTTTCCCTTCTTTTTTATATATTTTTTGCCTTATGGGAAAAAAGAAAATTCACTTAAAGATCTCTAATGAAGTGAAAAGGTCCATAGAAGGCGATCGCATTGTACCTCTTCAAAGAGAGTTTTTCCTCCCAAGACATTGTTGCCGTGTCATCCAAAGTGAGCGAGTTCCTTCGACTTGAGGAGATCCGACGTGTTGGTCATGAATGCCGCACTTAAGCGCTTAATTGACAGGTGTGTCACATTGCAGAGGATTTTATTACACCGGGTTCGATCACGATTTTACATGGACACGAGGGTTTCTCGACTTCAGTTTTTCCCTTTTTGTTTTTTGCAAATTTCTGAATCTCAGCATCAATGGCTTAGCATTAGCCCTGGAGAACTCTTACCTTTGAGCCGTTTACATTCGAAGGAATTAGCTACGTCTGCAGGAGATGAATTATCTGTGAAACTCCTAAAAGGTACGTCAAGTTCTGACGATAAGAAATTGAGTCTCTGTATCGGATCTCTTTTAAGTACTCTGGGAATTTCCTTCGTCGTCATTTGCATTCTTTCATTATTATTTTAGAAGGTATAAGAACAAAAGTAGCAAAGAAAGTAATGAGTTTTGACAATTTGCCCTTATTTTATAGCTACATAATTTTCTTCAAAGAGATTTTTAATGAATCCTTTCCAAGTTACCTTAAAAAATTTTCTTTACGCGGGATTTCTTTAATTACTGTGTTTCCATAAGCAAGGGTTAAGTTTAGGGCGAGTATTCGTTTAGTATTTTTTCACATGTGACAATGTCAATGACAAAACCTGCTCAACCCGCCTTTTTTCGTGGAGTTTACTTGGATTCAACGGAAATCAAGTCAACTCCCGTTTCAATGAGAGCTAACTCGAGTTCAACCCGGATTCAATTCTGCATGGAAATGTTTTATTAAGATTTTATTACCTATTGAGTGCTTAAAGTCTGTCATGGTAACGAAAATCTGAGAATTAAGAAACGTAGAAATATTTTTTTTATATTATTATTATAAGGTAGTATTCCACTGTTATTGGTATTACTAATTTTAATTTTGTAAAAAAATATTCAACAAATGATCTCATCTCCTTCAAGCCAATTAAAGTTTATTCTTTGATATTACTTAAGCTATAAAATAGTGTTTAATAAACACACATGGATCATAGAGGGTCAGTGGTAGTGCAACTTCTCCATCATTCTAATGGTTTTCGATTGACCTTGGTATAAATTCAAGGCTATTTGTAAAATAATTTCCCAAAAACATGTTTCTAAAATAGCAGAAAGTATTCAAACGATACCGACAGATCGAACACTTTCAATCCAATTCCTCTTAAAATTAAAAATCTCTATAAGATAATGACATTTTTACAAAAATCTGAAAGAAAGTACTTTCTAGATTAAAAAACCAATTTTATCATACATTAAAATTATAATTTTCACATTGCTGCATTTTACCAAAGAATCACAAAATATTGAATTGACCTGTACTTTATTCCGCTTTTTCAAAGCAACTTTTCTACCTTGCGGTTTGTTGTCATAGCTTAAAATTAATTTTAAAAAGCAAAATAAAACCTCTTTTCTACGCCCCCATCAACAAGTCCTTTTGAAACAATCCAGAATAAAGTCCGGAGCTGAAAATCTGCTATTCTCCAATAAAAACTACTTGATCCAGCCTTTGGCAACTTCACATTACGTAAGTTCCCAACCTGCGAGGGAGAAAGTAATAAAACTTTAAATTACTTTTCCACAACTTATATTCCCTTCAAGGGAATGTAAAGAACTAGGCAAGCTGCGTTTATAAAGCTCACTACATCGCCTTCCTATAATTCCGGATTATGTCCGCCTTTCTACGGAGGTCCATCTGCCTTTTTCTACCATCACAACCGAGCCAGGAAAGGAGGGATCGAAAAAAGGCGACCGGCCCTAAAAGGAAAAACAATCCCTCGAGCGGTTAATAAAAAACTTATTAAAGAAAGTTAAATTACGAGCACGTAATAGGCAACCGCTACAAGGAATATTGGACTTTTTCGTCTTATTAACCACCGGAGAACAATTAATGCATTAAAAACATTCTTCCTCACTTTCTTGCTATCTTAGGACTTGACAGGGTCTCCCTGCTTTTTGGACCCACCATCCCGGATGGGCCTAAACTTCTCACTGTCTTCTGGCCAATTTCGTCCGTTTTTTAACAAAAAGATTAAACAAAGTCCGTCTTAATTGCGCACTTTATGGTGCGTCTTTAATTTACTCCCAAATATGGCCGCTGAGATGGGATTGTGATTTCGAAGAGACTTGAAAAGTTTTTTAAAATACTATACCAGCTCGAGTAGTCTTGCATTGTGTAGCCGAAGGCGTTTTGTGATATCGAGATCATAGGACACAGGTAGAAACATTTCCGTATTTGAATAAAGGGGGAATCAATTCAACTCAGATCAAAGATGTGGGAACTTATGAAACACCCGCAGGGTGTAAAGAAATAAATATTCGAACTTTCGTTACATGTAAGAACGTGCTTGCTAAGTGCAAATAGAATTCAGATATGTAGTTCATCTTTAGTTCTAACGATATGTCTTTTCAGGCAGTTCAAGGAATTTAAGTATTTTTGATTGCATTGTATTTTACAATAGCATGGACTTCTTTGGAGTCATCTTTCTGCGCTCTCAAAACCCCTTTTAATAACTTTAATAGTTTTCAGTCTTAGTATTTAATTTCTTCCATTTTATTTCTATTAAAATAGAACAATTTTAGTATTACTTGTACGGACAATTAAAATGAACTTGCTCCTTGCTCAATGAACTCCATTTATTACAATAGATTCTTGGATAGAACTTTGGAGTTACAGTCGTACAAACAAACGACCAAAGCACTTTTTAGCTATTTAAAACAAAGTTCAAAACAACGTATTTCTTTTATGAAGTGTTTTTATCAACTTTGGTTAGGTTAGATTAGGAAATTTTCATTAAACTTTATATTACACGCCATTTCCTTGGTAGTCATTAAACCACTTTAATGGTTTAATGGATGAAAATGTTTTAAATGATGAGGCGGGTTAAAGAATGTTTTGGACACGTAACGTTTTGAGATGGATAAAGTCAACAAACCCTTTTTGAAGAAGGTCTGCACATTGTTTTAATACCTTTTCCACATGTATCTATCTTTAGTGCTTTGGTTCCCTTAAATGTTTATTGGGTGATCCATCAGACATCGTCTACATAAAGTCCTATGCATTCTAAACCCGTAAAAGCCTTAATCCCATCAACCATAACTACTTAACTTCGAATTGTCCTCGCTGGCAAAAAACACGTATCCATTCAGTTCCATCTGGGACAGAAGAGGTACTTGTTGATGGAAAGCTGTGCAATTACGCATTCAGGTCCGTATCGTAAGTTGAGGCCACAGGCAGCACAGAGAGGGACCACATTAAATTAAAAACTTCTTTAACATGGCAATTTATGACCTCCGATTGGGATGCTTGCATATCCTTCCGGAAACCACTGACAGCGCGGCCAGGACCGGAGCGGATTAATCCAACATTCAATCGGCTGAAATTAATTTATTCAGCCCCGTAAAAGTCGACTGATTATGCGAACTCACACGCTATCACCGCCATAAATCAGGGGCCTCAAATAGCGAACTATGCAGTATCAACAGACCGCTCATGGGTCGCCGTTGTACCATCGCGTCCCGCGCACCGGTGGAAGATGAGTTGCACGGGATTGCCTAGAAGCCACCAATCTTCGCGGGGACACGCTCATTTGGTGTTCGCTTCATAAATTATTTGTCGGGACTCCAGGACTGGGGCCTGGGACACGGGTCCCGCGGGCGTGCACGCACACAGCACACACACACGTCGTTCAGTGTTCCGATAATGTGTCGGGGGATTTCCCTATTTGCCGGGAATTTTATGCAAAGCCACCACCACAGCCGAAACAAATCCACCAGATATTAAAGTTTCAATATTTTCCTAATAATTAATCGCACTCGCGCCAGCAGCGGGTCGAGGTTCTGCAGGGTGCAATCCTATTGCCGGTATTGTTAAAAATTCATACGAGCCACATTTGCGGTGCATTCGAGCGCCGGAGGAGTAAGGTGAGGAGAAAAGATCTTGCCGAGCAAATATTGGCTGCGAGTGCATAAATTATGTCGGAGCATAATGAGGACTTGGCGTAAGATTCATGCATGACTCGGGCATGTATGGCCAGGAATCACATGTGAGAACCCATGTCATGTACGGGTGCACATGTGTGTGTGTGTGCTGCACGCGTTTTTATTTGCCCTCTCATGATTTATTGGTGCAGCGTTGAAAGGCAAATGCACGCGAGTGCATTATTGATGCAATCACTCCTATTAGAGAAGCTTAGTGGGAAATTGATGGGGCTATACGTCCAACGCGAAAAAAGGATCTGATTGCCTTGCAACGGCATCGTCGCGCGTCCGCCCGTAGGGTATTACTTGATGGGCCCCGGCCAGTCGTTCTAAGATTTATCTTTGTCCAATTTCGAGCGTTCAGTATTTGTATGGGTCTAATGGCGCTCATTTCAAGAGTCTGTTCTTTTTTTTCAATCACTGGGCGATTTATTAGGGCCATTTCATCAAATTGGACAGATGAGTAATTTATTACAGAAGTTCGAGCCAATCAAGTCCGAACTAAGCAAATAGTGCAGAAGTTCATCTTATATTTGTATAATGTGAATGCGGATGGAGGTGCAGCTAATTTGATTTTATTCCAAAATACGAGCATATCTTGTATATTCTTCTATTCTAGGAAGTGGCTTAAACGTTTTTTGATACAAGTTACAGGATAAAAGCTTTTATGGCAATTCGATCCATTCCAAATTCTTTTTTTTTTGCTTAGAGATCAAAATTGATGCCGAAATTTTATGAAATTAAATAAAGAAGGATTGCCCAGCATTTGCAAATTTACAGATAATAACTTCTATATTCGTAAAAGGATATTAATTGAGGTTGCTTTTGAAATTGTTAATTACTTTTATCACATGATATTTTAATATCAAGTTAAATTGAAGAGATTAATAATGAAAAGATATCCGGGAATTGATCTCGTCGTAAGTTGTGGTAGGATGGCAATTAAAGTTGTTAATATTTTCCATGACTAACAGTTCAAAAAAGTGATTTCTGTTCCTTCAGCGTGAATGAGGATTCTAGATTAACACTGTGAAATTACATTTTTGAATCAAACACCCCTTATACACTCTACTCACTAGTCATAAAAAATTTCAAAAAACATTGATATACTACGAGGAGGTCATTTGTCCGACAATTTTTTTATGATGATCCAATATCTTTGTAATTGAACTTGAAATAAAATTATCATATTATAAAGATAATTTTATGTGCTTTGTTACAATATCAATTAATTCAGAAAGTACCCTTATATTTGACAAGGTTTTAATGGTCCTTTTTTTTGTTGGTAATTTGTGCATGTATTAAAGTTTGCATGGAAAAAATTGCCATTTATTTGATCCGAATTGAGCTCAGTCAAAGTCAGAAAGTGTCAAATTCTATTACCAACTATAATACTTAGATTATTTGAAACTGATTTCCTTGGACTTAGATCCTAGGAGCGGTCTTCGAATTTATTATAATAATCGCGGGAAAGGCCAAATGTGTGGTGGTGGCCCTATATTTGTACACGCCGTTGTCTATATTCATTTTATGTTCCCCGTTCCAAGAAATTGATAGAGAGTTCTTCAAATTTCATCTTTTCTGGGCAGCACAGACTCACTAATACTATTAACAAAACGGCCCCTTTCGGATCATGACGAGTTTATAAATTCAAATACTGTTTCTTGAGAAATGTTTAAGAATTTCAAGAGATGATTATTGAGTGATGTTTACATTTGACTTATTCAAAGCATAATAAAGATATTAATAGATGCACAAAAATTTCAACTAAAATATAGACTAAAATTATAATTACAATATAAATTGTTCCACTAGTTACTAGCGTTCTAAATACTTAGGCCTTACCTTCGGCACGGGATTTTTCATAATTTATATAAAAGCTGTATTTATTCTATCCTTTCATTAAGTTTCAAATTTCTCGTGTACAGAGCAAAGACGTCATTTCAGACTCTCTTATGTCTTCCGAAAATTTGAAATTTTCTTGTATGGACTTTTATTCAAATTGAAGAAAGTTCTAACTTATACCTGGAAAAAGTTCGCCGTCTAGAATCGCGATAAAAGCAGTTCAAACATAGCCTACAAGATTTTGAAGTACTTTGGACAACTACCCCAATGCAAAAGTATTATGGGACTTTTGGTTGCTAACATTTTTTAGAAAATTTGCAAGGACAGTTCTGGATTTCGGATATGTTGGCACACCAGGGAAACTGCAGTCTACACGACATAAGGATAATACCGTCTCACAAGCTTCTAGACTTCACTTAACTTTTCTGGACACACGAAACTTTCCAATTTGTACCTCATAGTGTCGCAAACGAACTCCCTTCTCCGTCAGGAGCAAATGTGTCTCTAGTCAAATATCTTTTAAAAAGTTCATCTAGGACCGAAGGAGCTTCAATAGCGGAATTTAGTTCCACTGTGCGGCCATGGGAGGAGTCAAGAAGCTGCTGCTACCTCTTGCTTTTCTTCGATCGTGCGGCCCTACCGCTAAGAAAACACTCGTCGCGCGCAGAAGATGGGGCTAGTTGGGCACACCAATTACATCTAATTACTGCGGAAGAACTTTTGAAATTTATGAAAGCAAGGAGCGTAATGGCGCTTCAGCGAAGAAGGGAGGCTGCCGCGGAATTATAATTAAAAGATAAAAGTTTTTTGCAACAAAGAGTTGAAAATGAGGAGTAAACAATGGATGTTTCTATGGGGCAAGCCCACCCGTTCTTTCCACTAAAATTCACTGAAACTTGCGCTGATAAATTGCAGCATTAAAAGTTTACAATGAAATTGTTTCTTGGGATTTTTGCTTAAATTCCATAATGGAGTCGGGAGTGCTTCGCGGTAACTTCGTGGACGTATTCAGGTCGGACGCGCCGGCCCAGGGGAATCCCCGTATGGGTACATAATCTGATGAAAGCAACCACAATGCTGTCGTTTTTCATTTTCGGCTTTTGAATTTTGTTCCTGTTAATTAAAAGAACTAAAATTTTCTTGTCTCGTCGAACACCGAATGCGTGTAATAAAATTCTGTGGCTGATTCCCGCCGTAGACACGGCATTTCTATGCACCGTCCGGTGTGCCGCCGCCGCCGCGACTGACTTTGATATTCCTGTGGGTTTTCATAAAATTTTAACTATTCCCATAAACGCCGGGCACTATGTTTCACTGTCTTGTCTTTTCTTTTCGCGGTGACAACAGGTCGCCCCTCGATAGTGCCACAGCAGCAATCAACATCCCGCAGCAGTCGTCCCTGGACCGCTTTTATGTCCCACCTCCAGACGACTCATGGTGCGGTGCAGCAGCTTGCGTAAACTGATTTGTTTTCCTAATTAGTCGCGGTGGCTGCGTCTGATGTTCCCATGATTGATATCTCGTGTAATCGGATTCTCTTCGATTTGTTTCTTGTGTTTCCAGAAATTTAAGAGTATAGCTGGCTGTAAAAGTCCCCTTTCCGTCCGCGAGTCGCCCGACAAATTGACGGGACGGAAAATTAAATCGAGCGGACAGCGCCTGAACATGGCATTAGGCTTGCAAGTGGCTATCAGTGGCGGGGCTAAGTAAATTATACTATGGAATTTATGCCATTCTTTACCATTAAACATCGCAGTGACAGGTGAAAAAAAATTACACGAGAGGACACGTGGGATCCTCTGGACGAAGATGGAATTATTTTTATATATCAATAAAAGCAATAAGACACAAATAGTAACAGAAAATATAGCTATAGTAATTAATTTTGCGTTTGTGAGACCCCAACTGTCGCTGTAAATGTTAAATAGTGATGTAATTACTCTCTTCAAGTATACAAAAAGAAAAAAAAGAAGTAAAAGTATCTATAGTTTTTTTAGATCTATTACCTTAAAAATAATAAAATTTCTTTTCTTTCTTACTTTTCATTTTAATTAATGAACGCTATTTAACGTATTTTATTTTTAGCAAGTTAGTAAAATGATTTTATTCGTGTAAATTTTTGTTGATTTTACAATCCAACGGAAATAATAACAAGAATTATAAAGCAGAATTGTATTCGCGCCGAGTCTTACGTACACTACCTACTCCTTTATATCCGAATGTTTAACATCTTACATAGAATTTAAATCAAAGAAAAAACATTTTCTTACACATTCTGTAATGCTTTAATTTAATTTAGAATTCTTACGAAAACCGCGTTGTATGATTACTTTCTTTGTATATTGTATATAATTAAATTATTACATCTGTTATTAACGATTATAACACCTATTCAGGTATCCTTTTTACATCTACTCTTATGAGATTTAATTAAATTATGCACGTTGACTGCGAAACGAAACTATTAGCGATAAGATCAATGAAGGACTTGTTCAGCCTTATGCTTGTGCACTTAGGCTTATGTCTTCAACAGTACGTTAGTGATTAATGAAATAATTCGTATTTCTGTTCGATACACAAACCCTTTACGCACCCGACTCCAGGGGACAACTCAATTAATGTCGTCCGACGAGACGTGGATAATGAAACTTTATGTTGATAACGACAGAGTGCTGGAGCTAGAGTCCGGAGATCTGCTTTTTCTCATTCCATTCAAGGATGTGGATGATCCTGGTTTATGTGATTGCATCATCTCTTCTCAATTACTATTGACGACCCATCTTTGGGCCTAGGGTTCTATGGGCGCTAATGCATTCTCGGGTTGCCGGGATCCTTGTTTCATCCGACGCATCTGAATCGCATCGAGAACGACAACCCACAAGGACAATGACGACAACGTCGACCTCTCTCGGCCGAATGTCCTCCAGGACAGTGCAACACTGTCTATTAGTGGTCACAAAAGAAAGATGCATCATCCGGGATGCAGCCCTTTGCAATCCTGAGTACTGGTCCCGGTCCCAGACATCCTCCACCCTTCTGCTCGTAAATTGTTTAATGCGTTTTCAGATACGCCGACCACAATGGTACATGGTTGGAGTGGGGGTGGCCTAATGCACTTTTAATCTGCGTATGGGCTCGGGTATAAACCAGACATTGTCCCGCGTGTGCAATGAATAGCTCCATAAATTTTGATTAGAGGATTCGATATTGGAATTTGAGGGCGGTCTAGTGGGATACAAATGACACGGGATGATAGGGTCCCAGACCCGGGATTATCTCGAATTTAATGACTGCAGTTAAACTTTTTGGTGTGATATCTGAATTATGCGCACTGCGAGCAGACACCAACACCAGTTATCGAAGGAGCGGAGCGTAGAGGATGGTAGTTTTTATCAAAAACATGTGCATGCCATTTTCAGGGCAGATGTTACTCGAATGCTTTTAGAAATGGAATAGGGGTATTCGAGACGTTTTCTTCTTACAGCCATGTGCGTATGGTACTTTGACACGGTTTTATGATTTTAATATACAATATTAAATTATTAAACATTAGAAGGCCGTATTTCAATTCAGCGCGGGACAGAATTCAATATTGCGAGCATAGCAAAAGTGTATGTGGGATGTTTAAAGTGATTAAAATGTCTATGCTGTTTATAGTATTATTGTTCTATAGTTTTAAACAAGAACTTTGCCTACGACTTCACAGTTGTTGGCTTTCTAAAACGTTAAGGCAAAGGTAAAGAGAATTGGATTTGTAAATACTGTAGAATTACTCAGGTGAGAATAGTCGATACATACTAAAATCCGTTTTCCATTAAAATTCATTAGGTGGAATGAATTCAGGTTTAAAGGATTCCTATAAAGGTCCTTCGAAGGGTATGGTACCGTCACAGAGGTCGTTTCGTGCGGGCCGTTTGCGTCCCTTTCCGCGCAACAAATTTAACAAAGTTTCGACTTTATTTGAAAATTCAACTTCAGTTTCAGGGTTATTCGAAGGAGTTGGCAGCCAAATTATTTTTTAAGTAGAAAGTTGCGAAAACTTCCAACTCGCATAGCCGACCATCATCCTCCTAGGTGAATCTCTGATGGTGCCGGTAGGTGCGTTCTCTGATGGTAGCGGCATTGCTTGAGTCCAAAATGAAAAGAATGCGGGTGAAATAAATGCCCGCTGCAATATCTGGATTTCATCAGAATTTTCGTTAAATATTAACGAAACCAAACGACCGGAGGCGGCATGGATTTTATTTTATTTTTTGCGAACCTCTGGCACTCCAAGGTTGGTGCCTGACGTCGTAAGGACGACTTTTTAAGGAACCCACTAATGAATATCAAAGAGGAGGAGTCCTCGCCGTTGTCTTGCTAATGAGTTCCCAGCCTTATAGCCGGATTTGAGCCAATGCGTACCGGCCATAAATTTCAATGCGAAGTGCCCCTAAAATCAGTCAGTTCCCATTAGGAGCATGTGCTCCGCCCCCGTCCTGGCCGCGGTATGTGTGCGCGCATAAATCAAATTAAATTATTTGTTCATTAAGTAATTAATTTGTGCTAATGCAGAGAAATGTTAATTGCGCTTTATGTCGTGAAATTATTTTTAGATTATTTAAACGAGCTCCGTTGCGAGACGGCGGCTGGAGCGGCTAAGACGGGCGGTGCTGTAAGGAGACAGCCGCGGCGGTGGTGGTAGCATCTTCCTTGGAACACTTGTTCTTGGAGAAATGCCGCTGCCGGTGGTGCCGTTCATGTTCACGATTCAATTTCCTTTGCTAATTAAACGCAAACCGAGGCAAAGGTACGACGCGCACCGTCGTACATAGGGCAATAATCCCGAAACAGTAAATTTTAATCTTAAATTAAACGTCATAAATCATGTGATCCTGCGACAGCTATATAAGTCCCATTTGCTGCCGCCCGCCGCGGCTCCCAATTGTTCCGAATGGCAAATTGCGAGTTAATTTATTCACCGGGGATGCTGAAGCCGCTTCTTGGCGGCGACGAGCAAAATAACGTATTAGATTAGAACGTCTTGGACAGCAGCAATCGTCTCGAGATGTGCGCCTCGGCTCGTTTCCAGGTATAAATAGAATTAGCGTCTTCGGCGACTCATTTCGGCCGGTTATTAAGGAGCTGTCTAGCATTGCTTGAGTAACTCTGGCAGCAAGTCCTTACGAGGGCAATTAACTTAAGAAATGGTTGGGAGTGAACTGGGGTTGCTGAGTTTTCTAAATAGAGTAGTATTATTTTCTTAATTACAAAATTTAGAAAGCAGGGCGTGTTTGTAATTATTAGTATTAAAAAAAAAACAGATTTAATAATGATGACTTAGAAATACTGCGGTCAAAAGAAGCAATGTTTTTATATTAACGAATTAATTACTCCCTTTAAAAATTTGTCTTGATATGTTGGTTTAAAAATTGCTAAAGAAAATACCCACAAAATAGATGTGCTTTTTTTGAAGATATTTTGTAAAAAAAATGTGGTCTTTGTCATCGTCTCATCCTAAGATTAAATATCCTAAATTACAATAAAAAATTGATTCTTGTAAAGGACCGTAGTTACTTAATAAAGAAATTGCTTGGTAAACTATAGGGACATTGATTTGGAATTTTTGGACTTTGTTCAAGTTATCATGCGGAAGGTATCAGAAAACCTGGTCTTAAGCGTAACCGGTTTAGAGTTCTTTATGCGAAATATGGTCTTACTTTCCCATTTCGGATATATTATACACTTGTGATCTTTTAAATCTTACTTTTTATAAACTTTTAACAATGGGCCATTCAAGTTTCGTTTCTAGCGTGGGTTACAGGAAATCTGGCGTGTCTTGATCGATCACATTTATCGTTATAATTTCGTCACAAAGTGGAATTTTAAATTATACTTCTTTTAAAATATTCTTAAAAGTATGGAGAGTAAAAATAATAATAGCGGTAATAAATCAATATTTTAAAAATTTTAAACGTATCTTACCTTTTATTTACCACTTAGGGACGTCTTCTGTTGCGTTGAGTCGATAAATTAACAATTTTCGTGATGTTTTGTTACAAAGACGAAAGAGTAATGATTCTAGTGAGGATTAGGTGAGTATTAGAATGCTATATCACATTCTTCTCTACTTTATTTTACCGAATTCTAACATTTTATCATTTGTTTTTCTAATTTAACCAGTAGATACAATTTATGAACGGAATAGCTTAATACTTGGGCAACTCTAAAATTTGTCTATATTTTTGCTGACAATTTTAAACCTTATTTTATTTCTTTTAAACAGAAGATTCAACAACAATTATTGACTAACTTTTGTCATATATGTGGATGCTGCTTTTTTATGTTCACGTTTGCCTTTTGTTAACCTTCTTTGGGTTGGCCCGGGTCTATAACTACATTGCTCATAGTTGGCCTTTAATTGTTAATTCTTCAGGTAATTTGCTTCAGACTTGAAAGATACCTGTAAAGTAAGGTGGCTTATTTCGAAAACATCTAGATCCTACTAGAATAGCAAGACGTAATAAGGTATGAGCTAACATTTTTCTTGGAACATTTTCTGCTTTTTAAATGCACTAAAAAAGATAAATTTCTTGAAGATTACGGAATTGACCTAGCGTTTTATTGAAACAGTTGGTTTATCATTTAAACATTAGACCACTTCTGCTTGGCTCTTCTGTGCATATAAGAAAACGTCAAGCTTTTATTTGTATTATTGTTATCGAAAAAAGTGTATTTGAAAATTGTTTAATCGGTACGACACTTGGGAGTTGCTCAGAATTAGGTTGGACAATTTCACACGCATGAAGAAACCAAAAAAGTTAGATAAAAGCTTGTAATAAAATGAAATCTAAATGTGTAATGGTTAATATCAGATGTGATTTAGGTATATAAACACTTATATTTTAAAGTTATTTAATCATAAAAAACAAGTACCTATGAAGTTTTCAATTATAAATAAGGAAATGATTGCCGTACGATCAAAATCAGCATTAATTATTACCACTTAAAAAAACACTTCCATTATGGAATTTATAACTTTTAACTTTTAAAATCCTGAAATCCATGACATAATTCACAAGGAGAAAACTCATGACATAATTCACAAGGGAATTCACCTAACTTTTCAGTAAACTCTAAAACTAAGTAAATGAGAAAGTAGGGACAATGAACGAAGTCTTCTCAACGAATGAAGTCTTCTCACTTTGGTTAGTGGGACATGACATGAAATTGAAAATGGACTTTTATGTTTATGGGGGCTTTTAATGTGTTCTTTCTGAAGAATTCTCCACACTGAAGTACTTGCTATTATCAAAGGGCGTCGCGTCCCATGCGGAACTAACACACGTCCCCTGACTGTCTCCAACAAAATCCCTCCTTAGGGACCCTGAGACCTCTGAAGCTTAAGTTTTACTGCACCGTGGAAGGTGAACCCGGACAGCACGATAAAGAAATTAATATTATCCTCCCGTGCAATCAAAGTGGTTTACGGATCCCCCTTAAGTGCAAAAGCTAACAATAATGTTCCATTTGCGCAGCTCGGGTTATTGGGGTTATTTTTCACATCGAACAGGAGCGAGTGCCAGAGGTAACCTTCTACCCCCGAATTTCATGTAATAAAACTCCCATCTTCATAAACTTAAAATCTCCTTTCATTTTTATGGTAACGAACGCTAGCTCTTGATTTTCGCACAGAACGGGCTCTCGTAGTTCCAGAGGGTCCTGGTTCGACTCTCTGTGGCAATCTACACCGCCCCCGCGACACATATAACAGAATCCTTCGGGCGAAGCGGAATTAAGAGTCCATTGCGGGAATTCGCCTGAACGACAACGTGCCCGGTGCCGTGCCGTGCTCGTACCAGTCGAGCCCCATAAAGAGCGCCAGAAAATGAAAATTTATCTAACGACGAAGATTTCGGCTCTTTTTCACTTCGGGGCTAATTAGGCCTTGTTTCCTGATTAAAGACTATGGAGTCCGGGTGTTCCGGGAACAACTCCCGGAAATACGCCCCACCACACGACCTGTTATGGCCAATTATAATGAGAGTGCGGCTGAAAAAATTCAATGTCTTCCGACGGGTCTGAAGGTCTCTTCTTTTTCCCACCCCCCTCAAGTGAAATTAGGTGGGTGCACCTTCAGCATTATGAAAGTATTTTGTTTGTTATTTTATAGGAGGGGAGTGGCGTTTATTCCTCATTAATTTTCAGTTACCACATTTATCTGGTATCAAATAAAAAAAAAACAACATTTAAAACTACAAAGATTTACGATGGAAGCGGCAATTTTTATAGCTCCTTTAAAGACACCGCGAAGCTTAAAAATTCACATGGAATATTTGCATAATTGCCGCCAATAAACCCACTCAATAAAAACATATCAATCAGTGTGTATTTCGTCGCCTGTCGTTATTTTATTATCATTATTCAACGTTGTCACCTGATGGGATTTTGTCTGAATGCCAATTAAAATAATTTATTGAAAGGCAATAATCGCTACTTTATTTGGCTAGAACTAAATATTTATGACCTTGCTTACCAGTTAATTACCTTTACATCTTTATTACCTTTAGGCTAGATTATTTTTCTGGATTTATTCTCTTACACGTGCTTATTTTTGTAAATGTATCGCGCAGCGACAAGGCCGTAATTAAAAGCAAAGGGAAAATTTAAGCAAATTAAGGTTACATTTATAAAAACCGAGAATACTCAATTAACAAGTTGGGGTATCATTTTTATTTACTTGAACAGTTTAATTTTCTATTTAATAGTTTTATGTTTAAGTTTAAAGTTTTATAGATACAAGTGTTGAATTTCATTTTATAGTTTTGATCATTTTACAGTCACCCACAACACTTCGTCTTTTATTAGAAATATAACTTTAATCTTTTTCTCTCATTTTTTTTCTTTTTTTGGTAGTTTTTAATTTAATGTATTCATCTTTCAATCTGTTTTTTTCTATTTGATTATCTATTTTTTTTATTAATGTGTTTTTTATATTTTTTTTGGAATGAATGTTAATTAGCAGTTAAGAGCGAGCACTATCTTACTCGAAATGTTAGCCAAACTAGATTCTGTTTTATATCTAATTTCATTGTATAATTTGGTTTAAGCTAAAACATTTAATGCTTAAGTTTAAGTCAGTTTAGTTTGGACATATCCTTGAAACGGAGTTAATTGACTTAAGCCCATATTTTCGTTTAAGTCTATTGCGTGAAACTGGCCCATAATCAAGTAACTTAAAATTTAATATTTCTTATTGATGGATTTTCGTGCAATATCATCGAACTAGAAACTAAAATTACAATGGTAAAAGCAGAAAAGTACCTCAAAACTAAAGGAAGTAAGAAAGAAAGAAGGTTCAAGATGATTTAGCTAGGACTGGGTATCAAGAAAGCCTTTTGTTTAGCCTTCGATTTGTTTATCGTTTACTACTTTAAAAGAAGGTTAAATTTGAATGAAGAAAAAGCATTTTAAAGTACTTTTTTGGGTATTTCAAATTATGATTCTTATAATTTTCTTTTGTTTTAAGTGTGCATAAGGTGTATCCCCTAATCTCTTAAATTTATGGACCAAAAAACCTAAACCATTGATAGAAAGTATAGTAAAAATTGTAGAAAAGTAAAGTAAGTCTCATTTCAATAGGTTTTGAGAAATTAGCAATTATCTATTACCAGCAAACAATCCAAAAATAATTATAATATTTCTTAGGTACGCATATACCTGATACGGAACTCAGAAGCTCAAATTTTAAGACCATTGGTCAACAAATATAATACCTATAGATTATTTATTTTAATAGCTTAATTATTGTTCTTATTATTGTTATCTATTTTACTTATCTTTATGTACTAGCTTGTATTTGTATATGCATATTTTTATAACGAAAGACACTTTAAGTTGCAATTTTGATCAATGTTTTTCTTTATGGTACAACTTGTTCATGCCCATCATGCAATTATCATCATTGCAAAATCCTGTCTTAATTGGTCCACTAGTTCAAAAGGTGTAGTGCAGTGCCAGACAGAAAGATAAATCATGGGATTTTAAAAAGGACGAATTCCATCCAGAAATTTGAATAATGCATACAAAACTTTTGAAATTGATATTCTTATATGTTCCTTAAATATAAAAATTGAAATGAGTGAAAGGTAAAATGAACGTGATGTAGCTTGCTGTTGAATACACAATGGAGTTATATTTCTTGTCTTTGTATCATGGTAACAAGAAATTTCGCGGTAGGATGATTTTACCAGCTTCAACTAGATACATTCAAGTGCTCTATTGAAATCACCCTGTCATCATCATCGCTGTGATGTAGGGCTTTTCCTTAGAAAAGTTTCCAACGTTCCAACGGAAATAAGTTGTAAAATTTAATATTGTTTTCCCTTTATTATTTGTCACGATTGCCATGTCACGAGAGCAAGTTCCCTGTCTTGGGCAATAACCAAACGACTTCACTCCGGGCGGTATGACAATGTTCGCAACAGGATAGTCGAAAAAAATTCATTGAAGAAATCTGAGGAGCAGGGCAGAGGTCGAGGGAAAAATAATAAATCAAATCGATGGGTTTCAATTTTCATCTTGGCTGAGCAATCATAATAGCCAGGAGCGCATTCATATACCTTCTTGGGGCAGGACAAGGACAGTCGAAGATTGGTCGGAAGAGGGCGCAGAGGCATCCCTTTGTGGTGCCACCAGCAGCAAAAATTTCATAAGAAGTCTTTTGAGACTCTGGTCCTGTCTGAAGAAGGAGGACTAATTCGGTTTTTCAGTGCGGAAATGATCGATTTTACGTCAATTTGGGACGTTTACATGGCCTGCGGTAGTGCCAGGGTCTGCGCTTGATGTCGATCATCACCAGATTTAAATATACCCCCATCCTAGATATGGTTCTGCACTGGATTAACCCTGGTATATACCCCGTTGTTGAATCGGGCCCTTTGACAAAATTGAAGTCTTTGTTGGCGACTTATTGACGCAAACGCGATTTCTCAAAACCCGATTCTAAGGGTTAGAGAATTAAATGGAGGACAGCTTGTCCTATGTTGAGAACTAGAACCCGGGGATTGTTGAGATACATGTGCTACCAATTATCTTTAGACCTGTCGACATTCTTGAGTCTTGACAAATTGTTGCCTGGCACTGAGTAAGATAACAAGCACTCCAAGATATCTAGAAATCGTTCAAGCAGAAATGCGAATGGTCCAATCTGCGCAAGGAATTTAAAAAATTTTTATGAACTCTTTCATCATCGTTCTAATGAAAATTGAAACTAGTTTTTCCCCTTTTTCCGTCTCTGTTGTTTTAAGAGTGCATTTTCACAATCACTTTAGATTCACTCCAAAAAGGCAAAATTTCCCTTTCAGAATCAGATTGCATCTCGTCGACGTGCCTGCAGCATTCTCTCTACGTTTCGAGTATACTACAGGCGTCGGATTGCATTAGCATTCGCTTAACATACGTGAAATTTCCAGGTAAATCGAGAACAATTGAGCCGGCTAACTGCTGGCTTCAAAGCTGCATCATAATGAGGCTAAAGACCGACGACAAAATGACTTTATTATTGATAAAGGTGCGAAATATCCTATGCAAATTGTCTGCGGAGACATTAAATGATTTATATGATAATTATGCCTTAATTGCTTTTATCGTACTCCTTGGGCTATCATTTTACCCAAAAAATGGATTCCTTCGCAGAAGGTGGTCCAATAGGAATCGGTGATGAGCACCACAATATTTTGCTCAAATTAATACACCTGCCTTTATTTACTAGGCTGCATTCGTTAGCCTTTATTTTGTAGCCTTCGCGTTGCTGGAGCGAACACTTTCATTACCTATTTAAGATAAATCTATCTATCTACAATTATTTATTGAATTATTCAAGAGGAAGTGATTTAAGTAATAGACATAATTCACAGAGTCATAAAAGCATGGTTATGCGTTGAAGTTAATTACGGAATTAGTAGAAAATTGTTCATTGATAAATCTTCAGAATTTTTGAAATTATTATCATAATCTTTAAGGCCAACCAAAAATACAAATTTCTTGTTTTCCTAGGAAATTTTAATAAAAATGTTTATATATTAATATATTTATTTAAATATTTTAAATAAAAAAAATTTCTTCTTCGTATTATACTGCAGTTTTACATTTTAGAAATGAGAATAGGTTAAGTATCATAAGAACACGACTCTATTTTTCACAGCGAAAAAGTTCTATTAAAAAGTAGTTTAAGCGAAGGTTACTTGAACGACCCTTTAGTGGAATTGATAAAGAAGGTAGATCACAAGATTTGAATTCAAAATTTGGCCATAAAAGTTCAGAACTCTATCGCGAAGACAGCGAATGGTTTGTCTAGATCTTAAACGGTATAGCTAAAAATGTCATTAGCATGGCATGAATAAATATAAGCAGATTATATTGAAAAATATGTGCTGCAATACATCTTTGATCTGTATTTATCTAAACTACCTCTTGTAAAGATTTGCTAAAGTAAATTGCGCGGTAAACGTCTCAAAGAATTTAGTAATCTAATCACGTTTTTGCATAAGATTATTTAACTAGTTAACGATTTAAAAAAAAAACAAAAAACCAGAACTACTTTCGGTAATCTTTGGTAGACTGTCGACTTAGAAATACCGTCTATTAGATTGTAAAGTATTTGGTGTTCCACAAGATTGCTTACTATGCAATATTTGAGAATCGAAAAGTAACAAACTAATTTCCAGAAACTACCTTCGAAAACATTGACATGGTAGTCCTAGAAAATTGAGTCTGGAAACTTTGAAATTGAAGGAAAAAGTTCTCAATGTTTTGCAAAATACTTAAATTTTAAACTTTACAGGGTAAACCTGTCAGCACCCAACCAATTTGGTAAAACATTCAGAAGGCAGTTCTGAATATTCTTAAAAAATGCATACATTCATTCCGTACTATACTAAACTATAACAAAGTAGTAAGAAAGATGAAATGTTGACCGTAAGAAAAATACGACTCTTGCCGCTTTGAGATGAATACCATACAAAAATAGTTTAATTAAAATTATGAAATAATGGCTATACACTTACCTTCCAGGCAAAAACACACTGGTTTACTGTTTTCGCATAAACCACTCTTCCTAGATTTCTCCTAAACAGTTCTTTTCTTATTTTAAATAGAACCAAAATCATAATTTTATGATCTGTTACTTCAATTAGCTTAAGATGCTTTTGTCTTTCTTTCATTAAATGTTTATTACCGTATAAATCGTCCAAAAGGGCTACTAAACTTCTGGTAGAGCCGTGAAATTGCAATTGCATTGTCAAATAAAACTGCAGATAAGCGATCAAATTCAGTGCTTATTAGAAGAGAATTACGAGTAAATTAAAATGATAATTATCGAGTGACAGAATTCAACAAAAGGAAATTGTACCTTGTATCGCTATCTGAGTCCAAAATGCATGGGTATGAGCCAAAGAGGAATCTACTGAATGTATTCAAAATATAATTGATCATTACTCAAGACTAACTTATTTTGTCTCGTAAAATTAAGGCGTCCGTGACCCAAAACAAATGGTGGAAAATTAATAAAGCCAACACTGGATGACCTGAGGAGCAAGAAATTGCTTCGCTTTAACGACTGGTCCATTTGGGATGGAATCACTTCAATATGTCCACGTACCCTCGAGCGCTGACCGCTCAATTTGTCTTCGGGCGTGTGCCCCAAAAGAAACAAAGCCAGTACCGGGCCAAATTGCTTATTCGTTAACTTTCATCGGCAACAAGGAGCAAAAAATAGGCATAAGAAAGCACATGTGCGTCTTCGCGAATATGAAGAAACAAAAGGTGGCCAAAGGTTGGCTACCTTGTCCTGGATGCGGCCGTAAATTAGACTCCTATTTATCCGGTGCGGGCTGCCATTGTCTTCCATCCGCCCAGTTAATGACTGGCATTTGACCATTGGACAGAATGGACCTTAAGAAGTGTTGAAGCAGAACGCCATCGAAAAATTGCCATATTGGTCACAGCCACCTTTTGCACCTTTCTTCCCACAAGGTGCGATTACCATTGTTAATTATCTTATTAATAATTGCTCCTCCCTCATCGTGCCGTTAAGATACAATCAAAGGGGTAAACAACAATGGCTTTGCCACTTGACTATTCCCTCTGTTGGTTGATTGTGGTCATTTCAGGCCTATTGTTTCTGGTCGAGCGAGATTTTCGGC
Source organism: Proctacanthus coquilletti (assembly GCA_001932985.1). Taxonomy (NCBI): domain Eukaryota; kingdom Metazoa; phylum Arthropoda; class Insecta; order Diptera; family Asilidae; genus Proctacanthus; species Proctacanthus coquilletti. The sequence goes on from MNCL01000070.1 coordinate 497,951, forward strand.
ACTGGCGGGTACACCTGCAGCTCAGGTATGGCTCATTTGCATTTCATGTGTCCGCCTCTATTAGTAAAAATATCATCCGCCGGCAATTGAAATATTTCATCTGCGCGGACAGGTTTATTACACCGAAAAGTTATTAAATCCGGCGTCGGTCGCAGGGGTAAAGTCCGTCGGCTTCTTAAGCCTTTTTATGGATCCGCCAGCCGGGTAGTGTTCCGTTGGCCTTTATGAAAGGGGCCGTAAATCAATGAGTAATAATTTGATGTGGTAATGGCCACTAAAGGGCTTCCCTCCTGTAATTTATATCGGTCGGTTTTAATTAAGCCATTTTGGGGTAGAGCTCACATTCCTTAGGGACATGATCAACTTGCATTTTCCCGACAGTTTTTGGAATAATTTAAAATTTAGGAAAGTGTTTTAAAATACGAGTCTGTTGTTTTAGGACAAGATTAAAGTAGTGCTATTTTAAAAATCATTGAAAGAAAGCAATTATTGTCTTAAAATGAAACTAAGGCTCTTTAATGTATATCAACATTTAATATTCAAAAAAAAAAAAAAAATGCATAATTCAAGTGTTACAATCACCTTTGAAAAATACAGCCTATTCAGTTTAGTTGAATTTTAAAATATCCGTAATGAAACTTGAATTAAAATGCACATCCTCTGAACGAAAGGGGCAAAAATATGCATCGCTATGGGATAAAAGCGTGGCAATCATCGCACTCCAGGTACATGTGGCCCAATTACAATTAAATTTCATTTGCAACTTTGGCAATTCATTTCTGAAACACCTTCCATGCCGTATTCAGTCTATCAAATTAACCTGAGTTGCCTTGAAAAGCCGAGCATTCAAAGAGCAATTTACAAAAATACCAGTCGGAATGAGATGGCCATTTAAAATTCAGAATATTCCATTATAGCGTACATCAGTGAAAAGCCTGTCATCAGGTATTCATATAAATTGCGCCCAGAATACCGTCCGGGGTAGCATTCAAAGACCGCGCCAGAGGGAAGTCCCACAAGGTGCACCTATGGAGCCTCTATCATTTATTCAGCGAGTTTGAAATCATGAAAATTTCACCGCACTCTAAGTGAATTGTTAAAACTTGTGAAGTTTGCAACACTCGTCGAGGTTCTCGCCGGCTATAGCAGAAATACACGTAACAAAAAGCTGACACGCAAACCCTGTCCTGTCTAGGAGGCCTTCATGCACCAAAATCTCTTCCGAAAATTAAATGTGCATATTCTGGTTGCAGGGTGGCTCGGCGGCGGGTAAGGACCGGAAGCCCCCGTAATAAGCAGCGGTGGGTAAATGCAAAGCGCTGTTTGCCCTATTTTATCCATAGTGCACCCGGGAGGAGCAAGGATACCGTAAAGGCGGTAATGAAGCCTCTCTCTATTTTTGGCGGATGTGTGTAGTAACAGCTACGCGAATTCCAGTAAAAGAGAGATTTGAGCCCCTGTTGACAGACATGGCGCGCCGGGGCTTTTCTTGTATTCTTTACCCCTTTAGTTTGAAAGAGGTAAAAGTTGACGAAGACGATTCAAAGCGTCCCAAGTGGAACCCTCCTAGTCGAATGTGGGTTAAGTGCTCCTGTTAGCTTGAATTGGATTACAGGATGTGTTGGAGGAATGCAAATAAGGAAGTGAGAAGATGCGGTTACAGGCCTGGTTCACATGATAACATTCCTCATAGGAGTTCTGATATACTCTCACTTGTGGCCGGTATAATTATCCAGGGACGATACCCCTAATGGAGTTTCGTTCTTCCTCCAAATTTGTTAGTTGATAAGTTTTTCGACCCAAAGCTTCTGCTTGTGACCGGAACTAAACTGCAGTCGGAAACTTTTGAAGTCAGATTCGAATTAGTACTGATATAAATCGGACTAGATTCGCGGTTTCAAACATGGTCTCTGAGGTTTTGTTTGCCTTGAAATTATCCGATGGCTGGTCGTATGCACATGTGAGATTTATCTTAGACAGCCATTAGTGCAGGTATGACTAAAACTTTAGCACAAGTAAGTAGATTTAAACTTTGTATATTGTTTTATTTTTCATTTATAAAATTACATTGAAAATTCCCTGCAAACGAAAGTTATCGTCATGTCTTTTGAAAGTTCTCCGATATCTTTGAGTTTATCGGAATCTTTGGGACGTGTTAAGAGGAAAAGTTAAAAATATCTCCTTGGGTTTTTAAGTAATAGCAAATACGTGTCTTGCGAATGGTTTTTTCTTTTGTTTTACTTCATTGATTTCTAAGTGTGATTGCTAAGATGAGATCAGTGACCTCATCGCCACATTAATTCTAATAGCTAATTTAGTCAAAAAATTAATATAGGTGAGGAAAATTTTAAATATGTTCTTTTTCTTCAAAAGTCTATAACTTCAAGTTGGCCGGGGTAAAAAGAGTAATATTACTTGGTTAGTCCACTTATTTGAAGCAGGTATTTTTAATCAACTATTTATTGCTAATTGCAACTATGGAAGATTCACAATTTTTCGGTACGGTAACAGCAGTTGTTGAGATTTGCACTGATGGCTAGGAAATAGGAAAATAGGAATAGGAAATAAAAAAATTATCGGATTGGGAATAATTAATATTTATTCTAATTAAAGATTATACCTTATTATTTATTTACAGATAATAGAGACACTTCTTTGCCAAGTCGATTAACTCAACAAATCCAGAAGTCGTGCAAATTTTGAAACTCGAAGAATTTTGAAAATCAGGCATTTTTGAAAGTTGCGGACTTGGGAACTTCCTTAAAAAGTACGTTTTGGAGCATGGTTAAATAAAGTTATGAAATTTATTGTTATGTATGACCAGAAAGGTCATGCTATTTTTATAGCGATGTAGTTTGGAGTTTCAAATCAGTTACGCTGCCTTTTAACTAAATAATTTTCAATTCAATAGCCATGCAAAAATTTAATTTTTCTTGAAGTTAAACGTGGGTTTTGAAAGATCATTAAAAATAAAAATTCAATCATACACCATGGGATAAGAATTTAACATTGAAATGAAGGTCTGTGAATAGCTCATAATTATAAGGCAATCCACCAAAAGATAAAATATTATTGATGATGTGGATGCTGTCTTCCCTTAAAATCTTGGATCAAAAATACGATATATTGAATCACCCTCGGAAGAAATTGTGGAAAACAATTAAATCAATAAATATTTTTGCAGGCTTTTAATTGATATTAACTCTGCCCACATACTATTACTTTTAAGTATACGCACTTTATAATTCTATTATGAAGATTTTTATCTGGTATAAGTAATGAAAACAACGAATTCAATTACCTTCGATTATTCTGAACGATGTAGGCCACGTGTCATGTGTCGGGTAACATATCAGGAAGAAGCACATCTGAGATAACTCCATGGCTATACATTCGCGAAAAACCTATCTAAATCCACTTAGGAATTTTAAAATGATATGACAGACAATAATATTGTGTGTTGTGGCCGCGAACTCTGATCATTCAGATAAATATTAATTTTTTTTATTAGTTACTTCGAGCTAATTTTAAGCATAATCCTGATTTTGGGATAGCTACTGTTGTCCCTGCTCCAATTTGATTGACTATATTTTTTGTTACTTAATTAAAATTAAATATATTTATTTGAGGATTTGGATTCCATTTGTGATAGCTAAAACACTGCCAACGTGCGTGTTTGGAAAATTATAATTTAGTTATACTTTTAAAAAACTATAAATTTCAAATTATATAATTCAAATGAGTTTTGTTATTTTCTGTTTGAGTCATATTCAGCTTTACTCGGACGGCGTTGAGTTGAATAAATAAATAGCCATAACTGGGAGTCCTAATAGAAACGAACTGCATTATTCGCCAATTTATTCATTTTTATTAATTTATATGTAGGAAGACACGTGAATTGTTTGAATAAATTTTCTTTTTTAAATAAAGGTTTATTTTTTGATATTCTCATTCATGTCGTGCCTGAAATCCCAGTCTACAATCAAGAGGGTGGTGACTCATTCTAAATTCATAATAGAGCATTATCCTGATGTACATGTACGATGTTGTTAACACACAAAACTCTAAAAGACCACACCTCACGAGGTTAAGCAAAACATTCAATTTTTCGAAAGTCAAATCAGCACTTAAAGCCGAAACCTACACGCCAACGATATGAATGAATTTCTTAGCCTGAGCGCGGGGAATTAATAAAGAAAATTAATTTAATAAGAACTGAGGCAGCAATTTATCGTAATGGGCCCGAGAGGCAATTTTTCTTAAAATCCGCCGGCCACCTAATTCAGATAATCCACACCCTCGGGATAATTTCCATCACAAACGCGACTTGTGAGCGGCGATGGTGGCGGCGGGGAAGTTGGACAATTATCTCGTGGGCCCGAAATAATGGCGCGCTACCTACCCAAGAAATCTCGGTTAAGCCGCGTAGAATCAGTCGTTTAGGCACCTACAGCACGATACTTGAGATCCCATAAATCCACGGAATTGCCCTCGATTATAATTCAAATGCAATGCCGATGTCTTCATTGATAAGTCTGGTGATGATGTTGTACCTCCGTCGTCATTCTGGTTCGCGGCTCGATGCGGTGGCTCCCCCGCGACCGAGGCTCGTTGTGCTTCGCGAATGCAGTCCGCGGCTATTCCACTACTCCCCACGGCCGCCGTGGCGAGTCCCAGTAAGTGTCTGATTTCCATTTTAATAAATATGCTCGGGTGTACGCCACCAGCCCCAGCCCCAGGCTCCTCCGCCAGTCATGGGGGCACGGGAGAGACATCAACTTGAACCTGAATCTTGAATGGCGATGGGATCGCGCTGGATACCAACCAGCCAAAGTCAAGACTGCAGTCTTGAAGAAATTCTATGCATATTGGATCTCCTTGGAGGATCGTGTTCTTACAACACGAATTAAGGCTAATTCTATTGTTGCGATGATTTGATTGTCTGCATACGAAAAAGGCTCGTCCCCACGGTACGCCGCGATATTGATCTCGTGTGCGCTTCTTTCCTCTGCTGAGCTGCCCCCAATTGCAAGACGATAAAAATTTCATTAAAAAATTATTCATAAGGTTCAATTGCAGGCTCACGCCAGGGACACCAAAGAGTTTCAAGGGCGTGGATGTAAATGACTGATTTGCAAGCGATGCAGCAGAGCGCTGGAATCTTTAGGTACTCAGAAGATACGCGTGTTATTTTTATTACCTCTATTAGAGGAGGTACTTGTTACACGGTATAATTTCGATAATTTCGAATTTTGATTGAAAAAGTTAAATTTTATGAAATCCTCCTCAGTGAAGCGAATGAGTTTTTTCCAGATTTTGTTAGATGCTACCAAAGATAGAACTTTTATAATTTAATCTCTACAGGCAAAGAATTAAATTTAATTATGGGTTAGTAGCCTTCACTAATTCTTTATAGTAGAAGTCTTGAAAGCAATTAGTTTTTCTTTTTCGTGGATAATTGCATGAAACCACAACAACGATTTAAGTCAAGAGCTAGGCAGCCCTCGACCATATTGGCTTGCCTCTTGTTCCGATGAATCCACCTTAAGAGATAAAGTTTGATTGTTTTATTCAAAAACTAAGTTAAGTACGTACATAGAAATTTTCATTACTTATTTATTGACATTTTAGAAGTTGCAAAATGGTGTTGAATGTACCAAAATTCGACAGTTAATTTATAATAATATAATAAAATTAATTCATCGAAAATTCGTTGGCATGCTACATGCAAGTATCATCCTTCTTGTTTAATAAAAGCAACTTACTAACAAAAATTACATAAAACTTAGAGTTCTAACAGTTTACTAAAAATAAGTTATTTTGCAATTTTAAATAATAAAACCTACAAAAAAACAGTGTCTGATTAATTTCTAGTTAGATTTAAGTGTAGGTATATTGATTTCATTATAATCCCAAGCGAATACTATTTAAAATCCCTTAAAGTGGAAAAGAACCAACTCGGCGCCTGTTTTCTCTACATAGCAAACATCGTTCTCCGATAACGTTTAACACAGAAAATTAAAATTTAGTAGAAAATAGTAGTTCAATATCAGACTTAAAGTACGTAAAGCTAAAATTAAATTTTGGAGGCCCGAACGAGAGTCGAAAAATATTTTGTTAAATCGCCGTATTGGATGAGCACGTTTTGAATTACGAGTCCAAAAATATTATTACTTACTTCCTAATATAAACGTTTTAAATATTTCTTCCGAAAAGTTCCTAAGGAACTTCCTTCGCGACCTCCAAAAATATTGCGATCACTACATCTTTAAAATTGTTCGATGGATTTTACTAGACTAGAGCTGATTTTCAGTTTTTGTAATCAATTTCTTTACTTGTTTTTCAAAGTTAAAATATAATTATCTGCTTGGCTTTATTTCAAATATAATGGAACTATGAAAAAGAGGAACAAATTGTGGTAAAAATTAAATTTTAAAGATGAATTCAAAGAATATTATACAAAAACCTTTTATACATTCCAATTATAAAAAAATTTGGTAGAATGGAATCAAATAAATCGCAGAAACACGCCTCTTATAAATTTAACGCAAAATTTGTGAATATATTGCTTTAAGCTTTTTTATTAACGTTCCCTGCCATTAATAGAAAAATATTAATAAATGAAAATTTAAAAATAGTCCTTTAACTCTGAATAAGAACATTTAAGTCTATTTACGTACGCGGAATTTAATCAACCAAATTGCAGATTATGTTTTTTGTTTATGTAAGTTCTGTAATCTAGAGTTTTAGTTTTTTAAATCGTATTAAAATTAATTTCTTTTCGGAAGTGTTTTTTTACCTTTTAGATTTATAAAATATTTGTTCCGGTGCAAAATAAAATGTAAGGTAACTTTATAAAAATCTCGTTACACATTTTCTGAATTTCGCGGAATGACCGAATTTTCATATTTTGCCATTGAGAGCACGATAGGAAAAAATGCTTCTACATATCCTTGTTTTTAAATTCAAGCAAGATTAAAAAATAGTACAGAGTTTACTTTGGCAAACTGCTAGTATTTTGTTTAGAAAAGTCGCCCCTGGCTCTTTTTGGAAAACAAGAGGAAATCAGTTAAAAGTAATGGGTGACCTCCAGAAATGGAAAGAAAGATTAGATGCTTTAGCTATTAATAATTAAAATTCCCAGGTTGAAAATTTAGAGCTTGACCGTTCCTTTCGCAAGAATACCAACCATACGAAATTCTAACATAAATAAGTTTTGATTTGAAAATCAGACGAAAAATTCCAAAATCTCTGGACTATCAATTAATTTTGCAAAAATGTTGGCAGCGAGTACCCAGAACTAGTCCAGGCAATGCCATAAACTAAAAAACTTCTTCGCTGTGGGTTTCCCTTAATCAGCGGCGTGCTCCTTTCCAGAGGGCGACATAAATAAAATCAACTCGGCGGCGAATCCGAAAATACATTGCGCGCAGCACAAAGCAAGTAACTTTATCAGCTCCATAACTCGGAGGCGAGCAACAACCAACAATCGGAAAATAACTCTTCGGCATGTGGTCAAGCAGCCCGGCTGGCCACATTCACCGGACGAGGGCAACAATTTTTCCCGGCCCGGCGAAGAAAATAATGAAAAAAAACGAATCTCGAATGCGCCTCTTCACAGGCCAAACGGCTGGCCAATGCTAGAATTCAATTCAATTCAAAATTTTCCGCCCATAACTTTCCCAGCGATACTTTCTTTTTCAGAAGCAGCGGCTGCGGCGCGGTATGGAAGGAGGAGCATGGGCATGGGTTCCCAGATCCCGGGTCCACTGCGGTGACCACGAGCAGCCGTAATTCTTGCGGAAATTTATGGGACGAGGAAATCTTTAGAGAGTCCATGTTCCTTAATATGGCGGGGCTGTGCAGAGTATCTTTCCGGAGATAATAATAAAAATGGCGCACGGCCCGCAACTTTGTACTTACCAGCAATTTCGTATGGCCTTTGATCCAGGCGAAAAGCGCTGACCTAGAGGAACATAAAAATTATGCTAGTAGGGTCCACGTATGTTAGAGAGTCCATGGAAATGCAAATGTACCGCAAGAAACCTTTCCGGGTCCATTTTTACGGACCATAAAAACAAAAGCGAGGTATCCTACTGGAATTCCTCATAGAGCGCTTCCTCGGAAAACGGACGACAGTGCTTAAAGGTAGCGAAAGTCCTAAACCTAACTGACTGAAAATGATGGTTTCTACATCGTACCGTGCCGCATTGCTCCCTCGGGATTATCTTGATAAATCCTAGCAGCAGTGCAGCTTTATTGCATCAATAACTTCCGCTCGTATCACCCATCATCTTGGCGGGATGAGCGCGGAATCCAAATAACGACACACGTGTACTTCTCAACGTCTTAAGAAGTCCAGAATTATTGCAAATGAATTGAAATTGAAATTATCATCCCGATCGAGCATGTAGACCACTTGGCTTCCAGGAACGGCGACCCTAATGTAAAACAAACGGCCAGGACGTACTTACACGGGACACGGCCCTGCTCCGGGACTTCATAATGGGGCTCCATCTTCAGGAGGATGTGTTTATTGGCATTTATAAATCATTACCAAGATTTTCCCGCAATGACAGGTAACAAGTTGCCGTAGATGCTTAATAGAGAAAATGCTGGTTGCATTCGCGGACCGAGATCTGCGAATGATTCCATTCATCGCGACGTAATCACACGGTAACAACTTTGAAGGCCTATCCGATCCGGGATCGGCTGGCTGGGGCCGTGTACCCCCTGAATGGTGGACATGTCCAGGAAGAGGCTGGAAGGAGCCTCAAAAGATTGCATCCATGTTATTTCTACTGGGGCACCGTGATATTCCGCTCTTCGCGATGTCAGCGGCAGTTGCCTTTTTCCGCGCTTAGATTTCATCCGATTGAAAAAAGGTAGGCAATGCGGCGCGATTGCTGCGACTGGCCAAGACTGCGACTGGACATCTGCATACAACTCAAACATTTCAGGTGGAGCGCGCTTCGAGATTTATTCGCCATTAGAAGGGGGAAACACGTCAATTTTGAAGGCAATTTGCAGAGGTTCCCGACTCTGCTGCACGGAGCGCCCGACTGCTTCTCCTGCAGGAAATGCATCGATGGTAATTACAGGCCACGACATTTCCGGAAGTTTGTCCTAAACGCCCGGCTTAAATCTTTAACATGAATACAAGTTGCCAGAAGGGACGTCGTCATCTTTAAAGATCTTATCAATTTGCCATCGACTAAATGAGATATTTTGTATTTCTTGAAATTGAATCCTCGGAGAAAATGATTCTCTTATTCCTTTCGTCCTTTTGAAATATGTGCTTGAATTTAATAATAGTCCTTACGAATTTGTCACAAGAAAAGGTCTCGAGATGCCATCTACTGATTTTTCGGAATGTTAATACAAAATAGAGATAAGATAAAGTGTAACAAAATCTTATTTTAATAGCACTCTATAGCTCGAACTAATTGACAGTATAATTTTATTGAAATAATTGAATTGAGAAGTGTGAATATTTTACGCGGCTTTCATTGGCGTAATTTTTAATATCGCGAACTACAATTTGAATATATTTTAATGGCCCTTAAAAAGATACGTTCGCCGCACTTTATTTGAAAATAAGAACAATTAGAATTTATAATTCCACAACATAGTAATAGTAAGACATAGTAATTCTAACAATATTGTACTTATTGGAATGCTTAATATTTTCCAAAACATCCGCAAATTCCAAAATATTATTTTGGTGATAGTGAGTAATAAAAAAGTATAACTTAATTTTTGTAATAATAATTTACTTTCAAAATGTCCAAAAGTCCCAAAAGTGCATTTTCAAAGGCATGTTATATCCCAAAGTTTTGTACGATAACAGAATTTTTGTTCGGTGATTGCCTAAGAAATTGTTTAAGACATTTATAAAACATTGCCAGGCGGGTTTTCCGAGGTCATTGATTTTTGGCTTCAGTTCTCTTATTTGTGGACCTATAAATATTCCTTCTTTAATTTTAGCACCGCTGATCTTAGGGAATTTCTCTTTCAAGTACAAAAATCCATCGTCGTTCCTCTCCATTGCTTTCACAAAAATTTTAATAAGACCGAGTTTTATATGGCAAAAGTACATTTTCAAGATTCACAATTAATTAATAAAGAAAAATTTAGAAGACCTAACTTTCATTCTTTAAAATGCTAAAATGCTAAAGGGCTAAGTTTTCCCTATTTTTGATAAATACGTAAATAACTAGTGATTTGATATAAATCCGATATATAATTTAAAAGAAAAAAAATATGAATTTTATACTAGAAAAATTAGAACTAGGCAACTTATTCACCTTTTACAAAAATCTAAAAATAGGAATGTTTAAAATGTAAGCAACTAGTGTCTAATTTAAGCCATAGTTTTGGTAAGGCTGTGAAAAGCCTTTTCTAAGGAAGATCTTTATAATCCTCTATAACAGCATAGAATCTGAGTTTTTCGTTTACTTTTAAATAGATTTTTGGAAGATTGAATAAACCAAAAACTGGCCTATGGATTTATTTTCCTGGGTGTAAAATCTAAATTTTTCGAAATTTTGACTAGAATTGATAGAACAGTTTTATTATTAGAATTAAATAAAATGATTTTATTTCGAACCATAAAAAGACAGAAATCAAAATTATTACATTTCCAATTTCATTGAGACAGGTCGAAGCTGTCGGAATATAAAAAACTAAATAAATAAATGTATAAAACTAATAATCATAATTTTTTAAAAAATTGACAATTTATAGACAAGTTGATCAAACGAACTCAGGTAATTTATGAACATGAAAATGGTGTAGTCTAATGCAAATATTAAGGACTTTTCTTTAACTCAGTACTTAAGAGCTTAAACTGCATTATGAAGACAAATGTTCAGTTCTAACAATGCTTGGAGGTGTCGTATAATCAGCAAAAAGTAATCACAGTCCGATATGCGAATGCATCCCGGAGTGTTGAAATAAATCCCCGATTCATGCAAAAAGTCGTTCTAAATTATTCAACTCACTCAAGCACTTTCGCGTAGAGACATTCTGAATTTTCTTGTCGTTAAATCTCCATGGATTAACTTCCCGAAAATCTGGGACACTACACTTGACCTTACACTCGCTCGTCCTCGCTTTTCTAGCTTATTTTTACCGGGGAAAACGCAATTATACCCTGAAATGAGTTTATTTTTGTTTTGTTGTGTCCAATGTTTTTGCTCGAACCCCCTTCCGCCCCGGAATCGACCCGTCCTGCAACGTTGATGCCACGGACAGAAGAAGCCCGAAGAGGTCTCTATAAAACGTGAAATATTCGAGAGCTGCAGACACCATTGCAATTCTAATGGACTCCTAGACATAATTAAATGGAACGCGAAGAGAAGCATTTTATTTCTTTCAAATGACGCGAAGCTGTGAAAATTTTTTATGTCCCGTTTCGTTGTCCTTATGGCAGGGCTTGCCCACACCAAGGAAATAGGGAAAAATAAAGCAGTAAAATAGAATACTACTGGCTGCCTGATGTTCCATAACTAACTGGATGTAATTCAGTTTAGGGCGAATATATACGTCCTCTGGCAAGAATGGTCCGCCATCTGCGGCCCAAACTGTACTGCTTGAAATTTGCACACGGAACGAGAGAGCGATGGAGCTCCTGCAGGAAGATGGAGCGACGAGTGGTCCGGACGGGCGGGTATATCCCATAAAAGTGAATAAAACTAAATGGCACAAATAATTGCATGTCGTTCACTCTTTACGGCCTGTTCCCGGGCTAATGTCACTGTAATTGCTCTTTAATTGTGCAACAATGTCCTGGACGGGGATGGCAACCCGGCCGTTAAGAGTGCTAGCAATCAATTGCCAGTCTTATAGGAATGGCGCTAAATTAAAATTACAAAAGGGATAAATTCCCGTTAGTTACGCCACATTGGATGGCAATTATTTCGCGATAATTTCCAATTAGCTCCTTTTGCCGGTGGAATCGAGAAATCTCGGGCCTCGGGAATCCCGGCAAGGTCGTACACCTTCGAGGAGTTCGGGACCTACCTTTTTTCCACTTGAATGGTGAAATATGGTACGTTTTGAAGTGCCGTTGAACGTGCAACTGGTGGATGATTGTCCTCTTCTATAAATGTTGCAGGTTATTGAAGCTATAATTGCCCTTCCGAGGAGGACGTGAGACATCATCAGGTCTACGATCCTATCACCTGTCGCAGACGTGTGCGGTCGGTCGTAAAATCAACGAATTATCGATGAATAAACAAACTACGCGAATTTTATTAGCATAAATTCACTATTTTCCCTATTTTTGTACACAGGTAATGATTGAAGAACACGATAAGAGCTCTTTATGGTTGTCGTTAGATTTTACAACGCTTTTTGGTTTCGACTGGGAGGTTAATAAAATTAAGCAGTAAAATGTGCTACTAGAATAAAACAATTTATTGCAAGGACTCTATTTCAATTTGCATGATTTTACGGTTGACTATTAAATGCACATGCACAGGTAGCACAACTAAGTAGTAACATTGTATTCGAAGTTACACTTGAACTGATGCCCCAGTGCTACCTCAACGGATGTTGATCAAATCTTAAAAACATGCTTTTAAGCAAAATAAAAGCAATAAAAATTAAATAAAAGATAATTTTCAAAATTGCGTCTTCGAAAAGTTTAGCGTATAATGAAAGTATTCAGGAGTAGTGTCTCGCAAAAAGTAGATCAAAGAAATTTGATCTGGTGATGGAGAGGATCGCTAACTATCAGAAGATCAAATTTCGATATCCTATTTCTGATGGTATAGAAATTTTAAATAAATTTAAAATATTTTATTAAGCACTAGCGTATATAACGAGTATTATCAAAAAAGTAATTTTTGATATCTTTTGAAATCCAAGTAAATACAACGTAGTGCTCAAATGGGACATGTAAATAATAGTACATTAGTTTTTCTATTATTTACCAAATTTCTAGATTTAATTCTGATTCTAAAAGCTTATCACAGTACGCTTTAAGATCAATTAAAAGAGTACCAAGATTTAATAACCTCTAAACTGTTTGGAGTTAAGTTAAAGAAATTTTGTTTATCTGATAACAAAACTCGTATTATTGAAATATTTTTGTTTGTGTGTAAATACTCAAAAGGCATAATTCAGGGATGTTTTATTATTTATTTAATAGAGTCAAGCCTAGTTGAATCCTCTGTATGATCTTAATAATCCTTAAAATCCTTTAGCATGGCCGTATGGTTCATAGTTTTGAATAAAGTGGACTTCAAGGAGAACTATTGAATAAATTGTTTTATCTAATTTTTAAAACAACCGATAATTAAAATTTATACGCTCTTAAAAATGAACGCTATCACTTGAGACGGTGGGGAAAATTTTATTAATGTGTAGAAAATATAAAAGTTAAAACGCACTATTTTATTGTAGGAACAAATTGAGCGTTCATAATCGAAATCTGCAGTAAAAATTTGATCTATGTGTCTTAGAAATAAATAGACAATATAAGTAATTTTTAAAGTCTAAAATTTTTAAATACTTATTATTTAATTTTTTTTTTAAACCTAAACTTGTGGTAATTAAATACCATTTTCACGCCTAGTAATTAGTTGAATGCAAATTATCACTTGAAAAATTTATTGTCTCTAATTATAATTCTTTGATGACACCAGTAATAGTTTACAAACTGCTAGTGTATACCATAATATAATACTTTTTACTTTTTTCATGACGGAAGGAAAATTATGTTTTGTATTATCTAGTTCTTAGTACGAAGCTGTAAACGCTGACTAAATACATTTTTATAATATTTGTAGTCTTCCTAACAACTCAATTAAAAGATAAACAAAAAAAAAAAAAAGAACAAGCAGGTAGATGGAAAATTAATATGGAAGCAATTGCTAAAGAATTTCTAATCTTAGTCTAATTAATCTTATTACAATGATAACTCTAAAACTTTATAAACCAATGAATTTTGTAAGATCCCATTTTAGTAGAGTCGTCAGATGAGGAGCACTGATATTGATTTTCAGATATGCCCTTCAAGAAGAATTCGTACGGTATTACGACAATAAGATCCCTCGAGATTCAATCTAAAAATTTGCTGTAAAATTTTGGAAAGCTCTCTGACCCAATTGGAAAAGCATTTTAGACCAAAACCCAAGTAATAAGACCTTCTCTGCACAAAAATTCCGCATCAAAAGGGCCAACCGGGTCGGCGGTGAGGTGGAGTGCCAAAAGGACGCTTATGGCGCTCGAGCTACAAGGAAAGCCCTCCAATTTTTAATGACGAAATCTCCTCTACTTTTGATGATTACCCTGATCGGATATTTATAACGTTGTTGTTGAGTAATGCGCCTCTGTTGCCAGGGATTTATTCTGGCTCCAGATGGGTTTTTGTGGTTGTTTTTCCAAAGAATTTATACGCCCGCCCGAGCGGCCGACGGCCCAGGCTGTGTTCAACTAAAGAGTAGGACAAAAGGGAACAGGGGCCGGGGAGCAGGGAGTGGCATGGGTAAACAGACTGAGAACGGGGATTCATCAGGATCAAAGTGGTTTTCGATTTTCCCCGAGACAGAATACTTCGGGGCCCCAGAGGACGGAAAATTTTACCTTAAAGAGCGAATTTTCAATTTATTTGGGCACCGCCCGAGGTCCTACTGTCATATTTTAAATAAATGGCAAAGTTTGATAAAGATAAACTCGGCGGAAATTTATTGGGCGGAAAGGGCGGAAAGGGCGGCAAGGGCGGCAAGGGCGGCAAGGGCGGTCTGGGCTGGTTGCCGCCGCCGCGAATATATTTGTTGCCCAAAGTGACAAATGACTGGAACAAATTCGATTCACCTCCCCGTCCCCTCATCTGTAGGAACTGATTTCGCAGTGTTTATTTAAATTTCGCGAGTAATTAGGAATCTCTGCTTTGTGTGATTTAGCGAAATTTCGCGAATCCGAGCCGCACATTGTCCATAATTAAACATCGCTTCTACTGCTCTACGTTTATTCGATTTGCATTTTTAATTAAACTCACGGGGGTCTTTCCTGAGATTGAGTTCATTGCGACAGAAATATTTGAGTGAGTTGATGTAAACAGGGAAGTTAACCGAATGTTTCATCAATTTAATTCGTTTAGCTTGTGGTGGTTTTTTTAAAAGACTCTATGCCCTGAAATCCATTTACTTAAAAGTTCCTGTGTTGGCCCTAAACAGACAGGTCTATAGTTCTTAAGAAGATTGCCTATTTCGTCATCCTGTCATATTTTCTTAGCTGGCGTCTGCAATTTCGGTCATGAAAAATATACCTTAAGGCCTACATGCCTTCAGTGGAAGTGCACAGAGTCGATCTGTACCCGGATTCTGTGTGGAATTTAAAGAAATATAAAACTGTATGAAAGTTATAGTTGTAACAATATTTAAATGTGGACTTAAGGAAAGTTGTATGTTTCGAACTCTTAAGCCTGCCTTTTTCATAAGTTAGACCTTTAAGTTGTTTTCAATCTTTGTTTATTACCTAGAAATTTTTATCTTTTCTTTTGACCATACAACAAACATTAAAAGTTCAAATTTGTAAATCAACCCTTTCCCCAAAAAGTTTTACTTTTTATTTAAAATCAAATCAAATTTTTATCGATTTATACAGTTCAACTATCAAATTATGATTTTTAAATTTTAATCTTTTATTAACTCCAACAGGAACTTAAAGGAAATCAAAACAAAGTATAGAAATCATTTTTGTATGAGGACCTATTTTAGACAGCTACTGTTTACTTTAATATTCCTTTATATTCTATCTTTATTCTAATTTTATGAACTTATAAGATCATAATAAAATTTTCGGTCACTATAATCGTAAATATAAATCATAAATTAACACAAATCTTAAGGAATGAATCGTTTACTTAACGCGTTATAATAACATGTAATTTATTACATCATTTTGCTAAACAGCAAAAACCAAAGATAAATTTGTCTATACTGAGAAAATGAAAATGTTTACCACCTGCGCTCGGTCAAATAAGATCTTCACCAGTTTACCCTCGTCTCGCTCAGTTTCAAGGCATTACCGCGTAAACGTCGGGATATTACATTTGTGTAATTTATAACACTCCTTGGAAACTCACATCTCACGGCCAATTGGCCCCACAAATTGAATTCCCGATTCCCGGGCGTCGGTGGCGGGCTTAGCGCACGGGTAATTTGATTCCGCTCCCATCAAATAAATCCTTTGCATCAGCTATTTATTGGCAAATTTATATTCTTCGGGGCGTCGGGGCATAGCTACCGTCTCGAGGAATGGTCCACATCAAGATGGCTATGAAATTTGTAAACGACCATTTCGCAAGCATAAAACTTTTTTTCAACTATTAATTTCCATGACTGCGAAGTGTCTGCTAACGTCCGGGACCCCGACCCGGACACATGTTCATGGACATCATCTTCAACACCAGCGAACACAAGAGTGGTCATCAATATTCTATCAGCATCTGTAGATTCATCAAATCTCCAAACTCAAACTTTTCTATTTCTCGATTTGCCATTTCTGGATTCTTGGTGCATGGCTAAGGAGTCGTCAAGATGGAAGTGGGTGGAATCTGTGGGCTGAGAGACGTTGTCGTAGTGGGCGTGATCTCGAGGGCCTCGAGCGGCCTCGAAAGGAAACTTTTTCAATTAATAAAATTTCTTAATTCGGAACATTTTGTGTCGCGCTCAATTTGTCTGTCTTGAGTCGTCTTGGAAGGCACTGAATAGCCCCTGGGAACTCTTCACCGTCTTCGACGGCAATGGACAGGGGTGGGTGGTATTTCGCTCCGCTAAATGAAGTAGGCATAAGGGCGTTGAATTAGGCTGAAGCAGCTTAGATTTGGCTGATAATTATGGAACGATGAAGCGCAACATTTCACCTCCCGGCAAATATTGGGATGAACGGAAAAGTTTGGGCCTTTTGCTCTTTGGTCGGCGCCTTGATTAACGCTCATTAGGATGAATATAGGACTCTCCAGACATGCTCTATTAAGCCGTTCTAATTATTTTTACGGACGGCACAGAACTTTTGAATTAAACCCTATTCAACTGTCCGGCTCTGTCCTCTAGGAGCTGGGACTCGGGGTCTGACGAGCGAGTCTATTTAACTGTCAGCGCAATGAAATTATGTCAAAGTGCGTCCCATTGAGGCCCCCGCGAATTGCTGAAGCGGTCTGGTCCAGGGCTCTGCTCGGAATGCAGACTCCGTCTGACAAGGGCCGAGGTACATCTTGCAATTTTTGCTTCTTCGCCTCTGAGGTCCGAGCTGAGATCGTTCCAGACCATTCCCGGTCCTCGCATTTCCGAGGAGCACACAATGTCCGGGCTAATGATGCGATTATTTTGTTCACCCAGTGAATGGGTTTTGTATGGTAATTTCTCCCTCTTCAGATGGGCTCACATGCGCGGCCTGCACTCCTCAGGCCCCCCTAACCCCGCCACATGAAGCCGTCCATCCAGTA
The DNA here is from genome assembly GCA_001932985.1 of Proctacanthus coquilletti. Lineage (NCBI taxonomy): Eukaryota > Metazoa > Arthropoda > Insecta > Diptera > Asilidae > Proctacanthus > Proctacanthus coquilletti. The sequence continues at coordinate 515,409 of MNCL01000070.1, forward strand.
CTTGGGTCTTCACAGATGTGAGATACTCCTTCATACAGGGCTCTATTCGTCCCATAGCGCCCGCCAGCAATCAAATGATGTTGTTCGTAGGTGTTAAGGACAACCTTAAAATTTTGTTTAATGTGATTATATAAGGGCGGCCTCCTCCGCTTCCCTCATCCCGGTCTGCTCGTCCTGCTGCTGAGTTGTGATTTTCGATTCAATTGTGCTTCATTGTGCCGTGCGGTGCGGGACGACGGGCACAATGGGCATGTGAGTACAGCTGGGCCACCACAGCCCATTAGAAGGGCCAGACTCCGGAATCACGAAGGCGAAGATGGTTTTCGCCTAGAAGACAAGATGGTTGGTTATACCTTTTGTTGGTATATCGTCTATCTTTTGGACCGACCGTACAATGGAGAGTCGGATGCTGATGCTGGCCAAATGATGGGTGTGGGCGGCGGCTGTTTCTAACTTGTGAATCCATTGCGATTTACTTTTCCAGACTTTCAGGTAAATTACCTGTAATTTTGCATATGAAAGGGTCTCTGTGGTTCCAATGGTTTTCGTTGGTACTCTACGTTCTGACGGAGGTAATTAAGTGCATCACTGAACATTTGCGTGGTAACAGTTGTGGAAAAAATTTCAAATAAAAGGAAAGGTGCTTCGTAGGAAAAAGTTAGATTATTTCAAGGATATTCAAGTTTGCCTTTTTGGTAGAGTGAAACTAGAAATTTCGACGAATTTACACAGAACGTTGTTAAAAGTAGATGGAAATGATTATATAACTTTAACGTGCTGTTAGAAATTATATTACGAGTTGGTGAATTCAACTTTTATGTAAATTCCAATTAAAGGGGTTATTTCAGTTTAAAAAAACATAATTTTTTTATGTTCTAGAAGTATGCACTGTTTGGAAACCACTTTTAAAAATAAGCAATAAAATTGTGTGCTGAAAAATTCTAAGTAATATAAATTTTATGGTCCAGTAGATGAATTTAAAACATTAAATGCACAAAGTAAAATTTTTCCACTCGGAACAGTCGACTAAAAATTAGAAAATCGCTTTTTCTAAAAATTTAACTGTTTGAACCTATCCATTAGCAACATATTCACATATGCGTTGAAATAACCCTCTCGAGTGGTATACTTAGTTAATTCGTTTATTTTAGTTAATCGCAAATTTTTAGAAAATGTTCTCGTTATATTTTACTCTATTTGTAACTATTTCTCGGATTCCAATGGGTCCCATGTCAAATTTTACTCCTAAAAAATCATATTTGTATGTTGAAAGTACGACTTACAGTGCTAATCAGATATTAGGCCTTTCAAACCGTGGTACTATCATTACTGAACCATATTGGTCCAAAAATAGTAGGAGTAAAGTAGATCATTGGAACTTCTGATATTCTCTGGACCCCTTTGGTTGGAAAAGCAAACAAATTTATTTCTTTAAGGTCATCTCATAAAATGAAAGCTTATTTATATGCAAGTTTCAAAATACTTATGCATAGTTTGTTTTTAATATATCTTGATATTTATTATATCTTTCTATAATATTTTCTACAATTTCTGTCCATCAAAATGTTGAGAAATATTGTTAAGAAAAATCTGGAGAGAAATCAGTTTTTGGTAAATAAAGTAAGAAAATGTAATTTTGGGGTTGTTAAGTATTTATTTCAAATAGATGTAAATTATTGCAAACACTTAATGCTTATCTAAATACTCATAGTGAACAAGAGCTACATATGAATTTCCAAAACCCTTTTGCTTAGAAAACTTTCATTTAACAAGTTTTCTGATATAAAAGTAGTAAATACCTTCTTCGTCCCCCTTTTTAACACTATTTTAAAATTTAAAAAATTAGTGTAATGTTGAATGTTAACATAATTATCAATAGTCGCGATTTCTATAGAACACTTATCATGCGAGTCTAACTCGCGTTTGACCGGTTATTTTTCTTATAATTTGAGAGATGTTTAAGTGTTGATGACAAATAAGCTGCACAATTAGGCTTAACCCTATTAGATTAGTTTTATATAATTTTTTTACTCCTTCATATGTCATTTCTTCATTTTATAGGTGCATACATATAAAAATAGTAGGGCATAATTTAATTTCGGAGTCATTTATAATTTAAAACCGCAATCATTAATTTTTTTTACAATAGTATATTAATACTCCATAGTAATTACTAGAATGTTTCTTATTTGCAGGTCAATATTTTTAAAAATCATTATTTAATCTTTAATCTTTCAACTTACAGTTTCAATTTATTTTCACTAATTCTATTGAATTATTACCACTTTTTTAGGGAATGTTGTGTTATATGTTACATGTGAAAAGCATAGAGTTCAATGTTAAGGATAATAAAATCAATAAAAGTTATGATTTTTTGTAAAAGTCAATATTTTTCACTTTGCGACGTCCACAATAATGAAAATCTGGAAATATTTACGTTCATGTTGCACACTCGCAGTTTTTTTAGGCCTTAAAATTTTTCGTTTATTTTTTCTGGTTTCAAATTAGAATACCACCTTTAAAATATTCAGGACCGGCTTTAGTTACTCTGGCGCCCTGGGCGAGAGCTAACCTGGGCGCCCTCCTGCCTATTTTTTCGGCGCTTTGAACAAGGACTTGTATTTTCATTCTTCTCTAATATGGACCAGGACAAACGCTCCAGAGGTAGAATTTGTAATGAATCGAGTAGAACAAAACGATGTACTTAAACAAATTTTTGTTCCATGTACTCATGGGGGCATGCGAAAATGCGGCGTGGCGGAACCCTAGCACCCCCGGGCACTGAAAATATTTAATAATTTTGAATTGGGTTCAAGGAACCACACCACACGTAAATAAGCTTTTAAAGTAATTTTTCATCTTGATTAAGAGATTGTGAGACTCAATTAAAGAAAACTACTTTTCATTCAAATTTTTTTGCGTTTCTCTCGAATTAAGAGTGTACACACGATCTTAAAAGATTCTTCTAATCTACTAAAATTGAGTGAAAGGAGTTCAATTGAATGCTAAGGGAGTAGTGGTAAGTTCGGCTAATTTCATTTTTCAAGATTTTAATTGGTTTTTATAACACTCCGTGCTGTTGGAGGCATGCTGTGCAAATGCATCAGCCCGGTAGTGAAACAATTAAACATTCATCCCCCTGCGGCTTGGATGGCACAGTTCGCGACGAAATGTGGACGTCAAATAAAATCCACCTGGCGTAAGGTGATTTGCACTCACGGCAGAACATGGTCCTTGCAAGGTATAAGATATCGATCTCCGGGCGGCCGCCCAGAGATACGTGGAGACGCTCCATGGGATCTTGGGATCAGCAAGTTCTGATAAATTAATCCGAGAACATGGCAACGAAGCAGAAGCTGCCCGAGGAGAGGAATCCATTCCGATCCCGGATCCCCAGGACCCATATCATTCGGAATGCGGTAAATTATTAATGATAAGTTTTCAGCAAACAAATTAATTACCGGACTAATGCGATGCGAAGGCAGCCGGCCGGAAAGTACATCGGAGTTCATATGTGCACACATGCGGCCAGGCAGCGTAATCGGGGCGACGATGTGTGGCCGAAGGTGAATCCCCAACCCTTCACCCAATCCGGCCCTGGTCCTCTGATTAAGTGGTCCACAGCTGTAGATGCGGCAAAGGCAGGAGTCGAATCGGTCTCCCTGCGCTCGCCAGATTGAAGAATCCTTTCTGCAAGTGAGGAAGCATCCGACATGAATTTTTGATGGCTCTACATCTTCATAAAAATTAATTTGCTTTCATGGGATCATTGTTTACAGCGGGCCATGGCCACGGTTCGAGGCTGCCAGTTTAATTGCCCATAAAATTGAAATGTTTGGAGTTTCTGGGCTGTTTGCATTTTGAAGTGGCTCCCTTGAATAAAACACAAAAAGCAAAATGATAAAAAATAAAAGCAAGGAGGGGAGCAAAAAAAGTATACATTCCGAAAAAACGCAAGAGCTGTTTTTTTTTGTTCTTCGCATTTTTTGGGAGACTCTGGTACTTGTTGAGCACGGGGACGTTGCTCCAACGCGGCCAGAGGACGGTAGCAGGGAGATGGATGGATGCTGCTGCTGGTTCAGCCGCGAAGATCTAGCAAATAAAGGCTATTCAGACGTCAAATCGAATTCAAATATTTGTTGGCCGGGTAATGAGTTTTAATGACTTTTGTAATAAGAATCAGGCGAGGGTTCAATATTCCCAGAAATCGCGATAACCAACGATGCAGAAAAGTTTAATTCCCACTTTATTTGGGTACATTGGTCTCCAATTTTAATAGAACGTTAGAAAAAGAACACATGAACTGCGAGTTGGACTCGCATGAGTAGTGTTCCGTACCAGAAACTACTTTATGAATGTATAGCTTTCATTTGTACAAAAATAACTACACCGATTTTACAAACTGCGAAACAAAATTTTTCAATTTTTTTTATATGCTTGATATGCAAAGCGATGCTGTTGATTTTAATTTAATTTAGACCAACAATTTTGGTTTTTCTCAGATTTTGCTGAGCAAAATTTTTCGAGATCGGGAAGAAATTTTTGGAAAATATGACGGGTAAACAAATTTACAATAATATAATAATTTATTTATCCTAGAACTCACACTTTATTGTCTTTAAAACAAAAAATCTAGACATTTTTGCCTCCATCAAAATTTTTAAAATCGAAATTTTTTGTTTTTTTTTACTTTACGTCTTCTCGCTGAAAGACCAATTTCAATTTCCTAAGGTAAACAGTTCCTGAAAAATGGGCATGCCGGTGACACACTTACCTATAGGTAAACTAAAAATAAACAAATCATTGGAATTATTAAGGAAGTCCTGATACATTTGATTGTATCTCTCACTTTTTTATCGGCTTTGGAATAGGAAAGCTGTCAGTTCATGTATTAAGTATAGGAAGAAATATAAAACTATCTTACACTTTAAAGAACCCCTACTTTAAAGGAGCTTAGAGCCTTTTGTTAAAAATTTATGATCACTATAGGCTCCTGAACGCGACTACGTCAGCCTTCGTAACTCACGTAGTGACCTTTTCATATGTAAGGCTCACACAACACTAGATTCCCAGAAAAAATCAGAAACAGACGATTTTACTGATGATTAGGGCGTTCGTATGCTTGTTCATGGATTCTTAAATGAAGTTTTCCTTATTCCATGATTTCATAAAAATCACAAATTCGAAAAAGAATTCCTTTCCGGAGAAAGGTTTCTTCTTCAAGAAACTCACCATTTTAATTTCCTTTTCCCCTCCAGGGTACCGTTAAAAAGAAATCTCTATTGAAGATGCTCTCCCACGTTACCCATTGTACCGCGAAGTAGCTGTTATGGTCAGTTTCGGCGCAAAACGTGTCCATCAGTCATCAAAGTGCGGAACATTAAATGTTCATTATTGCCTGAATCACTTAAGAACACGGGGAAGATCAGAAAATGATGGATCTAACTAATTTTTTTTTTCCACAAAGCATTTCCCTAAGTGTACAACACTTCGCGCCCAGGTTGAAAAGATGAAATCTCACCGGATGCTACCGAGTATGCATCACCTTGATGACTCTGGGAAGAGGTCTTAATGGATCGCTTTTGTCCGTGACTTTTGGAATTTTTTTTTTTTTCTTCAGCTGGCCAAATAACGTGCGAAGAGGATATAAAAAAATTTTAATAATAATAAAGCCCAGGAATTGCGGGACAGAGACACGTTCAGGGGTTCCGTAATCACTCAAATGTGTTGTTTGTAAGCCTAAACGGGGCCTTACCTTAATGCCGTAGGGGAGCACCACTGTCTTCTAAAATCTTTTTAATGGTGCGAAGGCTTGTTATATTTCAATTACCTGACCAATCAGCTTAGTCGGACTTAGTAGTCCATATAATTTTAGCCCATTCTGGAGAGATCTTATCGGGGGATAGTGTTTTGCGGCAATTATGGCCACATCGAGGAATGCCGGTCGGGTAATTGGACAGTGTTAGGTCGTCTTGTTTCAAGATCTCACCGAAAGATATTCGGTGTTTCAGAAAGTGCCTGGAATCAAATTGAAAGTGAGCTGGATTTTAGCTTTAAATTGTTAATTGTTAATTAAGTGTCTATTATTGCTCTACCTGCACCTCTAAGTCTGCTGCTTGCCTGAGCGATATTTGATGATAAAATATTTCGTTCCAAAAGAATTCATTTCTTACCTGCTTGAATTTAAGTAGATGATACCTATTTTTGGCATAGAGAGAAATTTTCAAATTGTCTTATAAGCAATAGGTACTTTCTTAACTTGAAGAAGTAAGACGCTACTGAAATGGTAATAATTTACAAAGCGGGCCATCCTGATCTTGACGATCTTGAGTTATGTTGTTGAGAGGGTCATTTCCAGCAATTACTAAGTTTACACATATTTGTATTGTCAAAAAGTTTCTCAGCGCATAAATAGTTGATTTTAAGCATGATAGGCTATCTGCAATGTATTTCTTTATATATGTATATATCTATATTGTATTTATGTATGTATGTTGTTCAAATTTTGTGTCAATTTTATCGCCTGTCTATGTTTAAAGAAGGAAGATTTAGCTTTTCTCTATTTGTAAAAGGAAACCTACCATATATGTACATATATGTTGTTTTTTTATGTATATTATTAAAAAATGCAAGTTGTATCTTCTACAAGTAATTTAAGGAAATAAAATTTTTGTTTTAAGAACAATATGCAATTTGTCTCTTACAGATCATTTATTGCTTGTAAAAGGCTTGTTTTCGGGGATACTAATGATATATACACTCAATTTACACGGTTTCGATTTAACATGCCCTAGAAAAATTAATTCAATTTCCTTTTTACCCGATTTAAATCGGATGAATTAGTACAAGCTCTTTGATTTTTAAGTTTTGCTCGTAAAGGCTGGTAAAACGTTTTTTTTTCTTCAATACTTCGGGTAGAAGGTGACCATGCACGGCATTAGTAATTTCAAATTTTTAGTTTTGGTAACCTTTTTGAGAAAATCGGCTATAATCATTCTAAACATGATTTATTTAATTTAAAGATGCTATGAAACAACGAATTTCAGTATAATGCTGTAAGTTATAGGCTGTTAAATTTCTAACATATTTCACCCTTAAGTCCTTGTAGACTTTAACTAGTCGCGAAAAGGAATGTTAATCACATTTTGCAAAATTAAGAACTTTCTTAAGACATGACTCCTTGGGGTGCCCTCCTGTGGATTTATTATTCCCTGGTAGTACATACGCGCTAAAATAAAGCGGTGCAGTCACGTAATGTTCTCAAGGCAAATATCGTCAACTCATTTGCTTAATTTCAAACTCACGTGTATGGGTGCATTAGACGTTGATGTTACCGGCGTCGTCCCCGTCAAAATTAAATGGTTGAAGGAGAATGACGAACTGCAAGCACCTTTAATACACGGGAATGGGGCTCTTCAAGGTGTAAAGTAAGTGGAGCCAGTCACTCGGATATCACGGGCATAATCAGCAGGTACGCTAGCTGCATTAGAGGGATGAACAAGGTGCAGTAGCTGCTAATGCATGCACTCGACTCAAAAGCTTTAAATATCTAAGAATTGCACTTATTCATGGTAAATAAGTCGCGTAGCAGATTACCACGTTTTGCAGGGCATGTTCCACCTATTCCACCTGTCAGGTGGGAGAGTGTAACACTGTTGGTGGGAATTTGATACTCAAAGTTTGAGATATTTCCCCAAGGCACATCGTTAGACGCTTAATTCGCGGAATGCAATGAGAAGATTTAAATAAATTGTCTACAAAAGGGAGCAATTTTTGTTCCCATAAGGCTTCTATAGAGTTCAAGGGTCTCGTTAAAGGACTTTCTTGTTATTCCGGCTCTTGTGCTCCTCATAAATCGCAATATGTGGAACTGGTAAAAATAACATCATCAACGTTCTTTTAATACCATCGTTACTCTGTACGTTGGTAAGATTTACATCGACCTTGTTAACCGTTAATTCTTCGCTGAATAATTGCTCCCATTTTCAAGGATTCTTTATAAATTCACATTAACCAATTAGCCTAGTTAATAAATTACCTGAAAAGTGGAGGAGAACTTTTCAACGATTCAAATAAGTTTTAACGTAAAATTAACTTTAACGAAATAAAACAGGTAGAAACAATGCAAGGACTGAGATAAGTGTAAGGACTGGCATAATGTCTAGTAATTAGCTGGATGTTGAATCTGAGTCAGCTGGTGGAAATTTTCGTTTTTTCCCCGGAGGACTTTTACATAAAATTTTCAGGAGTTTACTGAGTAACAGCCTCAAGATAGATTGTCCAAATTTCAAGATAGTGGGTGGATAATTAAAGGGTTGACTGAAGGGGTAGGGTTAATTATAACACGATGTTCGAAAAATTTATGACTTATATCCGTTTTTTTTAATACAGTGCATGACTTCCGCCCGGATAGATTAATTTGGACATAGATTTTTGTATACAAGAAAGTAAATATAGCATCATTATAATAAATAAGTTCTAAAGCATAAGAGGATTTGTGAACTCAAAAGGAATAATACGCAGTGTTCAGATTTATGAACAGCAGGCGTAGAAGCTACCTTAAAGATAGAGATCTCAGTACGGCATTAAATCGCTTAATCCGAATTTTCTAAACAAAACTTTCTGCAGCTTCATGTTAATTACCATCATTGCAGTGGTAGAACTAAACTCCTTAAATACTCCCGAACGTCCCACTTTTGTTACTTAAAATCTGCTTTGGCTTTCATTCTGATTGTGAAACTGTTTCAAGTACTCTACTCGTCCTTTCTCGCCATTACCCCACAAGCAGACGTCCATTCTATGGACGTTTTTATGCTGCAGATTTTATTTACAAGGAGAATCCTTCTTGATTCAATCGCAGTTCTAATAAATCGAAAAGTGAAGATCCGTGGAAATCCGCATTAAAAATTTTATTCATCGCAACGCAAAGAAAGGGCACATTGAGGTTAAGTAAATACAGTTCAAAGGGACTCTTCAGTGTCTCGAGTTGGGCTGCTTAATGCAGAAAAACTCATTCCAATAATTTCCACATAAAGCAAATATCTTCCACCATCCCGAAAAAAATCCGCAGCTCTCTTTGTCTACGTATGATGGGGCCGAGAGCTTCTTAAAATAAATCTGCTTTTTTTTTCCCTTAAGGACGAAATCTTATGCAAACCAACATTGGACCAAGTTAGGATCTGGAGGAGTTTTGTTATGGAATTGATTACTTCCTTTTCTCTTTTTTGGAAGGATTTTTTCCATACAAGATTTGATTATTTATATTGATTAAAGCCATTCGGCATTTCTGGCCTGTGATTTTGGCTAATGTGGCTAATGAAATAAGACATTTCAAATAATTTTTTACTTAATTATTTTTATTTTCTCTACATCTGATGAAAATTTTGAGCTTTTGCTTATAATATTACATTTTTTAATCGAAAAACGTACATTGAAATTAGAAAAAAGGTATAGGAAATTGATAAAAATAAAAATTATAGCATACCAAATATTTGGATCGCGAATCTAACCTTCCAAAGTTTAAAAACTCTACACCACTATTCAATTTTGTTTCGTAGACAAGTTGTAACTTAAATATAGAAATTGACTCTTAAATACGTTTAAAAATAGCATATCCGCAGGCGTCATCTTCTATTATTAATCAATTTAAGACTTCACACTTAGCCACTTAAATATGTCGAACGAATCATTTCAAAGCAGTTTTCCCGTCCTCACGCAGGGTGCCTGATTGATTTGGCCCATTTAATTTCTGTGACTCAGAATAAGTCGAAAATGTCTGGAATCAGAGAAATTATGGGTTCCAGATAATTTCGAAGATAATTTTATCGATCGGGTCAATTACCACCGAATTTCGAGGCAACTGTGCCTCTCGAATGTGGAGGATAGACAAATTTTTTGGAGAGCGTTTTAAATTGATTTAGTCTGTTACAGTAGTTCTGGATAAAACCTCGTTCGGCTCCTACTTCTTGAATCAATAAAACGTTGCCGTCCGCCTTGGGAGAAATTGGCCGGAATTTGAGTTCATTATGATTTGAGTTCATATTTCCCTTCTAAAATCTTGTCATCTTTTGCTAATTATGGAAATCAGACGGCTGAATGGCAGTAGTAATTTGTCGCCCGGCAGATTTTATTGAGGAAATTTTGCATATATTGATTAAGTTAACGACTGTCGGTCTACTAATTCGTTAGTAGGCAAAAACTGGTCAAATTAATGAATTAAACAAATAAATATTAATAAAGACAGTTCTCGGAATGGAAATTTCACCAGGGAAGACAAATAATCACCTCTGTTGAAAATTTATGCACGCGCAGCTATCCCAGATCCCACAGTTCTGGAATTTGACGTCTTTAGAGTAAGATGCGCCGCGGGGAGGGTAATATACGACTCGCTAGATGGTAATTTAAGCCTCGGGGATTGGTTTCAGTTTCTCCCAATAAAATCAATTTCTTTGTCGCGTCCCTCGCGACGCGGGTCCTCGCCCCCTTGTGCCGCCCCAGCGCTCGTTTTTTGTGTCATTTACTGACGGCGAAGACGCTGTGATCCCGTGGCGCGTATTATGTTTCTTGATCAAATATTTAGGATCACTTCTACCTTTTTCTCGGACCTCATCAAGCGCGCTCCGCCCTTTGTTGCCAGCGTCGTTCAGGTGGTCAGTTTTTCGATTCTTCTCTCATTCTCGCAGACTTGTCTTGGCCTCGTCTTTAATTTTATGCAAATTGATCGTTTATGAGTGAGAGATTTTCGTTAAAATCCTTCGCGATCAGCGATCGTTTCGTTTTATTAAGTGTTTTTTAAATGGATTCGCCTCCCTTCCCCCGCGGGTGGACATAAAAATCCATGTACCTTACTGTGCTCGGTTGATTATCGGCAAGGTCAGTCCCCTCAATTATTAAATCAATCGTGGATCTTCGCTGCCCCTTGGCCTCCTGGGGACATGCTGACTTTTCGTCATGAATTATAGAAATTTTATAAAGAAGAGACGAAATTTGGGAGCAATCCAATCAATGGTCGTTGTGCAATATGCGGTTTTCCGGGTACATTTTTCTTAATGAAACCGTACTGAAGAACATTTGATATCGAACTTCCCGGCAGCTATAAAAATTGATTGATGAAATGAGATCAACGTTGATAAAAGAAACGATGAACGAAAATTACCTTTCTGGAATTATTTACGTTGTTCTCTTGGTTACAGTTGCATATAATGAAAATTTAATAAGATTTCTAATTAGTTATAATGAGGTTTTTGAATACATTGCTCTGTAGTGAGATTTTGATTTGGCTCGTCACTACGGATTGAATTAAATATGAGCAAATTTTCATACTATTCGCATAATAAGCTTGAACGTGCAAATTTTAAGCGAAGTGACCACGGGAGATATTTAAGTACATCATCATTTTAGAGAATTATCAAATTGCCGTTTTCTATTTTCTTAAATTTTAAAGTAATATTAAAATTTAATAATAATTTAAAGGGTTATCCCGCAATAAATTTTTTTAAAATAGATTTTTGCTTGAAAATAATGTGGAACTTTAGACTTGGTTATCAAAAGCTAAAATCAGCCCTTGATGCCTAATAAAATGTAAAGATGTATACGCACATAGCATAAATCTTTAAATGTTTTTTTCTCAAAAAAATAATTTTCAAAATAGGGACCACGATTTCTCAACATCCAAAACACAATTCTTGAAGTTTTTTTCACACATAATTACAAGTTTCATATGAAAAAGAAATTAAATGCGGAAAGACTTTGTCAAAAAAGAATTCTTCTTTTTGTTTCTGATCAAATCAAGAGACAAAATCTAGTACATCATCCAGGTCTTTCTAGTAGTTTCAGTTTCAATTTTAATTCAGTTCAATAATTTCAAATATTTTTATAAAATACAACAGGATTTTGGATTAATCGTTACTTTCTCATTAAACCTTTTAACTATTGACGAAGGTTCTGGTTATGGTGAAATGAGCATTACAAAACTTCTATAAAATAATTCTGACTTGTAAACTCTTTTGAGTTTAAAAGAATTTAATTGTTTAATGCAAGCAAGTATACACTTTAAGGGAAATGAGATCGTCAAGGATTTAAAATAATTTTTAAAAATAACACTGATCTTGGATCTGACACAATACGATGACAACTTCTAGCGTTTAAATCATTATTCTTTATTTTTGTAGCTCCAATTCAAACTTCCAATCCAAAAATTAATTTTAGTGTTGTGTTTTCTTGAGGCGATTCTAAGACCATTCATAATTCGTCCATGCTCTATTTTTTAAAATTCTGTCTAGTTTTGTGTAACACTGAAGTAAGTTTTTACATTTCTATAATTGTTAATATTACTAAATATTTGATTGCTTAAATAATTTGTGGGACGGCCCCTGACATACTTAAAACGAATTCAAAAACTTAATCCGCATAAAGTTTCTCTTATTTTGTCATTATTTTTTTAGTGTTACTGGTGTTTAAAAACTTTAGGGAATACGCTTTTATTATTGATTTACTCCTCTTTCATTAAACCATATTTTTTAATGTACAGGAAACAACGTGAATGTCCGATTTTCAGGTCTATTAAAGTCCACGTTTTCCCTGTCCCCAAAAATGTTTGCCAGACAGCTTTCAAACTCCATGAAGGTATCCAACCAAATAATCAACAAATAGGCTGGAACAATGTCCAGCTTGTTTTAAAGTGAACCCCGGGACCCTGCTTTAACGACGTACAATTAGCAAAATTAATATCCGCTCCACCTCCGCCGCCTTGAGGCGAATTTTTCGCAGCGAATGATTCCCCCATTTATGCCACAATCCTAGAGCTGCCCTCATCCGCTGGCCGAGAGCTAAACAAATGTTTGATATTCAAACAGGCGATAAATTGTTGTAAATCCCCGGCACAAACAAAACAGAGTATCCCCGATCCCCGGCCGAAATGACAAGGGAAAAAATTAATTCATCACATCTCGCAGATTAATTTGTCACTGGGCAAATATTCCGGGTAATCCCCGAATAGCCACAGCCCGAGCAGTCACATCCGCATGGAGCTTTATGTCAGTGGCGCGCCCCGCTCCCCCACCCTGGTCCTGGACAAACATGACCTTTGAGAAGAACTCGAGTGGACGGGAATCATTAGGAGCTGGTACTGATGGTCCATGGACGCGGGACTCCGGATGCTGGCACCCGTCCGATTTTTTCCGGCGGCGACAACGAAGGCCGTATTGATTTAATCCAGAGCGACACGGAGGTGTTGCGGATTCGGCGCCACTGTTGACCTTCGACCGCTAAGATTTACATCAAACAGAGTGCACGGATAACGGCACTGCAGCGGCTCATAAGTGCATGGTCACGTCCTGGCCGCGCAAACATTGTCGGACACGCAAGATCTTTTAAACAGCCAACACGCGGCGAGAGTAGATGTCCTTCGCTTGTTTATCGTGGACCAACAGCTTCTCGCCCCGGCGGATTGGGACTTCTGCACGTCTGAAGAATCCGCAACTGTACCGCTACTCTCGTCCCGCGTTGGTTTTGTGTTTGCTCTGGCTTCGTCGCGGTTGTGCAGTTTCATTAAGCCAGCTGGAAGTGCGCGGGGCGATTTGGCCGTTAATTAAAACAGGCGAATGGAATTAGTCCGTGAGCAAGCCTCTACAATGGGATACTGCAGGGAGAAAAAAGGCATGGCGCAAAAAAGAACAACACCCGGTGATTGAACCAGGGAGACTTGGGTCCGGGCGCGGAGCCACGGGTTAAGGGAGTCACTTTGTAGTCCATCAATCATCGAAAAATGATCCCGGAGTCCCGGAGTCAGTCGCCAGTGTGTTTAGATTTTTTCGCCGCCGCCGTCGTCGTGCTGAGATTCTCATCAGCGCAGGTAAAATGGGCATTTGTTTGGCATGTCGGGGTCCATGAGCGGTTCATTAGCTCCGGGTTAAGACTCATGCTGACAAATCGACGCAATTGCGGGGTTAAGTGGTAAATTAACGACCTTATTGATGGCCCTGTGTACCCAAGCGGCGCTTTTGCCCAAAAATTGTTTTGAGAATTTGCCGTGAAGCATCGCCCTTCATCATATTTCGAAAAAATTTCATAAGGTGTCTTCACCGGGGATGTGGAGTCAAATTCATACATACTAGAAAATTGTGTAAGGGTCATGTCTCTTACATTGGATATTCTTTGGAGAAGTCAGAGACTTTGGTCGTATTGTATAGAAGTCAAAACCATTGTTTTTCGAATTTTTGTCTATTTGTTCACATATCTCTTCAAAATCTGTGAACGGATTTCAGGAAGACCTCGTCTGGTAAGTAGATCAGGACTTAACTTACAAACCAAATCATATTTTATCCTGCTCACAGGTTCCCATGGTGTAAAAACGATGGTCAAGATATGAGTATTTGCGCAGTCGAGTCGAACATAGTCATGTTCGATGAGATTTTATTAGATTTATAGTCTGAAAAATTCGAGAAAGTGTCTGCGTTTTGCTCCAATTGAACCACTTGAGTGTAAACTGAATCTGTAGCTTAACATCTCAATAAAGTAGGTGTTATGATTAATGAATACCACTTACCAAATTGTCCGACTTTGTACGATTGAAAAATTGTACTTCAGGCACGTATAAGTGTTACAAACTTATTCGATTCAATGAAACACTTTGTACACGTGTATCTTGTCTGTTATTTAGTTTTCTATTTTCTAACTTAATTGTTTATTGTGCTTAAATTGCTGCATACCTTTAAATAGAATTAAATTGTAAAATAATTTGGCAATTTAACTAAATATCCTCAAAGCTTTATTAAAAAATATTGAAAATGGTAGTCATGGTAGAATTTTCACCGAAAAGTTTTCTTTTTTTTAATTTCTTGAAAAATATTAACGATCCAAAGTAAAAAATTAGAGTTGTAATATTGGGGTCAATACTATTTTATTTATATACTATGATATTAATTTTAAAAAATTCTTGTGATAAATACTATTATGATAAGCTTTATTGCCATACCAAATTTTAGCTTGATAGTTTTATCCAGTCTAGGAGATGTCCGGTCTTTGAGATATGGAAATAATTAATTAAAAAATAAGAATTGTACTGATATAAAGCATAAAAAATGTTATAACTAATAGTAATTTGTGATGTATATATTTTTATGGAATCCCTTTAAATAATCTTAAAATTTGTTTAACTTTATCTATTTTGTCACAGAAAGTCAAATATCAAAGCCAGATTATCTGATTTTTTATTTTTATTTTCTCACGAAGATTTCCAATTAATTACCTGTAATTTACCTACTGCAGCTAACGGCGTTACTAGAAGAAATGTTCGACCTTTCTATAATTGGATTTATGAATACAAAAAGCCAAACCATGTTTGAAAAAAGTTATGATAGAAGTGATCTAAGTAAAGGAATTTGAAAAGAGCTGAAAACAGGTAGCCACTACTTGTCAAGAATCCCAGATATTTTTCCGACTCTGACTCACGGAGTTCACATTGATAGGTATCCATTATCAGAAGCATCTTCGAGAAGAGCTAAAGAATTACAAAAAGTGGCTATAAATGATAAAAAGTGGTACCTGGTGTCACATCGGCGGTGGTCCCTGAAATGCGTCGTTAACGACAAATCTGGCCGATCAAGGCCATAAATCAAAAATCTGTCGCGGCCTAGAATATCTGTGGTTATCAGGGCCCATAAATTAGACAACTTAGAACGACGACGATCGGATTCTGGGATTTTCCAGGAAGAAATTTAAAGGGCAAACATAGGGACAAAAACTGTATGGAGACACTGGGTTCTATAGAGGATAAGATGAAGATGATGTTCAGCCGCGATATTAGACGCGCGCCGAGCACAGCTTCAGAATATCCAGATGCCGGTTCTGATCCCACAGATTCGCCCGAGTGATTTTCTAATCTAATCGAATCATCCACTCACTGGGCGCCCAATGGGAACCTAACCGCCCCATTAGCGGTTAGAATTTCATAGCGACTAAGTATTTTTTTAAACTGGTTTCCCCCGCTTACAACTCATTTTCTGTAATTGTCTAATTTTCGGAATCAATCCGCGAGCACTTAACTGTCCAACGAGCGAAACACGTCTGGATGTTTTCTTAAAGCAAATGACAAAATTGTTGCCATGCACTTAGTCTTCTAGCCGGGGGCTGGCTTCCCGTGTTTTGAAGACTCCTCATGTTTACTTCGAACGTGGGAAACGACTGTGCGCTTCTTCGTGCATCATACAACTTGAGAAAATCTTCGCGAATATTGTAAGTTGCTCTCTAACTCAAATCGAAGCGAGCGAGTATCCTGTGTCCTCCCGCGTCTTGGACGGGAACATGCAGCACAGAATTAGCCACTGGCTGAAAGTAGTCGCGTTGACATCCAGATGTTTGTCAAATAATTAATTAAAATAAATTGAACCCCCGCCCTGTATCTTCGTCGCCGTCGACTAGAACAAGCTTCTTGAAGATGTTCTTGGTATGGCTAGTGACTTCTCTTTTTGTAATTCTCCGGACTGGCTGCCACCAGTTTTAAGCCTGATCACTAACTCCCCGCGTCGGGGCTATGGTTGTCCTGTAAGTTATTAAGTGCGCGACGAAAAATTAAGAAATTCTCCAAGATGGTCGCGGAGCATCGTCTTTTTGGCGGAATAATAATGATTTATGCAGACGACTGCTTTGTGACATCGGCGGCGGGGAACTGGCGGGGTCCTCGGCACGATATCAACACATGCAGCCTCGTGATAAATTATCCTGGCCCAGATGACAAATGGATTCAGAAGATCCGGCAAATTTATCAGGGCATAAAGTGAATTTGGAAGGACTAGAGGTAACTAGATATCCGGAGGCTTTTGTCTTTTGAAGAACGACTTAGAAGAAGGCGAGGATGGCGAACCGGGCTCGAACTGTATTTTAGGGATGGTGGAATCAGGACAGATAGACAGACAAGCAACTGATTGCGATGGATGCATTCAAATGAAATGACACGCCATTCAAGAAAGTATGAGGCCCGGGAGCAGATGGATCTCCCTTAATCAGATTACTTATAATTTTGGAGAGTTGCAGGAGACGACTCCATCATTTTTCATTCCTTCAAGAATTGAGTTTATCAAAAAGGAAAATGGGGTACCTAGCTCCAGGCAGAACGCTAGATGTTACTTTCTGGAACAGAGAAGGGCAGAAGCAGGGCTAAATGGTGAAGGGTAGAGTGAAAGTTTAATTTAAAAATAGCTCCCCACGAATGGCTTGACTGCTCTCTCTTGATGAGAGCTTGTTAAAATTTCATCTTCCAAAGACACTACTTGTTCGTTCAGCGAAATTTTTAACTTAAAAAGTTATTTCTTCTTTAGCTTGAGATATTCTATTCCCTTAAAAGGTTATTTATAGCTAAAGAGTTCTTTCTTAGATTGAATCAGATGTAGAAGGACAGTCATAACGCGATCCAAAATTCTATCTAATAGCAAAACTTTTATACTTCGCTTTCCAATGCTCATATTAAATTACAATTTGGCATGAAATTGGACATCAATCGCTATACGTTTTAATGGATAATTGACTAGGTTCTAGCACCATTAGTACAATATATAAATATATAATTCTAGTGAACTAATAGTTGAGATATTTATAATTGCATATGTGTAAATAAAAGTTAAAAAGAATTGTTTAACATTGAATTTCATCTCTAAACCTTATTAATGACCTTTTCCCTCTTTAGCGGAAGTGTTTCATAAAGGGGCACGGGTCTATTTAATCGACCAACCATAGTCTTCCCTTTGGTCGTTTTAATCCAACGAAATTTTCGAAATTCATTAATTTTTCATGATTACTTAAGCGATCACAAAATTCTGGCACGTAAAACTTCCATTGAACTGTTGTAGTTCAAGAGTCTCTTCATTAATCCCATCTCACAGTGCTATTCGTCAGACGAGTGTAAATCCACTCTACGACATGCTTAGACATTGACAGCCATTGAACCCGACTTTGACCGGTCTTTGCCTCTAAGAAAATTGAAAGCGAACTTTCTTACATACAAAAGGCGTTGATGATAATTCGACATTGACTCAGACCGAACGCTACAAAGGTCTTTTATGAACATCCAGACACCTTTGGCCAGCTCAACGTTTTGAGATGTGTCGTTTTACAAGGTAAAGGGCATTCATTCGAGTTGGCGCTAATCTGTTTCTTTCTTTCAAATTAATTGCTTAATTATTGATTTTGTCGCCGGAATCAATTTTCTGAGAGATTTGTGTGGGTGTAATTGAAAAGCATATTTTGTTCGTGTGAATTATAGATTTTTTGTTGTATCGTGATACATTAAAAATCAGCAGGATGTAATCAATGGTCGTGTTCGGTGGTGAAGACACCCCACAATCGATAAGACGCCAAAGTAGCCCTTGATTGTTTTTGAGAAATACCTCATGTATCCGCTGAACTTGTAAGTTTTTTTTTTTTCTAGAAAGTTCTTGCAACTTTTGATTACAGTCTTGGTCTCTCCCTTAATTCCATCATTCGAACATTCCTCATTAAGGAAACTTCGGATGAAGCTGAGGAAGCTTTCCGGCTTCTTCCTGTGTTGAAGCTACTTTCTTTTCGAAAAGAACAAGTCTGGAACAAGACAGCATAGCAAAGAAGTGTGCAAAGAAAAACAAAAGGGCAGATGAAAGAAAAGTCGCAGTAATACCGCCACTGTCGGTATTAAAAACTTCTCATGGTCGGTGGTATGGTGCCCGGTAGCGCCAAATAAAAAGCGCTCAAACTCGTAGACACTTTTCTAACGTGACTTTGCAAAAGTTCGAAAGTTAACTCACGTTCGCAGCAGCATATTGTGCCCCATCAACTCGGACGCAGACGAAACATCCTCCGACCTCCATCCCTCAGTCACAATTCTACAGAATTCTACAGGAACGTGCCCCCCCCCCCCCTGGAACTTTCTCGAAGGGAGGCCTTTAGCCGAATGTTTCCATTGGGGAGCGACGGCACTCCTGCACAGACAGATAACCGCCGGAGTCTTATATGACCCCGTCCTGGTCCCGGTCCCAAGTCAATTAGTTCGCGCTTATGAAATGAAATACTTTCGAGCAAATAGACACAAGTAGGGCCCTGTCGTCAAGCTGTTCCTGGTTCCTGTTCCCTCCACATAGTCGCCAGAATTTTAATTGCTTTATGAATTCTAGTGGCGACGACGGAGGCGTTAAGCAGACGAACCGCCCTAAAAGGATCTCTGTCGAAGATGTTGAATGGATTTTAAGTTTAAACTGTTCAGCGTTTTCTAAAGGGTTAGTCTGAATTCATTGACTTTTTAAAGTATAGAATTGACCTTCACGGAGTAGACTCTAGAAATAATCATGGTTAATTAAGTTTAACATTAAAATTGAAATTGTTCGTAAATTCAAGTGTCGTAAAGTTAGGACATAGAACTGATGACATGTCCAATTGGTGCATTTATAACAATAAGAGCTCTAAAAAATGGATTGTATAGTTTTCATGTTATATACTTTGAGTATTGTTTTTCTTTGATATATTTTTTGGTGCTTTGAAGTATGAACGTAAATAATCAGATATCATAAATATAGAAATGTAATTTTGGCTTTGATGGCAACATCTCATATCGCAGAAACCTATGAATTAATATTTCATCACTAAATTGAAATTTCAAGGGATTACCCCTTAAAATAAAATTCCATTGAAGTAAAAATATATAGAGAAGCTCCGGGCAAGTTTATTGTGTGATCTCTCTTTTCTGTTTTATTAACCTTTAATCTGATTTGCAACGAAAATGTACCGAATACAATAAATCATGGGACTAACCACGATCCGCCCTAGGAAGAGGACTGAAAAGGCGCACCGTCGTCTTTATTGTTAAATTGACGGTCAAAACGAATTATCTTTCACGAAAGAGAGAAATTACCTCCAAATGTTGCCATCTGCCCAAAACTTGATAGTCCCAGGAACACAATTAAGCAGCCGGCTACCCTAGTCGAGCTGTGCCTGACGATCTAGGATATATATGCCGAAGGGATCCAAAATGTGTCCTTTGTTTGTCACCATCGGCTAGTGATGAATCGATGCGAATAAATTGAAAAACATGCCCAAAGGACAGGAATCGAAATGCTGACTGGGCTAGAGTTAGCGGTGCAAGGATGATGGGATGACCTCTGGATCCCAATTCGAATCCTTCTCTCCTTGGTGCAAAGATGTACATAAAAAAAAGGAATGCATTCGGGAATTGGGATGGGCCGCCAGAAAGAAGTCGGACTAACAAAGCGTTGGCGAGTGCAGCAGTGTCGAAGTAGTGTTTATGCTGACTGCACCCTCGGATTCGAGGTCTCGAATCCCGGATCCGTGGAGTCATAAAAGAAAATTGAGTTTTTGTGTTTTCACTGCAAAAGTGACAGTAGAGCGCGGGTGTAGGGTCTGAATTGAGGGCAAGAGTGGTCACGTGCTGCGCTTCATGGAGCGCACTGCCAAATTGAATAAAGTATGGTCGACTGTCGTGGGAAAGGACTCGAAGACTTAAATCGGAAAAATTTTGGGTGCAAACTTTTGCAACTCACAGAGCCAGGAAAGATTTATTCAAGCTGGGTCTGGGAGTGAGTACTTATAATAGCAACCATGTCATAGTAATATGAAGCGTACTTAAAAAGAATTTAGGGAACACCTGCTAGTTTGTAGTAATATTTATCTCCCGCGGTACGCTAAAGAGCTCAGTAGAGTATCCGTCCAGATACCGGGACAAGTGTCCGCGAGCGTAAGAAACTAGCTAAGCCAGTGGCGCTAGCTCACGTAATTTGGTGTCATTTTGCAGCCATGTTTATCTCTGGTAAGCAAATTTCCCGTGTGGACGTGTATACACTCCTTAAAATGAGATTAAGGTTCTTTGCTGTTTTCGTTTTGGCACAGCGCGCACAAGACGACCTTTAAGCTTGTACCCAGTTCCAGGAACCCGGATCCCGACGCCCGATTCTAGACTCTCGGTGAATGGCTGCTCTTATCATGTTTCATTTTTTTGGGATGCATACTACAAAGGCGGACTTTGTGACTCTAGAGTTTCCTAGTGGTGTTCCCCAACAATCCCCTCCTGAAAGTCCCTGATATGATCCCATTGTAGACAGGACTCTGCCGCTATGTGCCTGTAGGGTATTTCTTATATGCAATTTTTTTGCGAACGGTGTTTAGGGGTTGTTAGCCTCAATAGATGTGTGCCGTATGTCCGGTAAATTGAATAAGAAATCTTACTTATTTTATGGCGTCTGCACATGATAAAGGCGAAATTTGTGGACACAAACAGGATGTGTGCCCTGAATAGTCTAGGAATTTCCTGAAACTCTTTCGGCGTGTTTATCTCATAAACATAAATTGGATGTCTAAAGTATGTCCAGTGATACGCTCTTTTGTATTTCATTCTAAAGATAGGGAAATGCCACGACTAGCCAAGTTCCCAGTGAAACCCTTAGGTCAAGCGGACATTTTTAAGTATGGGAGATGTTCTCATTCTTTAGATAACTTTTGTTATGGAGAGAACATTTCCTTTTTTTCTTTTTTTAATAACGCATTAACGTCACCTCGAATGGTTTTCTTGAAGGAAATATGAAAACACTGTGCGACCTCACTTGAATTGCAGTAGAGAAAATTCTAATAAATGAAATATCATATGGTGATCATGGTATTCGTCTTTCTTTACTAGAGGTTGCAGGTCAAGATGGCAGAGCTTAGAGCATTTAAAATGACATCTTGAACGAAAGTATAATAAAGATATAGTTATTTTGTGAAAAGATATCAATCAGAAGTTTTTAAATTTCACAGCTCTAAAAGACACAGTTCAAGTAGGGTGAAAAGAGAACGTTCCCTGTTACTATGTTGAATCCTTAAATCCCACGACTTGTAATGTCTTAACCCGTTCAGTCTACTTAGAATTAGAAGTAGCTAGTGGTTTAACCTGGCATATCTGCTAGAAGGGAAAAGATACTTGCAGGTATTTCGTCCCCATCCCGACTCTGTATAAATTAATCGCAGTAGTCGTTCCAGCACCATTTCATAAAGAGCAGCTGCGAACGATATCCGTAAACTGTCCAAGGAAGGCGTTCGCCGCGTTTTGTACGACTCGTTCGCGTACAAACTGCGCGCGAGTTTTTCTCGCCGTGTGAAAAATCGACCTCTAGATATTAACTTTGTTCAAGAATTTGTTAGCAGATATTCCTGCTCAATTCCTTCTGCAGTTTTCGAGGGTGGCATTCAATGAATTTCACCCACTTACAAGAATAATGTCAGCAATCTGTCACTAGAAGGAATCCGGCCCCCGAAAAAAAAAAATTGAAGCGAAAAATTCGAACATTCGCGAGACGTCCTTTTTTCTATTTTCATTTCTTCCTTCGTTTTTGGGTGGAATTTCATTCGCGAGAAGAACGAGATTAATGGCTCAATGAGATATCACCAATTTATTAGGATTTCCACGCTGAGCCACCCAACGACTCCTTGGCGGAGGCATTTTTTACACGCGTGTACCGAACACGCGGCATACCTGCCTTACGTGCAACGACACTTCGTCAAAGTCTGGTGACAATAAGCTGACAAATTGCTTGCCTAAAAGACGACTACAAAAAAATTTGTCGAGGTTTATTTTGTCCGTGATTTATGTATCTTCGATTGGGATTAGGTTTCCAGTCCATTATGACAGCCTGTGCGAGCGTCCTCCTGTTTTACCAGGCGATTCCCGGAACACGATTGACTGGCAATTCAAACTCTCCCATCAGAAGTCGATAAGGATCTTCACAAAGATTTTCTGATCAAGATGCCTGCAAGGTGCAAGCAAGACTTTCTTTCGTCTTGCCAGGCTGAAAGAAGTTGACACCCTTTTTACCTTCGACCACGCAACAGGTAATTCCACCAGCCGTGATAATGAGCAAACTCTTGTCCACAACTCTCGAAACCCCTTAGCCAGGTGAAGAATAAAAAATTCCTATCAGCGGCATCCATCTCATTGTACATGGACAAGAATCGAAAAGTCGCGGACACAACATCCATCGCTAGAACAGCGCCAGAATTTTAATAGAAAAATTCCTGTTCCCCGGTTCTTCTCAGAATGTCCATCACCGGGTTCGAGATGGGTATGTGCTTCGGGATGCGGTTGCGAGGAGGCGAGAAGATCGCTGTGCTGCTCCGCGGGAACTACAAGAAAGTGTGAAGACCTTCTGATTATGAATTATGGAAAACAAATTTTACGACTCGCGATAGAGATCTAGGCATCTCGGGGCTGCGTTTGGCACGGTAGGTGATTTCGTCCGACCAAAGCCCATCGTTGCTGGTCGCGAGCTTTTCATTTTCGACCAGGGCAAACTAATTTCAATCATTTTAAGATTAAGACCAGTGCAAAGCTTCGATATTTCTTTGTTCAATACTGAGAACGTTTTTCGTACTTCGACAGTATTTGGTAAAATTTAGATTGACGAAAGGCGGTAATGCGTTGATAATCTGAGTATTAGGTGTACTCATAAGTAATCAAATATTTTGAAATCTAAAATAAATTTTGTAGTAAAATCAAGTTTTTATTTCTTAATCTATCATACAATCTCCATCATTATCAAGGACAGTTTGCCATCTTTTCTGTAAATTTTCAATCTCCTGCTTATAGAAATTCAGGATCCGTGAACCAAAATGTGACTCAAGCTGCCTCCTCAAATCTTCTACAGAAATGAATGTTTTATTTTTTAAAGAATGCTCCAGAGATCTGAACAAATGGTAGTCAGACGGAGCAATATCTGGTGAGTACGGCGGGTGCGGTAAAATTTTCCATTGCAATTCTTTGATTTTTCCGGAGTGAGTTTCGCTGTATGGGACCGGGCATTGTCATGTTGCAGTGTTACACCTTTTCTGCGGATTAAAGATGCCCTCTTTTTATACAGTTCTGAATGCAGCCGTTGTAATTGCTGACAATATAACTCAGCAGTAATTGTTTCTCCAGGTTTCAGCAACTCGAAGTGAATTATGCCACTGCAGTCCCACCAAATACACAGTAACACCTTTCTCAGTGATAAGCTTGGTTTAGGGGTTGGTACTGGGGTTAGGTTTGTGGAGAGCCAGTGCTTGGAGCGCTTTATGTTATCGTAAAAGATCCATTTTTCAACTCCGGTAATGATTCTGCTAAGAAATGGATCTCTACGAAATCTGGATAGCAATGAAGTGCAAATTGATCGACGAAGATGCTTGTCAGCTTCAGATAATTGACGCGGTACCTTGCCTATGTACCTTTTCGATTTCGTGTAGGTGCCTTTGTATAGTTGACCATGTGGACCCAAGGCTTCTCGATAATTCTTGTATTCTTAATCTCGGATCAGATTCCACCACAGATTTTAAAGTGTCATTATCAAATTCAA
Source organism: Proctacanthus coquilletti (assembly GCA_001932985.1). Classification (NCBI taxonomy): domain Eukaryota; kingdom Metazoa; phylum Arthropoda; class Insecta; order Diptera; family Asilidae; genus Proctacanthus; species Proctacanthus coquilletti. The sequence goes on from MNCL01000070.1 coordinate 539,744, forward strand.
CTGGTCGTCCAATTCGAGGCCTGTCAGAAATGCCATAATCACCAGTTGTTACCATTGCATTAAATCCCCGATCATTGGAAGGTACGAACGTCGCCATTTTATTACAGGGCAGTAAAAAAAATTTATACTTTTTAGAATAAAAACAGAACTAAAGGCAAACAAATTCTTTCCAAATAATTAACGTCTTATGGGTACCCCTAATATTTTCGAACTTTTGAGTAAATGAAATAAGAGTTATTCAAATATTCTAGAGTAAAGACATGCCAGGAGAGGTGAGCGACACCAGAGGGATGCAAGGAGCTGCTCTTCTATCACCCTGCTGTGCAAAATAATTGGGGATAAAAAAACAAAACTCATATTTTAAAGAATTTTATTATATTTAATTCAATGTCTTACATCTAAAAATTAAAGGGTCATTGACAAGTAAAAAAAGGCTATTTGAAATAATTTAACCACTTAATATTATTGAAGAAAAGCTTTTTGTGTTTTCTTCAGGCACTATTTAAATATACAAAAACATTTTTTTTATCCAAAAAAAAAAGGAAATAATAAGAATAATTGTATCCTGACGTCGAATACACCCTTTGTGAAATTAAAGGCCCCCGTGGTGTGCATCGTATCTCAAAAAGTGTTTGTGTGAAATCAAAAAATCAAAGTATTTCTTAAAGTTGATTTTAAGAGCTGAATTAGGAAAAAAGACTTAAATTTTAAAAAAATGGCATCCTTTCAGTGTAAACAATTAAAAAAATCGCTTTTTTCGTCACTATTTTATTAATTAAAAAAGTATCACATTTAAATTTCTTTATTCTAGTTCATTCAATGGAGAATTAAGATTATATTTTATACTTTATAAATTTACATCGACAAGTCGGTAGGGACGTATGGGAGGCCACTATCGCGACCGCACCGTCGTGCCAGAGGTCGAGCGGTCCGACAGCCGCAAAGTGAAGGGCTGTGTTTTCAGCCTTGAAGCGCTGTCCTTTAAAATGGTTTATAACGAAAGCCATTAAGAATTTCGAGTTGAAACTCGGACACAATTTTCATATCATGTTAAAAATTGTTTTTTTTTTCTTAAATTTCAAAGCATAATTACCCCTCAAGTTTGATATCACTTAAAAATCTAAGATGGAAAAGTAAAATATCTTTAACAAAACCATTGCATATTATGGAAATTATTCAATGTGGTGTTCAATAGGTTCCTTAAATATGTGATGATACTAATTAAATTAATCTAATCTAAAATTCAAGTCAATTATTGCAGTGACACTTTATTTGATATGTTGTGCCTAGCAGCAGTTGTATTAAATAATAATTGAAAAAAATGAAAAAAGTATTTACAGTACATGAGCCGTTCATTTTGACAGTGGTCTAAGTCCAACCGAGAATTTTCGAAAAGCTGTGACGCAGGGGTAATATGCGTGGGTCCATAGGTCCAAATAATAGAAGGTATTACGTATGCATATGAAAATTCGTTCAACCGTCCACACTACAAACAAACCTCGTGCAGCCATCGTACAACCGTCTACGAACCGTACGGTCGTCATGCCTGCGAGGTGTAGCCGTTGATTCTTTTTACTGTGGCATTTTTAAAAAAAAATTTCTATTTTCATACAATTTTAGTTCCTACGTATTAAAAAGGTCAAAATAATATGAAATTATTGTCTTTTTCTAAATCGCCTAAGGCCACTTTTACGGCTCATAACTTCATTGTTTTTTTCACAAACATTTGATCCCTTTCCTTCCAGATTTTGTGCTAAATCTGTTTTCACTTCTATAAATCCTCTAAGCGCATGTTCAGATCTGTGCTTCTGGTATAATTTTATAATTAATATCATTTTATTTAGGAAATTTTCTAATTTGGATATTTCTTGCAAATTCGCTTGTTAAGAGCAAGTAGTCAAGTTGCAAGACTTTTGAAATTTGGACTGTCTTGGAAGGCTTCTGTTTTATTTATTGTTACATTTATTGGTATATCATGAGCAAAATTAGTTCTACATTTCAGAATTTCACTGACCAGTACTTTAAGACGCTTATTCTACAAGTAAAAGTATCGTCCTTAGTCTAACATGATTTTTATTTGATTTGATTCTACTTAAAGCGGTTTTACTAAATATAACCCATCCAGGGCTATTCCCAAGAGGGTGATCCTTTCTTTCTTTTGGCCCAGTCGAAGGTCCTTAGGGGTTGACATTTTCGAGTAACCATTGCCGTCTTGCTCTGCGGTTCTTCCGATACCCTTCAAAGTAAGTCCCCTGAATATTCATAGCTGTCTGGTGATGTGGCCTGATACTGGTGCATTAATTATGCAAGTACTTACTACGTCTTATTTTCTATAGGATTCCAGGTATCTAGGGGGAGTTTCTACTCTTCTATGTCTAATTGCTTAAATTATTTATGAATGACAGATGACGAGATAAACTCCTTGGGCTACATTGTGGTCGGAATTCGAGGTATTGTGGTTCCTTTTCAAATCCAGTTGTGAATTGCTTATGCTATTAGACAACAGAATAGGAGGAGCATCAGGTAGTTTAGTAATTACTTCTTTTCATAAGCAAATTGTGGATTTCTAGGATAATCTACTTGATAACCGACAAGAAAGTTTTTATCTCCCTTGATGGAACCCATTTCTTGCTTTCAATGACTACACCAGATGAAAAGAAGAATCCTTTCGAGGGAAATATTGCATCTTTTATCAAGGACAATCTTTAACTTATTGAATGCTGCTACAGCATTGAAAGCAAAATTCATTATTCAAAACCCACAGAAATGACCTGCCTCAGTTCCCGGAAATAAAAGGCAATCGGCATGGGACATAAAGGGAACAAAAGGGATTTTCACAGAAGCAACTCCCGGAATATTGGAATTTTCCGAGGGTATAAAACCTTTTTGAATTAGTGTTGTTTTTTATTTGACCTTATATAAATGCCTTTTTCTTATTCAATTTCGAATTCTAATATAACATTTTTCGATAATTGAAAATTCACGCAATTTTAGCATGTAAATCAAAATCATGTGGAATAGTATTTCGATACAGGTGTACACATGCTTATCCGCAATTTTGTAAATTACTTGAATATGCTTTCAGGACTTGGGCGTTTTCCGTTTTCAAAAGATGTACCGCGATTCATTTTCTGAAATGGTACAAAGTTTCTCTTAAACACAGAAAGCGAGTAGGTGTACCTTAGCCTTCAAGTATATTAAAGTTTAAAGTTCAACGTTGCCAAAAGAATTGGGACGTAGTCTCTGCAGAGTAAATTCTCTTAATAGCAATTTATTTGCAAGCAAAATCGTTCGTCTCCTTTCGCATACTGTCGTAAAGGTGAAACGTGTCTGGAAATTATTTAGCCCAAGGCCGCGGCGGAAATTTCACTGGATTCACTTTGACCAGCTGGCGGCTACCGAAAATTCTGGGCTTTACTATCTTCGTCCCAATGGGAATTAATTTCTCCTGGTCAAAGAAATCCAGTGCCTAAGAAAAGTGACCAACGCTTAATGGATGTAAGGCAGAAGTTAAGACGATTTGTTGCATAGGCTGAACAGGTTCATTTCGATCCAACAGGTCTGGGCGCCGGAGTTCAGGCATTCTGTGGGACCTCTGATTGTCGGCTGGTCAGCCTGAGGCGTAATTAACTTATGAATATGCAGTGGATCCAGCCGCTTAATTATTGAAATTAATCAATTGCAATCATAATTTTCGTAATTATATATCATCGAGATATGTGCAGGCAGTCCATGGGAGTGCACTCTTTTGCTCTAGCGCTAGGAACTAATATTCCCAGAGATGATGGTGATTGGTGCTAGTCTCAAGTCATAGGCTCATTTTTCTAGACTGTTTGCATACCTGAAGATACCTTCGAGCGCAGCAGACGTGAGGTGATGAATGTCAGCCATATAGTTGAATAGAAAAGCTTAAGAAATGCATTTCTGTAGATTTTGTTGAAATAATAGGTTTTTCTCCAGTGCACTATGCCTAACTTCAAAATTTCGTTAATTCCTCTCTAAGTGATCACTATTTTAAGACGCTGTTTGCAGCCGAAGACAAATACTGCTGTCGTCTCTAAGTTTAAAGGACCTCTGTTGGTTTCCTCCGGTTAAATTGATGCCCACTAATTGTATGCAATTTTAGGGTAAATTGAATGTCATAACTCCTGAACGCCTCCGGCGGAGCGTGCGCGAATCCGGTCCGGGCTGCGATCACAACGACGTCAAGTTATTCGTTCCGTATATCCACCGAGAGCAAATTATGCTAAGAGTCATGGAAAGATAACATCGTCTTAAGAAAGCGAACCGAGTCGCTAGAAAAACTACTCCAAACGTGGCCCGCCATGGTTAATTCGATAATGAAATTTTCAGCGGTCCTCCCCACGCTCCATTCCGCTCGGGTGCACTCGAATGTTTGTTTTAATTCCACGGAGCACATTAGACGAATAATCCCTCTCTAATTGCGCTCATTTAGCATGAAATCATTTGTCGGAATATATTTCTTATAAGTCAGTCCGGCTCGGTCCGCGATCCGCGTCCACCTGCTCAGGTGTTTGCGGCCAATGGCAGCTTCTTACGGCCATGCACCGCACCGCCTCACGAATTTTTCCGGGCATTCCTTAGCTCGTTCCTCCCGTCTTGATCGTAACCCGAGGCAAGATGGTGTCGGCTACTCTAAAAGTCAACGCATCTCATTTGAATAAAAATTTAATTACGCAGAAGAAGGGAAAGAAGATAATTTCCGCGGCCCCGTTGGCGATAGGAGGCCATTGTGAGTCGGAGGAACCGCAGGTTTCTTTACCCTGTTCTTCTAATGCGACGCGCAGGTTATTAAGCTATTTCGTCTGGGTCACGGCGCGGGCATATGGCGAAGATTTACGGACCCCCAGAGCCCTACAGTAGTCTAAATGTGAGAAAATTTTATGGACCAACAAATTTCCTAGTAGCTGAGATGCTAATGCGTTTGTCGTCCCGCGGGACGGCCTTTTTTGAGATCTTGCGGCGACCGGAACAGGTACAATCTGCTTGTTAAATATTTTGTGTCAAGTGCAAGATCTTGTTCGGCCTTAATGGGATTTCTGGGTGACATCAGGTAGGTTAAGCAAAGAACGGTATCTCAGCTATTCGTACAAGTTTTCGGGTTACTTTTTACGATCATGTCGCTTAGAACTTCTAAGAAATTCAGTACAGGTGATGCGATTTTACTTTTAGGCTTAACTACTGCCTGAGCAAAAATTTCTTAAGAGGTCTTTCTTTTACAAAAAATTTTAAAAATTGTTTTAAACTTGCTTACAAGTGATCATCACAAAATATTTATACCTATTTTAAATTTCAATATTATCTAAAGCGTGTTAGAGTTATTCGCAAAAAATTTAGTGTCGACTTGGACAATTTGTCTAAAATTGTTTTAGAATAGATACAAATTAATACAAAGACCATTATTCTTGAAATTAAAAAAAAGAAAAAACAAAAGTGGTTTCTTTTCTATTCGCTAAAGGACTATATTCGGATTTTGCAAACTTTCTAACTTTAAAAATGTTTTGAAATATTATGAGTTATCTAATAATTTAATAATTTTAGATATTAATCTTAAAACTACTAGTAGGGTGTATTTTTATTTTAGGGTGTATGTATTATTTTTAGGGGTTTTGTAGGGTGTATTTTTTATTTTCAATAATGCCTACATATTTCTTTAAAAATATGTAAAACGATTTAGAATTTTATAAGTTTTACAGTGTTCTACCACACGGTATTGAGTGAAACACTTCCCATTCCTTCAAAGCAGACCTGATGTCAACTATAGTGAGTTTAGCAATCATATATACCCCGAATTCATAAATTAGATGAAAGTCTAGAGAAAAATTAGATTAATTATATTAAATTTGATTAAAAGTCTAATCATTCATTTTAGCAAAGCAAGTTATATCTATATAAAAAAAAACACTGGTCTAATCCGAGTCGTTCTCGCGCAATGGGGTAGCTCTAATTTTCGTAACCACAATATTATTAATAATAAATTTTGACCCTGTAATAATTTATCAAATAATTGAAAACCGAGACTCTTCACTAATTACAAACATGAAATCATGTGATATAAGAAACACCACCAACCTCAATAAATTATATAATTTTTCCACAAAACTAATTACAATTATATTAATAAATTACCGTCTAATTATCCTAGTAGTAGTTGCAATATTTGTTATTGTCGAACATTTGTAGATTTTTAATTTCTTTACTCTTGTCAGGCAGCAAGACTGAACCCAGAGTTTTAGAGAAAGAGTCCCTCAGTGTTAAAATGGATCTCATGTGATTTGCAGAACACAATTCTTCACAAAATATAGGATGAAGTTGTCTCCCCATTTCGAATTTTCTTCCCTCATATAAGGAAACATAATTTAGAAAAGAGCAAGTTAATAAAAAAGAACGTCTGAAAATCTTCGGATTTCATAATCGAAAGGTTTCCTTGCTTAATATTTTCTTGGCACAATATAAACTGCGTACAGTTTTATTTTGTGATGTGAGAATAGGCAAAAAAAACAAATAAATATACTTTGCGACTTAGTGAGAAAGTCTAGCAGTTTCGATAAAACCAAAAGGAAGCTCAGCGGTAGAAAAAAATAAAAAACGGAAGGACGAAAGATCAAAACTTGTCACCTAAATTTTAAGTTTATCTCAGACCTGACTCACAATTAAAGTCGCATCAAATTTCGTTCGGTAATTATTGCTCAATATCAGAAAAGAAAATAACGTATCATTATTAAAATTTCATTGAAAAACTTTATCATTATTAAACCACATTTCTTCCTAATCATGTACATATAAAATAAATTACTTAGTTAATTTTACTAAAGGAGTAAAATTAAAAACTAATATATGTAAACAAATTTTATATGGATGGATCCAGGAGTTCCAGGAGGAGGACAATTTTTTAGCAGTAATAGAAATTTTTACAAATATTATACCTATGAATTTTTAATTCAAAACTAGTGAGTTCAACAAAAGAAAATTGTGCTTTCACCGTGATCGATACTTGCTTTAAAAATATGCTGCAAATTTCATGCTAATTAAAGATTATACACTTTCATAAAGCAATATTTATAAAACTAAAATAACCCTTTGATGCAAAAGTCTAAAAAGTGCAACGTAAATGATCTTTAAGAAGTTACAAGAGTTGGAGTGAAACTGGACACAAATTCGTTCTGTCCAAGGCACTCAAAATATTCCCTTTCATTTCAGCCTTCCATTTCTAGGAGTAGCTGCAGATTTCATTAAGGTGTTTAAGGTAAATCATACTAGGTAAAGACTTTAACATTTACTTACGTAGACCTTAGTCGGTTTTCTTTTCGCGTTCTTCTACCCAAATTAAGTTTTCATTAGACGGTTCTGTGAAAAGCTGGAAAAACTGAAAAACCCCTGATTATTATAGGGTTGAAAATACTGCAAAATACTACCCACAAATTTCAATCATGGGCAGATAAAAGAACTGCAAACAACCGCAGAATATCCACGGGAACTATGCAGAGCCGCAAAAAACGCAGCCGGAAAATATTTTCCTTAACTGATAAGTACTGGGAGTCCTGAAGGAGCAAAAGATCCCGGAAAGCTTTTTATGAAACTTTATGAAAGCAGAAGTAAAGGAGATTTTCTCGTTGGTAGAAAAAGTTTTTCGTGCAAGCAAAAAGCTCCCAATTGGCGTACATGTGTTCCCCCGGGTTCCGGCGGTGGCGGACAGTGCGGTAAAATTTCGCCGGGAACCCATACCACCGAATCCAGAATTTCAATTTGTTCCGTTTTTACAGTCCCCGGAATTTATGATATCTGCAAACTTAAACAAACGTAAGGGCGGAACAGTAATGGGTACCAAATGAGACGGTTGCGGCCCCCCAAAAAGGCTGAGGGCCGGCCGCTTTCGAGGCTTGCAGAACCTGCGGGAGCACTTTCCCATCGCCGGAAGTTTCGGCCAAAGATGAAGACTGAATTACGGCAAAAGATATGAAACTTCCGGAAGACTGGCTCTGAATAATGGCGAATCGGGGCATTGCGAAATTGCAGCCGGACTGTTGTATTGAGAACCATTTCGGCCGAATTAATTGGCTGCCTTTGATTAGGGAGGAAATCAGCCGGAATTTCAATTGCTGCGGCTGTTTTTCCATTTTTTTTTGACCTTTTGTTTTTGAAAAACTAGTTGCAGACGGTCTGGCCACTCATTGGTTCCCCTATTACCCACACATTGGCCTCTTTCCTCGTTTTTTTTCCTTTTTAATAGAATTTGATTTGTTTTTCATCATAATTTGTTTAATAAAGGCATGAATCTGAGGTTTTCAGCCCACAATTCACGACAAAGTAATTTAACATTTTGTGTCCGTATGGAATCAATTTACCTCAGATAGACATTTTTATTTTAGAAAAGTTATAGTGTATCCAAAATAGATAATCATATATTTTTCGTGCGTCACACACACCTAATTAGTCTTACGACTGGTGCTGTTGATTTTCAAGATATGATGTACTCTTATATAAGTTAATCGCCATTACAAGGCAAATGTAATTAATTTGATAAAAACATGAAAACAAAGACGACGTTATCAATTGAAAAGAATCCTTAAAAGCCAGGAAGTTCTCAGAAGACTGTCGAAGTTATTCTTTCATCCATCGAAGTTTAATGGTAGCCACTTGAAATTCCAGGAAGTAATCCATTTAGCGCGAATATCTTGGGTTTTGCTTTGTTATAAAGCGAAATGTGTTGCAGTAGCAGCAGGAGCAGCAGCTTCTTAAGGAAGCTCGTTCACATCGTAACCATTGGCTCAAATGAATCACAAGACCTTCACCAACATTCTCCGAACATCTTAAGGAGCTGAAATCAGAGGCATTCATGTACCGAGGCTGCCAGATAAGAAGGTACAAAAGGCCGAAAGCAGATTAAAATTGCAACGAAAAAGAACTTTAATCAGAAATAGCTGCGGAATGAAAATGAGAATTTTTCCTGGAATCAACAACAGCAGGAGCAAATCCCGAAAAAGGGTAGCGAAAACGCAAACAGGGATTAACTATGGGAACAATTCGAGCAGAGAAAGTTTCCGATTTTGTAGGGCTGCCGTTGCACTATGCCGGGATGTTTCCGGCAAAGAGGTTAAGCGCCCGGGATTGTTCAGGAAGAACTTCACCCGGCAGACGATGCGCAACTTCATGAGAAATTTAATTGGAATTCCTAAACAACTTTAAGGAAAATTTAAATGATCTCGTCATGGGAGAGCCCCACTGCTGATGCTGAGCCATCAATCCCGGGGGAAAATAAATTGCTTCGCTTACACCACAAACCGCAATTTTTCCCTTTTGTATGCTTGTAGAGTTTAAATCCTATTACGAAGTCATCGCTCCGTACTGCCAGTCCTTCGGCTCTTGCCGCAAGAACTGGGCGGCTCTTAATGAGTTTAACAAGACAAACATGAAAGAAATTGTCAACCGCAACCACTCAACCAGTTGTCAACAAAAAGCGAGCAACAAATATTGTTGCTTAAGCTCTTCTTTAACGGGTGCTGGACCTGCTCGGGAACCGTTCCCAGACCCTCTCGTAATCTCGTTGGTCATCACCACATCAAACATCAAAGGAATTTTAAGGATCACACAGCGTTCACCCCAAAAGTGCCATTAAAATACAAAAAGTGTAATGGAAGCACTTCTCCGCAAAGGTATCTAAAGGCGGGTGGGGTCGTTACCCTCCTGTTTCCTGGTTCCCGAAAAGCAAACAAAGCCGAGCAAACCACAACTCAGTTATCATTCCTTTTCATGTCTATCCATCACAACCCTAAGACCTCCTGCATTCAAGCGCGTTGTGGTCCGTCCCGGAACACTAAGGTAATTGGGGCTAACTAAGCAGCCATGTCGCAAAAGAAAACCTCGAAATTCCTCTTCGGAAAGTGCATGGGGTCCAGAAGTGGGTTGCTGTACCTCCCGGAGACGTTCCAGGTTTCGGATTCTCAACTTGGGCAGCATTAATAAATTCAAATATCTCTCCGACTTCTAATTTCAATTTAGGGCAAAGTCCCCAGTGGCTGTCGGAGGGAGTTATGGTCAAGGCGGTTTTTCGGTATCCCGGCTTGGTCAAACTTGGAGCCATTCTCCAAGTGCATCGGTGGGCAGTCCAATGGAAAATATTAAGGTGGCTTATTGGATTAGTGGTCGCCTTAATTATTCACCTGCACGGCATAAACAGGTTAGAATTAAAAAGCCATTTTAGTGGTCATGCTGAAAGCATTTGCGGATTTTGGTTCACATGAGATGAAGAATTAGCACGAGACCTAGACCTACAGTAAAGCATATGAACAGTATTTCCATTGAGAATGTCCGAGATTAAATAGGTGCACACTTTCTCGTATTATATTTTGATATATGAGGATACCATTTACCCTCTCTTAAATAAAGTTTTATTTTATTAGTTAAGTGTTTTAATGTTTTACGATTGGTTTGGTTGGTTGGCTTCGGTTTGCAGTACTTGGTTAGAAATTAATACTATAAATCGAAATTGTGCTATGCGTAATTGTTAATAGATATAGAATAATTTAAATTTTTATCATATGCGGTCTTCCGAGAAAAAGTTTTCTTCATGAATCATTGAGATATAAGGAAAAAGTGTGGAGTGTTTATGATTTTTACCCCTAAATTGCAAATCGATTTTTCATTTTTATTATATAACCCGACGTTGGTTCAAAATCTCGAACATAATAATGTAATTAGCGCACAAACCATTATTGAATCACTACACTTTTAGTACTTACCAAAACCAAAGCATGTTTTTTTGCGTAATTTTCTAAGGATGCATAAGATTACCTTCATAATATTTCTTTTTTTGTAGTTGATTAGATATTTTACTTCCACAATCGTCAAAGTTTGTATACTACAATTTTTTATAACGAAGACAGAATCACAACATTCACGTGAATGGAGCTGCTAGGGTAAGTTAGTTATACAAAAAAAGATCAGAAAAAAGAAATTATGAATAATCTAAAAAATAAATCAAAAATCGAAGACTAAATGATCGCTCGTAAAATAATTCGAAAATTGATATAAAGTCAATTCTTTTCTGAGCATATTTTACTGAAGTTAGAAAAGCATTTTAAGGAGGATTACCACCGTGACGGGTTCAAGAAAGACGCTATTTCACTAATTTTTTTAGTACTTAATGAATTAGGTAAGGATTAGGGAAGGAATATGTTATTAAGGATACTTTGAAGTAAGTTTACACTAATTTTAATTCAAAAATAATATTAATTTACAAAGACATGTACAAGTTAACGCTGGTCAAATCTTCATCTTGCAGCGATGAAATCGATATCTCCGTCATGATTTATCCAAAAGAAAACAATTATTTTTTCTTAGTCTACATAATCTACATGTTTTAATTAAATTTTGACAAAATGGCGACGTGTTGAAAACGGCTATACTCAACGTTAGCCACTGCGTTTAAGAAAATTTTGGAAAAAATTGGGATCGGACTATTAGCGTTTGAGTTAACAACAACGCTAGTTCAAAAAAAAGTTTTTTTGTAAAAAAACGCAATTGAAAGTATGAGTAAATGTTTTACTAAAAAATTTGTGGACATGTTTTTGAAAGTACATATGTACTTAAAGAGTTTTTTGATTCCTCACAGTGATATTATTATTATATATAGTATTATTTATTATAAACCATCGAGTTAATCTAAGCCGTGGATAGAATCGGGTTATATGCGACTACTCGTCATTCCTTCAACGTTAGTAATAACAACACAGGTAAATACCAAAAAATACATTTAAGATTCATGGCGATCAAATAGGTTTTTTTAAAGCATGCTTTTGATAGTTGGATTGAACACATTGTCGCGATTATTAACAGAAATGCACACGCATTTAACAGGCTCATAAAATTTTTAATAAGTCTTTTACAAATTGGTCTGTGGTAAGGATATTTCCCTTAAATTGCAGCTTGCTCACGTGATGAATCTCAATCTGAAGGAAACAGAATCGATATTGACTTATTAATGGGTAGAGCAAGCATCTTTAAGAATTGATCTCGCCAAAAAAAACTGCAGGACAGAGGAAAAACTGAAAAATCCACATCCCAAATCTTTCTGAACAATACACAAGATCTTTTAAACTGTAGTATAATGGATCATAAAGATCTTGAACAAAGAACTAACTAACTAACTATTAAGAGTATCGTAAAGTGTATTAAAGATTTTATTGCAGAGGTAATCTCATATATTCGACCATAATACGGACAATAATTTCTTAAAGATATCGCCGCTGGATAGACCATAAAGAGCAAAGGTAAAAACGACTGAATGTGAATCTTAGTACGTACCCCAAGTACTAGAACGTAAAAGTAAATAATAACATGTTTACTTCTGCACCAAACAAATTTAATTCTGCAATTTCTAGCTGAACATGAATTGCAGCTAATTTTCAATAAGGGAACCCTATTGTCTTCTAAGATGATAATCGTTCTGTTTCTTGTTCTTATCTCATGTTCCAAACAGCTGCTCATCGCCATGAAATCAAAAAATCTAATTTTCTCCGAATAGCCCTGCCAGTGGCCGATGGTCCTATAGCGTTTTCGGGTTTGGTGGCCCGTGGCACGTTCTTAGGGTCTCATGAATATCATGAACGTCCCCATAAAGTCCTGGCAAATTCATAAAGACGGTGAAATTTCGTTGCTTAGTAGCTTTCATAAAACAATTATTTGCCGGTTTAGAGTCGAACAATAAGGCACGCGGCTCGTAAAATCAGGATGGCATGGAGTAAACCCGAGAGGAATATACCTCATTTCGAGACATGCGACCTTCACAGTCTGATGTGAAGGGCAAGCAGTCCAGAGAAGGGCACCAGGAGCCGGGAGTACCTTGTCCGGGAGTGACCGGGACACGACATAAGTAAGGATTGCTCGCTGTGGAGTGCCGTGTTTCAAAGGAGGTCCCGCACATATTTTCATTAAGGGCACTCTAGCCGATTGGACATTATCCTTTAATTGCCGGTTGTAAAGCAATCCCTGTACTCGAGGGGATTTTTCGAGGGCCTCAGTGCCTTTGATGATAAGAACAGGGTGGAGAAAGTGGTGATTCCAGAGTTTGCTTCGGAATTTACGACGCCCTAGAATAATGAGCGACTTACGAGTGGGTTTAGGAATCATGATCTTGATTTCTAGACTTTGTTATCCTCGGACGGCAAGAGGTAGTCGTGCTCTTTGGTTTAATGGATTAATTTGAAATCAAAGCAGGAACGTGTCCGCCTTGCAATGACGTCCTTCGTAAAGGAACCATGGCAGATTCGAGAGTGTTCAGAAACACACCACTATCCCGCAAGGGATTCTTCTACCGGAACAGCACGGAATCCCATAAATTCAGCTAATTAGTCCTCCAGGAACCTCGACGAGAAGTACCGACCATCACCGTCAGATAGAAATTATGATAAAACGATGGACACAAGGTGACTAATCAAGAAGATGAGCAAACAAGCGACCGCGGTGATTCATAGTCGCAAGATATCGCCATGATAGTCGCCACAGACCTCCGCGGTATTATTCGCAGTTATTCGGTTTTGTTTTTGCTCGGGGACAACCACAGCACGAGATCCTCGCTGGAAAAACTTTTTGAAAATTCCATGTACCTGGTGCAGCGATTAATCAAAGTAATCGCATTACACCAGCAGAGTTATTTAATTAAGGATGCTTTCCACATTTTCGTTTCATTTTTCCCCATCAAGTTTTCACCGGGCACGAATAAATAATCTCTTTCCCAGAATCGCGCAAATAGCCACACACTCCGCGGCCTCGGGCCTGGACCTGTCCAAGACCTGTCCAAGATATGACGGCGCGTCTTGGATTAAGATCATTACAAGTCACATGTGGCGGACTCTTCCTCCGCGGGTCTCATCAAGCCGAATCTCTATCGGATAAGTCGTCTCATTACGGACCTCGCGGATACTGGGTCTTGGGCTTAAGGTTGCGGTCTCGGTGCCCCCCCCCCGACAGTCCGGATCATTAGAGACGGATTAAATTTAAACGGCCCATCAGTTTGCATCTTTGTCCGGTGTAATCGCATTCATCTTAAATGACATTCGGCATTAATTGAGGATGTAAATCAGTGAATTGTGCCTAAGAGGTTGCTTATGTTTACGGATTACGGCTCATCGATGCTCTTCGGAGACAAAGCACATGCGGAGCTGTTTAAGAAAGTAAAAACACCGGTCCTGTCCATCGGCCACTCACTGGTCAGTCCCGTCCACTATCCACAGGCTAGGGGACGGATGACGGGATCGGGGAATTAATTCGACTTAATTTCGGAGACACAATGTCGGCCGCGTCGAATTTCTGTGACTGATCAATTAACCTGTCTCCAGGTGAACGTAAATGACCAATGATACCAATGATCGTCTACTTTTTCTCGAATTATTAATTTGACTGATAAATAGCACTTAGCTGCTAATGATTCCTTTTGGCCGCGAGATCTTTTCCGATGCTAAGTTTAAATTTTCAGATTTGTCTATTATGGATGCGATTGCTGCCGAAGAGGATTTATTTCTATGACTTTATCTAGTTTTAGGGTCATTTTATCGGGATCATTAATTTCTAAGATAGATCTTAATAGACTTGTTAATGGATCAATGTTAGAAAACAGATCAGAGGAGTTTAAATTTCTTTCAATTTGTAAATATTGAGATATTTGTGGAGGAAAACAGGGATAAGCTCTAAGTCTAGACTAAGAAACGTAAGCGTTTGTAAATTTGTGATTGGACCACTAGATGGGTTTACGATTCTATTAACGATTTTGTACCAACAGAGCAAGAAACTAAAACTATTATTTTAGAAAATTTTTCTACAATTATTCAGCAATTTAAAATAATAAAACCTAATTTGTAGTACTGAATCAGGGACAGAGTCAGAAACATCCAAACAGATTCACTAAACGCGAAGTTTTTGTGTTTAAGACGTCCTAAGGTATGGACATTTTTCGAAGTTCTGGATTACAGCTTCCAGCCAAATCAACAACACTTTTGCTTTTATTTAAAAGAGGTTTCACCCAAACAGAATTAGCCCTTTATTAACAACACTCGAAGTGTAAATTCTGACAAATATCGAAATAATAATATTAATTATTAATTACTGAGACTTATGCAAGTTATAATTAAAAAATTTTAATGGAGCTTTTAGGACTTCTTCGTTTGTTTTTAGAAAACATATAAAATGCTCCACTATTGTAAATACAATCTTTCAGGAAAACAATGCATTCAAATATTTTTACATGCAAGTATAAGTATTTTAAGAATAAATTCCTCCTTAAACTTGTAATGTTATTATTTTAGCATTTTTACGATGGACAGGCATCCTCTTTCAAAGCACTGTAAAGAATAATAAAATTCCTTGGACAATTATCGTAATCCCGGCATCTGTCGCTTTATCCTGTTAAACTTTGAAAGGTTTCAATGCGGCTAATTTTGGTAACGTTTTTCGGGTGAATCAAAGAAAAACAAACAAAGAATCTCCTGTATAAGACCATCCATAAAATGGAATAACTCGTCACTGTCTCGAATTGGCACAACAAAGCCATCATTAACCAAAAGATTTACTTCCGTAAGCCGCAATGCTGCATCCAGGAGACAATCCTGAACCGTGTAAAATTGTGCCTGACATGGGTGCCATTGTGCGATAGTCAATCAATTACCGCCGAACTGACATACAACCAGCATAATTTCAAAAAACCTTTGAAAAGAGAAACGACATTTGTCACTATGAGCAATTGCAGCCAATTTTCCGCCTACCTCCATGACAGTTTAAAAGAATACCATAGAATTCGGGAATTAGGAATCCGGGACCACGCTCAAAAGGAATCCTATTCTGTTTGCGCAGCTAGCCATAAAGCGGTGGTGGCTACACATGGTGAGGTGTCCGGGTACAGATTGCGTTTCCTTTGGAGTCCCTGTTGACCTTTTGTGTCTCATCTATTTATACAAATCGGTCTCCTGCAGTTTCGGTAAACATGGGGTTTGATCCTAAAACAACAGGACCGGGAATGAGCCCAGCGGTGGTACACTGAAAAAGCAGGGCTGGAAGATTTTGAGTCCCGGCATCCCTTGTTTGCACAACTTCTCTTCAAAGATATGTTTTTCTTAGCGAAAAATTAGGAGGATGTTGCCAGGATGTTGCCGGGTCGCTAAAGTAATGGGCTGCCACCCAGGCGAAACGTGCGGAGCATCAACATCAGCTATGCGAGTGCATCTGCCAAAGGACATGATTTATGCATGCGTGCTAATGGATGGGGCTTGAAAAAGCAGAATCCCGGAAATGCGCCTGGGACATACATTGGAGCACCCTGTGGCGCCTTTTAGAGAGATACCTGCTTTAATTAGTCACGTCCTGTTCCTTCTTTAAAATCAGGGCGTCACCTTCGCTACCAAGAGCTTCCTCCATGCTTTGCAGGATGTGCATCTTCCGTACGAGATTCTGAAGGGATGGATTATCAGAGGTCAAATCCAAACGTGGGAGGTGCAGACCCACTCATTGGTCTCGTGAACTTTAACGCAGGCAACGATGCGATCAATTGGTCGTGTCCGGCGGGCTTCATCCTTCGCAAATCCCTTAATACGTCCCCCAAAGGTGTGTAATTAGTAGCAAGCTGTGAAGTCTCAATATGTCTCCCTTGAAAGCTTTAACCTGTTAAAGCAAGTGTCGGACCTTCATAAACTTGATATGCTTCCAGTTGTGCAAATACAATGCATAAAATATGGCTGTTTTGAATTTAAAAATTATAATTTAAATCTCTACAGAATTTAGTCAGGAAAAAAAGAAGTAAATTACGTACGTTCAACATCATCCGTATTTCTATAGGAATCCCTGTTGGAAGTTAGCCTATATGTTTACAAAATAAGTACTGGTATAAATCCCACATACTATGGCAATCCCAGATAGAATCGTATTAGAATCGTTTCACCTTGTAAAAATTTCGTATTCAAACGTTGTGGTGTCCGATAAAACAGGACTGTCGAAGCAATTTCAGCTTTACATTTTGTCGTTGGGATACAAAGGCAGCAATTTGCTCAATCATCCGATTTTCTGACGGGCAAATTCCATTCCATGTGAATGGCCAGAGCGATAACGTGGGCAGCTAATCTGGATGCAGACACAATAGCCACCTTCCTGCATACAAACAACTAAAGGAATACGGAAACTATCAGAGCGCGCTAAAATCCGAGGAAGTCCTCTTCTGTCCGAAAGCGGATTTTGTAAAAATAAAAAGAAATTTTTGTTGGACACAGGAAAATAAAACAAAAACGAAAGAAAAAAGGAAATAGTCCAGATCTTTGTCCATCGCATCCGTATTCAGGGAGCGACGGACGGCAGGGAGGGACTTACAAACCTCGCGGGAATTAAGGGTATGTAAAACGTAAAACCCAAAAGCTTCCAGAAAAACATTGCACCATGCAAACAGAAACATTAAACGCAATCACCGGAAAAGCACCCGCAAAAATGCCGGACCACCGACGACGACGGTGACAGCGCAAAGGAAACAAGGTGCGCCGGGCACAGGGTGGCTGAAAACCAATATCACTGGCCCAGGAATGGAAAAACAACACTTCGGGAATCATAAAATAATACTGCGGTGCAAATTGAAAACGAATCCATATCACCGCCCGGCAGGCTGCAGCATGCGGATATGACATACACCGAAACACGCCGGATCTCTAGCCTATGAATTCCCACTCCCATCAAACATTTGAAGAAACCATTGTAGAAAAAATCCTGACCACATAAATTCAAACGGAGTGTAGTGTTTGGCATCAACCTTAATAACTTCGAAATGTACTTCAATAACTTGCTTTAGATGCCAAGTATAGAAGCACAGGGCTAAAGTTCCCAAAGCATTCCGATTCAGTTAGTCATTCCCTTTTACATGTACTAAGCTTTTTCCTAAATTCTCAGCTTGACTTTGGCCAGGGTACGTAAAAGGATTTTTAGTGTATCTCACCACAAGCAACTTTTTTAACATTCGATTTGGATAATCTTAATAACGAGAAGACGAATCGAATGCATCGACATAAAACAGGTCTTAAATAGAAACTATATTATTTTTATTTTTAGAATCAGCCGTAAATAATTGCACTCTAATGGACACCATTGGAAAAGCACTCCAATTTCCACTATGTCACTTCCGATGGGGCCATATCTAGTTCTCAATTTGGTTTTCTTTGAATCGTATGAGAATAGGATTGGCTAACAAAAGATCGAGACCATCGATTGTCGTCTCAGACTTTTGTTTTGCTTATTAATTTGAAATTTTTGCATATTTAGAATTATAACTGCACAGGGTGTACATAGAAACCGTTTTTGAAATTTAAATACCTTTTTTTTTCAGTTGATGAAATTAGTCCAATATCCTTCAGGTAAAACACCAGTACTTAATAGAAATTTTGAAATACAAACCTTTTTTTATACAAGCGAAAATATTTTTTAAAATCCAAAGTTTTAATTTGAGTACTTTGTTCAGAGTTGGTTTTTTAAAAGCTTGGATTAAGCACTAGAAATGGTTTGGAAATCGCCTTATTCCGTCAAGAGTCAATACTTTTTTTATATTTACACCTAACCCCTCAGATCTTATGTAATTTTTAGAGACAATAAAAAATATTTTGCTTTTGCTTTCTTTTGGAAAGGAACATGCTTTTCGAAAGTGGGAAGCATTATCAAGAATGGAAATTAATTTCGGTTGATGTAAAAAGGAGAGTTAAAATTTTTTATTTAGAATAATTTTATCTCAATCATTTCATCTTTTTAGAATATTCTGCAAAATAAAACAATTGTTTTTGAGAGCGCTAAAAAATTACTCATCCAAATATGTAGGATCGTACCTTGGTTAATCAATTTTTAGAACCACGTTACATACATAACAAAAATTACAACATTGGAACCTTTTGGAAGACAGACATCTCTCTAAATTCGAAAAACGTCCAATCTAACTGATAAAGGTTGCTTAGTTAATTTGGACAGAATTTCAATTAGACAGATTTCATATATACCAGAATATAATTTGATATACTTATAAGGACGTGTAGAACTAGTCATTTTTAAAAGAACCTAACGCAATATTTAAAGAGCCGTAAAATGTTTTTCTAAGAATATATCTTCATTAAACCGTCCTACGGTCTTACTCCTGTAACATCCATCCATTTGTGTAATGCATGTCAAAACATAGCATAGGTTTGCAATCTTGGTAATTTCTAGAGATAGCATCTCGAGGCTATAACCTCTTTTACATTGACATGAACCTTCCCTCAAACTGACATCAAAGTTTAATTTGAAACATAATTTTATTCCGTTTATTGTCAAAGGCAAAGAGGTCCGGTCAATTAAAACAGAAACTCCTCCGAGAAAGTTTAGAACTGTTGGTGATATGCATCGGAGAGCTCCCCCGGCGGACAAACAAACAAACAGCAATTAAAGACATTTGGGCAATTTATGCAACTCGGAGGAGATCTTATGCGAAGAGCACATATTTGAAGATGGCCAGCCTAGCGCCCAGGCTGGAATTAGGCCACTTGTTCAGCAGCAGGCAGCACCAACTTGTTCCCTGGCAGTGTAAATTTGCCCACCGCCTGCAGATTGATTTAGGGCCCAATGAAGAGTGATATGTGCAGAGCCAACAACGAGATGTTCATGACTTAAGAACATGCATGCAGGCGAACGGATTAAGAGTAACCAGATATGATATAGAGTGGTCCATGGGCCCGGAGGCTGGAGGCCGGAGTAAGATGCTGGCTGCAGAAAACCATTTACACGGGAAAACAATGAAGGATGGGGAGGATGCCACTATCGTAGGATCGGGGTCCGAGGGCCAAGGGCTGACCCAGTTATAATAAAGTACGTAATTCATGCTAGCCCATGCACGTCGGCAGGCCTTGCTCCCGAGAGGGCCTACAAATAGCCTCTACTGCTACTGCTATTGGCATGGGGTGTGTTTCCCATTTAGCTGAGTTGCCAGCAAAGCAATTATCATTAACAACAGCAGTTACAATACATTTGCCATAGAGACGAAATACAGGAGCCCTTCCGGCTGGCCCGGTCCAAGACGGACATCGCCTTACCAGGCTTGTTCTTCTTCTATTTTACGACGATTCTTTTCGAATTTCCTTCACACGCCGGCCGGAGACAGCGTGTGAGGATAAGGTCAATCTTTATTCGAGGAGACGTCCTTAATACGGAATAGTCGTGGCCATCGCCTGGACCCGGGCGGAAAATGCTCCACAGTGTGTCAGGGCTATTAATTCTTGTTCAGGCCGGGTCCTGCTGGAAGCATATTTGTGCTCCCATCATTATTTGGCCTCCTTTGCGGAGAACATTTGTCTTGACACTTATTGGAGGCCATTTCCACTGGCTGCTACATTTGTTCCCTGCTGCCTCCATGGTCTCCAGAAGTATCTCGTTTTTGGTTTAAATAAACTCCTGTTACACATCCCATTCGGGGACTGGTGGATTTGTATTATTGTGATTGGGTCAAACACCCTAACTCTGACCTCCGCCTGCTCTTCCTGTGGCACATTCTGTTCCTAGGGGTTCTGATGCCTGCTCCTAATGGCGGCGAGGAATTGTAGGTTTATTTTCTGGCATCTCTTAAGTCGCATTAGCCAAATGGATACTTTCACAGTTCGGCCTGAATATCTTGTCAAGATTAAGTAGAACAAATGGACTTTTAGGTTTTATGAAATCAAAAGATTGGGCCTGACGGCTGCTTAGTTTTTGGGGAAAGTGTTGAGAATTAAGAGGAATTGAATGTCCGAATCTTGATAAGAGTAGAACCGACATGGAGATGATGCCATCTTAGATCAGCGTCCAAATTTTCTGAGGTCCGCCTTCGGGTTACACCCGAAAGGTTAAAGACGGTAAAATTATTTCTTAATTGATTTTTAGGTTTATGAAGGTTAAATTCAATTCAGTTTGTTTTATTCAATTTAACTAAACTATTATATAAGACTTTGTAGAATAATTACTTTTACAAGAAAATCTGAAAGAAAACAAATTTAAAAGATGGCAGGTTTCTCCTCTTAGAAAGAATTAAGAGGAATTCTTGGATTTTCTAAGTCAAAAATGTACAATTTATGTCTTGTGTTAATTTGCTTTTGTAATGTAGACTGCATACATATCCTACAAATAAAAGTAGTGTATAATAATAGTTTAAAAATTAAAAACGATATCTAAGTAGCAATCTAAGGGCACTGTTTTTATTGTTGAAGAGTCAATAAACGGAATATTTCAAATTGAAAATAACTTAAAAAACCTTCGGTCACCACACGTAAAAGTAAAGTTATTTTTGTGGTTTTATCTAAACTGGTGAAAGAAATACCTCTAAATTATTTCACCAATTTCATTCCCTTTTTGCATACATCTGCTTTGTAACATTACGTTTATAGCAAGGCTAACTCACTAACTCACAAAACATTGTCTAATTTTTACCACCTGCGTAGATAACCCACGATCTGATTCATAGTTCCACCATTTTCAAACGAATTTTTTATAATATATTTTCCAAAGCATGCCACTACACTGATAATTAAAGGATTTCTATATTATACAAGTTATGCAAAAAAAATTAACTATTTTAATGAAATTTTGAGACCATCCAACAATTGGTGTAATTCCATTTGTTTATTGTTTTTTTTTTTTGGTTTAGAATAAAGGAAATTAAAAAAATATGTTTGAATCTCATGCAACAATTCTTAGTCGTGGCAAAGTCAATACTTTCAGCTTTTCGCTTCTCTCAACCTTACCAAAAGAACGTAATTAAATAGTACCTTCAATAATACCTCTAAGATCTACTAGGGTTTGAATCAGCGTTAGGGTAAGTAATTTTAATATTGCAAAAAGTTACATTTTAAAAGCTTCAAGCAATTTTTCGAATTTATTAAAATTCATGGAGTTTGTAAAACATAGTTTTATGTAAATGAGATTTAAGATATCAAAAATACAAGATTAAGAAAATCGAGAAAATAATTTTTAAAACTTGACGTTTATGGCAAACGAATAAATTTGCGGACATATTTGTGGAGTTTCTGAAATATATTTAAAAAATAATGCAAAATAAAATTAAACTAACATTTACAAGGAACCCTTAAATAATGTCTTTTTAAATTGCATTTTCTTATTATGAAGAAAAAATTCATTGACCTTTAAATATTAGTTTTAAATATAAAAATCGCTTTAAAATGCATATTTATATTCTTATGTGTCTTTTTGGGAAAATAAAAGACCTCGTAAAATTTGACAAAGTTATGCAGTAACAATTAAGTTTTTATACTTAAATATACAAATCAAGTTAAATAAATCATTGCTATTAATATTTTTTCGAAATGTTTGTCTGTCCAAAATTGAAAAATAAAATTAAATTGCGTCCATTTCAGGACTGTAATTAAGTTGAGTCGGAACCCTTCTCTTGCGTATCCTTTGGCCGACAGTGGCACAAAACCCAGTATTAACGTAAATTTTAATTAATTTAAAGAACCCCTCGTAAATAAAGCGCAGAGAAGGAATCAATGTAACCATTAAGCAACGTTGGGTTCGGCAGCAACACGTCACGAAAGGTGAGAGCTCATAAATTGCCCGTTTTGATGTCAAATTCCCGCGCATTTGATATGATCTCGGATCAAATTACGACAGTTACGGGCTCGTTTTTATGCACCCAGCCAAAGTCACAAAGAGCAGTGTTTATAAACATGTCCCCAAGGAGAGCACCTTCCCGAGTCCCCGGGAATAATACGGGCAAGTAATAGCCCAATAAAATGTGCCAATAAAAGTTGTATAGGCCCGGCAGCCTGGGGGCTTCCCTGTCTGAGCCTAAGCTCTCCTGAGCTGTGGCGCGCTGGCGCGGCGTCAGAATTGAATTGTTGGCTCCTCACGTATTTTTCAGCAAACAATAAAAATTCTATTTTTATGGACTAATTAAGGCCCTAAAGGAATTAAACAAACAAAAACGCTCGCAAGCACCGCGTAAGCTCACCGGTTGAGAATTATTTTATGGGACGCCGGCTAGGTGGTCGAGCCGCGTCGCGTTGCGTCCAGGTACCGCCGCACCCGCTAAACGTCCTGAATTGTGCTGTAGTAATCACAAAGTGGATGCTTCTGAGCTGCCGGTGTTTCTGTCCGGTCTCTTAATTACTGTCCTAAATTTTATTTTTACTGGCGTTTGGCATATGCTGGACGGTCCCTGGCGGAATGAAGAAGAAGACAGTGCAGACGAAAACGCCCAACAGAAACTCCTTGGCCGAACTTCGCCAGTAATTAAGAGGCCCGACCCATTAATGCTCCCTCGATTTTTCTTTAAGAAATTCTTTACGACATGCTCTCACGCTTGCATGCTGCACAAGCGACGCGATGTGTAAAAGTTAATTAGATATTTTGTTTCGCGATAAGAATGCCATAGGAGGACACCTCAGACCAACGTCTTCAAATGAATTATGGGGGGTTCTCCATAATAACTTATTTAATACAGCAAGCGAGGAAAGCATATACATCCAAATTGTTTTCATATCTTGCAATTTTACAGAAAGTTTATTTTGGTCATAGTTTGCATTATTTAATTATTAAGAATATTTAGTTATTCATATCTTCTTTTCAATTTAAAGTATTATAGTCGACTACAGAAAGAGCTTGGAGAAATGATCAGGTGCTCATTGGAACAGGTACAGAATTATTTTTTGATATATTAGTGAAAGATATAAAAAAATGTACAAAGCATTAAGTAACAAACATAAAACCAGATGTAAATCCTAAATGAAGTATTTTAAACCGTGCTGTGTCGGAACCAGTGTTGATCAAGGCATTCCCAAGAATCGGCTTGTGGACATGTGCTGAAACACGAACCATAGCTATTTAAAATTATATTCTATATAAACGCATCCTAACTCGAAATTTATAACGCATCCTAATTATGAAGTATATAACATAAGGAAGACTGTTATAGTAAAAACTCAAAATTACTTTTTCAAAATACTTAAGGATAAATGACGAACAAAAAATCCTTGAAACTTTCCACGCCTTAATTATCTTGTTGGTGGTCTTATTTAAAAATATAAAATTTTAACTTTTAATTGATACATTAGTTAAGGGGCAACGATAAGTAATATAAGCTATAATTTCTTAAGTATACTCTAACTAAAAGTCTTGTTTTTGGCGCACTTGAAATTCATAGAATTTCTTTAAAATCGAAGTGGATTGATTCATAAATTTATTGGCCTATAGAAAAGACTCTCTAGTAAATATTAAAGGAAAATTAGAGAGCGAGAGAGGGTTTTACAGAAACCGATAATAATCTATTACTAAGAATAAATTATTAATATGGAAATTTATTAACACCAAACGCGCCACGATATGTTAGGCTTTTTTAAATATTTGTAAACATCATATTTTTAATTCCTCATGTTTTTAATCGTTTTGATTAAGTAATAATTTAATTTCACATTTAGTTTGATGTAAAGTAATTTAACATTTGACAACAGATTTAATAATATTCTTTATTAATTTTTATATTTTAAAAGAATACTAATTCGCGCTAATCTGAACTTATGAATTTTAGTAACCATGCGTTCCCTGAAATGTGTGAAGAGATTTATTTAATCCTAAAATATGTGATTTATGACATAGTCGGCCACAAGAAAACGTGTTGAAACTCAAGATACTCATTTACGACAATTTAAATTCAATATCATATCACTTTGTAATCTTCTCATGTGCCTCCAGAGTTAAAAGGAAAACAATAATGAGAAGAAAAGCCCTGTGTAATTTCATTAATGTTGCGTTTTTCATCTTTCTAATGGTAATGTATGTAAAATTATTATGAGTTTGTCTAAGTCCATCTTTACAGAAACTAAGTAATTATAGACACCTTGTCTACCTTTTTTATTCAAATCACCTTGGTTCTCCTAGACTCACTCTGTGCGGCAAGGGTATATTTTTTGGAACCAATCCACATAAGGTCATGCACAGGAACTTATCGAAGGAAATTAAGAAAGAATTAAAGTTACCAATTAATTACTCGACCTCCAAAATGTCTTCTTCGACGTATCTGCAACTTCATTTTGAGAAAGCTTTCTATAACTACTTGGTTTTAAGACGTACATGGGACTTGCTTAAAGGCTAATATTTTTTTAAAATTGTATACATAAACTGGATTTTTATTAGAGCACAAATACTTCCAATTGAATTGTAGACGTGCATTGAAGAGTTGCTTAAACTGGCAATTTCAATTTTCACTTTAACTACTTAACAAAGTAAAACGATACTCCATTTAAATGTAAATTTAACTATTGATTTTTCTACC
The DNA here is from genome assembly GCA_001932985.1 of Proctacanthus coquilletti. Taxonomy (NCBI): domain Eukaryota; kingdom Metazoa; phylum Arthropoda; class Insecta; order Diptera; family Asilidae; genus Proctacanthus; species Proctacanthus coquilletti. The sequence continues at coordinate 565,059 of MNCL01000070.1, forward strand.
TACAAAATTTGAATACCACAATAACATGCCAACTATAGTTACCATTTAATAGGAATAGTACTTAAAGGCACTTCTCTCTATTGCTGTAGGGATATTCCTGCATTTTGATGCAAAAAACGTATGCATATTGCACATATGCTTCCTGTCCCAGAAGTAACACTCGGGTCAGAAAAGCATCTCATCCCTTTAAGGAAGAGCTATGAAAACTATGAAAACTTTAAAGTAAAATTGCATGAAACACACACAGGAATCATCAATCACACGAGGATAGTCAAGGAACGAAGGAGTATGCATATTTTCGCCATCAGTCGACTGACCCCGGGGAAGGGTGCTAGAATAGCTGCAATATTAGTGCTCTGCATAATATGCATGAGCCATTCGAGATATCCTTGGGGAGATTTATTATCAAGAAATTTACAGAGCCATTACTTTTCTCATCTTTTTTAAAAAAAAAGAAAAGTAGGAGCGGGCGCGCTTCGGTGGCAGCGGAAGGTCCACATATCATTCACACGCCAAATGAATATTTCATTACCGGGCACTTTAACATATCAACGAGAGGAGCTTTCACTTTACGACCATCTGTGCCAAGTTATATGAGTTCATAACTCATCCCCCGGGAGCCCCGTTGTGGCCCGGAGCAAGTTCTCTGGCGAACTGCAACATGTTCCCGGGCGGCTGCGGCCATCCTTCTCTCCTGTAGGGACTGACTAAATTTGCATACGTTAACCGCAGAGGCATGTAGCCCGTAAAACTGGGACGCCGCCAAGAAGCGGATTCCTCCTTCTCCTTCAGAGCCAATAAATCCAATGAGCCCGGTGACTCCACCTTGGACAAATGGCTCCGAAGTAAATAAATCTCAGGTAGCGGCTGGTTCGCAGCGTGCGACTACCGCAACAGGCGGCCACAGATTCCCAGGTCTTCAGGTTGCTCAGGTTGGTTCCTTGCCCCGGAGGTGTCAAAGAGTTACCTGGCACAGGTAAATCGCCATACTCCTCCATCAATCATTGCTATCAGCCTGTGTGACACAAACCTGGCGAAGAATTTTCGATTTTACACCAAAACCGTGTCGTGACCTGAGGTGCTAGAGGAAGACGTCTAGTAGTGGTCAGGCGCACGCTATTTTATTTGTAAACTGCCAAATGGATTTTGATGTATGGGCCGATCAATTGAGCCGTCAACCTTCGCGGATCGCCAGTCACGTGCCCGCCAATATAACACAATATCAATTGCAATACCAGGAAGATCGATTGCTTTATTTTGAAAGAAGTGTTAGAAAGTAATAGAAAATTCAGTTATATTCTACATTATCGTATAATCAATTAAGTTTTAGTGAAAAGTCTAAATTCATGAACCTGGAACATCAAAATACTATACTTAAAAGTAATTAAATGTACATAGAGAACGTTATCCGAAATAAATGGAATCTTTTTGCTCAAATTTCTATAGCAATTTATTTAATTTTAACGCAAAGTTGACTCACATGAAAAGATTTTTGTATCATCAGCCTTATTTACTTTTGAATTAATGAACACAAAAATTGTTTTAGTATTTTCGGAAACAGTAAAGAAACATTTAGTTTTAGGAGTTTTACAGTAAAATTCCGAAAAAATTCTTTACACTCTCAAGAAAACCCTTTTCAAAATATTCAAGGTATATGAAGGATACGGTCTAAGTCCTAAATATGATAATATTTATCTAGATTGACATAACACATAACTTCACACGTGATATACGGCAAGCAGAACATGACATAAAACAGAAAACATAATTATACGTGACGTAACGACACAGGACAGGACGGATGATACTTTATTTTCTTTAATTACCATGCCAAATTTTAGCCCCATGCCTGAATCCAATTCAAACAAATCCGACTGCAATAGACGGACGGACAGACCAATGTGAAGGGAGGGTTCTTTGTTCTTTTGGACGTACGAAACCCTAAACAAAAATTGTTTAAAAAATAAAATTGGAGCCTCAAAACACGGTCAAGTGAGGAGGATACACATTTATAGATGTCAACTAAGCAACGCTCTGCCCTGGTGTTTTACTCCACATTTTTTGCTCATTAAATTTCTGGTCGTTCCTGTCTGCAACATGTTTTCTTAATTTTTAAGAAATTGAAAAGAATGAAATGAAACAGCACTGGTTGCAGCAACAACCGGTGAATTCAATTTCTATCGGTCCTCTTCTCCTTCCAAAATATCCGAGTTAATGTGGTAGACGAAGTAAAATTTACCAATTTTGGATCAAGTGTTTTTGACAGTCTTTAGTGAAAATGGCCTTGCTCCCAATAAAATTATTTTCTCAATAGAAAGAAAAAAAAACTTTCACTGACGTTGGACCATTTTGGCTGCCTTTGCTTAGGAAAGGTCATAAAACTTAAGTAGTATTTCATGTCAGGACAATTATTAACCAGCGCAACACCGCAACGGCTTTCATTTCGAGGGAAACTATTCGGACATAACCGGCACACATAGCGCTCTGGACCAAGGGGTCCATGGGTGACTGACGCAACGAGGGCATGTCGTAAATGTAAGAGTGTTTTTCTGTTATTAGAAAGGAAATTTTACGAGCGCATTTTCACTTACGATTTGCGAGAATAAAACTGCAAAAGTATAGCGCTGTGCCGTGAATTTTTTATGGTCGAATGTGTCCAGGGAGTAATTTCGTCTAACTGAGAGAATGATGATCGTCTATGGTCCAAACCAGAAACTGCCGCCCGGATGACTCCTGAAACATTTATGGCACATTCAACTGAATCCTGGAACTGAAAAAACACACCCGTCTGCCGCCACAATGAAATTGAAACTCAAGAGTACCCTTAGGAATCTCATTTCCCGGATAATGCATCTTGAACATGCATCAGCTCCTGCTCGAGATGGGCCCATCTTAATTCTGTCCAAGAGGTGAATTTAAATTACGTCCTCGGTCTAATTAATTCCAAAGAAACTGGAGCAAGCTTATTCATACCATAGCATCACAGTCGTTAGAATTCTACGAAAAGAAATAGAACATTTAAAGATCTAAAATTGGTAAAAATAAATTGATAAAGTGTCTATACGCAAGCGTAAAAAATTAGAAAGCAGTATTTAAATACAAGAACCAAATTATCCTAAAGCCTCGAAATTTGTTTATACGTACGGACCAAATTTCTTAATTCTGGACTTCTTACCTGATGCCTGCTCAATCGTTACTTCGTGAAAATTGTTTAAAATGTTCTACGCTTAAATTATCACACTGATGTTTTAAATATATGAAATTTATGTTATATTATTTTTTCTTGAAATAAGCAAATAAGATACAAAATTTTCATTTAAAGTACTCTAGATCAACACTAACAAAAGAAAATTATAATCAAAAATTAAGGGTACATTTCGAATTAAAAAAAAACTACTTCGTGAACAAATATTTAACACTAGTTTCTTATTTTCTGAGATTACTTTGAACAGTGTCTAAAGAAGCCTCTTTTAATAAAATAAATCTACCAATGCTATGAAACTTCTCAAATTTGTCGGATGACGATAAAAATTATCACAATTGATAACTAAAATTGTAGATATTGCCTCTTGATCAGGAGCAATAGGCTAACTGAACTGAACTAAAAATGAAGCGTAAAATGCGTGTACCTTATTTCACTTTTCTACCGACTTCAAAAACAGGACATATCTTCGCCATATATCCACCGATTTTTTTGTTTGAGAGCATATACTCCACCCGTGGTCCCATATTATTTTTAATTAATATTAATTATCAATTGTACTTGGCATATTTTACCCTACTCACCTACGTTTGATTTTGATTTTATTTTATAACAATAGATGAAATTGTTATTCGACATTTGAATGGTGCTCCACCCCATCTTTTTATGTTATTAAATCAATAAAAACCTCAATTTAACATTAAAAAAAAATTGTTCGGGTGGCACAATACCAGGGGCTCCAATTGTAAACAATTACCATCGTTTTTAATAGGCCTACCCATATTTGTAAGTAATTTAGGCTTCTAAAAAAAATCGCAGAAAAGATTTGTTTTAATAAAATAAAAAAATAAACAAATAAAGTACGTAGGGATCACAGACTTGTTCAATATTATTTAATTTTTTGGAGTCGGTGCCAAGCCACACACCAAAAATTCTCACAACGACGTTTAGCATAAAGTAAAAATCATAATCCATTTTATTGGTGCAGATTTTTTTAAAAATAAACACGAAAATCAGAGAAAAGGTCTACACATTTAAAATACATCATTAAAAATCTTGTACAACGCTTTTTAAAACATAAAGCAATTTATTAAAGAACTTTAACAAGAAATTAAATAAGGACTTCAAGTATCCTATAAAAAATCAACGTTCTTTCAACAACACAAATATTCCGAATTTGTGAATCAAGCTTTATTAAATCTTCTTTTTCCAATTAAATTCAAAAATACTTGTACTTGTAATACTTATGTACGTAATTTGGCAGAAAATAATACAAAAGCAGTTTTTTGAAAAGTAAGAGTAGAATTTCTTCGAAGTTACGTTTCTTTTAATGTTAAGTCGTTACCTCTTTAATATTTGACTAACTACAGCTGAATTTGCCCATTTCCTCTAGGATAAATTGAAAAAGAACAACAGGATAAATGCACCAATCAAAATTCACCTTGGGTTGTCGGTTTTAACCATTCCTACTTAAGTTTCTTAAGCTTTTGATTACTCGTTGTACTTAATTTGTAAAGGCAAACTATTCAGAGCAAAAAGCAACAAACAAAAGATTATTCAGCACCGAGCACGTTGTCCTTCAATTTTCCGACCCATAGTTCAGCCAAATCCCGATTTTCCCTGAATGAATCATAACCAGACTGGGAATTAACTGCAGCCTGGTTGCACCCCGGCCCGCGCCCTCGCAAGGTTTAACGATTGTGCGTACGTAGAACTTTCCCTGCAAATGTAACTTAATCACTTAATTTCGAAGAGCAGGGCAAACCTCGTACGCAGAGCCGTCGACGACGACAACGTCGGAGATGCCCGCGAACGTCCCGTACACGGGTGGAGCGGTGTCAGCACGGGGTCTCCCACTCGGTGGCGTGTGTACGTAGTAATCATTCGGTGATGTGGAAACGCCCTACCCAACTGTCGCAAAACAAAACCCACTCCCGGACCGGGCAACTCCCGCCCGCCGAACGAAGAAAGTGCACTCGCACTGGATAAGAAAGGGAATTCGTAATTATATGCCACAATCTACATGCTCGCATGTGAGTGGGATCTGTGCCTTCAGAAAAACAAACATGCCCCCGTGAGGAGCCGCGGGATGGGACTCAGCCACTCTGTAGGAGCATATGTGCGGCTAGGCGTTTTTTACCGGGAGGACAAGGACAAGGACATGCGGAATGCAATAAGTTAGGGCCCACAAAAACAGGAAGCGCCCAGCTTGCAGCCGGGAGTACCGGGACTCGAGGGTGTAGATGCAAATGCAGATAGCTCATGTGCTCGGCTCGATGGAAATTGAGCGACGATTCCCAGGCCGAAGCCGGTGGAGCTCCCGTGGGCGCGGGAAGTTGCATCGCATTGGACGTCCGGGGACCCGGAGGTACATTGAATGCACTAACACAGCCAGCTAGGGATCGCCTAGCGCCGTTAAGTGTCTGAGAAAAGAAGACATGACACACGCCCTTTCCGTTCTTCACGCATGATATGGAGCGTTCGAGGTGTTTCCCAGAGATGCACTCCAGGCCTATTGCGAAAGGGTTGACGTGCTTAATGCACTTCATGCACCGTCGGTCTCGGCGAATTAAAAACTACGAAACCGTCGAGAAAGGTGGAAAAGGAAACCGAAGCGGTATTGGCTAAGGGGCGACAATGCAACGTAATTTCGTTGCTACCGGTTTTTAAAGGACTTTGAAATTACAGAGGGCTAAACCCTTTGTACCCCAGAACTCGTTCCCAATTAGCCTCTGAGTTTTTGTCAAATGCCCTGGCGATTTCCTGTTCTATGTCGACATGCACGTTAATGTGAATTATTAGCCACCAGTTGTTCTATGGGGTGGTGGGAAATAGAATGCCATTCCAAGGCGCCTTATTAATAAGCATGCTCAGGGACATATGGGGTTTGAGATATGACTAATGGACTTTTATCCCCATATTATCTACATTCATTTTCACCCCCTGCACTATGGAACAATATGTGAAAATGGACAGTCGTGCTCCTAATGAATAATAAATTGAAAAAAAAGATAAAGGTACTGAGAAGATAGTATCACAACTATTTACAAAGAGACTGCATTTGTGCTTCCACATCGACATGTAAGACAAATATTTACGGATTAATAAAACATCTTAACGTTTAAAAGGAGAGAGCGTATTAAGTACATGACAATGCCGCAGTGTAGCATTACTTTCTGAGGAATATTTATTAAGAAAAATGTTACAGAACCGCGCTTACTTTTCTCAATTTAGAATCAATTTCAGATAGTGCATCTATTGAGAGCAAACAATGGAGGGTTCGCCAAGGTGAAGTGGAGATTCTTGTATATCACAAACATATTCGACATTGCGTTTCAATCGAAAACAATCTCAAAATTATGAAGAATGATGATTTCTCCGACCCCTGCAATTCGAGGTCCAGGTAAACTAAAACATAAAATAATAAAATCGTTCATGATTCGTTTTATGGAGTTTGTGCTTTACGCTTCCCGTCAAAATAGTTTAATTAATAAAAAAAATATTAAGTTGTTTATATGAGCTGTTTAATTTGAAAGTGGTATAAATCGATTTTAAAAACAAATTCATTTCATAACTTGTCTGCCTTTTTTTGATATGTAGAACCCAAAAATGTGTGAAATAGAAATTTCTTAAAAAATGGAGTTATACCACTTTAAAATTAAACGGCTCATATTTAGACAAAAATTTAACTTCAACAGATGAAAAAGAATTGCCGAAATTACGTTTGTCCTATTAAGGAAAAAAACAATCGCTGTTTTGTTTTGTTTATTTGTTATAAAATTTTAATACAGTCACAAATTTAAAATTAACAACTAAATTGAATACAGGTCACATGTTTAAATAATCTTGAAAATTGTTTTCAGTCATATTCTTTGGAATTTACAATACCAAAGCATACCATGCTTTATATTACTTTCAGGTGTATATTTTTGTATAATTCTAAATTCTTAGAAAAATTAAATTAAAGAAGAGGAATTGCTATATTTTCTCGACTTTAATAAGAGCCTTCTTTTAAGCGATGCAGAATTTAAAAAATATATTTAAAAAAGTTATGAAGAACGTTTAATGTCTGTTTCAAGTAATAACAGGTAAAATAATGTGCAATTCTTCGCAATGACCAAAAGTAATTTTAAATATCGTTTGCAAATTTGAATTAATTAATGAAACGATTTTCAAAATATCATGCTCAACAAATCCGTAAACTTCGTTTTAAGGAAAGAAATGGAGCGGCATTATTTGAAGATTTCACACGGAATTTCTTAAACATAAGAAAGTTAATTGTTTTGTTGATCTACATCGGCTTATAGTCGCATAGTTCTGGTATGATGTACGCGTATGTTTTGCGTAATATTCTTGCATCCCGTGTTCTGTAAAATGAACGTCTTCAAAAATTACCGCAGCGGGATAGAGCATCTTCACGGCTGGAACAAAATTATGACCGAAAATCCATTCCGTCCTCTGTTCATTTATTTTGACTAAAAGGCGTCAATATCTTGAGCGCAGAACACTTACCAGGAACCGGGAACGGCATATGGCGAAGGCACTTAGGAGCCACCGAGCGACTTAAAATTAACCAGAGGGAACACATGGTGCCGAGCTCTGCTGCTGCGCTGCTGTTATTAAAAATCCTGGGCAAAATGAAACTTCCCTTGATTAATCGCTTTCTGCCGGTATCCCTCTGGATCGCCGAATATCCCTCACTCCGCCGCCTAGTTGCATCACATCCACGGTGAGATTTGTTCAGACCGGGAACAGGTGGCAGCTGACATGTCTCGGGTCGTGTGATAATATTTCCTCCTCATCGCCAGATCGAGCAGTCAATTTCGAATTTTCTTCACTAAATTGAGCCATTTATCTTGAGTCGACCGGGAATTCGTTTAGGGTAATAAACTAGAGTTTCTTTTGTTATTATCCCAGAATAAGGTGCGACGAGCCGCAGTCCTGTGGGATACTAAGGAATTCTCGACGACTGGTCCTGAATTGTGTCGATGCAACTTAACATATGAAAGCGGACCTTAAAAATGCGAACGTTCGGTATTTTATCATTTTCGGGACAAACTTCACGGCGGCGCGGCAAACGCAATTTGTTCCTTCGGGATGATGGGTGAGTAGGGGTCTAATTATCCCGGCTGTCAGGTCACCTTTTAATGTCATATCATGAGACTGCGGTCGGTGTGGTTTGATGCCGCTTAGAACAACGTAGAAGGCGTTCACGCAATTTAACACTACAATGACCTGGGTGTCATGAAGTTTAACCCATGGGTATGAATCATTTTCATACCTACTCACATATCGTGTACGGACAGGTAACCAGGAACTTGTGTACCTTTCGTTGATGCAGACGAAACTCCTGTTCTAGATAAAATGTCAGAGTTCTGAAAACCTTTTAATTTAATTACTGGAAATCTTAAAATTGTGATTAAAAAACTTTATATCCGTTTAAAGTATTTAACGAGCTTTTAGTTTTTATTAAGAATGTATTGATAAGATTACTTAAGAGAACATTCGGTAAGTCATTAATTTTACGAACAGGAACGTAGAAAGACTAGAGTTAATCTCTTTAAAGGCGCGCAAAAGTTTCACAGACAAGTTTAGATCATTAAAAAAATTTTTAAAAAAGGCAAACCGATTAAATTAAAAACGAGAAATTAACTTATTTACAAGTCCCTGTCCGTTTTTTAAAGATCTTACTTCTCATATTGTTTATGTTTGTATTGTAAACTTTTTCTGAAGTCAGGAGTTTTAATTTTCGCAATTATATAAAAAGCAATTGAACGAAATTGCTTACTTCTTATAAATCTAGGTATAAATTCTACATTTAAATTAAAATAAAAGGTAAAATTAAATCATGAAAGGTAAGTTAGTGCTTACCAGTGCACATAAGGGTTAAATAAAAGCCGGACCATTTTCAAGGGTGTTTTGAAAAACTTCGTGTTTGCTCGATTATGATTTAAGAGTACTTGGCATTTCGTTGGGCATTTAATTGAAACTTTTAACAAATCCTTGGGTAATGCACCTTTCAAGTTGCCCGAGGCTTCGCTGGTTTAAAATAAATCTTGCTCTAGGTCACTAGCTGCCCGCTCATACCCACAGCAAATGGAAAATGAAACAGGACGGGGAAAAGCAAAAGTTTTGCACGAGTAATTAAAAGTCAAGAAGGTTCCTGCCAAAACTGGCTCTGAGGATATCCAAGCCATCGCTGAATTATACTTTAGCACAACGTAGAGGCCTTCATTAGAATTCCTTAAGTACTCTGTGCTGAGTCGTTGAACTTTTTGGGAAAAACAAAGAAGGACCCTCCCCAGATACCCTCGTCTTTTCACCATGAGCCCCATCCGGGCAAAATATGATGCATTCTGGATTTTGCGAGTCGCGAGCTTTTACCTTTTCATCATCCGCGATTTCAACTGCTGATGATTTAATCCGTCCTGCAAAAAGACCACGACCGACATTTCCCATTTTGTGTTTTCATCCCCCATTCCTTGGAGAATTTGTTTGACAAGCTATACCTTCCAGATAGCGAACTATTGAGGGCACTTGGGGTTCGTTGAACCTTTAAGAATTTTGAAACTTTTCCTTTTTTTTTGGGACAAGGGTCTTAATGATTCCACCCGGTACAAATGAGTTGTTCCTAAGGATAACTCGAGGGCGAGAATTAAACTCTTTGAGGCGAGAGCACTACTCTCGAAGTGACTCGCGGGATTACTTTCGTACCTTGGAGAAATGTTATCTTTCCTCCTCATAAGTTCGCTCTAGATTTCGGTCAATAACCCTTTCGGTACTATTAAAATGAACAAGAACATTTTTCCCGTGATGATGCCGGATGGCTGAATCAACAGTGGCAGGGGATTTCTGCAGTATCTCGAGGAGATATTTCCCATTGTTATCTAGAGCCTTTTCTGTGCAAGATTTTAGCTGATGAGTTTTTTTCGGGGAAAAGATCCGAAAATGATGGAGGTACAGCATGAAAGTTGGGATGGGGGATTAAATTCTAAACACTAGATCTGTGGTCTTGACACTAAAAGCTTTTATTCATCCACACTGCACGTAACCCTTTGCATTTTGAGAGGAACTCCAGGTACGATATTTGATAATTCAATAGTTGTAAGGAGTTTATAATATTAAAAAATTTATTCTCTTTACTTCACATCGTGAGCTAAATACTACTTCTTTTTGGTATTTTAGAAAACATTAAGCGGTTAGATAAAGATGATTTTTAAATCAATAGTGTTCTTTGCTCCCAGTTCAAGGCAATTGTGTTATAAATACAAAACTTTAACTACTGAACAAATTTAAGATCTGCCGTCTGTCCATTAATTATTTAAATAATGACTTCTACACTATAAAGCTATTGTAAGTAATGGGCACCGACCCGTAAGTTCTCGTTGGAAAATTTACCAAAAACAAAAAACGCAAAAAAAATTGAGTTTCGGGTCGTTGAATGCAATTTAAATTTTATGGCAATGGCGGCAGCAATTTTAATTATTCTTTTTTCCGCGAGTCTCAGATAAGTCCTCTTGTGGCTAAGGCAGGATTCCAGGATTCCGATGTGTTCAAGTATTAAAAGAAACTCCCTGGTAATCGCCGGGAACAGAACAAGGTGCTCATTATCTTCTCGAAAAAGGCGAAAAAAGCAGCAAAGCCGTTCGCTCGAAGGGACTTGTCAAGGGATTTGCATTGCTGAAGGTGTTCATCTGCACTAGGGCGCTGTCCGGCAAAACGACCAAAAATCCAACCACCCATTCTGCAGCTTAATTGCATGCGAAGAGTACTGTTCTGAAGAAGCGAGGGTGGTTGGCCGCGTTGAGGAGCAGCAACCCCATAGGCTAACCACTTGTACACTTGACATAGCCCAGGCGAAGAAGCTAAGCCAAGGAAACTACTGAAACGTGTATAATTGTTCCCGTCTGGGTGTTTGAACCGCAGATACTTTCTTTAGCCCTTGGTCCATCCTTTCCATCTTCGTTCGCCTTTTTTGCTCATTTTCTAGGGCATTTTTTCCCCGTCTTATTTTAGGGTCCTACGGACATTGGTGATGGTGAATGACTTCTCATAGCATTCAATTCGGCTTTCATGGTCCCCTAACTTCCAACAAAGGATAACAGAGCAGCAGTTATTAGATATTTCTGTTCGGTTAATCCTTCGGTTAGGGCAATGAAACGAAGGGCTTAATTGCTCCCTCCTGGAGAATGCAGTAGAATACGTTCACCAGGGCCGAAGATATTTAAGGCGAAGATTAGTCTAAAGATGGTCCGAGGAACGCGTCGTCTCTCCATGACAAATGTCTTATCAGTAGTTTGTCGGGCACCTGTGTCTGCGGCATTCCTACTGTGCATCACTATCGGAATTAACGACCCTATGAAAGATTCTTCCCAGCGGCATCTTCATTTGAATGGTTAGGAAAACCCGCTCTTCCTGAACCTTCTTCGAACTTTTCAGGGCTCGTAGCCTAAAATCTTTTTTTTCTCCAGCCACCAGAGGTTCTTTGAATTGGATTTTTTGTCCCCCCGCCCCAAAGTGCTACTGAGCAAACTAATTGAAGACGGACAATGGATTGACTGATTAATGATGGACTATTGAGGTTTTCGGATCATTTCTCCTCGTTGTAATTAAGAAGGGAAACTCGTTTCGGGGAGACGATGTAGCCGTAAGCCAGGAGATGGTGTGTGGCCAACCAGCACTTGATAAGCACCTGCTCGACTGTTGGATAAACGTAGTAAAAGATATGGCCGGCCTCTGCTGGACAATCATATTGAAAACAATTTTGAGTTTTTGTCCTCTGATTTGGGAAAAGAGGGAAATTTTCCCTAATGAGGCCCTAAATTGATGCATGCAGGTGTTTCTTTAATTCAAGCTGTTATTACTCTGCGAAGGAAGGGGAGTTTAATGTGCTGTTGAACAAAATTTGAATTTATCACATGGCGATATTTGAATGAAAAATAACATTTAAATTAGGTTTTTGTCTAATAAAAGAAAATACTTTAAAGTTTATAAAGGAAACAGATTGATTACAGTGAACGTTTTTATGTTATCAACAAAGAAACATATCACAAAACTTGCTTTATTTGAAAAATTGATATGAATAAGGTGCAAAAGATACGCGCGATTTCTTTAAATTGTTTATTTATAAAGCAATACTAAAAATGTTTCAAAATTTTTGGAAAAATTTGTATTCTGAATTATGTCCAAATGATTGTCTAATTATCCGCATGACTCCTAGATCGCGTAATAAATATTTTAAGTATGGATTTTGAAAAAAATTTTCATGTTGGGCAAGTCCAAAAAATTGCCACAAAATTTTTACTTATTTGTCTTTCTTTTTCATGTTTCACCTTCGTTAAACTACCAGAAATTTTTTTGATAGATCCTTCAACGATAAATATTTAATGAATTCTTATTTCTCTATTCCCTTACCATGTCAAAACTGCTAAAAATACATTTCTGAATTCCCACTGTTCTATGATATCCTATTTCCCATGATAGCTCATAAATTAATATAAAACTTACCTGTATTAATAAGTTATAGATGCCTGTGACTTCACAGATAATATCACTCAACATCGTGATTTTAATAGAAGGATTAAAACACAAAAGCAAAAAAAATATTTAAAGTGCAACACAAAAATATATTTAATATATAAAATTATTACTTCAAAGTGTAAATATCCCTGAAAATCAGATTATGAGTCTTAAAAACAAGTATTAGTACTTTGAAGGCAATAAGATGTCTGTGCGGGTCCCAATTTGGATAATAGCGCTAGACATCGACAAGATCCAGGCGACTCATTTCGATAATTGTCCTAAAGTGGATGGATTCCGGGACAATGGGTACTTGTGCCGTACTATATGTCTGTCAGTGTCTGGAAACGGGATGCATTCCCATTTCTGTGTGCTTGGCCAAAGTGCTGAAATCACGCTCCGGAAACACGGCCAAGTGCGACGATTACTCCTGAAGGAGCAGCACCGTCGGAAGAAGTACGCTCCTGGATTCTCGTTCATATCAGCTAGTAGACACTCAAATTTACTCTATCAATGGGTTTTTGGTGAGGACAAGACAATAGTTTTAGTGGATTAATTCCTTGGCACAGCTTGGTGATATCTTAATGTGATTTTGCTGCATTTTCAGTGGAGGTATCCGCCTCCTTGTAAATCCCATCTTCACTTATTCAGGATTCCAGAAGGCACAACCCAAAAGCTGCATGAGTTAAAGTCGAAGATTTAAGGAAACAATTGTCGAAGTTCTGATGTCGTTTGACAATCAAGCGAAAACTGGATGTAAAGCACGCGCAGGAAGGCGGCCCGGGAATGGCTCCTTCTTTCCTGGTTATTATGAAAAATGAGATCGGGATTAAGTTGGATTCAATACGTCAAGATCTAGAGTTTTACGGTGTCTCAACTGGAGCCCTGTTCCCGCCTCCTTAGCCGAGAATGCCTCGAATGATGTGGCACTGCAATACCGCGCTGCGAACTAATCTCCGGGCTAGACAGCGGAAGGAAAAACTCGATCCAATGACGGGGCCTGAAAAAAATGGGAACGTCCCGGACTCCAGGAGTCCTGGAGATGCAGAAGATCCTGACACTGTGATTTATGGCGGTCCTGACGGAAACTTATCCTCGACGGGGCATCTTCCTGAAAGGTCCTTTATTATTCATGAAGTAGTGAATCGCCGGCGGGAGGCGTGCCCTTCTGTGAGCGTTAGTTCTACACCGCCACCTCAAAAGGACTCTGAAGATCACGACCAGCAAAGGTAGTCACCAAAATAGCTTCCAGCTATCGGGAAGGGTGAGGGTATGTTAATTTCTGGGGTTTTGGGAACATTTATCATTTGAATTTTATGGCTCTCCTACGGGACTAGCAGTGCTTTATTGGGGATTTACTCGTCGACTTTATTTTTATTTATTGAGCCAAGTTAAATTGCGTTAATTATTCGCCAGATTAGTTCTTCCGCCACCTGACGCCCTCCTTCCCTCTTGTCTTAGACTCTAACCGACCAATTTGCACGAAAAAAATGAGTTCCTGGTCGTCTGCAATTTAACTTTCGTGGCAGCATTTTAATTATTCCGGTTTCTGCAGACCTAAGGAGAGGGCCTGCGGCGATTGGTGCCCAGGACGTAATGGCTTGAAAAAATCCTGATAATGGGGACCTTCAGATAGCCCAAAAGTTTATTTATGTTTTACAATGTCTTCGTTAGTAAAATGGTTTTAGAATATATTTTATATAGTATAGCAATATTTTTTCGAAAACGATTATTGATCCAAAAACCAGACTAAATGTGTTGACCTGCAATCATGAATTTGTTACTTCCTCAAAAGCCAGCCACTATGCAACACTAAAATGTAGGAAACTTAAAATTTATGTCTCCAGAAGTAACACATCCATAAATTTTTGTGATCCTTAACTTTCTTGGACCTCAATGTGAGGCAAACCATGAAACCTCAATACTCAACACTTTGGTCACCGGGAATAAGGTCAAGATTTACGTCAGAGTTCTGCGCGAAATGACGCATAAATTCAAATCATCCCGGGAGAACCTCAATACCAAACCGAAGTTCGATTCCCACCGAGACGTCCGAGCAGCATCTTTTGACTCGAAACAAATTTTTGATGACCACAGAGCATTCCATAAATCACAAAAATTTCGAGCAGTCGCCCTCAGTTCTGTCGTCCTTCGACAATTTAACATCGAAAGTTCAATTGAAGTCGCCATCGCACCACCAGTGGCCGTTGCTCCTCCAGTACTCCTCCAGTGTTCCCCCACGACACGAACCGATGCTCACGGAGTGAATTTAAGCAATCAGAAAGTTGCAAAACTTGCAAACTCTCATTAGTTGTCCACATGAATGAAATTTGCAGATAGTCTCGTATCTTTTCAGCACAAGCTGCAACTTTCTGTTCATTGCTTGGATTATCTCTTTCCGAACAGACCAATAAGACGAAGAAGTCCTGCAAAATGGTCAACTTCAAAAGTTTAAGCAAACGCGTTGTAAACATTTCAGGGAACACCCTCATCCCAGCGGTGGTAGGGACCCAATGTTGTTGGGTACATTCATACCGCTCAAAACGCCCCATTTCTTCCAAGAATGGAACTCCCGACGGGTCCCGGAGTGAAGTAACAAAGTCGGAAGATGTTTGAAAACTTGAAATTAAATTTTCATCAATTGGAATAGCTGAGCGAGTGATTAAGTACGTCCTCTGATGGCTGACGACTCTGCAGTCGTCGACTAAGCAGGACTTATACGGCATAACCTGAAATTGCCAGGAAGAGAAAAGGTGTTAAGACGGACTTCTGCGGCACTCCATGTACACTGAAAGGAAAAGCAGCTGCCGTGGGTCTCAATATAACTCCAGTTCCAGGAGTCTTCTGGTTAATGCAAACAGACCACGAGGGGAGCTTCAGCAGCTATCAGGGGTACCCTGGTATCCTTGGGATATCAATTCATAATTCAAGCAGTTATCACAGCCTCCGGAATTTTCTGGCAAATTTACTGCAATTTAGTATCGAAGCTGGAGGATCCGAGTCGCAGCACTATCCCTATTCCGATTTAAGAATACGTGCCAGCATTCGGAAGGAAGGGGGAGGAAAGTTGATTCAATGAGATGGAAGGATTCTCGGCTCTGTTACATCGGCTGAACTTGTGCAGATAATTCATTTATTGTTCATCTATGCAAATCACTTCCGGTGTTTTTGATAAAAACCACCATGCCGGAAGTTGAAAACTTTAGTTAATTATAGATTGTGACGGCTGCACTGTTTCTGAGTTTCCCATTAGTCCAAACTGCATACTGAAACAGCGATGGGAACCGCTCCGTTTGGTTTGAGCTTCGGTGTTTTATTAATATTAATATCGAAGCGCGGTCGAACTTTATGACGAGACCCGCCTGCACCGGGGTCTAT
This sequence comes from Proctacanthus coquilletti, assembly GCA_001932985.1. Lineage (NCBI taxonomy): Eukaryota > Metazoa > Arthropoda > Insecta > Diptera > Asilidae > Proctacanthus > Proctacanthus coquilletti. Next base: position 581,158 of record MNCL01000070.1, read on the forward strand.
ATGTGCTGCTGGGGTTATGTGTTTATGTGGTTTTACATGTTTCAGATATGCAACATGAATTACGTTAATATTAAAACATGTACAACGAATTCGAAAGTAGTAAAAAGCACAGAAATAAATAAAAAAGGTAAAAGGTATTTCAAATATTTCATCAGATATTTCAAACTTCATCAAATATTTCACATTTTATCAAATATTGAATTTGGCGTAACCCTATGAAGTTTCAATGTCTAATGAAGAATAATATCCAAGGATTTAGGATGCAGAATGAAATTTGTTTTTGAGTGACGATATTTTCTGAAGTAATTTTTTTTTTCTTTATGAAGAGGTTAAATACGTTCATTCAATAAAACTATTTTAATGATCCCACATTTCCTTTTATATATACTGACTTATGACACAATAAAAGTGAGTGTGCTATGGCTTCAAGGTGTCCATAGCTTCTAAGCATGTTCCAAACATCTTGCGAAAAATCCACATGATTTCTGTGACGTAATTCGTGAATTAATTCGATAAAAAGATCTATAGGTTCCTAAACTTATACCAGTAGTAGTCGCAGAGCGAAGTTTTCCTGTGCTCAGGTCATCATGAAAGTAATTAGACTCTACAAAGACAAAGCGACTACAAAGGGATGCCTTCTCTCATTTGGTAGTTACTTTGTTAGCTAAAAGGAAGGAGTATTTTTTTTAAAGGTGAAGAACGTGATGTGTTTCTATCCAATTATTTTCATTTCAAAGGTAAGAATTTTAAAGAACTTGGCTGTATATTTGTAAAAAATTATAACTCATTTATTCATCAGTTGGAATTGGCATAAAAATTTGGAAAAACAATTAAATTTAAAGTAAACATAATACGGCCGATTGTGTCGGTCATATTGGATTTTGAAAAGGTCATGACACTCCCAGTACTGACCCAATTCCTCCATCTATTCGCCATCTATGGCGTGATAAGTACATATAATATTAAACAAAGGCGGTGTTAATTAATTATTAAACATATCAGATTCAAATTATGGTGCGGAACACTCCTAGCTTGAATCTGACTCGCACTTGACCGTGTTTTTTAGTTTCTAATTTATTACAATTTCTATGAGATTTCTGAAATTTTAAATATTTAAATAAAAATCGAACTTACTGCAATTTTAATCTTAACGCGCACTTTTACAAATTAATATTATTAATCAACTTGAGTGTGTGATTCTTAGTGTATGTATTTATTTAGAATTACCCTTTTAATATAAAAATACCTACGCACTTTTAATCGTCCAAATAATTCATTAATAAGACCTTTAATTTCCTTTCCATAACGGACTAAACAAGCAAAATAGAATATTTTGCACGTGTAAACTTAAGTATCACATCCACGTGTGCCGGCCCTTTTGGTCTGATTTCACTAATAAGGGTCACCAAAATTGCTAGAAAAGGTTTTTGCTTGCCCAATAAAAACAAATTACATGCCAAAAGCGATTAAGGTCCTGATGGTCCTCGTGCCGCCTTTCTCATTAAGGTAACGAAGATGTTCCCCCAAAATCCCCGTGATTCATGGGTGCTCTTCAAAAACGCGTCATACGCAGAACCCTGATATGGCTCATAAGTTCTCACCTTTCGGTAAATTGCTGCAATAACCGCACGTTATGGGAACACTTTCGATCCAAGTTTTCCTTATTAAACGCTCCCCACTCCAGACGGAATTCTACCCCCGGCTCTTATGAGTAGCAATGCTTGCCGAAATCGTGTCAAAATATAAACATAGAAACCCCACGGCCCATTTACGCACTTATTTTAACAGTTTTGCTGGAGACATGTGAACAGCACCGGGGTCGCACAAGACACTTGCGAAAATGATTATCGCACCCAGCCGCCGAGGTTGGTGATATAGGAATAGATTCCCCGGGGAGTGCTAGATGTATGGAAATTTGTGGCATCAATGAGAGCCTGTTTTTAGGCTATTTATTCTCGGCGTAAGGACATTTAGTCCCGAACACGTCTCAGCTATTGTACACACACTTCGGTGCCACTAAGGTCGATGTTTATAGGACGCTTCCCTGCAAAAATTATCCCAGCTAGAAGATGGTAGTTGTGGGATATACGTCGGTTGGGATTCCCATATATTCGTCATAGAGAGGCCTAAAATGTCGCATATCCCCGACTGCGGGGATCTAGGAAATGATGCTCTGCTGAACATTGAATCCAATGGCGGGTTGTATATGAACACTAGGATTCTAGGATATAGTGGCAGTTACAAACAGCCAAACGTCTTGTGTCGGCGTAGCATATGAGATATCCTGCATTCAGGAAACCCGAAAGGATAGATATCCTTTTTATGAGATGAGAATGTACTCGGTTCGAAAGTATCAATTCAAGGGGCGTCTGTTACAGTCGAAAACAACCAGAAATGGGTCAACTAGGGCAGAAAAATAGCGCCATCACCTCGGGAAGACGGTTTGCGCGACGAAATTGAAATGTCATCCAAAGGTAAATTGACCGTTCAAGGAGTCTGCGAGTCGGAATCTGCGGATGTGTCAAAATATCACGAGCTCGACCGGGACTGTTGGCGTAAAGCTCTGTTCTAATTTCAAAGATTTATTCCAGATTTAACCCGGAGGGTCATGTACAACAAACGGAAGTTAATCAAAGCAGCCTGAGAATACGAGCAGGGGCATCCACCGTCGGGGCGAAGGAGTTTCTATAGGAAGCGCCACGCCAAGTATGATTACTTGGCCGCTGGCTAGAACCCAGAAGTGGACCGAGTCGAGAAAAATAGATCCTGAGCGTGTGCAACGGACTGTATCGCTGTACGACCGCCGTCGGACGGCGGCGTGATGGATTGTCCTTAATTAAATCTCTGCCGGCAGATGCTATCCGCTATCGTTTTCGAACTGACCCAAATTTATCAGGGATGCTAGAGTGGCTCCTCGAAGAGCAAGCAGTCACGCACTCGCTAGATGACGATATTTCATTTTAAGGAAAATTGGGAAAAAATTACGGGAAGGCCAGGATGATACCTTAGTACTAGATTATCCTCTGTAGGTGAAGGACTGGGAGTGAGGATTACTCATATTTTCTGGGATTACAAATACCGTCTGAGGTGTTTTTCTTGAAAACTTTTACTTTACACCATGTGGCTCAAATAGTTTGAAAAATGAAGTCGGAAGTCTGTTATTGATGTATCACCTAAATAAAGAGGAAATAGAGGAAATAGGCTTGTTCTACTCATAACAGAAGAAGGGGCGTAAAGTTTAACAACGCATTCCACTTGAGAAGGTAAGCAAATTTTGAAAAGGACAGGAACAGTGATCCGACAAATCAAGGAAACGACACGAAAGGTTCCCGATTCGAATCCAAATTATACGATGGTTTTCTAAGAGCTCCAAAATTATAATCAAAAGAGGTTACATAAACTTCTGTCTAAAGTCTAAGACATATTTTTTTTAAATATCAAAGAATTTTAATATCAAGAAAATCAAAGCCGATCTCCTCGGATTTCTAGTCCAAATTGCTTCCCTGAGAAAGGAAAGGAACCTTTCCATTCTAAATAAATATTAAATACAGATTCAACCGACCATAAATTTTTTTGTGTATGACTTTTAAAATAAAATCCACAGATTTATACTTGTTCGCAGAAAAGCAAGAAAATAAAATTCTACCTTCCTCAAGTCGATGCGCAAAGATTTCCTTAAAACGCGACCTAATACGCTTTGTTATCTCTTGAAGGGCAAACCGCAAAAATTCATCAAATTCTCCAAGAATTGGGATTCATCATCGCTTTGATCTTGTAGGAATATTTCAGGCCCTGAGGTTTTAAATTAGATTACTTTTCGTCATAATAGCAAAGGAGGAAAAATTAATTTCCTGTTCTATGGTTGGACTGGAGGTTGTCCAGTTGACAGCAATGAAACAAATCGAAAAGGGACAGAAGGGCCTTTCCTGGTCATTTGTCTCCAGGAAGGCATTGTCCCATTAATAACTTGTCCAGCTCCGTTGAGACATTCTCCTTTAATTGCGGTCCCTTCCCAGTGACCCGTAGAGAAGTCTTGTAGCCTCAACTTGCAGGATAAAGGGAATTTCTCACTTCAAAGTGGCATTAATTAAAAGCTGAAAAAATTCCTGCAGCGGAAAAATGGGAATAAGGGCGAAAGAGTTCGAAGGGCGAAAGAGTTCGAAGTGCGAGGCCCTTTGATGCCCCGCCTAAAGCATATAAAGCAGAGCCAGAGCCACTCAAGTTGATGGCGGAATAAGAGGGTGCCCACAATGATTTTCTATAGGGTTTACTTCTTTTTCTTTGCCGATATCGCCGCCCAAGGCAGATGGCAACGGACGCGACGGGATGGTATTCCCTAAGCCGAGTGAGTGGGTTCTTATCATCGCGAAGATCTGAACGAGTCCCTTTCATCCCTTAATTGAATTTTCGTCCCTTAACCTCTGGCTTCTTTGTAAGGGTTGCTGCTCTCCTAAAGACATCCCCGATACCTGCTCCATGCCGATAAAAAAATCCCGCAGCCCCAATGTTCCGAAAAAGTAGTTGAGAACGGCGGATATCGTTTCTTAGGGGTAGTCGAAGGATCTTCGACTCACCGATGTTATCATCATTCAGATGAAATGTCTTGGAATAGCGGATCCCGCCGGAATATGAAGAAATCACCAAGTAAACCCACAAAGGAAGCTGCTTCCCTCCTCCAGACTTCCGTACGCGATAGGCGGACTAAAGTTAATTTCTTTGCAATGAGACGGAGTAACTTCCCGAGTCGTTGGATGAGTGACGCAAAAAGGATTTTGGGGCCCCCTTCCTTCAGCAAGTTCTGAACGAAGCGGTTACTAAAGTACACCTCGCCACGCTCGGAATTTCCGCAGCACAAACATAAGAAAGAGGAAAAAAAATTCCCTCATATTTGCACCGTGCCGCCAAGGAGTCACATGTTTCCACAAATTTTCCATGAATACATTCTGCATTAGCGCGTTCATTGGAGTCACCCGCGGCCCCGCCATCGCTTCGAAGACCGCGTTGAAAACATTTTGACGGAGGTTACCATTTTCCCTAAAAGGAATTTTTGAGATTTTATTGAGAACACGCGAACGCTAGTCAAAGGAATGCTCCCGTGGGGATACGGGTCTTGTCCCGGGTCGTCTTGCCCTCGAACTCCTTTAGCTCCTTGCAATGCTCCTTTAAAAAGTTCTGTAAAAAGGCGAAACTAATAAAAAGCATGGCAAAGAGGTCTCGGCGACGGGGACCTCTGGAGAAAGGCTCCGGATCCGTATGACATGGAAAATGCATTTGAGTTGGCTTAGCCTCCCCCGCCCGTCTCCTGGCCGAACAATTCAACGTAATGAAGTGGAACATTTGAGAAGGGCGCAAAGTGCAGGGATTAACCGCCGTACAAGGCCACTACTCCCGCCGTGTATGTGGGACGTAAAAGGAAAAGGAGCAGTGCACCGACTGGAGGCGCTGCAACTTGGAACTTCTTCAACGGAACCATTTCGCCTTCGGACGAAATTAAACTTGTTTTGCGCCACAAATTCGAGCTCTGGTTCACTGAGGAATTATCCTCAGTAGGTCTCCGTTCCTGTGCCCGCTGCTGCATTGACGATGATTGATAAGACGACGACGGGCGGCGGCGGCGGCAGTACCGAAGGACGAACTTATTTTCGGGATATGATGGAAGAAATTTGCGGGAACCTCTGCAAACCTCTCTGAACCTCTTTATGGCGCAAATCGGCTGGAAGACTGGCTGAACTCAGCGCACGACCATAATTTGATTTCCTTTCTAAATTATGTTTTGCGAACAAGAAGTCCTAGAGCTGGAAGTTTTGTCCATGACCACTGTTCTGAAGCTCAGCGAAGCAGCAGACTTTCGAATTTTAGTATTGTATTTCCACATTTTGCTGTTCTTCGGCTGGAACAGCTCTTGGCAGCCGTCCTTAAATTAAATTTTTTATATTTCCATGGTGAATGAATGATTTGTTACAATTTTCGAACGATTAGCTTTTATATTTTCGAAAATATCCCTGATCGATTGATATAGAGCCCGTATCAGATTTTGTGCTAATCCCATTTTGAATATCCGTGCTAGTAAATACAACCCAGCGTAATGGAACCTTATTTAGTACAATAAATGCGAAAGTTTTTTTTTTTCGCATGTTTGTATGTTTGCTGTTCCATAAAGTTTAAATTATGAAACCGAACCATGTGAAAATCAGCATAGATACAGCCTGTGCTTTCGGCTAAGACATAGGATAGTTTTCATCATGATTGATGTGGTTCACGCGACGTGACACACACCGTTCGAAGTACAGTACGTATGTTTGTTTACGTTGTTTATTTGCTTTGTCTTTTATATTTATTGACAAGTTGCTATTTTTCTTATGTTTTTCTTTTGAGTTCTTTTTTAAGATAATCAGAAAATAACCAAGTATTTTTGGAAATGTTAATGAATACTTACATACGGCATACTTACGCTTATTTTACATTAAAAGAAGTTTATTCTCTGGTTTATTGCGATGATATATCAAGAATGGACTAAAGAAAAAAAAAAAAACTCGTGCGATTGAATTTTGTAATATAATTTATTTCTAATGCATTTCTTTTTCACAAATGTCGTTTTTCTTTTTACGTTTAGTCAATAGTTTACCAGTAAGTCTATATTTGGACAATGTACAAGAGAAAACAAAAAATTTCTTCATCGAATAGTCAGTCTTTGCATGTGTGCCGCATAATTTCGTTTTATTTTATTTTATTTTTTTTAATATGTTTTTTTTTTCGAACTTGAAGAAAAGAATTGTTTTCGCGAGCGCTTACCCAACAACGTTAAAGGCTAGCAACAATGGAAGTCGAAAAAAACAATCATCATATATACGAAATGATACACCTAAGGACAAGTGGTACCTTGCATACTATACACTAGCAATAAATAAAAAAACGCTTAGACGTAGCCAAGAATTATTTATAATTGATTCTCGTTGATTATGAACTAAAGACACACGCAGAGCTTCTTGAAGTCCCAGACAATTATATACAGCGTCTTTATATACACTCGCACTAAATCAGACAGGTCTTGGAAGGCGGTGGATCATCCGAAAGGAGTCGGCAAATTTATTAGACAGTTCCATTCGGTTGCCCCTGTGCTTTTTTTGGGCGGTGTCGAAGTGCTGAGATGCTCTCAAGGACATCGTCTTGAAGATTCTTTCCTCACGGGGGGCAACCGCGTAAATCTGTCCGGAAGATTGTTCGGGGGTGACAGAGTCACGAAGACGGAGACGGAAGCAGGAAAGCTGGCAGTCTGTTCCGGTAGTTGTTCTTAGGCATTAATTTTCCATTTCCTTTAATATTTCCTACGAATTCTCATGGACTAGAAAAAAATTGTTTTCCTTGATGGCATTTTGTTTTTCCTTTTCGCTAATTTCTCTCAGATTTGTTCCTGCGAAGAACGCGGTGGGCACGCGGTCTCATCTTAAGTTGTTGTCAAGAGGTCTCCCGTCACCCTGGTGCCACCGAGATGCAGTCTGTTGCCACACATATTTACACTATTTACACCTGGAGTATGTACACGGTTCCAGTTCGGCACGGCAAGTCTCCTTACACGTGCAGCGTTCGCGATCCTGGCACCACCTCATTCTTAATAAGGCCTTCTTTGTCGATAGCGGGTTCCTCGCGCGTCCGGGTCAAGATGTAGATTATAAGAATGCCTAAGAAGAGTGCCAGCGATCCGATCATCGCGAACAAGATGCTACGGGTAAAGAACTCGGAGGAGTCGTGCGAGATGGCGGACAGCTTGCTACGGATCACAGAAGGTATTCGGGCAGGTGGTTCGTCCGATGTTGACGTCGGGCTTGCAAAGTCCTTCGAACTGTCCTTCAGGATCTTCTGTCTATCCTCCGACTCGGTCAGGAGAGGTGATGTAGGGTACACGGCGTGCATTGACTTCTTCGTTGTGTCCATTCCCATTGGAGTAATCGTTGTCGCTTTCCCAGTCACTTTTCTTGTGTCCACGATGAGTTTGTACGACCGTCGCATTTTACCGGTCTCCTGAAAAAGGTGGAGACGAAAAACTTAAGTATTTTTTCTAAAAATAGGTAAAAAGGCGTTTTACAAATGTCCGGAAATTTTTGAAATTGCCATCATTGCCTCAAAGCCATCGAAACGTAATTGATCGCAGCTAATTTATCTTCTAAAGGAAAAGGCTGCATAGATAAAACAAATTTTCTGAGAAAGAATTTGAATTCCACAACAAAAACTTTATTTTTTACTTAAGGGGTCGAGAAATTATTTACTTTCGCCAATAAAAAAATAGGGATTAAAATTGTACATCTTCGAATCTTCGGTTTATTAATTATCAATTAAAGTTAAATGTAAAATGGTGAATTTTCATAGGAATTCGAAAATATGCATTTTTTGGAACAAAAATTTGTGTAGAAAACCTTTCAGGTGACTTAAATTAATTAATAATAGTTTACGGTATGGGCAATCACACAAGAAAGGGAGTATTGAAAAAATTTTAAAAATTATCGTGATGTTCGTACGGAAAAAAAATCCTATAAAACCTAAATCAAAATTGTTGGTGTACTGAATTAAAATTTTGGCAAAAATTGCTTAAAGAAATTAAATTTTTGGATTACAAAATATTTTTCGAAAACTGTTTCCCAAAATATTAAAATTATGATGAAAACATTTTTAATCTCTATTATTTTTATTTGTAGAATTAATTTTAGATTAATATTTTGGTTTAAAAAAATATATATATAGCGTGAGATTTAGACTTTAAAACATTCGATCAGAAACTTCGCCAAAATCGATTGTTTCTTAACAAGATGAAAAGAAAAGCAACTATGTCCAAAATAATTGAATAGTCAAGTGTTTTCCATGAAATCAATAAAACTAAAGTGTATACAAAGAATTAGAGATTTATTTAGTCGATATCAACTTAACTGGTGAAAGTTTAGCCAACACAAAGGAACTCTATAAAAAAAAGATTCCCACCAAATCTTGAATCAATCGCTCCGCAAAAATCCTCCTTGGGATCGCTTAAAGTCGCCACGATAATCCGCAATTCCACGGCAGAGCCTCAGGTACAGCTGTCTTCACCTGACAAGTGGAAGTCGGGGTACGTAAGCCAAGTGCACGATACTGCTCTCGAAGGTCAGGAGGAAATCTTCCTACCATTTCTCCGGGTGCAGCGCGGTCTTCCTTGGAGCAGGCTGCACGCGATGCTGCGCCTCCGTCCGCCCATTGTACCGGCGCGGTTCCACAGCCCGGCTCGCACACATCGCGGCGAACGGGGCATGAACATGTCTTAATTACGCCGTAATTAGCCAATTAGTGTAACTTTCACACTCCGGCCATCAATTAAATTCTGGCACCGGGGTCTTCTTCCTTCTGGTTTTGTATTTTCTTTTCTTTTTTTTAATTTAGCTCGAGACCTCAGACGCCGAGCAAAGAGCTGCACGCAGGGGGACGGTGCAGTATGTGCACTGTCTACCGGATGATGCACTGTCGAGGCAACGAGGCACGCATTCTCCGGCGAGAAGGAAAGTGTACTCACCTTATTTTTGCACGTAACCAGAACGTGGTATACCGTGTCCGACCAGAGGGATAATTCAACGGTAGAGCTATCAGTCAATAGGTTGCCCATTAGACCGCCTCCAGAGACCTCCCATGTAACCAGACACTGTCTTGATGCATTCGTTACGGCCTGATCCCATGCAATCTCGGCGAGCACCAGGGAACCCTTTCGTGTAGCTCCAGTAACGTCCAGCTGGAACGGCCCCAGAGATTCATCGCAACTATTCCAGCACTGAAACGGAAAAGAAAGGGGAAGGGTTATGAATTAGAATTATTAGCAACAAAAAAGCAGCAAGAAGCAAAAGCGCAGAGCGGATATATACTGGCTACAAAAACAAATGTTAACAACAATCAGGCGGGTGGAGCGGGAAGGGGATGACCGAGAAGACCTGGTTGGTACTTCGGAGTCTGGGTCTCGGGGACTGGGACTGGGGACTCCGCAAAATCGATCACGACTTGCCTCTTTGGTGCTGTGTCAGAGGTTAGCATGCAGTTCGTCGAGCCTGAACTCTGATAGGGAGGCCGATTATGAGATACGCCATCTACCAACGGCTGCGATACGACAGCCTGCCCGCGATGCCATTCTTGGACCTTCCTAATGGAGAGTTGATTGGAGCGGGGCAAGGTGGGGACCGAGTCGGCTCGTGAGCACCAACAATTGGAACCATCGTTGGTGCCCCCTGGCAGTTCTTTGCCTAAATATGGCGGCGGAGATGGAATCTGATCTATCGTCGCTGCAATTCGGGAGCCTGTTTAGAGGACTGCGATATGGCCAGAGATAACATCAAGTGTCTGTCTGTTTGTCTGTCTAGTCCCGGCTTTGAATTCGCACAGCACATCCCCGTGGGTCAGGGGGGCAGCGCTACTTTGCTGCTCTTAGCTGATTGCCTAACCATTTACCGATGTAATCATGCAGTGTTTGCCCATCCCGAATTGGATTCAGTCATTTTACCTGTTAATTAACAATTTCCATACGATCGTCAGCCGTTTTCGCAGATGTCTACGAGTGGAGCACAAGCAACATTAGCAAAGTTGCCCTGTACAAAGTACCTTCCAGAAGGTGTTGAAATAGAAGTTGCATGTAGACAGACTTGATTGGACAACACAAAGCTTGCATCGGAGAGAGTCTAATCTTACTCAGGTTTTTATTTAAAAATGGAGTTGGGATCAAAGACTGCCTTCTAAAAGAATTTGTTTCAAAGTTTCGATAAGAGTAATGATTTACACTCTTAGGGTTGTGCCATAACACATTTAAAAAAAATTGGACAAGGAATAGATAAATATGACATTTTTGAAAAAGTGGTTTCCACGATGTTTTTGCATTTGTAGTAATTTGTGAGCCCAGTCATATCCCGTTTTTCCACAAAAAGATGATCCTATTACATGACCGTGGACCACGTCCGTGTAGTTTATTAGTGAATTCAATTTAAATTATGACAAACAACTTTGAAAGAAAAAAAAAAAAAAAAACAATATACTTTAATAAGATTTAAATATATCTGCTTAGTTTTTCTAATTCATGAACAACAAAAGGAGATATTTGAGGAATTTTGAAAAAGGAGTACCTACTTCTCAAAAATATCCAATTTTATATTTAACATTTGAGTGGAAACTGAAAGCACTTCTTATTTTTGTCGATGCTTGTTTAGTATCCTTAGGTCGATGATATTTGATTAAAAGAACGTGAATTGTGTGCTATACTCAACATTTGGCTCTTCAGAGGACGTACAACAAAATTACGAATTTTGGGATTTGATTCGATAATTACGAAATTATAGAAGAAATATAAAAACAGCATCAGCAAAATGAAGATGTTATCAAAAGCGATATAAAAGCTTTGGAAAATTAGATCCCTAAACTCTAAATCTGTAAATGTCGGTTTGTGGAAATTCAAGTCCCTTCCGGGTCACTGGGATCTCTTTGCTCAATATAGCGGCGAAATCGGACCTATCCCTGCAATCCGAGACTGTGATATGGCCAGATTTACAGATAATAAAGTGTTTGGTCCGGGTTTCGCACAGTTTCCCATAGGTCACATGGGAAGGGCAGCGAGCGCAACTTTGCTGCTTTTAGTTGATTGCTTAACCATTTACCGATGTAATCATGGAGTGTTTGCCCCCATCTCGGCGAATCAGTCATCATTTTACCTGTTAATTAACAATTTGCATATGATTTCCTCGGCCCCGCAGCCATCTCCGGGGACGCCCGCAAGCCACGGAGCGTACTCTAGAGCAGGAGAAGGCACCACAACTGCCGGCAATTAAATCAGCTCCGAACTGATATCAATCATTGGCAGGGTTTTAATTGTCTTAATTGCCACTGGAAAGCGGCCCCTAAATATGCAAATTCAGCGAATTCGTAATCATAGGATGAATGTAAATTATGGGACAGCCCTTTGGTGTCCCACGAGGTATCCCATCATAATTACAGAGGCTACTCAATTCCTGGCCTTGGTCAGGAGTCTCGACTGTGGTCATTGCTGTTGACCAATTTCTTGCTGACCGGCCAAAGCTATCCGGCTTGTCCTCTGGCAGGGACAAAACGAGAAAGGTCGGACATGTAGGGCATAGCTCTGGACCAACCACTCTATACTAATTCGCTAAAATTGCGCCGTCATCTTACATTCATAAAGTCCCCGGGAACACTGGCAAACAGGAGGAGCACATGTGAACCCGGGGCCAGGTAGGCCCCTTTCTTAATTATCGCCGGTGTCGCCCTCTATCGCCCTGGTCCTATTTCGGGAGGAATTATCTCCCGGTGGCTGCATAAACATGAACTGCTGCTGTAGTTTGAGGGTCTGGACGGCATCAAACTTCATTCGGGCGCCTTACAATTTCCAGAACTGAAAACTCGAAAATGGACCTTTTATCGCCAGGCGCAAGGGACGGTGATCCTGGATCCTGGCACAGGAGGAGAATGTTATTTTAAAGTTGTTCCTTCCTTCCCGGCCAACTTTGTAGCTGAATCGAGAAAACCGTACATATCCTGGGATTTATTAAAACTTTTCAAGTTTCTGCTTTACTTGAGGCTTCCTGGTTTTCCTGGACTCCTTTCTTTCCGCCGACCGGGCCCATCCCGGCCTGTTCCGGACCGTTGTCGTACCGGTGTGCCTCCTGCTATTCCAAGGAATTCATCGTAAATTGCACACGGAATGGAACCGAGTTGGACGGAATTATTTTTGGGACATTCATTCGAAAAATTTCATTTAAGTTGCATATTGTCCTCCCCCCGGGTGCAGTTCCCCCAAACGATGCAACCTTTCCTACCTGCAGCGCTAGCCTTGTTTTACCTTAATTAGATGCGCTCGTGGGCGGAGACGTAAAGCGAGAGCGTATAGTTTGTTTTGAGGACTTATGACGGAATCATATGTGAGTGGCTGGGTAACGAAGTTTTCTCGCGAATTTACCGGTGGAATGTGCTCACTACAGGGCTGCATAAATAAGGTTTCAGGTAATTGCAAGTTTCTCGTTCAGGTATATTGTCCCACTGTCGCTGGTATTCTGCTGGTGCTGGGAAAAATGTGTGCAGACTGTTTTGCAAATAAGCGGTGATGCAAATGTGGTTGCATTACGCGAAAAGTACCTCGTGAAGATTTTTAATTCTCACCCAACCTGCATGTCTGCTTAAATTATTAAGTTAAGGGTATTCAGGTATTTCCGAGCAGGTATGCGACGTTACCAGGTGCTCAATTGGACAGGAATTTTTTCAAGCAAATTTATTTCAAATTGTTTCAGTTAATGATTTTTGAGCTTTTTTTTTACAAAATTATTACCTTTTGAATAGATAAACAATAAAAAATATAACATATTACGAAATTTATGGACCTCTTATAGAACGCAGCTTTTTCAGCCGTGTTTCTTTGCAAATATTAAAAATACTGCTTTTGTATTGAATTTTTGTAAAAAAAAGTGATTATTTCTTTCTTTATTTCATCGTAAAATAAATCATTTAATAATTATGGTATCTGTAGACGCGTTTCAATATCGTAACTAACACTAACTGTGACGATTTCAGGACAGAAATGATGGGTTCAAAAATAAAAAGTCAATAGAACTTATATTGTGGTTTTTAAGATTATTTTTTAATTCGTCTTCAATCCCAAAACACTAGGAAAAGAACTATAAAAATGTTTTGCTACAAAAACGAAAACAATTTGTTTCGTGTCTAACATACAAATTTCGTTAACACTAGTACAGTAGAAAAAAAACGACATGTTCAAGTTTTCTAATCAAACCTGAATTAGATTTGTTCAACGTTTGTTCAAGTTCAATTCAAATGATTAGGAAAATAACCAATGTCTTCTCGTATAAGTAGTTAATTAATTATTAAATTTTCGATATTTCAATTAAAATATTTTGTAAAATTGTAACCGTCGGTACTATTATTAATTCTTAATAGCCACAATTTTAAAGTAAAAAAAACTGCCAACGAATTAAAGAAACTTTGCTTGTCAAACTAAAAATCATTTAAACGAAGAAAGATAAAATTTCCTACAAATTGCTGACGATTTATCATACTAAAATATTTAAACAGATAAATTAAGACTGTTTGCTTTTCATATAAATTATTACGGCCATAACGATCAGAGAAAAATTCAGAGCCACTATTTTAATTACGACTATCTGAAAATAAAAATATTTTAAATGTTTATTTTTAAAATTAAATTTTCTAGAGATAATTTCAAAGCTAATAAAGCGTTGCAAAACAAATTAATACATAAAATGCTTCAGCACCTCTTTTAATTTTTTGGTGTGAAAGTATTTTGAACTCCCACATAAAAAGGAATCCTATTCTTAGATAAGAATTTCGAAAAAAAAAAATTCAAAAAAAAAAGTGCCGAAGAAATATTAAGATTTCGAAAATATTCATTAAAAACACCCATTAAAAAGACGATTATAATCAATAGAAATAAAAATCTAGATACCATACATCACCCTATTGTTTCTCAACTTCCTTTCAATGTGAAAGACCGCATTGTAACAATAGAAAACTTAGTCGCAAGAGCTTCCGATAAAGAAATCCGAAAGCCATTAAATTTTTAATCGCCTGAGGAGCCAGGAAACGCAGCCCAATAAATTTAATATCTCATAAGCAATCTCGAAATTGTCATTCGACCATAATTAACAAATTTTATTCAACTCCATCTCATCCCATAAATTGGTCACAAAAAAAAAAAAAACAAAAGTTCCAAAAATTAAGAAATACGGATGCCGCCAAAAGATGTAAATTTTTATATAAACCAAAACCAAAAAAAAAAAAATTGTTTAAAACAAAAAAAACAAAAGAAACAGAAAAAGATAACAAGCTGTCTCCCGTCTATTTGGAGTTTTGTTTTCTGTTTAAATTTTCGTCGTCTTTTTTATCATTTCAAGCAAAAAAAATATCAACAAGACTCACCAGAAAACTGAACGCTTCTGGGATATAGTTATTGATATTGGGTGGCGTGATGCACATCTGTAACATAAAAGAATCCAACTTTAGTACGCGGTTTAGTACTAAGAAATTGATATTGAATTGCGTCATTTGCGTCTTTATATATTTGAAAACACATTCCGGGGCGGGGGAGGGCATAAAAGCGTTCTGGGATTTTTATTTTTCGTTAAGCAAGCAATAAACTTTGATTTCTGTTTTGTATTATAATGTTTTTTTTTTATATAAATTACTCTCAAGATTACTGGGGGGCAGCGTGCAGTCTAAAGGGGCGTTTAAAACGAAACAAAACACTTACAAAGTTTTACGGAAATTAAAATTAACTCTGGGGAAACGACAAAACCTTAATTAACTTGGGTGGGGACATCGTCCCCATTACTGGACCCAAAAAGAAAAAAAAAAAAGAAGAACCCCAACTGTGGCCAGTGTCTTTTTTTTTCGCCGAGTGGTGTTCGCTCAAAATTTTTTCGCCGCGCCTTGTTATGATTTACATTCGATGTCTTCTAAATTTATAAGCCGCAAATTTTGTTGAGGAATACTAAGCGATTTTTTTCTACTTCGCGCGCGACGCACGAAGGTTTTTAAGATTGCTTTAGAAACATCTGCCCGCATGCAAATGGTCTCCAAATGCCTTCAAGATGGGAAAGACCATCGGAGAGACCTCATTTAAGTAGCCGCTCTGCTCATTATGGAACCTGTTAAAATATTCAAATTTATAAAAGAAAAAAAAAATACAGAAAGATATCCATAGGTTAAAAAACATTGTACACCCTCCCGGTGCCTTGGACACAAGCTCCAGTAGCTACTGGGTACCAATACGTGGCCAGCGACCATAAAAATTAACAGAATTATCACGAAAATCGATCAATGTAAGACAAGGCCATAAATTTAGCCTGGGGGGAAGCTAATGCTAATTCCGTCCAAGATAACGACACAACGTTTTCGAAACATCTTAAAGTTATTGGGAAAAATATTTTCTCCAATCGATCAAACCGAAGGAAAAAAATTCCGAAAAATCGCTTCACCGGACAGATCTTGGCCAGATCATTTTGTCTCATTAAAAAAAAAAATTCCGAGAAGATAGTCAGATAAGACACGGTTGAACAGTTGCGAGAGCAGTATCTCTTCTAGTAACATACCTAGCATATACGCGCGGTATAGGTTCCTTAATAGCAAAAGGGAAAAAATCAATCTAACAGCTATCACTTAAGAAATTTATATTAATCGCGATCTGGGAATATTTATCACCTCTATATGTGTCGAATTGTCCACAAATTCCGATCACAAGATTTTTGGGACTTTCGTTTTTTCATACTTCGACGGGTTGAAATCTGAAAATTTATAGATCTGCGATCAGTTGCGATCGCCTAGTTCTGGATCTCGGCAAGTCAAGTTTATGTCTATTTAAAAAGGAAATAGAAAAAAAAAACAACTTTTGAAGAGTGGTCGGAAATGCTGAAAGATCACTTTTTCAGCGATCAGACGTAAAAGGCATGAGCAATTCGTTCAAAACCCCGAGACCTCTTAATCCTCTTAAGATTCAAAATCGGTTTCAAATTCCTGCGGCCGTCTGGCTGCTATTAGCGGAGGTCTCGGCTACAATTTAAGACTGTCGTAAATTTGTCGACTTCCTTAATATTTTCTAGCCTCAGCAATTTTTGGGGTGTCGTGTAACCAATACGACAATCCTGCAGCGGCATTCAATTTGTCACTTTAAGTGGTCAAAGAAATTTGTCTTCTCCGAACGAAGGACGAACACTAAGGGCCGCCTCCTGATCAAGGGAACACAACTTCTGTTACAGACCATTTCAGATGGATGTCAACAAATTGTCGCTTTTTACGACATCCAGATGGTTTCTGTGGCGCAAAATACCACTTGAAGAAACGTCGTAAGTATAGTGAAATGTTGCGGGCTCTTGTGGGCTCCGCGTCGGGTTCCCCGAAGGGTTCATTAGCAGTTCAGCCATAATAATGCGATATCAGTGGCTGATAAAAATTATTTATTCATTTTTGGTAACGTATTTCATTGGAATGAGACAGGAAAGGGCTTTTAGAAAATGTTTAAAAATTCGACGTTGTGATAAAATCCGACACTGCTTTTCCTGCCCATATTTTGTCGAATAGTGAAAGGGTTCTAAATTTTGCTGAGTAGTGGCTCTTTCAAGAGTACAAGGGAAGGTCTAGGCAGTATATTAAATGTTTGGGATACATGAGGGTCGCTGTAGAATTTCTGAAATATTTGCTGACAACCGTAAGTGGTACTTGGAAAAAAACATCGTCGAATTGGTCTAGTTGTTTTAAATAAATAAATATTTTGTCAGTAAGTGTTAAGCAGATTACTAAAACATTTTCTTGTAAGTCTACTTAACAAAATCAGGGATTCTCAAGAGTCTTAAGTTTCAATATTTGTTCACAACATGTAGACTTCCATGTCCACTAGCATTGGTTAAATGATCTTAAGAGTTGGCGCCCTAAGATGCTAATTCTGCACCTTATGAACACAATTAGGATTTTAGAAAGTAGTTGACATAAGACACTCTTAACTGCCTACCTTTTTGCTGAAGATTTTTGTTTTTATAATATGAATTATATAGTTACGTCGATGGTAACAAAAATCGGTTATTTTAAGAAGTCTTAAAAAGAAAGTGACCATTTTTATGTGAATAATCTAAGGATTTTCTCCGTCTGTCCATTCTTTTCTCTATATGCGTACAAAAGGTAATTTTTAACTGGTTCTTACAAATTGGGAACAAACTGATTTAGATTACATTTACACTGAATCAGCTATGATTACTCAAACTAGAACTTTATAACTATAAAGGTGTTGTTCAAAGCACCTAGAACCAATTGGAAGCTTAGTATGGATTAAGAAGTATGTCAGCAATTATGTCTTTAAATACCGTCGGAATTGTGTATTTCTAGACAATTTTGGATTGAATGTGTTTTATTCCTATAACCCGAATTATAGTCTACTTTTACATTTATCTCACATTTATTATTTTCATCATTCACCTAAAGAACTGTGCTCTTTATGAGATTCATCATTATGACATTCGAATTTCCAGATCAACATTTAAACCAAGTTTAGGGCATCGAACCATACGAAATAAATACCTTAGAAAAACGGTAAGCCGGGCCATCATATCTTTTGGACCGAATAAATGCTCTTTTTTCCTTTGGGGGCTCTTCTTTGTCAATCCATAAGACGACTTCAGGATCTGAGCACAATTATTCTTCATTCGATACAAAAAAGAAAAAAAGGAATCAAGAGTGAGCCAATTGAAGTGCAAATCAACTGTCGAAGCCTCGCAAAACCCCTGTTAAGGAGGTGAAGAAAAAATAAACATCTCTGGTTGGTATTCCTCGGCATTCCTCGGCAGTTGACATCTCACCTCTTATTAAGTCACCTTTTGGCTCAAAGGACAATTTGCTTCCGATCAGATTTCAATCTGCCGAGATGAGGAAAATTTGCAAATCGACACCACTTGACAGTAAACATGACAGACGCTGGTGTCATTTTCAATTCATAAATCAAGCCGGGAGTAAATTTGCCGATAACGCAAAGGGAAATCAGTCAAATTTTCCTCGTCGTTTTTCCCGTCGTAGTACCTGCTCCAGTTTCCCTGGTCCTACAGTTATTTTTTTCCTGCGTGTCACTCCAGAAAGGTGTCATCACCAGGATCGGACGGAGAGGACGTTGAAGGGGAGACGACAACATCGGCGACAAGCAGATCTTCTTAGAAGATTGAATAGGTCGCCGGGTACGTACCCTCTACTTGAAGGTACCGCGAAGTAACCGAAAGCGCGCGTCAAAGGTGTGACGCCGAAGATGGGACATGCAGAGAAATGTCTTCAAGGAAT